>OZ017738.1:40404108-41004108 GCA_963969285.1 Odontomyia ornata | reverse complement strand
TCCTGAAGCAGCTTTCTCATCCGTTGCCCTGATTTGCTCAGAGAAACTCATCTTCGAGCCGATCAGTAGCCCCAGGTACTTCACCGATGGCTTCGGTTCGATTTGTATATCTCCAATACTGATCATCCTTACTCTAGGGATTCTCTTTTTTATCAAGATGACCACTTCGGCTTTCTCCAGTGCTAAACTGCACCCGTGAGCAGTCATCCAGTCCCTCACTCGGCGCATTAGCATACCTAGCCTAAGTTGCGCCTGTTTGTCGGTAAGTCCAGCGACCAGAGCCGCAACATCATCCGCATAGCCGATCAAGCGCGACTCATCTGGCATCTCCAGTCTTAGTAGCCCGTCGTAAGACACATTCCGCAGGTCCGGACCAAGGATAGATCCCTGGGCAACACCCGATGTAATTTCCATCCTTCGTTGGCCCTGTGTCGTGTCTTAGAGCAGGCTTCGGTCCTTTAGGTAGTTTCTCAAAAACCACATTAGATATTCTGGAACTTGGAAAGGCTTTTCCAGTGTATTCAAAATATCCACCCATCTAGCGAAGTTTCTGACGTTGAGTGTCACCAACAGGACAATCCGTCGCTTGCTGCGACTATATGCCTCTGCCTTCCGGACCGCGCTTATCGCCTCTGCAATCGCATCAATGGTAGAACGTCCTGCTCTAAAGCCGTACTGCCGAGGAGATAGGTCCTCAGCAACACGTATCGCGTCAGTGAGTCTTCCCTTGATGAGTTTCTCTAGCATTTTCCCAGCCGAGCATAGCATGCATAAGGGGTGGTATGCAGACGGTGATTTGGGATTTCCCTTCTTCTTGCTGATCAATACGAGCCTCGCCACCTTCCGTTGTACCGGGAAAACCCCGTTCTGTAGGCAAGCGTTGAATGTGCTGAGCAGCAAATCAGGACGATGGTGATAGAGAAGCTGTAACACCTTAGCTGGAACACCATCTGGACCTGGAGCCTTCCTCGCTTTCAGCGAAAGGACAGCCTTTTCCAGTTCTAGCTGTGTGAAGAAAGGACACTCGACTGCTGTTTCTCCATGGACAGCGTCAACACGGACGAGATGGACAGGGAAGAGTGCCCGCACTACCTCGTTCATGTTTTTCGCGTCATGTATACAAGGCTTCCGTAGGGCACCATGTTTCTCCATGACCAGCTTGTAGCCAAGGCCACACGGATCCTTGTTCACATTGTCCACTAGGTCTTGCCAGCAGCGAGCCTTGCTACTGTTGATCAGTTTGCGAAGGCATTTCCTGGCCGACTTATGTGCTGCCACCCAGTTGAATGCCTCGTCACCGTTCCGCGCCCGTTGAGCCTCACGTCGAAGCCTGTCACTCCCTTCGCTTTTCAGCGATTGTAGGTTGACCACCAGTACACTGGGGGCTTGCCGTGCCGGGGTCTTCGACGGGGCATTGAAGCGCAGCAAGCAGTCGTAATGATGCTCATAGTAGAGTTCACCATGTCTTGAGCTGGCAGTTCTTCCGTCCCCTCCGAAGCTCCCTGGAGCGGCTCACCTGCTGTGAGCACCTCGACGAACATCTCGACATCCATCCTTCCGAGGTTCTATCCAGTTGTAGGAAGCCGAGAGCACGAACATCGGGAGACAGCATCACTTATCTCAAGCAGAATGCACTGATGATCACTAGCTGAGTTGTCCTCTAATACTCTCCAATTGTGTATCCTCCGTACTAAGGACTCCGAGGTGAATGTCATGTCCGGTATAGTTCCTTCACAGCCAATACGGCGGAAAGTCGGTGTATTTCCGGTGTTCAGTACGATGAGCACCGTCCTGGTCGCCCTTTCTAGGATTTTTTTCCCCCGCGGATCTGTTTGAGGCATGCCCCATTCGATTGCTTTCCCGTTGAAGTCTCCCCCAGCGAGCACATTCCCGTCTGCGTTCAAGACAGCGCCCTCCAAAGCATTAAGCTTGACTTGGCGTTAGGTACACAAAAAAGTAGGTGGTCCCTGAGAACCGAGCCCACACAAAACCATCCCCACGTTCACAGCTCTCCGCCTGGAAATCACCATCTCGAACCCAGATGGCGGCAGTACCAGTTTCATTAGGATACCATGATGCTGAACTTTTTTATGATGTTGCAGCAAGAAGTCAGCTTTCATGTCCCTTGCAAACTTCTCAAGCAGATTTTGGGCGGTTGAACTGCGGTGTAGGTTTAGCTGTAGGAGGAGGGTAATTTAAGTTCTGATTTTGCCTTCGCTAGGGCTTCCTGGAAAACCCGGCATTTTCCTGATCCCAAGACGTGTCCAAAATCTGCTCTTGGATCAGCATCCTTGCAAAGAATACAGTGTGCCACCTTCGTACACTATTTTCTTTTATGTCCCATTTCACCGCATTTGTAACATAGGGATTTCCTATCCCGTCAATGTCTTTTATTTCGATCGTTGCCATCGGCTTGAGCGAGGATATAGCCGCGCTTTTGCCGATGACTTTCTTTACTGCATTGCAGAATGCTTCCCTATTCTTCGCCTCCGCTCCGCTTCGGAATAGCCTTTCTTCTTCATGTTGCTGGGCGGTAATTGTACTTCGCGACCATCGTCCTTGGGAGGGGTTATCGGCTTCTGTTTCCGACTACAGTACTTCCGGCACCTTATCGACGTTGCCGATGAAATCACACATCGTCGCTTTATTTCCCTGGCCACTCGTTTGACTTCAGGATGGTTCTTTCGAGCTTTACGACCCATGCTTCAATCGCTTCGGTAGCGATCGCAGCAGTGACCATCGAATTCTCGAATTCTTTCTTTATATTTCCCTCCACCGCTCGAACATTTGGCGCGTCCTGCAGAGTATCCTGCTTTTCTTTTATAGGACGCTCTGGCGTTCGCATCATTTTTTTGCTGCGCCCGAACACCGCAGAAATGTCAGTCTGGACCAGCTTGTCTGCATTGATCGTCGTTTTGATCATCGTTAGTACCGCTCCCGATGTACTGTTAACATCGTGGCTGCAGCCGGTGGTTGCGTCGTGTTTATTGTTATTTTTGCATTCTCTTTCTTGTTTTTGGGTTTTTGAATCTTTTTTAAGGGGTTTTTGGTTTCTCCAGTTTTATTGGGTCCCGCTCGTAGCCGCTATCTCCGTTCTTGTGTCCTACCGCCTTTTCTATCCCACGGTTATCTTTGCAGAGCAGGGAGGAAATTCGAGAATTCGCATAAGCTCCTATGGGGACAAGTGCTCAGAGCCAGACCAGCGCTAATCGGGAGTCTATCTCAACCGAACCTACACCACCAACCCAATGGTGCCAACCTCGAGCGTACTCCGAGGCCTGCCAAGGTTTTACCGGTACGGAGACAGTATGAGAGTTGAATTGGAGCCGTTCACACACGAGTGTCACCTCGGCGCTACCGTGTAAAGCAACTAGGTCTAAACCATCATATCGGCCAGCCTAAAGTATGAGTTCGAGTTCGTTGTCCAAAGTGTAGTCCAGATCCAGTCAGGGTCGTTACCTGTCATTCCAGGAGGGAGCCTCACGGCGGCCCCCATATTCTCGGGTCCGTGGGGGCGGTGCTCCCTAAAGAATGCTATCTTCCAAGAGTGCTCTTGTCAGCTGGCATTCCCCTGCGGGAATTTCCTCGCATGCGTGGCGGCGGAACTCTCCAAAGAATGCTAGCTTCCAAGAGTATTCCTGTCAGCCAGCATTCCCTGCCCCAATAATTAGCCAAACCAACAAGCCACAATTTCTTTTGTGTTAGAGCCAGTCTATTGCATATACTCGTATATGATAACGCAAGCCTCGTGTAAATCATGGCTCTGGAAAAAAATAAAGCAAATGCAGAGTTTGGGTCCAAAGATAGAAATGGTGATGCTGATGAAAGAATTCATTGCAACACAGTGCACCAGCGACTTTGAAAGCCACTTGATATATGTTATGCTCAAAGAGAAAACCCATATTTCCACTTCGGAAGCCTTAAAACTTCCTACACTTAAATTAAAGATCTTTTTTTTTTGTGGTAGGGAGGTGAATGCCCATTTACGCACAGAGTGTGGGACTTCCATGTTCGCAAAAAGCCGACCCGATTACCCACTAAACACCTCCCCTGTCAACCTGAGAACCTAGTCCGGAACCGTTTGGCACATTACGTCGGGCCAGGTCTCGTTTTGTTACCGGACTTCAAGCTGGGGGTTCGCTCTTCAAGCGGGCGGGGAGAGGGGAGAAGGAAGTGCCAACTAAGCGATCCCCTAGCCCCAACGCCCCCGGCTGCTGTGAGTCTCTTTTATCTTTTAGGGCTGCCCGAACATAATGTGCCACCTGGTTCCATTTGTCAACCGATTCATGCCATGCCTTCGATTTAGCCACAGTCTCGCATTTGGGATGAGGCGCGCAGTCCACCTTCCCTTCGTGCAATTCACCTAAGACTGCTGCCAATCGTTGAGTGAGTGCTGTCTCTTTTCACGGACAACCGTCTCCTTCGCATCCTCGTTTAGACGCAGATAAATAGAGCGGCGCTCTCTAGCAAGGAGGGCGACAGGTATCACACCTGCAATAACGCTCACCGCCAAATCAGAGACTGTCGGATACGAAGATGCAATCCTCAGTGCTCTTCCTTCCAATAATTAGCCAAACCAACAAGCCCGCTCCTCAACCCCAAGTACCCACGCATCCGCATTAACGACAGCCACAACAACAACATCGGCACGTGCACAAAGCTTAAATCAAGGAAAGAGAAGAGAAGAGAAGACAGTGGTGACTCACCAATAAGCTCCAATAGAAGTGGTTTGAGCCGCGCGATAGTCCCAGATAATTATTCTTCGCTACCTTATGAGAAGCACCACTGTAACGGAAGTAACTTTTGCAAGCCGGCAATATTCGCGATGCAAACTCGTGATAGCCGGGGGCTGGCCGTTAAGTGGCGAGGTACTAAAAGCAACTAGACACCAACGGTTCTTTCACTTTTATCTTGTTTTGCTGGACGAAGCACGCCATGGAAGAAGTATTTTTTCCAAAACATCATCGGAGGAATTATTTTCACAAATACGTCGTGGGAGGAATCATCTTTACAAAGACATTATGGGAAGAATCATTTCTACATATTTTGGTAACGCCATCGAAAGGAGAGTAAAGGGGCCCCTAAGAATAGGTATTCAGCCAGGTTATTTATTTCGGTATAAAAAGATATAGGATTTGAAATATTATTTAAATATATTTTATTTTATATATTTCGTTAAATTAAGGAAAAATATTTCAATTCGAGCGATTCTTCGTAACACTACAGCCCCTTTCGGGCCTTCGCTTCCTGCATACAGCGCCTCCTACTGTCTCGGTCCATGAACGGCGTCCTTCAATTTCGAAATCTGACCAGCGATGGACTGTCTTCATTGACCGAGTTAGACCAGCGTTTCCTTGGTTTCCCCACTAGTCTCCGGCTTTCAGTTTTCGAAACAAATACCTTTTTGGGTATCCGTTGTTCGTCCATACGATTCATGTGTCCAGCCCATTGCAGCTTCCGCAGTCCGACAATCGTTAAGACCTCAGGCTCTTCGAAAATTTCATACAGCTCATGGTTGTATCGGATTTACCATTGTTCCACGTCTAGCTTTGCTCTGATTATTCGCCTCAAGACCCGTCGCTCAAAGGCGTTCAATGTTTTTGCGGATGCTTGGGTTAGAGTTAATGTTTCACACTCATAGCATAACACAGGTCTATCACAGATTTGTATACTCGTACTTGGAGCTTTGTTTTTCTGTGTATGCAGCTGGTCTTCAAGATCGTCAATACTGAATAAAATATTTTATTTGCGAGCTGCATTCTTCGGCGCATTTCGTCTCTTTCATTACCGGTTCTCGTCATTTTGGCGCCTAGATACACAAATTCACTCACATTTTGGAAACTAGACTCACCAAGTGTGATACTTTATGTGCTTGAGGTATTTATCTTCAGCTGCGTCACATGAGCTTTGTTCTATTTTCATTGATTATTTTCTTTGTACTAGTTTTGCTTCGCTGTTGAGTTTCAGGTAGCAGTTCTTAATGACCGTGACAAAACGTTGATGTCGTCCGCATAGGCTACAACTTGGTTCAACTTGTGTGGTAATGTTATCGACAGATAGCTTCCTTATGACGTACTTCAGAGCCAAATTGAATAACAATGGGGCCAGCCCATCTCCCTGTTTTATCCGATATTTGTATCAAAGGCATCGGTGAGTTGATTATTGATGCGGACTTAGGAGGTCGTCGACGTCATTGTCATTTTGGTAAGACGGACTATCTGGTGGGGATGCTGAAGGAAAGGATGATTTGGTACAGTACGTTACGATCAATACTGCCGTATACTTGCATGAAGTCAACGAACATTTTGTTTACGTCTATGTTGAACTCTCAGCATGGATATGGTATTAACATTAGCGGAATTCATTTGCTATAAAATTGTTGTGTTTTAGGTCTAGTTCGATGTGATTTTGCTAACCCAACCTTGTTTGTGGATGCTGGCTGTAGAAAGTTGGTGGGCGTGGTACAACAAAGTGGTACCTCGAAGGCGAGATAATCAAATGAGTGGGCGCTGTTTTCTGTGAATTAATGTGGCAGAGTGCAGGTAAGAAAGTAAAGTAGTTGCATCCTGTGTGTAACCTCCACAATCAGAGTTAGGTTCGTGGGAAAATGTTGGTGGTTGTAGTGAGGATTCAAGGAAAAGCTACTGGGAACCGGGTTCTCGCTTGACGGCTCACCAGGGGCTCTGTGCCAAAGCGAGTGGTGCCCCCGAGCGTCTCTGGACGAGCTTATCTGGGTCGAAGGCCCCGCCGGATCCTTGAACCAGAGTTGTCATACTGGCAGTTTTAACCCCTGTAATAATAGACCCTGACGAGTGAATCTGAAATGCCAGTGGTCATGTAATGTTTGACGCAAAGTGCTCTGAAAAATCTTCGGCCTAGTGAAACAAGGAACAGAACGGAGACTACGTTACAATGGTAGGATGCATGAATTATTTGATGATCCGCCTGTATCTGCCTGCGAAGAGCTACGTAAATTACAATGGGCGGCTCATGTAATATGAATGGAAGAAAATCGGTTAACCAAAAAAATGTTAAATGGTAGACCACAAGGTAGACATCCAGCGGGAGGACCCAGAACTCGATGAGAAGATACGATAGAAGCTGACAGCTGATCTTTGTCGGCAGTGATCAACTGGTGGACGAGATTTCAGAACAGTGATGATTAGAAGAGATTAATCCTGGAGGCCAAGGCCCGGCTTGGATTGTCGCTCGATAGATGATGATGATAAAACATACTACGTGGGCTAATAAGTCGCAGGGTTTTTAATGAAAGCAAGCATTTTTGGCCAGAGTTACTTTCAATCCTCAACATAGATGCCTTCGAAGGAGATACACTTAGTCCAGGAATATTCTCCTCCAATCATCACGGTTCTGTTGCCTTTGTTGAGGTGGAGTTTTCTTTCTCGTCATGATTTAGTATTTACTCATAGGCAAACTCATTTTGCATCAGATTCTAGGCTCAGAAAGGCATTTGAGATCGAACGTGCCATAATATTGACGTCAGAAGCGTCTCGTACTAATTGGGTGGACTTGAAAATTAGTGTACAAGGCGTTTCAGCTGATGTCTTCCTGATGGCGTGTTCCAGCGCAATATTAAATAGCATTGGAGCAAGTCTATCCCCTTGTTTGAAGCCTGATTCCATTATGGAGTTATCCGTTAGTTCACCGTTTACCTTGACTCGAAATGCTGTGTTTAGCATCGTGACTTGAACCATGCGGAATAGTTTTGTTGGGACGCCAAAATTAAGTATATTTTGCACAGCGCATTGTTGACACTATCACATGCTGAGCTGATGTACATCGATGTTATATGCCCAGTACTTTACGGTACCTGCTTTACTGAGAACATTTGATCTTTTGAAGACCGTTCAGTTCGAAAGCCTCTCTGATACTCTCCTATAATACTTTTATAGTACGGCTTTGATTTTCTTCCTTTATAAGACGTACACAATAGAGCGATATATGTTACTAAGTATTTTGGATACTCGATTTAGAGGCTTTTCATTAAAAACAAACATTATAACACAAAAATTCTCCGTTAACCCTCAGCGTGCAGGTAACATGGCTACAATATGGGCATATGTAGATACAATGGCGGAAATATGGGTTTTTGAATAAAGTAAAATAAAATCAATTGTAAATAGGTTTGTGATTTTATTTCTTCATAGCTTGTACACTAGATAGATACACTTTAATTTATTACTCAGCCTAATACCATATAACATACGAACAAAATTTAAGGTGGCCATATTCAACCCAGTCATTTTAAATTAGTCGCTGTGCACAAACCGTATCACAAATATTGTATTGTCAGTGACCTAATGTGCCAAAGGTGCTCGAAAAAAATTAGACAACCATGCTTAAGTGCGTCGGTATTCAACTCATGTGCATCTACAATCTGTAACGCCAATGAGTTGAAAAGATACTTTAAAATATAACTTTAGTAAAGCTATTTTCCTAAAATTACGGGTCGAGTCTAAAGAATATGACAACAAAGCTACTTGATAAAATTAACCCGAGTGGGCAGCCTTTCAGGAAATTCGTACTAACTTGGGTACAACAAGAGTTGTCAGCTTTCCAGAAGTATCTAAAAAACAAAATTCATTGCCGCGTATCTAGGGTTTTCCATTAGGGACATAACAATTTTGTATCTTTATATGAACGCACCCTTAAACTGTTTTAATAAATTGTCAATGTCAAAACGTTAGTTAAAGTCAACATTTTCAATACTGTAAAGCTCATGAGCCAGCAACGTTTAGATATTATTAAAATTTACCAACGAAGTTCTGAGTTGGTGGTCGCAAGGTTAAGAGCGCTTACTCCAATTTCCGGTTGTTATAATCGTCCCACCCGGCAGGCTGTGCGTGCTATAGTGGATAAGTTGAGTCCGAATTTTCACTATTGGACGTTCCGGTGCCAAACAGACGTTGTACCGCTTGAAGCGAAGGAAATATCGCACCTGTAAGTGCATCGATTAAAAGTGAGCCAAATGAGTCGATTTCACGTCGTTTTCTAGAATTTGGCGTCGCTCAAACGACACTGTGGAGCGTTTTGCGAAGAGATTTTGGCGAACATGGTTACGGGATCATATTGACTCAAGAATTAAAGCCACTTAATCATTCGAATCGCCAATTGGGCTCTGGCAAATCTTGAAGAAAATTAAGAATTTCATCGAAAAATCATCTTCAGCGATGAAGCTCATTTCTGGCTCGATGGCTTTGTTTAAAAGCAAAATATGCGTTATAGGTTAGCAAAAACCTTACCTGTGCTTTTGAGACTGTTTTGCGTGGTTTTCATGCCGTAGGTGTGATTGGGTCATATTTTCAATGGAGAGCGCTATCGTGTTATGTTGGAGGATTATTTGTGACCAGGATTGAATGAAATTGACATCAACGATATGTGGTTTCAACAAGACGGTGCCACTAGACACACAGCACGACTCACAATCGATTTATTGGAAGGCAAATTTGGTAAACGTGTTATCTCGAGAAATAGTCTGATCGAATAGCCGCCGCGTTCATGCGATCTAACGTTATTGGATTTTTATGGGGCTATATCAAGTCACTGGTCCATGCCAACAAGCCAACAACTTTCGACAAACTCAAAGACAACATCCAACGCGAAATTGCCAACGTTCCGGTCGAAATGTGTGCCAGAGTGGTGGAAAATTTGGTCCAAAGAATTGACCGCTGTAAACGGGCTCGAGTTGGTCATACGACCGAACCTGAATTACATTCCTAAAATGTAATCCTTACACTACGCCCACAGTAAATTTGAACTCAATGTCTCATATATTTATGCATTTTATTAATAGATAAAATTGTTATGTCCTGAATGGATAACCCTTTACCACTTAATCTAGTGAATCTATTACTATGCAATATAAATGAACGCTTTAAAGACTGCTCAATTCCATATATTTCTAGTCTGGAAGGACTTTTGATTGATTTGCAATCCATCCAGAGCCTACTACGTTTCAAAATCATATTCTTAACAGACGTCAGAAGACAAGTTCATCCAAAGGATAAATGAAACAATAAAATATAAAACCTGTTACCATTTATGGTTTATATTTCAAACCTTCTAACCTCTTAACCTTAATCTTCGAATTCAAATTTTTCAATAAAACCGCTAACTTTCTACAATACTCACGGTTTTCCAATTGATCATTGCGTGCCTATTCAATAACTTGCCTTATTTCGATCAGATACTATAAGCAGAAATTCGCAGAGACGCCATGTAGTGTACGAGTATAGAAACACACCAATAGTTAAGAAAATGTACAATTTTCTTTTGACTCCACGAATACAAGATTTTCATCTTTGCGCGAAAGGTGATGGGAGAAAAATTGAACATCATATTTATAAAATGCACATTTTCGTAAAGGGAAGAAATTGAATATATCCAGCTGTTTTATGAACACTTCTAAACTGAAATATTTTGTTTGAAATGATTTTTATTTAATCGATAGAGAACACTCGTAGAGTTTGTTTGGTATTCATTCAATATAATATCAAGACATCATAAAAAGTTAAAGTGTGCAATGACTCGAGTTTTCAAATAGATGGTATTGTATTTCGCAAGACACGACACTGACCCTTTATCTGGAAACCTGTGGAATCTCGAATAGTATCTTTTTCACTTAGAATGCCGTTAAAACAAACATCAATGCGCTACTGTTTGGAAGAGCTACTATATGTGTACACTAAGGTTGATAGCTTTAAAATCACTAGGGGAGCTAAAATTCTTTAGATAAATCTAAAAGGGAGCTAAACCTTTTTTAGTTAAATCGGTAACCTAGTTTAATTTTATAAAAGAAGGATTTAAGATACAAGTAGTAAATAGTTTCTTAAATATTTGATATTCTATATTATTATAGTCAAAAAATGAAATGCCTGGATCTCCTCTTTGTAAAGTGTTTCGCGACTAATCTCATCGCGAAATCTACAAATAAATCCATCACGTGCATTGACACCTTATTGACCTGTATATCATGCCAGTGTCAAGTACGTACATTATATCTTTGTGTGTATTACGAAAATGCATTCATAGAGCATAAGGTTCGTGCAAATATCATCGACAATGCCAGATTTGGTGTTTTGCAGCTTTTTCCACTATAGATAAACTTGAAATAATGTGAGTTCCGGCGATTTACGAGTTGAAAGTTGAATATTTGGTGCTGACTTACGATTTTGCGATAAATAACAATGCGAATTACTCATATATCAATTCGTGACGAAAAGAAATTCTGATAAAATAGGGATATGTATGGAGATTGACATGTACATAAATAAACAAAATCAATTGGTCCTACTGTAACTAGGTTGAAAAGTTCAATGGCACCCTTAAACTTTTCAGCGATTTTGTGATGCAAAACGCAAAGATCACTTATCATGCTTTTTACGTGAAGTATTTGCTGCCCTTATACTCATGAAAACATTTCATTTGATACCCAACTTAACTACTTTTGATGGAAAAAAAATTTTAAGGGTCAATTAAGTATACGACGGGACCCGCAAAAAAACTTCAAGTGTTGATAAGACCTAAATTTTTGAGAGACCACTACTGCTGACTTATCCCTAAAGTTTGACGGTCACAGTTTCTATAATTTTGGGAAAAATTGCTGTGATGCACGGACAGATGCACTGACAGAAAGACAGATACATAGGACATGAGACTAATTGGTTTTTGAAAAAATTGTTTTACAAAGCCTTAAAAATGCGCCAGGTGTACTACCTTATGAGTAGTGTGGCAGGCAACGTATGCAGATTATATGCACGACGTGCCGAACTTTGGTAATTGCGATATCTCATCATATATGTAGGAAGAGAGAGAGAGAGAGAGAGAGAGAGAGATAGTGCGAAAAAGAGAGAGAGAGAGAGAGAAAGAGAGAGAGAGGGAGTGTGTGTATGACCAGAAAATGGGCAATATAGAAATTATGTGCACGAAACTTATCTGAAATCATTGAAATCAGGGGCAAATTACACATGTTTGTCTCAGAATTTTAGTGGTCTATGTATAGTAAGTCGCTTTAATGGAGCTGTTGTGAGATATCTTTTCCTAAGAAGATGTGTCTAATTATGAGGGCGGTGCTAAGCAAAACAAATTCGCCCAATAAATGGTTGAGCAGCAGAACGAATTTGCCCAATAAATGGCTGAGCAGCAAAGCAAGACGGATACTACAATCGCGTTGTTGATCCAACAGTTGACTCAGCATTAGCCATCGACAGCCCAAGCGGTGACTCAGCATCAGCCATTGGGAGCCTTAGCGGGAACGTCGCTGCACAATAATCTGGCGGATCGTATAGAGAAATTTTCGTACAGTGCGGGCGACCTGACTTTTGAGTTGTGGTATGCGCGTTATGAGTCCATTTGCGTGACGGCAGCTGCCGAAATGACAAACTCATCAAGAGTTGACCTACTTACAGAGAAATTATTAACATCAGATTACCAGAGGTTCGCAAACACTATTGTCCCACAGACGATCCCCTTCGATGACGCTTTCAAGGAGCTTAACCGGATTTTCGGTCGTCAGGAGTCACAATTTTCCATTAGGTACAAATGTTTGAAGACTGAGAAAGATGTAAAGGAAAGTTTTCTAGAATATGCTGCGCGAGTCAGCGTAAGGTGTAAAAAATTCAACATCGCAATGTGCAGTCCTGACGACTTCAAGGTTCTTTTTTTCGTGCAGGGATTGAATAAAACACAAGACTCATTAGCCTTGGAGAAATTATTGTCAAAATTAGAGAATATGCCGGCGTAAAATCAAATGGTATTGCCAAGCTTAAACTTCAACCTTGCAAACCGGCTGAGTGACTTAAAAGTTGAAAAGTCCATGGTTTTGCGCCCGGAAAGCATATCTAGGAGTGAAATATTGACAGTTCACGGGAAACTGAAGGATACCGCGAACAAGTTACAACCAGAAGAAGGAGCAAGAAGAATGCAGAACACCGACGCTTTAAAAGCAAGATTTCCGTGCCGCAAGTGTGGCGATATCCATTTCCACAGAGACTGTCCTTTCCGAGAGAAAAATTGCCCCGACCGCAGAAGAGTCGGGACACAAAAAAGAGTTAAACCGATGGCAATTTCGACGCAGAAGTTTGTTAAGCCCGCAATTGACAACATGAAGTTCAAAATACAACTTGATTCGGTTTCCGATTGGACGATTATCTCTGAAGCGAATTAGAGGCTATTAGGATCATCGATATTAGCCGTATGCGAGCAGCAAGCCGTGAGCGCATCGAGAGATCCAGTGCAGATACTGGGCAAGTGTAACACACGATTAAAAATGTATGGTAGAGAAAGCAGCGGCATCTGCTACGTCTCGACATTTCATTTAAATGTGCTTGGCAGCGACCGGATGGAACGTTCCTATTGTAAACTTTGCAGCACCAATTGGGCAAGTGAAGGCACCGTAACTAAACGAGGAGGTGAAAGAGGAATCTTCGTCTCTTTTCAACAATGCATTGGGGCAGTGCAATAAAATGAAGGCATCACTCACGCTAAAGGAAGGCGCCAAACCAGTTTTTCGAAATAAGCGGCTAGCCGATAGCTGACGAACTTAAGCGGTTGCAACTGTAGGGGGCTATTCTTCTTTTCCTTCTAGCACTACAGCCTCTCTGAGGCCTTCGCCACCTGAAAATAGTGCCTCCAACTGTCTCGGAAATCCGAGCAGCGATGAACTGTCTTCGTCAACCGAATCAGACCAGCGTTTCCTCGGTTTCACCACTGGTATCCGGCCTTTAGTTCTCCCAACAAATACCTTTTTGGGTATCCGTTGTTCGTCCATGCGATTCATGTGTCCAGCCCATTGCAGCTTCCGCAGTCTGACAATCGTTGAGACCTCAGTCAAAAATTTCATACAGCTCATGGTTGTATGGAATTCACTATTGGTTCCCGTCTAGCTTTCCTCCAATTACTCGCCTCAAGGCCCGTCGCTCAAAAGCGTTCAATATATTTGCGGATGCTTGGGTTAGCGTCCACGTTTCACACCGATAGCATAACACAGGACTTATCACAGATTTGTATCCTTGAAGCATTATTTTCCTGTGTATGCAGCTGGTATTCAAGATCTTCAAAACTGAATAAAATATTTTCTTCTGTGTATTTCGTCTCTTTCATTACCCGTTTTCGTTCGCACGCATGCAACTTACTGAGGATAAAATAATAATAAATCCGTCAGGGGAAAGTTTAGCCACATAAACGGTGATTAGCCCTCTCGATTACTCAGAGTATATAGCACCAATCTTTGCCATTAAAAAGAAGGATGGCAGGGTAAGAAATTCCGCCGATTACCAAGCTAGTGCCCTCTGCCAACACCCGAAGATATTTTCTCGAAATTGTCCCGATATCGGGTGTTCAGTAAGATTGGACTTTCGGATGCGTTTTTGCAGGTGGAGCTCGACGATGAAACGAAGAAAATGATGACGATCAGAACACACTGTGGCCTCTTTCAAGTATATCACCTTCAACCTGGCATTAAAACCGCTCCAGGCATTTTCCAGCAACTAGTCGACACAATAATGAGCGGAGCAAAGGATGCATTCCCCTTCATTGACGACTTTATCGTGGGAGGGGCTAATGAGGGCGACCATCGTGAAAATCGATTTGAAGCAATGAGACATATCCAAACCTACGAGTTTCCCCTCAAGATGGAGAAGTGCTCATTTGGTCAAAAGAGATTCGAATTCTTGGGGCAAGTAATCGACGAAAACGGGTTGAGACCGATTCCAAAGAAGATCGAAGTTCTGAACAAAATGCAAGCTTTCCTTGGGGCCATTACAAGGTACGGTAAATTCATTCATCAGCTGAGGGAGCTTTGCGGGCCGCTGGTCGAGTTGCTTCATAAGGATGTCAAGTTCGAATGGAAACAATTACACCAAGAGATATTCGAGAAGCTCAAGAATATATTTTCCTAGTATCTTGTATTAACCCACTATGACCCAAAGAAGAAAATTATCTTGGCTGGAGACGCATTGAGTTACGGTATGGGTGCGGTTCTTATGCATGAGATACCGGATAGGACTAAGTAACCGATAATGCATGTGGCGCGAACATTCACAAGCGTGCAAAGAAAGGTATACCTGTCTACACAGCCAACCGTCTACAAAGATACGCACTGATGATGTTTGCTTACAATTCCCAAATAAACTGCATTAATACGGAAAGTTTTGCATATGCAGACTTCATCTCGTGGCTCATAGCAAAACAAGAGAAGTCTAACGAAGATTTTGTCATCGGTAGGATGGAGAACTGCTCTATAGCTTGCTTTGCGATCGACACAGCAGGAATGCTGTGCATAACATTTGAAGCTCTTAAACAAGGAACCAGTAGATGCCAAACAACGAGGGAAGTTGCAGATTACATCGAAAATGGGTGGCTACGAACATCACAGAAGATCGATAACACGTACGTAGAGAAATTTTTGCCCGACGAGAATCACTCACTAGCATTAAAGTGTGCATCTTTTATGCGCATCGTATTGTTGTGCCAGCTTGTTATCGGGGGACAATTTCGAAGGAGCTCCATCAAGGCCAACCAGGCGTCGCTCGGATGAAACTGCCGCCAGTTTACTGGCCATCTAGACAGGCTGACCAAAAGGTGTGGAAGCTGCCCGATGAATTCCAAATCACCGGCAATGTGCTCGGTTCAATCATGGCCCATACCGGACGGACCATGGTCTCGTATCCATATCGATGGATGGATTTTGGTATTTGATTATTATTGGTGCGTTCAGCAACTGGCCAGAGACATACAGAATGCAATCCATAACGACATCAAAGTAAATCGAACAATTGGAGGAAGCCTTTTCGCGGGAAGGCCAGTGCGGTACACTGGTTTCTGATAACGGTCCGCAGCTGGTTTCAGAGGAGTTTGAGAGTTTCTGCAGAGGAAACCGTATCGATCACATCAGAATAGCACCATTTCATCCGCGATCAAGCTGAAAAATTTGTCGATTCGCTGAAAACTGGATTAAAGAAGCTGGGGGGAGAAGCGGATGCCGACCAGATTTTGCGCAAGTTCTTGCTATGCTATCGTTACACACCATCGGTACCCCTTGGAATGAAGTCATCTTTCCTGGTCATACTATGAAGACTAAGCTGAATTTATTGAAACCAGAGCATGACCGTTCTTGCAAGCGTAACAGGAATATGGAGCAGCAATTTAATCAGCACCACGGAGCCAAACGGAGAAAATTCCATGTTAGCGAAGACGTTTTCATCAAAACGTACACCGCCAACGAAAGGAAATGGTCACCAGCAACTATTGTGAAAAAGTGCGGTGCAGTCAATTACTTGGCGCTTACGGAGGGTCTGTCGGGTGATCGCGAAGTCAACGTCCAGGCAAATCAAGTCAAAAAGCGGTTTACTTTCCTCGATAACGGAAGAAACATTTTACTTGATGGTCTTGATATCTCTGTGACACAAACCCTTAGAGAAGTGTTGACTGGGTTCCAAACGAGTTCAGAACCTGAATTGCCTGCCAACAAACAACCAATGGACCAAGCAGCGGTGCAGGGAGGCCAATGTGCTGAAGATCCGCAACCGCGTCGAGCTCAACGAACTAATGTAAGAGTACTACCACAGCGCTGTAATGTGCTGAAGATCCGCAACCGCGTCGAGCTCAACGAACTCGTGCAAGAGTACTACCACAGCGCTGTAAGGATTATGACATGACGCGACTTCTACAGCGGATGCGTATAGTCCATCTTAACAGAGAGAAATATTGGGGTGGCAATACCGATCATGGCAGAAGACGATTTGTCATCGAGGAGTCGTAGAGTCAAGTCTAAGTTCACGGAACTTATGTTGTAATATATTTCAGCTAATCTTGTATCATTATCTGCTGAAATAATAACGTAATTTTTAAACAGTGGCGATTTATTTCTTAACATTATCTCCTCTTAGCTCGATACACTTAACCCAATGATCCTCTAATTTCCTTAACCCGTCTGAAAAGTACGTTTTCTCGAGATTTGCAAAGTAGGTCTCCGTGGCGGCGATGGTCTCCTCATTCCACTCAAATTTCTGCCTGACGAGTGACTTTTCTAAGTTTGAAAGAAAAGAAGTCGCATGGGGCCAAATTTGGAGAATACGGTGGATGCGGTAGCAGTTTATAGCCCAATTTGGCCGTGGCGATGGCAGGATGAGTGCAGGTGCGTTGTCATGGTGTAAAACCACTTTTTTCGCGAAATGGGGCCTTTTTTCTGCGATTCGGCATTAAATTGGCCAAATAATTCGGCATAGTAGAGCCCTGTGACCGTTTTGCTCTTCTCCAGATATCGATGGCCATCACCTTTCCGGCTGACATAACAGTCTTCGCCTTCTTCGGAGCACGTTTGCCGGCTGAAGTTTACTGTTTCGACTGCTCCTTGGTCTCTGGTGTGTTCCACTGGAGCCATATTTTGTCGACGGTCACGATACGACGGACTGCACTGAAACAGCGTCAAATACAGATCTGAAGTGGTGCCCGGAGTGAGCTAACGCGACACTCATCGCGCCAACGGCTTTGTCATTTGTGTTTATAGAATAAACTATGGATCAATACGGTTGCCTTAATATTTTGAAAGCAAATTTGAAGCAAAGCGTTAACATCGAAGAAAATGCTGAAAAACGTCATCGTCGATGAATGGGTAAAAATTACCAGGCAGGACACTGCCAAATTGGTTCACTCCATGCCAAATCGACTTAAGGAGGTCCTTAAGAGAAAAATTTATCTGACAAGTTATTAAGCCCTGATATGTAATAAAATATTTGAATATTTCAAATTAATATTGTCATGTACGGATACTTTTTCAGGTTAGTTTAAGTGAAGCTTTTGTGTTTTTATTTTGTAAAATCTAGTTTTTAAAGGAATACCACAGGAAAAATTTATAGAAAAGATTGTCTCATTGATGAATGAATTGTATTGCTTGAATATTTAAATGTAGCAGCTTTCTTTAGTATGAATTTTCTAAAATGTTGCTTTCTTTTGATGTTGTATGGATACTTTTTCTGCCAAGTGTACGTGGTCATTCTTATGTATTGAAAATAATTCCTGAAAGACCCATATTGGAAAAAGTCTGTGCTGATTTCCGAATTAGCTAAGAGATGGGGAAAAATGTGATTTGTCTGGTTGTGAATTGGTTGAGGAAATTATAAGTTTCAATCTATTTTAAATTGCCTTTACTTAAAATAAAAACTGTCAAATAAAATTAGTAACTGTCATTAGTTTTTATCTTCACAAATTGTCTCTTCAGCAGGGCACGCACAGTAATGCTGTCGAGGCTGCCAGAGTAGTGTGGGCGGGATGGGCAAAATTTCGTCAACGTGAATGAGCAGAATAGCTGCCACCGTACTTGGCCTGCAGATACAGCTATACATATTTGGTAGGTGTATTTATGTTCATGGAGCAACTGTAGTAAATTTAAGGACTGTAAATGTCCATAAAGGACTGCAGCGATAGTCTGCTGCCTCGGCGAGCGAAGATATTAGTGCTCGCCGGAATTGGCCTTGTCTGAAGACACGTGAATGAGCTGGCAAGCTAGCATTGCAGTGTCAGGGGGTTTATTTGCCCAGCACAAGGGCCCACTACAAAAAAGTTTCACATCCAAAAATTTGCAGGGTTCTCAAAAGTATATCGGTTCGACGGTGTAAAGGCCGAGGCAACCTACCGAAGAAGTGTAATAAAAAAGTACGACAGACCGAACCTGTTGAACGCACGGAATTCGATAGGATCTCGTCTTAACTAATTGATACTTACGACCCCCTTATACGAGTAGGGCATCCAGGTGGAAGCGGCGCAATCAACCCTTTGCCGTCGTCAACAAGTCGTTTCGTTCGTTATTCCTCTTCATGGAGGTAACGGCAGACTCGCATTGCAACAGCCTAGCAATTGCTTCGCCAGATTGTCGCAATGGGGTTACCATGATTGATTTTTATTTGTTATTTTATTTATATTTTATTGATAATGGTAGCGGTGGTAGTGGCGGGGTTTATCGCGGGTTAGTAACAAAATGTTAATAAGTTGCGCATCAAATTGTCCCGCATTTATTGCGTCGTTATTTTTATGAGATGGTATTTTCATTGCAAAGGTCCTTCGAGCAGTTTGCCTAGGCGGGTTGCTTGATTACTACAAAACAAATGCAAAAAATAAAAATATTAAGATTTGTATTTGGAAGGGCGCGAAATTGAGATCATGCGCCACCTTAAAATGTTTCTAGGGCCGTCACTGCCTGCAGCAATAGCCTAGCGGAACTGCTTGTATTTTCCGGGCGTAAAGTAACATCAAAAATTGTCCTTGGAAGTCAGGAAAAATTTAAGTAATTTGGGATACACAATTTGTTTAAGCTGTTTTGGTTGTCAAGAGCGTTAGCATAGAAGATGTAATTACTGCGCGAAACTAAATGGTCGAGCGAAAGAACGCTCAGAAGCTTGTCTTGTAGCCCGGATTCATATATAAGTGACTCCAACTTTTATACAACTCATAAGATAAACTGCTGGGTGATGACTAAGACGCCAGAGTCTTGATGAGGGGATGTAAGGGCTGTAACCTTTACCAATTCCTAGTGAATGAGCCTAACCAGTAGCGAGCCGACTCCCTACCTAAATTTAATGGGAGAAAGTGCAGAATTTTTGTTGGAGTAATCACAACGCAAGATTTTCTAGAAGCTCATTTGTACAGAATAGGAATTTTTTGGGACCTTTTTTGGCAACACTGGATGAGACAACCTTATACTCTGTATTTGAATGTTCGTTTGTGGATATTTGTTGTCAAATCATGAGTTGGTACATGGTCCTAGAAAAGATCTGGAGGACATTCTTCGGTACTCCAAAATAACGAGTCATTTCTGAAGGACGATGATTCGAGCATGCAAGAGCAGTCTAAACAGCGATGTTGTCCCAACATAGAACAAACATGGACTACACTAGGATTCTGATTTTAATTTGGTCTATCGAGTTTGATACTCTGACTCCTGACGCAGTAGAAGCGGAGTTAAGTTTGACGACGAACATGTCCAAGTTAAAATAATCATTTTAACTCCTGGCTAGAGTGAAGAAATTGCAAGCATTAGCTCAGTATGTTGGCCGTAAAGCTTCAGTTGCGACATACTCCCCAATAGTACTAATCTGACTCTGTGTACATAAGAGTAGGACTAGATTTTGAAATTTAATTACGAGTACTCGTAAGTCAATTCAATTGAACGTACTTTTAATATTGATATACTCAAGAATTCTAAAAGATGATAGAGAAGTAGAAAAAATGAATTGCTGGAATAAGCGATAGGAATTATGTAAAAATGACCCAATATCAGCATCTGGATGATCTTAACTCCTTTTAATTTGTCAATTTGCTGCTAACAAGGAGGGGAATGATTATTCCCACCTTAACAAATCTTTATTTTTTCGAAATATGCAAATAATCCGAAGGATAATGTATTTAATTGTTGATGTCAATGCTACCGAGCGTAAGTACTTGTACGCTTTGCAGTGCTATTAGGATCATGTTTTCACACAACGTTTAAACAATTTTTTTTAGTCACCTTTAAAACAAAAAAAACCAACCATACTTTTGGAAGAAATATTTACCACCATTCATCAAATCATTCATGATGCCTTGAACTCCCAACATAGCATGATTTTTTCTGCTTTTGAGAAAGAATCCAACCAGCATCGGATAACGAATTTCCAGCCATTTAACAATTTGAACAGATTCTCTGCTTGGTAACGACGATTGTCTGTTTGAATGGAGGTATCGACGTTAAGTTCACTTCAATACATCCTCCTCTCCATTCTCTTTTGGTTTTTCTTTTTTAATCAGCATCCGACAAATTCGTGGACCCTTTCCAAGCATTAAATTATAAAACCCATAGAAGAAGCCCCGCCGGGACAGACAATTAAATGGGAGCTTCCAAATTAGTAGATTTCAAAGCGTAAAATCTTTCCTTAATTACTGTGAAGGTGCAAGGCTCCACCCACTAACCTGAGTAACGTGACGAGATGGACTGGCTAGAACAGTATGGCGAATAATTAAGTGGATATATTTTAAATTATGAAACTTTTACGGCATCAATATGTGGATTTATAGTTTTGAGTGTAGATATGTTAGGCCATGGTTTAGATCTTCAAATCTATATTAAAAGCACTAATTTATTGGGAGTACAATAATAGTTCCATATAATGACATCAATTTGCTTACAGACTGTAGCGTAATTTATTTTAAAACAAAGCTAGGAGTGTTTTTTTTCCTTTTCCGCCCTCTACCTACATTGTTTTCAAATCCTTTCAAACTTGCTGAACATCTGAAAACTTGTCAAAATCTCTATAACGAACAAAAGCTAACGTGGATTACGCCGCAATAAGAAGTCACTTGTAATAATTATCTACACATCATAACAGACGCGCATCAATGAAACGTATAAATATGCGATGACGAATGATCTACTCTTCATCACCATCCCGCGTGGACCCCAATCCGATTTGGAATCATTGCAAGTCATTTTTAAGCGCTATTCTATTTACTAACAGATTTTTTAAACGCCTCGAGCTTATCTTGATGCGTGGATAAACGTTTGAATCGGATTATGATTGATTTCGATACGTACATTCACACATGATTTTATAGTGGGTATACAGTATTCACGAAAATCATATGTACATACGTACGTTCGTACGTTCTTATTATTATTGATGAGCATTTTTTCGGGTAAGTGGCGCCAATAAAATATGAATGAAGGGGAATTAAGTGGATGCCGCGATCAAATTACTAATGAGCTACCTGAGTAATTAAAACTCATTAATTGAATTGTGAACATTAAATGATGACATACCAAATTTGGGCGTGACATCAACAATTTGGTGTGAATTCAGTGTATGTACATAAGAGTCGTTTGTCAGCAAGTGTTGATTAAATATTGGTAACGACACTTGAAATATACACTAATTAAATTGAGGATAACTTATGAAATGTTTATGACGGTATGAATACTGGGCAATTTGCAGAAGTATATGCAAATATTGAAGCATGTTTGGCCATCCTGAGAGTAAGGACGTGTAAAGTAGATTTTCAGGAAGTAATGATTTTATTGGACACAAGTCTGCGTAAAGGATGCATTTTAAAATGTTTTCATCGAATCTGGAAGCTTTATACAATGCAATTCGACTGATAATTTTACTTGGTCTGAATCTTGTACGCTTTTTATTGCAATATAAATTGAAACGCTTAACATCGAGGATGGTTTCAAAAAATTATAATTATTTTTCTTCCGGTATTATGATCATAAAATGGAAACACTTTTGTAAAGGGTGGGCTAGAAAGACGTACGCTTTTAAAAACTGTATTCCGTTGGTACGTAATGCGAGAGACGCGTGGGGGTGGGGTAACTCAAGTCTCGGAAATTAGTCGCTCTGGAGAGTTTCATGGGTGCGTATCGTGCGTTCTGTGTTAAAATTTATTATTCGTACAAATGTAACGATTCGTGGATTGTTGTTCGTCGCTTATTTCGTTTTGAGTTTACAGTGACGGACAAAAGTCGACAAAGATTCCTTATATTGAGATACCGGTTAATTGGAAGCTTTAATCAAAAATCCTTTGATACATTTTTTAGCAACGTAAATATATTTATAAAAACATAAAGTTAAAAATTTTCATACCAGAACTAAGAAGTACCAGGCGAATTGAAAAGTCCCCGGTGTGATACACAGATAGCGGTGCTAGTATTAAATACATATGATTTTTGGTTAGTACCATCCTTCAAACGATACGTGTCCAAATTTTACCGCAGTCCGACCATTAGTTTGTGAGATATTGCGTTGTGAGTGTAGCTGCTTTTGTTAATTTGGAAAAATATAAAAAAAAAAAGATTTTCTTGTGCTGATAAAATATTGCTTTTAGAAGGGAAAAAATATCCAGTTGAAGCAAAATCTTGGCTTGATGAAGAGTTTCCGGGGTCTGCGCCAGGAAAATCAACCATTATTGATTGGTATGCTAAGTTTAAACGTGGTGAAATGAGCACCGAAGACGGCGAACACAGTGGCCGCCCAAAAGAGGCTGTCACCGACGAAAACATCAAAAAAATAATTTTGAATGACCGTAAAGTGAAGTTGATCGAGATAGCACACATTGTGAAGACATCACCTGAACATTTACATCATATCATTTAAGAATATTTGTACATGAGAAAGCTGTGTGCAAAATGGGTGCCGCGCGAGCTCACAATCGATCAAAAGCAATAACGTGTTAATGATTCTGAGCAGTGTTTAAGCGCAACAAACCTGAATTTTAGCGTCGATATGTGACAATAAATGAAACATGGCTCCATCATTTCACTCCGGAGTCCAATCGACAGTCAGCTGAGTGAACCGAGTCCAAAGCGAGGCAAAACACAGCAGTCAGCTGGCAAGGTCATGGCATCAGTATTCTGGGATGCGCAAGGTATAATATTCATTGATTACCTCCAAAAGGGCCAGACCATCAACAGCGATTATTATAGAGCGTTATTGGATCGTTTAAAGGATGAAATCGTTAAAAAGCGGCCCCATTTTTCAATTGGCCTGTTAATTCATAAAAACATAAAAAATTAAATGCACAAAAGTCGACGACAGTCAGTGCTGACTCAGTTATACGCAAAAATTTCCAATTAAACGTATCGGAATGCCATCAATATTTGTTTATTTGCTCTTATTGTCATTTAGTATATGAGCTGCTGCAATTCTGTTTTAGTTTTATCGCTAGTTTCTAACTGTAGGGGCCGCAAAAGGTCATCAGGAAAAGAAATTTCTGGTGATATCCGAAATTTAGTCGTACAGTATAAAAAAGACAATAAATCGTACTCGGGAATCGCGAAATTACTGAAACTTAAACGAACTTCTGTGTATACAATCATCAAAAACTTTGAAAACAGTGGTTCCATTGAAAATAAGCCGCAAACTGGCCAACCGAAGAAGTTGTCACGCAAAGACATTAGTTTCATTCTGAAGAAGTAAACAGGAATCCAATAATAATTATAAAAGCCCCAGATTTGGTGAAACAAGTAACTACGGAAAGGAAAAAAAAAATTTCATGCAAGAATCATCACGAAAGCATTAAATATTAATGGGTTTCAAAGCAAAACTCCACGTAAAAAGCCATTGATATCCGAACCGACTTCTGCGTCTATAGTTCGCCAAGGTCCATATTGACAAGAACAATGATTTTTAGAATCGAGTCCTTTTCGCCGATGAGTCCAAATACAATATTTTGGGAAGTGAAGAACAAGGCTTTAGAGACGAATAGTTTGATTTCTACTGTCAAGCACGGTGGAGGTAATGTGATGGTTTGGGGAGCCATCGCTACATCTGGGGTTGGCAGATTGGCTTTTGTTGAAACTACGATGGACCATTATGTTTACAAGAACCTGCTAGAACAACATTTGAAGCCATCAGTGGAGAAGTGAGAGATGGATTTTCCAAGAAAACAATGATTCAACTATAACAATGATCAACTATAACAATGATCCAAAACACACAGCACTTTTCGTCAAGAACTGGTTGTTGTACTACGCTTCCAGGCTACTTAATAAGCCTTGCAAAGTCCGGATTTAAACCCAATAGAGCATATATGGGAGTTGTTGGAACGGCAAATTCAAAAATGTCGCATTAAAAATAAAAATTTGTTGAAGGAAGCGCTTTTTATAGAATAGGAGAAAATCACATCTGCGGAAACTGATAATTTAGTCCAACCAGATGCAAAAAAAATTGAAAATTCCAATATGTTTAGTTGAAAATATTTTGTGTACAAGCCAGCCAGTACTGACTGTCGTAGACTTTTGTCCATTAATTTTTTTATCTTTTTACGCATTTCTCCTTAAGTTTTTTATGAAATGTTTTTCTCTTTGCTTTTTTTATAAATATGTTTACGTTACTGATAAATGCACACCAATGGATTTTTGATTAAACCTTCCAATTAACCAGATTCTCAATATAAGGAGCTGTCATAGACTTTTGTACGCCACTGTAGATTGCATGATCTAAAGCAGTGTCCCGCTGAAAGTATGATTAGATCTTAGGTTGGGAAATTTGAGTCTACTGGTTCGATTCGTAGCCAGAATACTGCAGCATGCTCAAGCTCAACAAAAACAGAAGAATTAATTAACGAATTTAGAACTTCCGTACAACGTAATCCTGGTCTTTTAACTTACAAGCGATCAGCTGAGCTTGCAGTGTCCAGAACATCTTTACGTCGGCTTTTGACGAAAGATCTAAGATCAAATCAAAGTGCCCAAAAACGGATGAAATAAATTTAATAGTAACAAATCAGTTTTGCCTCGTTATACTCCTGATAAGCTTTCCTCATCAATTTATCATACTGGTGATATTATGGTTTCGAAATTTTTAAGAATTTAGTGAAATCGGCAATCAACCAGTTCAATCCAATAAGCTTATAGTTGAAGTGGTTTCTTAACCCTTTCGTTCACGATGACCAAAATATTAGACTCGTCACCATGTCCTGCCTGAAAGCAAAACTTTCACAGGTAACAATATACCGCGTGAGTAAACAAAATATCAAATATTACGCATAAAACCACAACAAACCGCTCGACTCAGTAAAATCATATTTAGCAGAAAGCACATGTATGAACATACCACGTGACTAAACATATTATCATATATTACGCATTAAAAACCAAAACAAACCGCTTGACTAAGAAAAATAATATCTAGCAGAAAGCGTCCACCCACCCAACATAAAAGCGGCAACCGAGACAAATTAATAAGCACCGCATGAAAATACATACGAAGCATACAAGCACGCATTATCAACATATGTCGTCATGAGTTAAAAAATAAACAATGCGAGTAAGGTGGAATACCCCGATCGAATTTCATAACAACAGATGTTGGGATCCTCGGTTAGTAAACAATTGAAATGCTGACATGATTTCATGACCGAGGTGGAATGAGGAAAGTAATACAAATGCATATTCTGCAGACAAATTGTATTGAGGTATTGGACGTGCGGTGGTTGAACTTATGGAATTAGATTTTTGTTCAGCATGTGGATTCCACAACAATTTCTTGTACGAAATTTTAATTTCGTCCAGCAGGGTTGTCGAACCTTATGGAATAATTGGATTGAGGTCTACGCAGTGTCAGCTATTTTTACCTTATAAAAGCAATGGTTCGTGATAGAGGAGAAGACAGTCATTTCTACGAGTCTTTTATACGCGGCGGTGTCACTAGGAACTGAGCTGAGGACACAGTGCAGTCATTTCTACGAGTCTTTTATGCGTGTCGGTGCCACTAGGCATTGAGCTGAGGACACAGTGCAATCATTTCTACGAGTCTTCTATACGCATTGGTGTCACTAGGCATTGAACCGAGGACACATTGCAGCCATTTCTACGAGTCTTTATTACTCGTCGGTGTCACTAGGCATTAAGCCGAGGACACAGTGCAATTATTTCTACGAGCCTTTTGTAGCGTCCGTGTCACTAGAATTGTGCCGAGGGCACAGTGCAGACATTTCTGTGAGTCTTCTATACGCGTCGGTGTCACTAGGCATTGAGCCGAGGACACAGTTCAGTCATTTCTACGTGTCTTTTATATGCGTCGATGTCACTAGGCATTGAGCCGAGGACACAGTGCTGTCATTTCTACGAGTCTTTTATACGCGTCGCTGTCACTAGGCATTGAGCCGAGGACACGTGCTCGCTCCCAAGGTCTGAGGTTGTACGCACACCCGCGGAGTCACCGAAACGCGCCCCAAAGAATCAACGCACAGTACGCAGGATGGCTGGAAAAGGAACACGGTTGCTGGCGTTGAGAACAAACGAGTGGAAACATAATTGCAATTACATTGTGAAATCTTTTAATACCTTGTGAAATAGATTGTAGAATCGTTGCGTACAACTGGTGTTTCAGTCCGACGGGTGGAGGTTAAAGGACATGGGTGTGTAGGGCAAAATGGAGACTAGGGTTCCACTGGAAGAGGCGAGGTGTACACCGGGAACAGGTTATAACAATTGGACGTTGGTCTTCCTCTTATTTTTTCATCTGCTGTTTCTATGTTTTCAGGAATATTCTTATGTTGTCACTTACATTTGGCAGCCTGAACATGTGACCACGTGTGAATATCAAAAATTCATTCGAGAACGCATACTTGTGTGCACGACATCGTTTTTCGTGAACTTATAGTTTCGTAAATTTGATCAGGTGTTTTTCAATTGAATTTTCAATAAGTGAATATCATCCGTTAAGCTTCTTGATTTTTTTATGGTTTTGGCATGTTTCTTTTATGTAATAAAGTTGAAAAAACGAATTAAATGATATTAATTTCACTGCTTCGCCGTGAAAAAGTCCTGCCCAATATATTAAAGATACGTACCCAACGGTCGCGAAAAAAGACTGAGCATGTCACTCAGCTGGGTGCACCCAGGGTCCAGTAACCTACTGGTAATTTCAATGATCTACTGGGCGTGGGTTCGATTCCCGGCAAAAGGCTCTGGGTGTGGTCCTATTTTCAGTTCTTCCTAAGCCAAAATGTATCACGGACGAGGCCTCAGCGAAGAAAAAATTCTTAATAAGCTCGACAGACTGTCTTTCATCGACGGTGAATGCAATGGCGCAGGCGATGAGCAGGAACTGAACGTGGAAGATATTCGTACTCCTGATCAGTTGAATCGAGTAGCTCACAGATATTGCCATACCACCGACTCAATTGAAAATG
This sequence comes from Odontomyia ornata, assembly GCA_963969285.1. Taxonomy (NCBI): domain Eukaryota; kingdom Metazoa; phylum Arthropoda; class Insecta; order Diptera; family Stratiomyidae; genus Odontomyia; species Odontomyia ornata. The sequence continues at coordinate 40,976,424 of OZ017738.1, read as the reverse complement.
AGCCAGTGGAAGAAGAACCGGCTTTCGAATCGGAAGAGATTGGAACCGATTCGAATGAGATCCTCGACATAATCTCACCGGAAGCAAAGTCTCAAACCTATTGCATGAAAAAGGAAGACATCAAGCGGCGTAAAATACCAACTACAGCCATTCAACCTGACGGAATTGCTTACGTTGGTGTTGACGAGGAGTCAATTGAGAGCACCAGGTTTGGCACCCAGTTTTCATATTTCAGCCGCTATCTCGGGGATGAACTTTTTGCTAAAATAGCTTTCTACGCCAATTTGTTTGCTGTTCAGCAAGGTTTGTTTATTATGTCTATAACGCTTTTCATCGTTATAAGTACTATTCTCTGATCAACTTTTTAGGCGACAATAAATTCAAACTATGCGGTACTAATGAGGTCAGAACTTTCTTCGCTCTGCAAGTGATGATGAGTCTATACAAATTTCCACGAGTAAGAATGTTTTTCAGTCGGTGATTTGGATTTCCTATTTTCTACAAAAACATGGCAGCCAATCGATTCTTCGTTCTGCGTCAACGGAAACATGTTGGCGATAGCAATGCTTGGGCTCCGACATGCAAAGACACGTCGTATAAATTTTGACAAATCATGAATCGGATTCGAAGCCGGCTGCTTGAGTTAGAGCTTGAAGAGAATCCCTATGTAGATGGAAAGATCATTCCTTTCAAAGGAAAGATCGTTGCAAAGCAATACGTCAAAGGGAAGCCTTGCCCTGGAGAATGAAAGTTTATTTCCTCTGCGGAAAGAGCGAAATTCCGTATAATTTTTTTGTATACCAAGGCCCAACACTACCAATGAACGAAACCCTGGTGAAAACGATTGGCAGTGACTCCACAATCGTTCTTGAATTGGCCAAACGGATTCCAAGGAAGAAGCGGGGCACAAGTTGTTTTTTGACAACTATTTTCCGCCGTTCCAATGTTTGAAATTTTAAGAAATCAACAAATCAACGCAGCCGGAACAGTTTGTGCCAATAGATACGCCAATCCAACTCTCCCTGACGCTAAACCGATGGCTGCCCGCGGGCGTGGCTCCAGCGAACTGTGCTTCAGCTCTGAGGGCAAAGTTATTTTCACTCTTTTTTTTCTCGATAAGCCGTCAGGCCTTGCTTTGTTGAGTGAGCAAACGCGGTTCAGCCCTTCGGAGTCTAAGGGATGTGCGGAAGGGAATGACTATATAAGCGTAGGATGGATTAAGCAGGTAGGCATTGGGTTAGGCCAAGTAGAGAGATATTGGGTTTTGTCTTCTGGGTTGTTGAATGTGAAGTGGTTATCAAATCGTTGATTTGATAAACACCTTTTAAATTTAGCAAAGCGCAACGATGGGACAGCAGACGCATGAATATTTCGAAGTGGAAGTTTGTTTGTACAACGAGAGTATTGGTGGGGTCGATTTACTCGATCAAATGATCCAGTACTATCGAATCAACATACGAACTATTAAATGGAATGTGCAAGTGGGGGGTGGGGGGCACATAGTCGTTTCTTTTTAAATTACATGTTGTTTTGCCAATGACAGCTGTTTCCCGCTCAAAATTACGTTAGTGAGTCAGTATTAATCATCTCCTGGACGGAATGAATCGATTTACGCTTGAACAACGTTGGGAAATAATGTAATCTTATTTCCAAAGTGAGTGCTGTATTGCTCAAAACAGAACGTTTTTTGAAAAGAAGTTTTGGCCGAAATGAGGCATCAACTGCGCCTATTGTACGCAAATTTGTGAAGAAAGTTCGTGAGACAGGCTCACGCTAGTGGACAGTATTCACGGTCTCCGTACTCGTATGTTGCGTACCCCGGAAAATGTGGCTGCTAAAGCTGAGAGTGTCACACTCAATCCGAGAGCATCAACTCACCATCGATCGCAGCAACTCAACATTAGTCGCACGAGCCTGAGAAGAATTTTGCCAAAGACCTCGGATTATTATTATTGAGTCAAATTGAAGCCAAATGACCATCCACTTCGTTATCGCTTCGAAGTTTGGTCATTAGAGCAGCTCGAAATGGATGTCGATTTTTCTCAAAAAATTATCTTTTCTGATGAGGCATATTTTCATCTCGGCGACTATGTGAACAAACAAAACTGCCTTTCGGGGTCTTGAAAAACCCACACATGTTTGTTGAGAAGCCAATGCATCCTCAGCAAGTGACAGTGTGGTGTTGATTCTGGCATCATTGGACCGTTTTTTTTTTGAAAATGAGACTGAAAATGCTGTTTCGGTCAACGCGGAGCGCTTTAGAGGCATCATAGACAACTTTTTGTGGCCGCAGATTGAGTATTTGGACTTGACTGATCTTTGGTTTCAACAGGATGGTGCACCATGCCATACAGCTCATCAAATAATCGGTCTTTTGCGAACGAAATTCGCAAATCGTGTAATCCGTCGCCTTGGTGATGTCAATCGGCCGCCTCGAAGCTGCGATTTGACACCGTTGGACTTCTTTTTATGTGGCGCTCTGAAAGATCCATGTTATGCGGAAAATCCACAAACGATTCAAGCACTGAAATAGAATATTCAACAAACCATTGTTCAGATAGGGCCCGAAACCATCAATAATGTCTTGGTAAATTGGGCTGAGAGGATGGCCTACTGTCACGCAGCCATATGATTGAAATTGTATTTCACAACTATCGGGGAGGTTTGTTGTTGTTGTTTGTATAAGCAAAAAATTTGATTATTGTTCATCTCATTCCATTTTTAAAAAGAAAATTGTACTTGGCCCACCCTGTATACCTAAAAACAATGTTTGACGGCTAGAAATAAATGGTGAACGAACTTAAATGTGGCAAATAATTTAAAAGTAGATACTTTTTATGCAGTTTCGAACGGAAATTATCGACACTAGTAGGCCCAAGCTTAGCGGAATTGTGTAATTAACTAATTGCAAATCCTACATGATACGCGATTAGTAATTCACGATTTTTGTCATAGACATGCATGCTAACTTGCTCTAAAATTTATTGCAAGTAGGATTGAAAAAAAATTACCATCAACTTTTATGAATAACTTTCAGATCATGTTATTGATCCCATTCACCCATGTCAAGTGACTAGGCATCGACAATTCCCGATAAGAATTAAAATGCTGCCGGTGCATTTCGAAATTAAAATTTCCGATATATGTATACGGCCAAACGTGGGACAAATTCACTGTTCCAACAGTGCACGATATGTAGATGCATGCAGAATTGGCGATTGAGTCCATCTGCTTGAAAATCTCGAAAAACTTGAATCTTACAGAAAATTTTTAAGTTTTACTGATCTCTTATCGCTTCAACTGTCTCGTATTTCATATTGACATATTATTGCTCGAATGTGATGTAAATTGCGCTCAATGTAGGCTGTATACAACCAGTTGCAATAGTACAATTATATCGAAATAATAAGCAAATCATTATTGGATTCATAATGAGGACTGATAGTAGCGAAGTTATGGTTGATGTGATCATGGGAACAATATTTGAATAGTCATCATTTAACAGGATTAAGAATGGTGTCAATGCAATAAACATGACTTAAATGAAGGATTAAGGCCTGTAAGTTACTGTCAGCCAAGGATTATCCTGATACTAAAATTCCTGTTTAAAGATTAACTCAAGATGAAATTTCACTTACCAGGCGTACTCTCTCTATTCGGGCTATCGCAATCGACCACCAAAGCTTCGTTGCTGGAATCGTCGTTCATATGTGATAGTCCTCCGATGGATATGTCTCCCAGGCCACTTGCAAATAATTGCGAGCTACTCAACGAACGTTCACTTTGCGCGGGACTGACGGCACCTGATTCAAAGGTATTGTTGGGATCATCACCGAAACTGTCTTCTGTCTTCATCTTTTTGGAATGTTCCGGCTGCGAAAGAAAAGAAAATACACATTCAACTTTTGCAAGCCTAAATTACAAAAACATAAACAATATAATTTATTCCGATCCTAATTGAATTTTGCAAACACAACTCATAAAAAAATATAAGAAAAACCTCCGTTGTCAAAAGATATTTGACCATAACGGGAATAAATTAAAGTTAATGTGACGCATTAAATATGGGAGGGCAATTGATTGTAAGCTTCAAATATTTCTTTCTACCTACAATATGCAAATTAAATTGTAGTAATAATCATTAGGAATATATATTGCAATTAATTAAAATCTCCAGCAGTTTTCGAATCGATAAGTGTGATAGCTGTATTAATTTAAAATTAGTTTTGCGTATGGATTAGATATTTGATATGTATTGCAGTTTTTTTCAAATAATTTTAAATGACACTAGGGGGTTCCATTAAGAATTAGCCTACAAAAGTTTCAGTTATGTATCGATTACATTTAAGTTCAAATTTATCTTTATAGAGATAATGAAGATAACTGACGGATTTGAATGAGATTTTTGTTAACGACTTCATAAATTGACCGCAAAGACACAATGGCATAGTAATATGAATTTGATTGGTTCAGAATGACCTAATAAAGTTTATTTGTTGGAAATATTTTGGCTGCAAAACAGAAATGAATTGGGCAAATATAAGTTAGACAGAAGTTACATAGTGGAAGCATTTAATATTAGGAAAAAGATCTTCATAACCAGCACATAAAGGGTGGTCCAACCATAATGCACGATTTTAATTGTGAATCACAACTTAACGTCAAGTTTTTCGTCCAACTTAATTTGACACATCTTTGTTTCAGTATTTGACAAATTCAAACATGGAAAGATACACAATTGAGCAGCACGTTAAGGTTATTGAAGCATTTTCCAAAAATGGGCGTTCAAATCAAAATCCATTTCGTGCACTTCGAGACTTTTTTGGTCAGCATAATCGACCAAATGTGGCCACAATCGGGAGAAATGTGCGCAAATTTCAGCAAACGGGCTCTGTAGGGAATGTCAAATCGCCTGTACTTGCTCGCCCAGCTCGTTCTGCGGAAAACATTGCTGTTGTTCGCGATAGTGTGGCAGAAGAGCCATCAACCTCGACCCAACAATTGAACACCTCACGAACATCACTGATGCGAGTTTTGAATGAAGATTTGAATTTACACGCTTACAAGGTTCAATTGACTCAGGAGCTGAAGCCTAATGAGCATGTCAACCGTCGGCGATACGCCGAATGGTATGTTGATTGGTGACTTTATAAAGAAAATCATATTCAGCGACGAGGAACACTTTCACCTTAGTGGATTCGTCAACAAGCAGAATTGCCGCATTTGGGCAAATGAGAATCCACTAGTCATCGGGCCGTACTTCTTCGAAAATGAGGACGGCCAAGCAGTTATCGTGAATGGTGTTCGCTATTGTGAGATGATGACGGACTTCTTGTGGCCAGAAATTGAGGTTATGGACCTGGTCAATATATGATTCAAACAGGATGCCGCCACTTGCCGCACAGCCAACGAAACAATGGCTCTTTTACGTGAGAAATTCAATGATCGTGTTATCTCACGTAGTGGCGATGTTACGATCATGTAACTTGACACCGTTGGACTTCTTTCTCTGGGGATATTTAAAAGAAAAAGTGTACGTCAATAAGCCAAGAACAATTCAAGAGCTAAAGGATGAGATAATTCAGCACGTTAACGACATTGAATCTCAATTATGTCTCAGCGTCATTGAAAATATGGACCATCGGATAGAAGTATGCCACCGTAGCCGTGGCGAGCATTTGATCGATATTTTGTTTTACACATAATTGTCATAGATCTTTGTATGATAATAAAAAATATGAACATAATTCTCAAAAAATTATTTGTTTTATTTACAATTAACATCCTGCGTTTTGGTTAGACCACCCTTTATTAGATCGGAAAAACGCACGAGAAAGGAAGCTTAGGTATTTCGTTTATAGGAGGAAAGAACTTTCGCGTTGGAATTTTAACCTTTTCAGGACTATATGGTAAATGAAGTATCTATAACTGTTTTAGCTATTTAGAATCATTCATTAGGCCAATAAAAAACGTATTTAAAAATAAAAATTCGAAAACCTGGTGTACGTTTCTCGGAATATCTAGGAACAATTGTGTCCCTCTATGGTCGCCATGGATTATTTTTCGCTAAAAAATTGAATTCATAAGGGTTTTGTTTTTAAAACAGGGTTTAAATTGCTCAAGAAATTTAGTTCCTATTGCTCTTTGCTTTGCTGTAACAAAATTGAGAGCAGGCTGTTATGCTTTGCTTTGCAACAAATCATTGCTTCTAATTGCTCCAAAGAGTTTTGGGAGCATTTGGAATTGCTTCCTTGTAAGAGCAAGAGCAATGTGTCTTTGAGTAATCGCTCTCAATTGCTTAGAATGCTTTGCTTTGCTCTCAAGCTAAAGTAAATGATTTGAAAAAGGGGCTTTAATCAGATGGTATAAATCAATGGAAAACAAGTTGATTAAGCAGGAGACTGCTCCCACCAGAAGGTCTTTGTAAATATCCTAGGGTTAGAAACAAATTTTCTAATAGCGTGAATCCATAACTTGAATTATTCATCCAATACTTGGATATGAAATCGTTCAAATTTATGCAAAAGATGTGCAGTTTCCTTCATAAGAACAGTGCGGCCGCCTTTTTGATCTTGCTTAAATGATTTTTCTGAATGCTCGGCCGATTGAATATGTTCATGTTAAGCACTATTCTTTAAATTTTGATTAAAAATTGAAAGAAAATGAAAGTGCCTAGGTCAATTTTAAATATGTATCAATCATAAACACGTGTTATTGTTGTTGTAATTCCATACAATTGATATGGCTATAACTCACCTGATTATGATTCGATCTCGATCGTATTTATCTTATGTTAGCTAATATAACTGCAAAATTTTAAGTAGTTTAAAGGTTCTGTTTTGATTTTATGGGCGAAAATGTAAAATCTACAAATCATACTATTGTTAACAAAGTTTAGTGAAATTTTTAGTACATTTTGCGTTCCCCTGGACCCCCTAATTCATAAAATGATTTTTTGACAAAGTAGTGAAAATTCCTGAAACGTTGTTATCAGCCAAAAAGCACGCTCTGTCGTGATGACATCGGCAATATCATCGCTGATGAAACCAAGATTCAGGAAAGATGGACATCATATTTCAAGAACCTCATTAATCCTCCACACAGTCCCAGAACATCGGAGCCTTTAGATGTCTGCGGGGAGCTTCCATTGGCCCCAGCAACTATGGATGAAGTATGTTCCATCAACAAAACCCAAAAGAATAATAAAGCGCCGGGCATCGATGAGATTCTGGTTGAGCTCATCAAATATGGTGGCAGTAATGTTCATGAAGCTATTCATAAAGTCATCCAGCGCATCTGGCAACGAGAACATATGCCGAAACGGTGGGGCCAATCAATTATATTCCCTATCCACAAAAAAGGTGACAAGCTACAGTGAGAAAATTATAGAGGCATATCACTAATTTTTACGGCGTACAAAATATTTTCTAAAATATTAAAAAATAAAATCGAATCATACGCCAACAATATTATTGGGGAGTATCAAGGTCGTTTTAGAGCAGGTACGTCGACAATAGACCATTTGTTCACAATCAAGCAGGTAATTGAAAAATGCTGGGAGTTCAACATAGACGCACTCGTACTCCAAATTTTCGTTGAGTTTAAGCAAGCATACGACAGTATTGATCGTAACGTACTGTACCAAACAATGCTTTGCTTTGACATTCCAGCCTAATCGGTCTGCTTACCAAAATGAGAATGACGTCGACGACCTCCCAAGTCCGTATCAATAACCAACTCACCGATGCCTTTGACATAAATATCGGACTAAAGCAGGGAGCTGGGCTGGCCCCATTGCTATTCAATTTGGCTCTGGAGTACGTCATAAGGTACATTACTATTCATCTCGAGCAAAGTAGTAGCCTTTGCGGATGACATCAACATTTTGTCACGGTTATTAACAACTGCCAAAGAACTTTTCCTGAAACTCAACAGCGAAGTAAAACTATTAGGGCTACAAATCAATGAAAATAAAACAAAAATCATGACGCAGTCGAGGAAAAATACTTCAAATACACAAAATATTACACTTGGCGAATAGAATATCGAAAATGTGAGCGAACTTGTGTATTTAGGTGCCAAAATAACGAAAACGGGCAATGAAAGAGACGAAACACGCCGAAGAATAGAGCTCGGAAATAAAATATTTTATTCAGTATTGACGATCTTGAAGATCAGCTGCATACATAGGAAAACAAAGCTCCAAGTATACAAATCTGTGATAAGACTTGTGCTATGCTATGGGTGTGAAACATGGACCCTAACCGAAGCATCCGCAAACATATTGAACGCCTTTGAGCGACGGGCCCTGAGGCGAATAATCGGAGCGTAGCTAGCCGGGGAGCAATGGCGAATTCGATACAACCAGGAGCTGTATGAAATTTTTGATGAACCGGAGGTCTCAACGATTGTAAGGCTGCGGAAGCTGCAATGGGCTGGCCACATGAATCGTATGGACGAACAACGGATACCCAAAATGGTATTCGTTGGGAGAACTGAAGGCCGAAGACCAGTGGGGAAACCAAGGAAACGCTGGTCTGGCTCGGTCGACGAAGACAGTTCATTGGTGCTCGGATTTCGAAATTGGAGGACGCGGTCAATGAACCGAGATAGTTAGAGGCGCTATTTGCAGGCAGCGAAAGCCCGAGAGGGGCTGTAGTCCTAAGAAGAAGAAGAAGATAGATACGATTGGACAATAAAGTTGGGAGGAAAAGAAAGGCTAAACGAGTTTCAAAGGGTAGATGTGGGAGTTTGAACTTGTAGAACAAGACACTAGTAAATTTACGCTAAACATTCTCCAATGAGTCGACGAGATATGGGTGCCGAGGAGACCAAACGGCAGAAGAGTATTTTAGAATAGGATGGACAAGGCAAGAGAAAAGGTGGACAGGAGTAGAACAACCCAGATGACCAGCAATGCCACAAGCACTTAATTTGTAGCAAAGAAGCTGATCGTTAGCAGTATCAAATGCATTCGAAAAAATCGTTAAATATTAGGTCAACTTGCAAGCTCGATCAAGTTCGTAGAGATGGAACGACTTTTAAGAAATTCGTGTTGTTCCTTTGCCAAAATAGGGCTAAGAAGCACTGAAAGCCGGTTGTGAACCAAACGCTCAAATAATTTAGGAAAGCAGGAAAGTAACGATATAGGGCGATAATTGGATACAGAAGAAGGATTATCAATCACTCTTGAGAATAGGTACGGTGTTTCCTCTTTTCCATTAAGCAGGAAAAATGCCCGTACTTAAACTGAGGTTCAACAAGAAAGCCAGAGAGATGGATAAGGATGACGCTAAATACTTTACAAAGATATGTGGTAAACCATCGGGATCAGGGGAAAGATTGGGATTAAGGGACATAATGAGGATTTCAACTTCAACGAAATCTGATTCAAACAAGGAAACGTCAATGGAGTGGAGTTTTAGTATGTTAACTGGATAGGAGATGCAGAACGAAAGAGCAGGTATAAAAGTAGAAGAAAAATATTCAGAGAAAATTTTGGAAATTTCTAGGGAAGAGAAGATTACAATAGGTGGATTGGTGTAAAATGTTTTATCAAGTTATGAAGGTGAGGGTAAAATTTACTCACCACTTCCTCACACTCCAGGTTAGCAAAAAAAAACAGCCAATCAACAACTGAAGAGAGCTCAGAGGCAAGGGTTTCAAAGTTTGACTTAAAGAAATTAAATTTAGGAATAGGAGCTATATTACAATTTCTCTTAGGACCCACTGGAAAACATTAAAGTATAGAGGTGGATGGTGACTGTCAAGTGGGATTAGAAGATCCAAGGCACGAGAAACAGTAAGTGGAAGATCGGATAGCACCAGGTCAAGTAGCGGACCATTGGAATTCGAAACATTGTTGAATTGAGAAAGTGAACAGAACGCTAGGAACGAGGAGATGGACAAGGAAGGAGCATCAGCTGATTGAACAGAAAAAGGAAGGTCTAACGACCACTATACTGAACGTACGTTGCAATCACCACCAATTAAAATAAAAAACATCATAACGTAATTTCAAGTACCTAGATTGTAACATCTATATATGAATCGAATGAAGCCAGCTTAAGAATTATTGAAAATACATTTTATCCTCTATTTACCAACAATTCCAACTGTTCTTGTATTGACTCCCATGAATGAATTTCTATAAAATTGCAAATATTTTACGAATCGTTGAATAATTCGCTGCCGTTAAATTGCTGTTATGGATGGTTAGCATGTAAAAATCTTAAGATCTCTGCAACGACAACTGCGAAATCTTCAAGCCGTTCAATTGTTATAAGCAGCTGACTGTGTTCACAGTGTTCCAACGATAATTGCTATCCCATTTAGTATGGATTGGATGCAGATATTTACGTCATGTTAACTTTATAGGAATATTGTTCGGTTGGTCATGGCTTTTTCTGCTTGGGATTCGTTTTTAATCTCATTTGGAAGAGGGTCTTGCTTTATGCACTTGCTTGACCATCATTCGATACACCGGGGAATAAAAGTTCGTCACTTTGATTTCATTGAGTATTACCCAAGTCGAATGAATTTTCTTTCAACAAGGTGTGAAAAAGAAGTTGGAATGAAATTCTCGGAAATGAGGGTAGGTGTGAGTAATTAAACTGAATGTTTTAGTATTTGAGTTCAAAGAATAGTTCACCTTTTGCAGTTTAGTTTTCCTAGAGGTTTTTTTTCAGTTTTTCCTTACGGAAATCGGTGTTTGAAAGGCGAAATAACCGCTGTAAGAAAATTTCTAGTTGGTAACTCTGCATCACATACAATAATCGATGTTACGTTACATGTAGCGAAAAATTACAGAGCAATGTGAACGATTCTGTATGTTACTTTATTTGGTTTCCTCAAGTGTTGGTTCATTTCGCTCCTTCCTCCGCAGTAATTCGTTGCTGAAGGAAAATAAAAGGTAGGAAAAATTAATCTTTTGGTTGCTGTGTTTTCGTATTTTCTGGAAGTGATCATGCTATTGTGCCAGTTGCTAATGTCCACCAACATCTTGACTTCTTTCTTGGTGTTATTATCGTTGGTAACAGGCAGCAATCTTCGGTTTCGGTAAGTGATTTTGTTCGTTCAACGGAACACTGAGTAGAAAATTTACATTGGGAAGACACTATGGACGAAGAGGTTTCAAATACATATTAAGTATGGTACCAAACATGAAGGGAAGAGTTTGCGAATTACTTTTTTTATATTTTGCTTCTCGGATCGTATCAACTGAAAAGAATGAACACAGAATACTAGCGCTTCGTCTTCCGCTCATAAACTTCCAGTCTTAAGTCTTTTCTCTTAATTATATGTCTGAAGTAGAGTTTCGAAGTGTCATGACGATTTTTGCAAAAGATGATTATGCTCATTAGCTTGCTAGGTAAAAAATAACCCTTAAAAACGTGATCTAATTGAAACAAATTAAAGCTTAGGAGCGGAAGCTTCCCCAATTAGAACTAAAATAGGTATTTAAATATTACTTACCTTCCCGCTCATTTTTCTTTTTCGATCCTTATTGAAATCTAGACTCAATCGTGTGGTATCTTCCTGACCGCGTCTTTCTTCTGTTTTTTGTCGATCTGCGAAGAACATAAATTTTAAGTCTTTCACTGTTTAAATTACCAACAACACCTCACACATAAAATTCATTCAATTAAAAGAAGATGCACTTACACTTGAGTTCAATTTCTTCATCATCGAGTAAAAGTGATACAACTTCCTTTGGCTTAAGAGTATCTGGCTTGAAATTGCCACCACTTATGACCATTCGTTGTATCTAAATTGGGAGAAAGTGAAAATAAATGTTAATGCATTTTGAAGTAGTTTGAAATGCATGCTGGTGTGTTAGGGTTGATGATTTGGTCAGAATTGATTAATTACAGAATAAATTACAATAATAATTTACAGAAGTTATGCTTTGTAGTGCATACTTTTCTATATTAATGACTTTGCTTCAAGATAACGCAAAAATACAACACGAATTTGTAAACTTCCTTGAAACAAACCCGATTTAATAAGATAAATTTACTTTTCAATACCGACATAAGGTATAACGCATTCAAATTATTCCTGTCTCAATATGATTCACAAGAATCAAGCCCTAAAATAACTTTGGCGCCAATTCAAGTACTAATCAGAAAATCAATCAAATCGTGTTTTAATTTTATGAATATTTTACTGCTTCATACGAGCCTGGTGGCTCATCAATTGGTGGTCATGTATAGTACTTTTAATAAACAATTTCCGGTAATAAATAAAATTTGAATATATCCATTCGCCACATGTGAGTCGGTGAAATGTTACTAGATACGGCACGTGTCAAAGATTTGAAAGTCTTTATAGGTTGACAAGCCGAAAGTGAATTGAAAACAATAGGGCAATGAAAATTGTGTTAATTGAAAACAATTATTGTTATCTAATCATATTTATACAGGATAAGTTGGAAATTAATACGATGCAAGAGTATTGTCTTTGCTACTTACTTCACTTTTCTCTCGAGCTCGTTGTAATATCCTTTCTTCAATTGTACCTTTACAGATCAAACGATAGACAGTCACTTGTTTGGTTTGTCCTAAACGATGAGCACGGTCCATGGCTTGTTGGTCGACAGTCGGGTTCCAGTCGGAATCGTAGAATATGACCTGAATTTTAATGTAGACAATGAAGAAAAGGATTTTTAATATCGGATGTAGCGGTGAAATTAAAGGATAATGTGAGTAATTGATTCGTGATTAGCAAATAAAACCATTAAACGGTTGGAAAAATGTTAAAATACTCTTATTTGATAAAACACAAAAAAAAATTTGGCCTTTTTCGGCATTCGAAAAGTGTGAGTTTGATTACCGAGTAAAAATAATCAGCTTCGAATATAATGACTGAATGCGATTAAGCAGGCGTTTTTGTCCTGGATACTGCAATACAACTTCAGGAAAACAATAAGCACTTAAACTGGGCTCAATAAAATCGTAACAAATTGGAAAGACAGAACTACGCAGATGTCTTGTGTTTTGATTGCAGGTTTTCTGGTAAACGTTGTAGCAAATTAGAAGGACTACTACGATAACCTCGAAACAGGATGTTAACGTTGATGCAGCTGCCGTAATTTCATGGTTGTGGATTTTCTTCCAACCGGTTTTCTTTACTTCGGCTAGCTAGATTTCTTGCTCAGTTGCTACTGATTCCAAAGATTCAAATGATTGTATGACAGTTTATTTTGCAATATGTTTTGTCGCCGCAGACTTAAAAGTTAAAATGAAAACTGGAACCGTTGAAGTAATGAAGGGTTTTCCAATAATAGGTGTTATTTTGAATAGCCCGCTATTTCGGTAGATGTCACTTTTGAAGCTGTAATTTTTTTACATTTGGCAAGTAGAAACTATATCATTTATAAAAATGGAACGATACACGCTTCAACAACGCATTGAAATTATTAAAATTCACTATAAAAATGGTGAAAATTTGGCAGAGACGGTTCGTAAAACTCGAACATTTTTGGGTCGTCGTGAAGCACCTTGTCGGACCGCAATACAGAAATTGGGGGAAAAATTCGAGCTGCTGGGACAACTTATTGATGTGAAGAATAATACCTGTGCACGTCACTCAAGAAGAGCCGAGAATATTGCTGCTGTAGCCGAAAGTGTTGAAGAAAACCCAGGTTTGTCCATTTTTCGTCGTTCTTTCGAATTAGGCATTCCACAAACGTCACTACACCGTATTTTGCACAAAAATTCGGGTTTCAAGGCTTATAAAGTTCAGTGAACAAAAGAACTCAAGCCGTTCGATCATCAAAAACGTCGTGTCTTTGCTGATTGGGTCCTTGAAATGCATGAAAATGATCCGGAATTCCATGGGAAAATCATATTGAGTGATGAGGCCCATTTCCACCTCGGTGGCTTCATCAATAAGCGAAATTGTCATATCTGGGGCTCGGAAAACCCAAGAGTTATTGTTGAAAAGCCTTCCTATCCTCAACGTTTGACTGTTTGGTGCGGTTTATGGTCCGGCGGACTCATTGGACCTTACTTTTTCGAAAATGAGGCCCGGGCAACAGTTACGGTGAATGGATTGCGCTATCGAGAGATGTTTAATGATTTTGGAGAACGTTTACTTTCAACAAGACGAAGCTACGTGCCACACAAGCAACCAAACTATTGATCTTTTACGGGAAAAGTTTCCGGACCGTGTTATCTATCGAAGAGGTGATCACAATTGGCCACCGAGATCTTGTGATTTAACACCTTGCGACTTCTTCCTCTGGGGCCACGTGAAAGAGAAGGTCTACGCCGACAGCCCAGCGTCAATTCAAGACCTCAAAGATGAAATTTGTGAGGCTATCGAGGACATAGGGCAAATTTCATGAAAAGGATATGGTCTTGTAAGCGTGTAGTGGTGGTCATTTGCCTGATGTTATTTTCCACTATTAACGGCATACCTTACTCTTTTTAATGAAATAAACATCCGATCATTTACCTGTATATTAAAAAAATGGCATTTTTCTTTTAATATCAAAATAACACCTCTTATTCACAATATGCTACAAAGCGTCTTAATTCGTCTACGTTTTTAGGTACTGGAAAGTTTTGTATAGTTTTATATTTTGCAGGCCTGTGCGAATACCCTCTTTAGTGATTAAGTGACCGAGGTATACAACTTCACTTCTGAGGAAATACCATTAACTAGGGTTTAATTGTAAGTTATACTTTTTAAAGCGACTGAAAATGTTTATGAGAATTTGGTTATGGTGTGCTAGGCTACATCTAAATACAGGTATGATGATGTCATCCACAACTAAGAATGCGGCAGAATCTAGTCCACTAAGGGCAATGGTCAGCATCCTTTTGATGGTAATACAGGTAATCTTTTGAACTGGTAATGACCACTGGTTGTTGAAAAGGCAGTCAGTGGTTTCGATTCTTCTTCTAATTCTATCTGGTGGAAGGAACTTGTTATGTCTAATTTTAAATAATACTTTGCTTTGCCTAATTTATCTAGAACATCCTCTAGTTTCGTTAGAGGGAATTTATCGTTAACTAATTTCTTGTTAAGCTGTCGAAGGTCAACGACAAGTCTTCACTTCAGATTTCCATCTTCACATTTCTTTGGGGCTAGCTAGAGGACCCGGTCAATGGACCGAGATAGTTGGAGGTGCTATTTGCAGGAAGCGAAGGTCCAAGAGGGGCTGTAGTGCTACGAAGAAGAATAAGACTGAAAGTGGTGGGTAATAAGGACTGATATAGTTTTCACTGATGTCATCTTCCAACAACTTTTGTACTTGTTGGTTGACCTCTTCTTTTTGGGAGTGGGGAAGTCGGTAGTTTTTAATATATGATGGAGTATTGTCTTCTTCTTCTTCTTTGTGGTACTACAGCCCCTCTCGGGCCTTCGCGTCTCGCAAATAGCGCCTCCAACTATCTCGGTCCATCGACCGCGTCTTTCAATTTCAAAATCCAAGCAGCGATGAACTGTCTTCGTCGACCGAGTCAGACCAGCGTTTCCTCGGTTTTTCCGCTGGTCTCCGAACTTCAGTTCTCTCAACAAATACCTTTTTGGATATCCGTTGTTCATCCATACGATGTATATGGCCAGCCAATTGCAGCTTCCGCAGTCTTATAATCTTTGAGACCTCCGGCGCGTCAAACATTTCATACAGCTCATGGTTGTATTGAATTCGCCATTGGTCCCCGTCTAGCTTCGCTCCGATTATTCGCCTCAGGATCCGTCGCTCAAAGGCGCTCAATATATTTGAAGATGCTTGGGTTAGGGTCCATGTTTCACACCCATAGCATAACACAGGTGTTATCACATATTTGTATACTTGGAGGTTTGTTTTTCTGTGCAGCTGGTCTTCAAGATCGTCAAAACTGAATAAAATATTTTATTTGCGAGCTCTATTCTTCGGCGTATTTCATCTCTTTCATTGCCCGTTTTCGTTATTTTGGCACCTAAATACACAAATTCGCTAACATTTTCGATACTGTATTCGCCAAGTGTGATGTTTTGTGTACTTGAAGTATTTTTCCTCGACTGCGTCATGAGCTTTGTTTTATTTTCATTGATTTGTAGCCCTACTAGTTTCGCTTTGTTGTCGAGCTTTAGGAAGAGTTCTTTGGCAGTTGTTAACGACAGTGACAAAATGTTTATGTCGTCCGCATAGGCTACTACCTGGCTCGACTTGAATAGTAATGTATCTCGCGTATCGACACTTAGCTTCCTTATGACGTACTCAGAACCAAATTGAATCGCAATGGGGACAGCCCATCTCGCTGCTTTAGTTCAATATTTGTGTCAAAGGCATCGGCGAGTTGGTTATTGATGCGGATTTGGGAGGTCGTGCACGTCACTGTCATTTTGGTAAGACGGACTAATTTGGCTGGGTTGACAAAGCAAAGCATTATTTGGTACAGTACGTTACTATAAATACTGTCGTATGCTTGCTTACAATCAACGAAAGTTTGGTGAACGTCTATGTTGAACTCCCAGCACTTTTCAAGTACCTGCTTGACTGTAAACAATTGGTATATCGTCGATGTGGCCGCTCTAAAACCACGTTGATACTTTCCAATATGACCTGATTTTATTTTCTAAGATTTTTGAAAATATTTTGTACGCCGTACAAAGTAGTGATATGCCTCTATAATTTTCGCACTGTAGTTTGTCATCTTTTTTGTGCATAGGGAACATAATTGATTGGCTCCTCTCTTTCGGCATATGTTGTTGTTGCCAAATGTACTGGATGACTTTGTGAATAGCTTGATGAACATTGTTGCTACCATATTTGATGAGCTCCACAGGAATTAGTTTTATTATTCTTTTGGGCTTTGATGATGGAAAGAGTGGGTGGGGCCTATGGAAGCTCTCTGCATACTTCTATAGGCTCCGATGTGGTCGAGCTGTTCGGAGGATTAAGGAGCTTCTTAAAATATGATGCCAATCTTGCCTTAACCTTTGTTTCATCAGCGATGATGTTGCCGATGTCATCACAACAGAGCGTGGTTTTGGGCAGATAACCACGTTTCAGGCTTTTTACTACTTTGTATGCTTGTCTTGTGTTATTGCTCGCTAAACTTACATCTATACGAGTACTTCTCAATTGGTCGTCATCGTATTTTCTTTTCTTAACTCCAATTATCGTATTCGCTACTGTTCTGAGATTTTCAAAGTGTACTCTCTGCGTTCTAGTTTTCCTACCTATGTAATCATTGTATGCCTAATTCTTTTTGTCTAACGCATTCTGGCACTCATTATCGAACCATTCATTTCTTTTGCGCCGGGCTGGGTGTCCGATCGTCTGTTCTGCCCTGGTCCTGATAGCCGCTTTCACTTCCATCCAGAGCTCGTTGCTTGTCTTTAACGATGCGTCTAATAAAATGGGAGCCAGTTGGTTGTCGAGGGTCTCCGTGAAATGTTTGGCCACACACGCCGTTTGGAGCCTTTCGATGTGAAATTTTTGCAGCGGGCTGATCTTCGCCGAATATGCCTTTGACATACGACATCGATAGGTTAATTTGATCAAGTAATGATCTGAGTTACAATTGGCTCTTCGGTATGTACGGACGTCAAGTATGCTCGAGGCCCAACGTTGTTGGATCAGAACATGATCGATCTGCTTTTGTGTGTTGCCATCCTTTGATACCCAAGCATTTTATGAATGCGTCGATGTTGGAAGCAAGTCGAACGTATGACTAGATTTCTGCTACATGCAAAGTCAATCAGGCGCTGGCCAATGTCATTTGTTTCATCGTGGAGGCTATATCCTCCAGTCGTTCCCCGATGAGATAGCTCATTGCCAACCTTAGCGTTGAAGCCACCCAGAATTATTTTTGTGTCGTTTGTAGGCAATGAGTCGACCAGTCTTTCCAGGTGATTGTAAAACGTTTCCTTCATTTCTTCGTCCTTTTCTTTGGTCGGGGCGTGAACATTTATCAGCCAGATTTTGAAAAATTTTTCTTTTATACGGATCGCATCCAACCGTTCATTGACTGCCTTAAAATCAATAACGTGCGATTTGAACTCCCTATGCACAATGAAGGCCACTCCAAATTCTCTTTTTCCAGTAGGCTTCCCACTTTTGAATATTGTGTGCGATCTCATGTCTTGCATGTCGTTTCCAGTCCAATTCGTTTCCAGGACTGCCAGTATTTTTAATTGATATTGGCTGGCCTGTTGTAAAAGGTCCTTAACAGCGCCAGGGTAATTGAGTGATCTGACATTCCAGGATCCAATGCCATAGTCCTTTTTTTGTTTGCGAGGTCGTTGCCGTGAGTCCAATCCATTCCGGGGCCTATCTGCAGGTTTCGAAACATTTAAAGCTTTTCCAGAGACAGGGAGTTAGCCCGTCGCTCAACCTCCATTACGGCGGCATACTGCGAACATTTTAAAGCAAGGGAGCATTCTCGGTATTAAAAAACTGCACAAAATAACTCAGTTTTTTTTCTGATAATATTATACGGATATTTTTCTTGATCAATTCGGCAAGCGGTTCATCCCGAATTTCAGTATTTAGTATCCTGCAGATCATTTGATGTTTGGAGCGACTTTTATTCTTCATTTGCTTTAATTTAGAAGAATCGTCATTATATGTTGAGCATGCACGACCTGGCTTTTTGAAAAATTGTAGCATACTTTAAAGCTTATTTGGGCCCTTCATAATATAGCATTATTTACCAAAAATGTTGTTTGCTTTCATAAACTTTCTTTTGCTTTTGTGTTACTCTTTTCTGAAAGTTTCTCGAGCAGTTCGTCTGTACGGACTGCTTGATCACTACAGTATCTCAAAAGTTTGGTTCTCATCAAACATTTGCTTTTATCATATACGAGTATGCTTTTATCATATATAGTCGAGTAGGGTATCAAATGTATGGGTAATTGCTTTTAGCATTTGAAACAGAAAAGTCATTTTATGCATCAAGGGGTCCAGGAAGAGGCAATACGTTTGAAAAATTTGCCTCTCCTTCATGATTGGACACCTTTGAGACGAAAAATCAAGGAGGTAGATCTTTCTGATTACAAGGGCAGCAAATACATCAGAAATAAAAGTTCACACATCTTTATGAACTATGGTATTATTTGTCAATTTTCCGTGAAAATTTGAGGCATAGTGTATAATTAATTATATAGAAAAATTTGAACAGAAAAATTATTTTTTATATAGAAAAATTTGAACAGAAGAATTATTTAAGCCGAAATAAAATGGCGGCTGCTATGTGCTTACGAAAAAAACTCTGCATTTTTTGGATAAATTTGAACGATTTATAATACAAGTATTGGATGGATAACTCAAATCATCGGTTCATGCTTATGATGGCATAAGCATGAACCGAACTCTAGCATGGTTGCAAAAGTTCTTCTGACGGAGGAGCATTCTCCTGCCTACTCTACTTGTTTTTCCTTATTTATGGGATGCATTCGAGCTTTGGAGTATAGTGGAAGTTTTCCGTAATGCTGATTGCGGTCAATATATACCTAGTATATCCTAAAAAACAAGCTCCTGAGCAATTGACGAATTTTCGCCTCGATTATTCCCACTTTAATGAGCCGGAATCAATCTGTGTAGCTGGCACTAAATATATGGTCAGGACAAGAACTAAAGTACTATTGCGAATTCCGGCGTACCAACTTTCTCCCATTCGAAACTTCAAATTGCTGCCGTAACATCTCCACCTTCTTTTGGGAGCTCCTACTTTTTCCTCTATGTATTTACTTATTTTTATTAAAATTTTACCAATTTCCCTATAATTTTAATTTCCACATCATCACACTTCTACCCGTTTCCCTTATTTTCAATTTAAAAAAACTAGTAATATAATAATAATTTAAATTTTTCCACTAACAACATTCCATTCATTAATAAGTCAAAGTCAAAGTCAAAAGCGCTTTATTTAATAGAAATCGATATAAATTTTCAAACAATAAAAATACAAAAACTTAGTGGCCCAAATGGCTCTCTAAATTTATACGTTATCATTAAAAGCATATCATCAAAAAAAACTATAGCAAATTCAATTAATTAAGATTATTACATATTTTGAAATTCAATTGGAAAAAGGAGAAAAAACCAGCCAACACTATCCTAAAATTATTTATAATTTAAACACAACAGTGAACTTTGATCCTTCACATAATATGTCTTAGCTTAATTCTAATAAAATTCAATCAAAAACTTTATCTTACACTTAAAAAACTCTAACACAATATTCCTACCCTAAGCATTAATCTTATCTCTTACCTAATATAATAAACATAACATACACTAACCTATACCTAATTTTTAACACGAATAAACAACAGCACTAAAGGTAGTATAATGAGCTGAACTCAAAAACTAAGTAACGAAAAACACCAAAACTGAAAATAAACACGAATAATTTAGACATTGTCATTCAGCCACCAATACCTAGATTGGCACGTCTCAGCTCGATAAGCTTCAACGAATCTAGCAAATGAGTATCTCCATTGGAATTGTTGGTCTCGTGAACTCAAGTTCGGAGGGTATTTTATCTTCTTATCAGTGGCCCGTCTTTATATGTGATATATGACTGGGACGCCGTCAGAATCAAAAACATCGATTCATGTCCAAATACACGAATGCTTCTGGAGGAACGAAGCCAGTAGCGAGGCAAGTTGCAATATACCCGTCTGTAGGATGGAACGGCTGTGAAACCCAAGGGTTTTCACTCACAGTCACAGATCTTGCGATATGATTCCGAAGAAGTTTCAGTATGAAGATATCGACTCTCGTCACTTCAGCAGTTTGATAAATTCTTCTCTTCAATCCGTCTCAGGCTTTCTGTACAAACTAGTACATGCACGAAGACATTTCCTTTCGAAAACTCTTAATTTTTTTATAGTACAAGCACTCTGGTTGTACCAGATCTGACATCCATATGTCAAAACTGGTCTATCCAGGGTCTTGTAACAGATAATTTTGACCTTTTGATTAATGTATTTGGAATGAAAGAGTCTTCGTAGGGCCATGACTACTTTTAGTGCCTTCCATTTATTAATTCCCACTAACAAAACTTCATTCAATACATTTTCCCTAACCAAACCAAATTCCTTCCTTCATATTAACTAATTCTTGTGACTAGCTCCCACTAACAAATTTTATTTTTTTATACTAACGAAAATTCATTCACGTTTCGTTACTAACAAAATTCAATTTCATACCCAGATGGATGGATAGTTGAAGTTGTTTATTAGATGAATGGGAAATCACCAAAACATGGCTCCGTTGGCAGCGTCGCGGATTCTCGACTGGGGGTCTGCTGGGACCCTGGGTTCATGTTCCCCGAGCGTGGGGAAGCACTCTTTTTAGAGTATTGGCAAAATCAATAGTTTCCGTATATGAATGCGCGACACTTACCATCTAATCAAACGCTTCTTTGATTATGCAGATGTCCATATAGTGGGAGTGAGAATTGGATGGAAAGAAGAGAAATAGCTTTTAGTGAAAGTTCGGGGAAATGAATTTTTGGATTTGGCAATTTCAGCAGAAAGTTAGTAAACTAATTTTTCAATGTGGGAATTCGGAGGTAAATATTGAAGTGTCTTTATTTTTAAGTTGGGGAAAAAATAAAGAGATCTGAATTTGAAGTATACGGGATTAATTTTTTTGGCGAAGAAGAAGAAATTGAATGAATTAGTTGAGTTGAGTGGCGAAATTTTTGGTGTGAGGAAGGGCAAAAGAAATCACATTAGTGGTGAAATAAGAAACCAGAAACCACATTAGTTGTGTAATAAAAAGCAAGAAATTACAATAGTAGTGGAACAAGAAATTATAGTATTTGTGGAATATCGTATGTTCCATGTGCAAATACGAGTGAGAGAGAAAAATTTTTTGGGTTTTGGCCTCTGGGAATAAAGTTGGTGCGAGTTTGAAGTAAAATAAAGTGCCGAGAGTGATTCTTCCCTTAAAAAAAGAAAAAAAAACCTGTTTTGTTGGATTTCGAAGTGGGCCAGGTGCCGGGATTAAAGGTCTCATTTCTGCGAGTAAGCCATAACGACGGATCGGAGAGTGCGATAAGTGGCCATTGCGTGTTCCTTGATTTTTTTTATTGATTGATTATATATATATATATATATATATATATATATATATATATATATATATCGGGTGCTGTAAGTCGACGATGTATATATATATATATATATATATATATATATATATATATATATATATATATATACACTACCGACAAAAAGTTTGGAAGCACCTGTAAATTTTGTGAAAAATTAGAATAAATCGATAATAGTCAATTTAATCTATTTTTCAGTTCAAAATACAATTATTTTGAATTGTTCTACTGCATTTTGAATAACTGTTGCGGCCTTTATTCAAGGATATTGATGAAAATCACAAAACCAATAAAAATCATAATAACTTAATGTCACTTTGTTTAATTTGCTGAGCACCCTGCAATAATTTTTCTCGCGTCAAAGTTTATTGCAGGTTGACATTACCAACTGTCGTCTCCATTAAATATAGTCGTTCATTAATTGCACTCTGTGAAATTGATATTTTTTGATTTTCTGGTTGTTTAACGTGTGTTTTGTAAAGATATCGGTAATTTCTTTTATTTTGTGTTTAAAATAGGAAAAGGAAAACAATTATCAATTGAGACACGATCGGGTATTATGATTTTAAGAAGTGAAGGATACTCCGAAAGAGAAATTGCAAAATAACTCAATATATCGCCTAAGGGAGTTCATTACACCCTTTCGAAACATCGAGAGACTGGCAGTTTGCTGGATAGAAAACGGAGCGGTCGGCCAAGAAGTACTTCTACAGTGGAAGACAGATTTATAGCAACCACTTCCAAACGTAATCGTCGACTTACAGCACCCGATATCACCCGGGAGTTGAATAAAACGCGATTCAAAGATGTTTCAATTTCTACAGTAAAGAATCGTCTTGCATCTGCTGGTCTGCGTGGTTGTGTAGCGGTAAAAAAACCATTATTACGGGCAATACACAAGAAAAAACGACTGGAATGGGCAAAGCAGTATCAACATTGGAGAGTAGAACAGTGGAAAAGTGTTCTATGGACAGATGAGTCCAAATTTGAAATTTTTGGCTCTAATCAACGAGTGTTTGTCCGCCGCAGGCCCCATGAACGAGTATCTGAAAGTTGCTTGTTATCATCGGTAAAACGCGGCGATGGTAAAGTTTTGGTTGGGGGTGTTTTGCTGGAGCAGCTGTCGGAGATCTTATCAAAATTGACGGAATTATGAGAAAGGAGCAGTATTTGCGAATCTTAAATGATTATGCTTTACCTTCAGGGACACGCATTGTGGGGGAACCATTTGTGTTCCAACAAGATAATGACCCGAAACACACGGCTAGGATATGCAAAGCCTTTTTAGAGGAACAAGAAATGAATGGTTTTCTTGAACTGATGGTGTGGCCCCCGCAATCACCTGATCTATCGCCGATAGAAAAATTATGGGATGAGTTGGACCGAAAAGCTAAAGAACGTTTGCCGCAGAGAACTAATCAGCTGTGGCAATATCTGCAGGAAGCTTGGGAACAAATTGACGCCGAATATTTAAATAAATTACTAGCAAGAATGCCTAGCATCTGCCAAGCTGTTATTAAGGCAAAGGGTAGTCACATAGATGAGAATCAATTATAAATTATGTTAGTGTTTGATAAAGAAGGATTTTGTTTTTTTTTATAGTTTGGTTTATGATTTAATCAAAAACATAATCGTTACTGTTAAAATAATTCTCTGTCTTTTATTATTTTTCAAATACAAATGTTATTTCAAGTGCTTCCAAACTTTTTTTATATACATACATACATACATATATACACATATATATATATATACATATATATATATACATATATATATATATATATATATATATTTATATATATATATATATATATATATATATATATATATATATATATATATATATATATATATATATATATATATATATATATATATATATATATATATATATATATATATATATATATATATATATATATATATATATATATATATGTATATATATATTTATATATATATATATATATATATATATATATATATATATATATATATATATATATATATATATATATATAACTATATATATATATATATATATATATATATATATATATATATATATATATATATATATATATATATATATAGGTCAGGTAGCAAAAAACAAAATGGCCAGGTGAAACAATTTTGATCAGATGTATATGAAATTCGATCTAGGAACCTTGACATTTTGGTTATTATGCATGTGCAATTTTCAAAATAGCGGCTGTTTAAATATGCGACTTTTTCAGGTTTTCGTGGCCCTCTAGCGGTCACATTTTACAACGGATTTTGATGAAACTTGAGAATTTTAAATCGAATGAAAAAAAAATAAAGTCGAAATTTTAAAACGTGATATTTTTAGCTGCCATTTTCACTTAAAAATTGAATTATTTTGCCCTGTTTAGAGTGAAACTCCGATTTGAACGAGATTTGGCACATTGATTGATGAGGCCCTAGCATACAAAGATTTAAAATAGCCCAAAATCAAATGCATGCATTCAAAATGGCGGCCCCCAAAGGCCTTCTGGCCATTTTAGCAGCAAGTGAAATAATGTATTTTTTTCATGGAAACGTTTTAAATGACTTAACTTGAAAGTATTTATACATCAGATTATTTTTTAATTATTGTAAAATATTTTTAACAATACCCTGAAAAATTATAAAATCGCGACTTGTCTGTCTGTCCGTCTGTTTGTTCGTGCGTCACAATAAGTTTTCTCGCAAACCACGTGAGCTAGAATGAGGAAATTTTCTACGTAGGTCAAAAGTGGTGCCTCTTGAAATTTGCAGTGTAAGAAAATATTTTAAAGTGTTTAAGGGGGTCTCCCCATACATTTTTTTTATTAGCCCTCTAGCAGCCAAGTTTCTCAACAGATTCCGATAAAACTTGAAATTATAAGTTATTAAGGCAAGTTAACTTAATTTAATTATGCAAATCGGATAACAAATACAAAATTCGGAAATTTACAGTTTAATATTTTTAGCAGCCGTTTTCAATAAAAATTCAAAATGACGGCCCCTGATGGTTCAGAAAAGAATCGAAAATGTATATATTAATGGCAATGCAAGTGCTGATTAAACTTTTATGGAAATCTTTTGAAATTAACTATTTGAGCTATTTAAGCAAAAAGGTATCACCTTTGTGTGGTAACCACTGTGAAATGTGTAAACAGCAAATGTGAGAAGGACGAAACCAGTATTTACAAATATGTTTATAACAATAAATTTATTACCCGCCGATTTTCAATATGTGATCCATACGTGTGCAAATCAGGGTCTGCAAACACGAACGGCGCACAGTGGTCGATTTTCAAGATTTATGCGGCCATAATTGAAATTCCTAAAGTAAACAAAACCACTATGAAAATCCCCTCACCGTTCAATAACAATCTGTCAAACAATAAACTGGCCATCAAACATTGATCCTTCACTGAGGGCCCGTGCGTAGGTAGTCGGAACTTCATTGTCCCTTGCTACGCACGTGAACGTCTCTATTCGCTTTTGTGCACTAAACCTTTTCAAAGTGAATATTTGTGATATTGAAATTATTTATCAAAGTGAAAGTATGTTAGGTAAATACCAGGATAAAATCTTAGTTTTGATCTATTCTCAACTATAAAAATGTTCGATCTAAAGCAGTCAAACTTTAGGCGTCAAGCTAGAAAATTTTTAACGTTTTTTTGTATTCAAAAGGAAATTTTTTATATTATCGCCTCCGATCGCCTAACTTTGTTTTGTTTACGTGTTGCATGAGCTTGTTAGCATATTATTTTCGTATAAATCGGCTGCGGATAGGTGCGGATTTAGAAAATATAGGGTGTATTTTACACCCAGTCACAAAACTGACATACGTTATATATTCATGTAAAGTTTTTTTTTGGTTATAGGTTATCCTGGTTCATCGGGAACGAAAATAGTTACGCGGCAGTATCTGTATAATAAAATGCAAGGTCAACATTTGGCAAATTTGGATGATAAGTTGGACTATTTGGAAAATTATTTATTATCTGGTTATGGTCACTCGGAAGAAAATATCAGGTCTGAAAAAAAATTTCGCATATTTCAAAACTGCAATGAAGAAAAAGTGGTCAAAGGCACAAAGAAAAGAAGATATTTTTTTGAAATCCAACCGATTTTGGCTAGAAGGAACATTTGAACTTCCAATACAATCACCACTTCGTCCAGAACGTCCTTCAAAATCTTTCGAGGAATCAAGTGAGCGAAGCAAGCGTCGCAAAACCGAACAAGTTCGCGTGAGTCTAGACAATGAGGCTATTATCCATGCTGCGCAATCAACTCTAAGAGCAAAAAGACTGCCTCAAAAGTTCTTAAAGATACATCTAATTCACCTACACGAGCTGGGAAATACAAAAAGGCGTATATTTTATCGCTGACGGCAGAAAATGTAACAAAGCTGACACCACAGGAAGCACTAGCAGTGTTTGTTGAAGCCGATTTGACAAAAAGTCAATATGAAATCATTCGCAATACAAACAAATCACTTTATCCCTGCTACGATCGGTTACTAGCTGCAAAAAAAGAGTGCTATCCACCTGAAGTACATGTCACTAGTACATACGTTGAAACTTCTGTACAAAGCATAATTGATGTAACAATTTCTCGATTATGCTTGTACTTAGAAGACGTATTGTTAACACTAAGTGAGAGTGAAAGCAAATCTCTGAAAATAATACGCAAATGGGGATGTGATGGCTCTCAGCAGTCAAGATACAAGCAAAAGTTTGAAAATATCGATGATTCGGATGCCAATATATTTCTAAGCTCTTTTGTTCCACTTCAAATAGTTTGCGGAAAGGATGGGCAAAAAGTGATTTGGCAAAACCCTGTCCCATCATCTCCCAGATATTGCCGACCAATAAGATTTCGTTTTGTTAAAGAAAGTACGGACGTCTCTATGGAGGAAATAAATTACGTTCAAGAATCAAGAAACTCTTTAATTCCAACCGAAATCGATATAAACGAAAGAAAATACATTTTTCATCATATTTTTAAACTGACTATGATTGACGGCAAGATTTGCAATGCAGCAACCAATACAAAATCAACTAGTCGATGCTATGTTTGTCAAGCAACATCAAAGGATTTTAACGATCTAAGCAAAAAACATGAACAAAATTCTTTGGCTGTAGAATTTGGACTTTCTGTTTTACATGCAAGAATTCGTTTGTTTGAGAGCATTATACATTTGGCGTTTAAGTTGCCAGTACTGAAATATAGAACGCCAAGGACAAAAGAGGGAATAGAATTAGAAAAACAAGCCAAACAGAAAATACAGGAAAGATTTAGAGAAGAAACGGGCCTACTAATAGACATGCCTAAAAGTAATTACGGCAATACTAATGATGGCAATACGAGCCGAAGATTTTTTGAAAACCCCCAACTGGCTGCTGAAATTACAGATGTTGATTATCAGCTGCTATACAGGTTGAAAGTAATATTGGAAACAATATCTAGTGGCTACGAAATAGACCCAAAAAATATGACGAGTACGCATTAGAAACAGCCAAATTATATGTGCAACTCTACCCACGGCATCCCATGACACCAACGATGCACAAACTTTTAATTCATGGAGCTGCTACTATAACAAAATCAATATTGCCAATAGGGCAGCTGTCGGAAGAAGCACAGGAGGCCCGCAACAAGCATTTCCGTACGTACCGAGAAAATTATTCTCGGAAATTTTCTCGCGAAGAGAGTAATAGAGTTATATATCAGAGATTGTTGCTGAGCTCTGATTCATTCATCAGCAGTATTTCAGTCAATAAACGGAGAAACAAGAAAATATCCAAAGCATTTTGTCCAGAAACAATAAATATGCTCCTCCCTAGTAGACTAAACTTAGAAGATACTCATACTACACTGGAATCAGATAGCGAAGGATCAAGCTGATAATACTCAAAAAATGCCATAATGTAACTCATAATTTTCCAATATTTTCTCAATAAACTTACTGTTATTTTAAAAATATGTTTTTTTTCATCAATCAACACATTTCCAATAAGTTTCAGTAATCAAATGATTTTGACCGCATAAAACCACAAAATCGACATATGTGCCGCGGCAGATTCTTTTTATGATAATAAATACCCATGTGGTGCTACAAAAATTGCAGTAAGAAGTCCAGTAGTAGTCAAGCCAAATTCTTTTTTGGAACCCCTACGCTACATACGAAAAATTTACCTTTCCGGCTGGTGCTGCCAACGGGGATTTTTTTCTTTGTGTTTTCCTTTATATAAAAATTTTATTTGATTGTTTTTCTTCTGTACGTAAAATTTTAAAGGGGTCCTTTTATTCTCGTTTTTATTGAAATTAATAATTTGCAGATTTTTGTGTTGTAGAAATTTGCCTTTTTAGTGAATAAAACGGCCATGCCTTGCCAAAACCGATCATCTTTCATTTCTTAAGATGACCTACCTTTTCTCGTCCTTTTCCCTTTGTGTTATTTATTATATGTAAGGTGGCTCAGCACGAGCAGACGGTGTCCCAAAAGTCCCACGACACGACTGAGCGCTAGCCGGCCTCAGTATGCCACCCCGGGCTACACACCTCTCTGCTAAAACTTAATGTCTGCAACTGCGGTGACTTCCACGGTTGCAACAGTACTTGGAACTAGTAGATCAAGTAAAATCAAGGTTGATAATAGTTTGATACTTTCAAGGAATAGCAAATATTTCTGGCAAAGTAGAAAATGATTTTTATTCAAAAATAATTAATTTGTTCAAATGTTAGTAGTCAAGAGATCTATTCTCTACAATTCGCCTTGATAATGGAAAGTGTAGGAATTTCGGTCTGAAAGGTGGCGGGAAGAAAATTTATCTCTGTTTCACAAAAAGAGTTTGATATTTGAGAAGAAACCTAGAATTTTTAACAATAATTATCATCTTTAATTGCGGTTCTATTCTTCTTCGAGAATGACAAGGTGGCACATGTGAGTTGAATTTAACCGATCAATCATATTCAAGGGTTTTTCTCTAAATTCAATTATTCCAGTACATTTTAGGCCACAAACTATTTACCCCTTAATAACACAACCTAAAAAAGACATCCTTTTTAAGTAAATCCAACAAAGCAGTCTCGTCGAACAATGTCACGTACCTATTGTTGAAAAACTAAGTAAAATAAGAACCGGATACAATCCTTGTTCCGGTGCGTTTTCATCTAAGCTATTGTCAGAAGTTTAAGTTGCGGTGAAGGGGTTTTCCGCTCAAACGCTATTTTTTCAGCATCATGGTAGGCACGTATCTATTTAACAACTATCAGACAAACAAATTACAGTGAATATCCTGTCGCTGGGTACAAATGAGTAACCGTATGTACATACGACTATACTACCCACAAACATGTCTCTTTTCTCTATTGCTTTATTTCTAAGAAGACGTTCAGACATCCCCTCTTAAAAGTTGAATAACGATGATGACGAAATTGCCCCTTTTCTATTCAAGGGCGGTAAATTCAATATCAAAAGGAGCAATACTACTTTGAACGGTGGGCGGCGGCTGTATGATGTGCTGGCGTCGATTTGTCTAGGCGTGCTGAGACGATTGTCGATGGTCCTTTAAGTAATTAAATTTCACACCCTTCGTTTGGATGAATCTTAATACTATTTATTTGCTTTGAATGGGGTATGGTGTCCTGCATATCAATGAATTGCTCGTGATGGTAATGCTATTAAATTGATGCTTAGCTCAGCGGGATGATTGAATGGAAGTGTATTAGCAAGGATTTGCATTAAGTTGCAAATTTGTCGATATGTAGTACATCGTGTAAAGCTTAGAGGATTAAAGAATTAGTGTTAAAGTAGATTTCTAACAAATATACCGATATGTTACAGAAAATGGGAATTTTTATTTGCATTCAATAATAAATGTTGAAGTGGGAAAATTTTGATCTTTCAATTGCTAAGTATCGATGTTGTTCAAATACATATTTTATAGCTAAAATCTATATTTTTGCCAGTATAAACCACACCGTAATCGTGGCATCACAATTAAAATTCATCTAATATCAAATTACACATACGTGCATTATTAATCCATGTCTTAAAATGAGAATAAATCGAGATTAGTGTATATTTAATTGAAAGAGCGGCTTTTGTTAATTTAACAAGTGAATTATGTGATGACCCTGCAACATTCCGCCACAACAATCAATTATCAACGCTCATTGGGAAAAAATTTAACAAAACGCTTTGGAAATTTCCTGTACCTTCGTCGTTTAAAGTGAATTCAAAACTTCCCATCCGTCGTGATACGATACAAAACTTGATCTCATCTTCTGATTGTACATCTAAGATTAGTTAACACGAAAGTCCAAGAATATGCGAAAAGATACATACATCCATTGAAATACAGCACAACCAGACAAATCATCAATTTTCAGAATTTTTATCGAGGAACGGACCTAGAGAGAGGCAAAAGGGAGTAAATGAGGTATTCCGTTCTAAGGGATGCCATTTAACTTGTCCTTTGACTGGAGACTAAAGGTAAATCTTAAATTAATTCTGAACTTGGCATACTTTAGTTGGTGCAGCCTTTTCGTAGAAACATGGTCAAAGTGTGACTAGTGGATTAAAATACATTTTCCATGGAATAACAAATTCGGGTAGCGATGAACGTCAAAGAGGATTTGATTGGAATTTTAAATCAATTGATAACTACACTTAAAACGTATATATAAATATTTAAATAAATAAAAAGTTGTATTTATAGAAAACCGATTCTTTTATGGTTTAATAATTATCTCATATTTTTTCTTAACTTAAAATTTCATATTCCTCAGTTTACGATTCTTCCTCAACATACGGTAACTCCAATCCTAAAAGGAAATATTCAGTCGTAAGTCAGGAGTCAGATATACAATAGTACTTACATATCTTTAAAATGAATGCAAATGGTGAACAAAATGCAACATCGTCAAATGACAAAGATAAATTATCCTCGATCAGCATTTAAATAAATCTTAAAAGATTGTCGCGAATTCTTTCATTCTTTTGCCGACATGAGTGTAAATAGCTTTAAACGATTTTACCACAATGAAGTATTTTTGCAAAATGAAAACAGCAATTTTGATAGAAATATTTTTTAATTTTTCAAGTCGTGGTAAAGGATTTTTTCATGGGGAAATATTGAAAAACTTTTTGCTGATAATCATTATTCAATAAGCTATTTTACGCTTGTATATTCTATCGATTCTATATCGTATTAGTGTTTTGGCAGATTTTGAAGTGTCGAAAAAATGAAAATTTTCAAAGAATTTGAAATTAAAATTCCTTGAAAAAGAGAATCAACTTCCATCGAACCAGTGCCAATTGCAATTATTATGATTGGCAATTTCGTCAATGTAAGAAAATTAATTAGGCAGTATATATCAGTTGGGAGGCGTTCATTTAAGCCCATCGGCTTCGCCTCTGATAAATTCTTAATAGCAAAATTCGTAAATGAAGTATCGAATTGCTTATTTTCATCAGTATCAGTATTCGCTCCCCTACTAGTTAGTATTTTACTATTAACAATTCATTTATTCTTTACACTTTGGTATAATTTCTCCTGTAAAAATCAAGCATGGGATCAACATCAAAATCTTTCTTCTTTTGATCTCATTTCCATCTGACAATTATTAATAATTAAGATATCTAAATTCATTCGCGCTCATAAACTGAAGCTGCAATAGGCTTGTCTTCTCTACTGCAAAGTTCGTTCTGTGTATCTATGTCGACAGTACTTAAGATTGTATAAGAAGCTTATTAGAGATTTTCTTATTTCGCTCCACTCTTGAAAGGCGATATGGAAGCAGATAGTACTATCGGCCTGAATATTTACTTTTCGATTTATTGGGGAAAATCGCGGTTATCATTTATGGAAAAAGGGCATAATAGAAATTCAAAGCACACTTATTTCATCAATTAATTTACCATAGCGCTTTCAAAAACGCAATTGACAGGGCACATTTTTTTTTGTTTTGCTATGATTTAATCTGATTTAATTCTAGTCTGCTTGGTGTAGTGGTTAGAGTGCTCACGCCGTAAGCCGAAGGTTCCTGGTTCAAACCCTTAGGTGACAACTAGCTTTATTTCGAGTGATTCTCTGGGCTGATTATAAGCACGTTCAGCTATGATATGTACTGATTTAAAATCAGCATGGTACTGACCAAATCATCTTTTCGAGTGCCGACGATCTATGATTAACATAATGAGATACTCGATCTGTAAGCGAAGGCGGAAAAGAAGGTTCAGTGTTAAACAAAGAAAAATTTCATTTATTCCGGCTCATAATCACCTTTTTTTTGAATATTTAAGTGAAAATATGCTAACGAACATTAATATTCTATACTTCAGCCTAATTTTTGCTGGCAAAACGAAAATTAGCTAGGTTAATTTATGCAGTATTTATGTATCTGCAGAGATTTAGCTAATCATCAATAGCCTGAATCTTTTAAATTCTGATCGGCTTACCCTGAGCAGCTTTTCATACCTCGCCACTGGTATCGGTAGAAGTTATTTCAATAGTTAAGGGTTTGTAAAATAAGTTTTACAAATACCTACTAGTCTCGCATCCTGCTTGTGCGTCTGATAATCTGTCCGTACATCACAGCATGTTTTCTCTGAAACAATACGAGTAGAAGCAAAACTAGTCACATTTCATATAAAGTACAGATATGATGGTCTCTTCAATTTTAAGGTCTTCTTGAAAATTTTGAAGTCTCAAGCGGCCCTTAAACAATTTTTTTCAAAGAAAGTCGAATCAGATCAGTGTAGTTATCGAGCAGACACACAAGCAAACTGCTCGAAAACCTTCCTACCCCCATATGAAAGTTTAATTGCAGATTTGGAAAAATTAAGAAGATTTCATTACTTCCATTCATAGTTGTAATTTATGAAATATTTTTGCTTCCTTATTATTTTTTTGTGGTAGGGAAGTGAATGCTATTTATGCACAGAGTGTGGGACTCCCACGCTCGCAAGAAAGCGACTGGACTACCCACTAAACACCTCCCCTGTCAACTTGAGAACCTAGCTTGGAACCGTGTGACACATTACTTCGGGCCAGGTCTCGTTTTGTTACGGCGTGGGGCGCCTTCAAGCTGGGGGATCCCTATCCTAGCGGGAGGGAAGAGGAAGTGCCAGAAAAGCGATCCCCCAGCGCCCCCGGCTGCTGTAAGTCCCTTTTATATTTTAGGACTGCCCGAGCATAATGTGCCACCTGGTTTCATTTGTCAACCGATTCGAGCATCACCGCAACTATATTATCCGGGGTGAGCTCTCCCGTCTCCCTGTAGAGTTCCCTTCGCAGCCTGACCCATTTTGTACACGCAAAAAATGTGTGACAGGCATTGTCCTCCTCTCCTGGGCAAAATTGGCAATCGGGGAACCGTGACTTACCAATCTTGTGCAGGTATGACTGAAAACACCCAAACCCGCTCAAAAGCTGGGTCAGGTAGATGTCAGTCTCACGATGCCTTCGATTTAGCCACGGCCTCACATACGGGATGAGGCGCGCAGTCCACCTTCCCTTCGTGCAATTCACAAAATACTGCTGCCAATCTTTGAACGAGCGCTGTCTCTCCTCGCGGACAACCATCTCCCTCGCATCCTCGTTTCAGCGAAGGTAAATAGCGCGACGCTCTCTAGCAAGGAGGGCGACAGGAATCACGCCTGCAATAACTCTCACCGCCGAATCAGAGACTGTTGCATACGAAGATGCAATCCGCAGTGCTCCTCTTCTCTGTATCTGTGCCAAACGTTTTCGGCATACCTCCTTGCTGAGAGCGTCGCCCCATACCTCTGCTCCGTACAGTAGCACTGACCCTACAGCACTCATCAAGAGGCGTCTTCTTGATGGGCTGGGTCCCCCTACGTTGGCCATAAGTCGACTCAGAGCTGAGAAGGTTGCTTCGGACCTTCTCAGCCGTTGCCCTGATTTGCTCAGAGAAACTCATCTTCGAGTCGATCAGTAGCCCCAGGTACTTCACCGCTGGCTTCGATTCGATTTGTATGTCTCCAATACTGATCATCCTTGCTCTGGGGATTCTCTTTTTTGTCAAGATGGCCACTTCGGGTTTCTCCAGCGCTAAACTTAGCCCGTGAGCGGTCATCCAGTCTCTCACTCGGCGCACTAGCATACCTAACCTAAGTTGCGTCTGCTCAACGGTGCGTCCAGCGACCAGAGCCGCAACATCATCCGCACAGCAGACCAAGCGCGACTCATCTGGCATCTCAAGTCTCAGTAGCCCGTCGTAAGAGACGTTCCATAAGCCCGGACCAAGAATAGGTTCCTGGGCAACACCCAATGTAATTTCCATCCTTCGTTGGCCCTGTGTCGTGTCGTAAAGCAGGCTTCGGTCCTTTACGTAGTTCCTCAAAAGCCGCATTTGATATTCTGGAACTTGAAAAGAGTTTTCCAGCGTATCCAGAATATCCACTCATCTAGCGGAGTTGAAGGCATTTTGGACCGCGTTCACACCCTCTGCAATCGCATCAATGGTAGAACGTCCTGCTCTAAAGCCGTACTGGCGAGGAGATAGGTCCCCAGCAGCACGAATCGCGTCAGTGAGTCTTCCCATGATGAGTTTCTCTAGCACTTTCATAGCCGTGTCTAGCATGCATAACGGGCGGTATGCAGACGGCGATTCGGGATTTCCCTTTCCCTTGCTGATCCGCACGAGCCGCGCCACCTTTCATTCTACCGGGAAAACCCCGTCCCGTAGGCAAGCGTTGAGTGTGCTGAGTAGCAAGTCAGGACAATGGTGATAGACGAGCCGCAACACCTTATCCTCTGGATCTGGGGCCTTCCTTGTTTTCAATGAGAGGACTGTCTCCTCCAGTTCTGGCTGGGTGAAGAGTGGACGCTCGACTGCTGTTTCACCATGGACAGCGTCAACACGGACGGGATGGGCGGGAAAGAGTCCCGCACTATCGCGTCCATCTTTTCCGCGTCATGTATACAAGGGGATCCGTAGGGCAGTAAGCTTCTCCATAACTAGCTTTTAGCCAAGGCCCCACGGATCCTTGTTCACATTGTCTTGCCAGCAGCGAGCATTGCTACTGTTGATAAATTTGCAAAGGCATTTCCTGGCCGACTTATATGCTGCCACCCAGTTGCATGCCTCGTCACGATTCCGCGTCCGTTGAGCCTTACGTCGAAGCTTGTGACACTCACTTCGCTTTTCAGCGATTTCAGTTGACCACCAGTACACTGGGAGCTTGCCGCGCCGGGGTCTTCGACGGGGCATAGAAGCGCAGCAAGCAGTCGTAATGATGCTCGTAGTAGAGTTCACCACGTCTTGAGCTGCCAATTCTTCCGTCCCCTCTGAAGCTCCCTGCAGCGGCTCACCTGCTGTGAGCAGCTCGACCAACCTCTCGACGTCCATCCTTCCGATGTTCCATCCAGTTGTAGAAAGCCGAGAGCACGGACGGCGGGAGACAACATCACTGATCTCAAGCAGAATGCACTGATTAGTACGACGGGGGCCGTCCTGGCCGCCATTCCCAGGATTCATTTGCCCCGTAGATCCGTTTGAGGCATGCCACATTCGATTGCTTTAGCGTTGAAGTCGCCCCCAACGAGCACTTTGCCCTTTGCGTTCGAGACAGCGCCCTCCAGAGCATTAAACTTGGCTTGGAAAGATGATATCGATTCGTTCGGTGTTAGGTATGCACTAAAGAAGGTGGTCCCTGAGCACCGAACACACACGAAACCATCCCCCCGTCCTCAACTCTCCGCTTAAAAGTCACTGTTTCGAACCCAGATGGCGGCAGTACCAGTTTCGTCAGAATACCATAATGCAGGACATTTATCATGGTGTTGATCACTCAGCAGCAAGAAGTCGGCTTTCATGTCCCTCGCGAACTGATGAAGCAGATTTTGGGCGGTTGAACTGCGGTGTAGGTTTAGCTGCAGGATGCGAGTCATCGGAGTTCTGATTTTGCCTTGGCTAGGGCTTCCTGGAACACCCGGCATTTTCCTGATCCCAAGACGTGTCCAAATCCAGGTTTTGGATCAGCACCTTGCAAAGAATACAGTGTGCCTCCTTCGTACACTCTTTTCTTTTAAGTCCCATTTCACCGCATTTGTAACATAGGGAACTCCTATCGGGTCCTTTGCATACTTGTGTGGTGTGACCATAACCAAGGCATTTGAAACATTGAAGAGGCGTTGCTCTTCGCCGCATCCTGCAGACAACCCACACTATTCGTACTTTGCCCTTGTTCAGGAATTGTTCGGCGGCCTTTTCGGTCAAGTCAACTATGGCCATTGGTTGTTCCCTGTTGTTTTCTGGTGTCAGTCTCGCTTTGATCCTTCCCACGCTAGGGAACTCCCTTTTGATGGCCTCTTCTACCTCGGCCAGATCTGTGACGCAATCAATGTCTCTTATTTCGGTCGTTGCCATCGGTTCGGGCGAGGGTATAGTTGCGCTTTTACCGAGGACTTTCTTTACTGCGTCACAGAATGCTTCCTTATTGCCGCCCTCTGCTCCGAATTCGACCAGTTTGTGGCCCGACTGCGTTGGTCGTACTACTTTAATGGTAGTGTTGGTGTCTTCGGGCCTTACGTTTCCCCTGATGTCCCGCATCCCCCGCGTAGGATCGGCCATCTTGGGGCTTCACGAGCAGTGCCTGCTACCGGGGTCTTCATCGGGGCTTCTGCCTCTCCTGTTTTGCATCAGGTCTTTTTTTGGTGTGGCGTCCGTGCGAACTTTACTTTCTGGCACTTTTTGAAGGAGTTTCTTTGCGGCTTTCTTCGCTTCTTTTGTAAGCACTATCTGGAACCCGTGATCTGGTGCTCCACGCCCATCAAGTGCCTCTTCATTCCTTCTTTTATCCCGATCTCCTTCGATTGGGCTAGACGGCATTCTTTTATTGACTTTTAATGGAGGAGCTATCTGCATGTCGCCTTTAGATTTCGTCTCAAGCGCTTCTTTAGCCTTCTGTTCGTCTTCGGCCCTTAACCAGCTCCTCCGATAGTGACCCATGCGATCTAGGAGCTCCTCTAGTTCAAGGAGCCCAACCTTTACTGCTTTGCTGTATCTGGGGAGTCGCATGCAGTCTGTATTCTTTTCAGAACATCTCCCGCTTTTTGGAATAGCCTTTCTTCTTCCTATTGCTGGGTGGGAATTGTGCTTTGCAACCATCCTTGAGAGATGTTATTGCGTTCCATTTCCGAATGCAGTTTTTCCGCCACATTTTCGACGTTGGCGGTGCAATCGCACAACATCGCTTTATTTGTCTGGTCACTCGTTGCTTTTCGTGCCGTAATCTCCTTGTTGGCTTCAAGATGTTTCTTTACTATGTGGGGATTTGCGACCCTTGCATCGGTCGCTTCGGAACGATCGCAGCAGTGACCATCGAATTTTCGGTGCTCTTTATATTATCTTCCACCGCTCGAACACCTGAAGCGTCCTGCAGAGTTTCCCGCTTTTCCTTTATAGGACGCTCCGGCGTTCGCATCATTTTTTTGCTGCGCCCAAACGCCGCAGGAATCTCAGTCTGAACCAGACTGTCTGCTAATCTCCGTTTTCTGTCCGTCTTCACTGTCATTGACCAGTTGTATCTTAGGAACTAATGCACATAATCCAATTTTTTTTTTTTTTTGAAAAATCTTTGTTTAAAAGTACCTTCCTAGACATTTTTTTAAATTTAATTTCAATCGATAAGCACCGAGATACTTAATTTATTTATTAGCAAAGAAAGAAGTGTTTATAATTGTGAAAAATTCCTGAGGCTGCCCTAATAACTCGATTTTAATTTTATAAGGTACGTCTGATAGGTGAGGTACTCTTTTATTTTTTTTATTTTTCGTAGCACTACAGCCCCTTTCGGGCCTTCGCTTAGAGATAGTTAGAGTGTCTCATTGTCATGATCGAATGTATCGGCACTCCACAAGGTGATATAATCATTATCACGTTTTGGCCGTGTGTCCGTCCACCCAGCTGCGATACGTTCTGATTTTTAACCAGCATACATGCTGGTTAAAAATCAGAACGTATCGCAGGCTTATAGTCCGTCCGAAGAATCACGCGAACCAGAGACCTTCGGCTAACGGGATTAGTGCTCTAACCACTGGACCACACGGACCGGTACTCTTTTATTATGACTTCTATATGCTTTGGTTTCTGACATCCAAGATTTTAAAAATTCTTAATTTTTTTTTAAATAAATTTAAATTGCAACATATACGAGTATATATACTTGTGTGCTGTATTATAAAGATTTTCTAGGTGAATTATGCATGTCCTGAGTACATTCTATGTCGTAAAATAATTAAATAAAAAAGGCTTTTTTTTTCTTTTTAAAATTTTTACTGCTTTTTTCGTGGCAAGGGCAAAAAGTTTAAAATTTTTTAAACAATCATATCTGATGGAAAATTAAATTATGCAATCACAACTTTGCTCTAAAATGAGTCGTTCTAAAGTAGAGTGAATCGAGGTTTTTTAATAATTTTTGAAGCGTTTTTTTATAATTTTTCAACTTCTTGATTTATTTATTAATGTTTCCGTTTTTTAAGGTTTTGTAAAATAATTTTACAAAACCCTACTAAAATCGCGACCTGTCTGTCCATCCGTGTGTCAGTACTTTTTCTCGCAAACTACTTAAGTTAGAACCATCAAATTTTGTATGCAGATGTAAAGTGGTGCTTTCTTCAAAGCTCAATTACAAAAAAATTTTAAAAGGTATTTAAGGGGGTCTCCCCGTATAGGAGAGTGGTCCCCGAAAAAAAATTTCATCAACGGTAGCCGACATAGGTACCAGATGAAAGGTCTTGATAAGACCTTTTCAAAACAGGTCTGGATTTGACACTTTTTGCTTCGAGTGGCGCAGAGGGAGGGGAAATACACGAAAAATTCCAATAAGGTCAATAACATTAATATTTTTTGGAATTCGTGATTTGAGTGACTTTTGTTGGTTTGCAACAAAATGGCGACCGTTGAAACTAGAAAAACAATGGATTTTCTTCTAAACGTGCACATCTCTTTGACGTATTTCTTGACGTCACTCATTGCTGTTGACTGCATTTCTAAGAAATTGGGTACAAAACCCCTCTGACATCAGCATAGGTCTTTTTACCCAACTTGGTTTTTGAATGGGAGGATAAGTCAATTATTGTTAAATAAGTTATTCCACAACTTTTTCTGCACAAATCGGTGTGCTCCCTCTCAACAGATAAATGGGCCATTATTTTACAGATCCGCCCTGGTCGACTACTGGAAGTCCTTTTTCTGAGCTCGAAATTTTAAATTAATGAAGATGTGAGAGCACTGATAATTAGTAAGTTGATAGTTTAAAGGCATTCAAGGCGAAGTCGTTATACTGTCGTATGCTTGCTTAAAGTTAAAGAAAATTTGGTGTACGTCTATGTTGAACTCCCAGCATTTCTCAAGTACCTGCTTGACTGTAAAAAATTGGTCTAGTATTGATCTACCTGCTCTAAAATCACCTTGATACAAGCATACGACAGTATTGATCGTAACGTACTGTATCAAATAATGCTTTGCTTTGGCATCCCAGCCGAATTCGTCCGTCTTACCAAAATGACAATGGCGTCGACAACCACTCAAGTCCGCATCAATAACCAACTCACCGACATCTTTAACACAAATATCGGACTAAAGCAGGAAGATGGAGTGACCCCATTGGTATTCAATTTGGCTCTGGAGTATGTCATAAGGAAGCTACCTGTCGATATGCGAGGTACATCACTATGCAAGTCGAGCCAAGTAGTAGCCTATGCGGGCGACATCAACATTTTGTCACGGTCATTAAAAACTGCCAAAGAACTTTTCCTGAACTCGACAGCGGAGCAAAACTAAAAGGGGTACCGGTTAATTCGCGCAGTTTTCTAACAGACGGCGTAACTTGATTTTTATTCCAGTGATTCAGCTTTTCGAATATGTGTTGGAAAGCTACTGTCATATAGTATCAGAATCAGTATATGTCATTTAGCTGAGGCGTAAACAACAATACTTTTTTTTAATAAAATAAAGTGTTTTTGCGGGAAGTATTTCTTCATTCAAGAAAAAGGCTGCCGAAAGTCATCGTATTTTGGTGGAAGTGTATGGTGTGCATGCTCTAGCTGAGCGTTCGTGCCAGAAGTGATTTGCACGGTTTAAAAGTGGCAATTTTGACTCGGAGGACGATGAACGGCCCGGACAGCCACACAAGTTTGAAGATCAGGAATTGGAGACATTGCTCGACCAAGATTCATCCCAAACTTGCAAAATCGCTCAACAAACCATTTCGGATCGTGTAAAAGCAATTTTTCACAATAAAGCTTAAATTTTCGAAAAAACCGCACGAATTAACCGGTACCCCTATTAGTATGGCTACAAATCAATTAAAATAAAACAAAGCTCATAACGCAGTTGAGGAAAAATAAATTAAATACACAAAATATCACACTTGGCGAATACAGTATCGAAAATGTTAGCGAATTGGTGTATTTAGGCGCCAAAATAACGAAAACGGGCAATGAAAGAGACGAAGTACGCCCAAGAATACAGCTCGCAAATAAAATATTTTATTCAGTATTGACGATCTTGAAGACCAGCTGTATACACAGGAAAACAAAGCTCCCAGTATACAAATCTGTGACAAGACCTATCTTATGCTATAGGTGTGAAACATGGACACTTACCCCAGAATCCGCAAATATATTGAACACCTTTGAGTGAAGAGTCCTGAGGCGAATAATCGGAGCGAAGCTAGACGGGGACCAATGGCGCATTCGATACCGGAGGTCTCAACGATTGTAAGACTACGGAAGCTGCAATGGGCTGGCCACATAAATCAAATGGACGAACAACGAATACCCAAAAAGGTATTCGTTGGGAGAACAGAAGGCCGGAGACCAGTGGGGAAACCGAGGAAACGCTGGTCTGACACGGTTGACGAAGACAGTTCATCGCTGCTCGGATTTCGGAATTGGAGGACGCGGTCAATGGACCGAGACAGTTGAAGGCGCTATTTGCAGGAAGCGAAGGCTGGAGAGGGGCTGTAATGCTAAGAAGAAATCGAATTTAAAATTAAAATATGTTACACAACAAACTTAAGCAGTTTGTGGGTTAAAAGGAGCAAAATTATTTACAGCATATTTCAACCGAATGGGAACAATTGCTGAAAGCAGCGTAATCAAATC
The DNA here is from genome assembly GCA_963969285.1 of Odontomyia ornata. NCBI lineage: Eukaryota > Metazoa > Arthropoda > Insecta > Diptera > Stratiomyidae > Odontomyia > Odontomyia ornata. The sequence goes on along the minus strand of OZ017738.1, from coordinate 40,935,218 downwards.
TTTTAATCCTCTGATTTTTCAGATACATTTGAAATCTAAACGATAAGCTCTTTCCTCACATCAGTGACAGGTAAGACCATAGAGCTTAATTGGAAATGTTTATCTGAAGTAGGAATGTAATCTAGTTGATAAAGTTAATTTCATGTCAAAATTATATTATTGATATAACTCAATTATGAATTGATAAAAGCCCATTTTTGGTTCGGTAGTCAACGGAAGTGTGTGTCTGAAGCCATCCTTTATAGAAAATCAACATGCAACTGCTAGTTTCGGCCGTTTTTGTGCTTCTTTGTGCATTTCGTGTGAATGCCCAAATCAGTACACATAGACTCGTTTTTGAAAAACTTCACCGTGAACCTGGAGATGACATAGTTCCTATCTTTCGAAATAACATCAACATGAACTATATTGAGCAAAAGTTAGATCATTTTGATTCAAATGAAAAGCGAACGTGGTTTATGGTTTGCCTTATAACAGTCGATTACGAGCAATTTTTTAATATTTTTATTTTTGTAGCGGTACTTGTCGAACGACTTCTATTTCAAAGAAAATGGACCAATTTTCATTTTTCTTGGGGGTGAATGGGAAATTTCTGAAGGATACATGCGTGGAGGGCATATGTTTGATATGGCAAAAAGCTTGAATGGTTACTTGTTTTACACCGAGCATAGATTTTACGGGCGCAGTCAGCCGTTTGGGTAAGTGTTAAGTATTTCAGTGATTCGCCACCAGTTTTAAATGGATAAATTCGATTGTAGCAAACTTACACGTCAAGCTTTGAACTATTTGAGCATTAAGCAAGCTTTAGCTGATTTGGCCCATTTTATTAGGACAGTGAAAGCTACAATTCCAGGATTGAGTAGATCCAAAGTAAGTTAATCAGAAATTTTAAATGGTGTATAATCTTTTCAAATGATGTTCATTCTTTTTTGTTTTTTAATCTTAAAGATGTAAAATGTTGATGAAGGAAAATATTTTCAGGTTATCGTGGTTGGAGGTTCCTATTCCGCAACCATGGTAGCTTGGTTCCGGCGAGAATATCCTGATTTGGCACAAGGCGGATGGGCATCAAGTGCCCCGTTGTTGGCTAAAGTTGATTTCCATGGTAATGAAAATATTAGATTCCAAGCAATCATACCACAAACGTATTATATTTAATCAGAATACAAAGAAGTCATGGGTAGATCTATTCAGGCTGCGTCAGGTCAGGCATGCTACGATAGGATTCAAAATGGAATTAAAGCTCTGGAAGATCATATTCACAACGACCAATTATCAGCTGTGCGTGAACACTTGAATATATGCCAAAATTTCAACCCATCTAATGAACGTGATGTCTCATCGTTCTTTTACCTTATATCAGAGCTTTTTGCATCGTTAGTTCAATCCAGAACGTAAGGCAAATTTAATTTTTAACCCAGTTATAAAAATTTATAATTTTTATGACTTTTACAGACGTCAAGCTATAGCAAATGCTTGTAATCTTATTCTTTCACAATCAGATGATATTAGAGGAGTTGCAGCGTTCATTAATTCAGAAATCAGATCAACTCAATGCATCGACTTTAGCTATGCTGCGGAAGTTTCTGAGCTACAGGATCAAAGTCTGACTGGAATAAGTAAGATAATTTGAATATTTTTATTTGCATTGGTTTTAGATGCAAGTTTTAATTTGTTGCAATTTTTATCAAGATATATGATAGAATTTCCCTGCAAAAGTAATAAACGCTCTAAGACCTTAATTTTCAAGTTGAATAGCAGCAAACTAATAGTTCTCCTGAAAAGAAACGGGTTTTATGTAATGCTGATCAATTATTGTAACTTGGTGACTTGAAATAGGTAAGATTTCGCGGTCCCATACAAAAAATACTTTTAAACAAAAACTAGACAAGCAAAGTAAGTAAATTTAGTGTACGCGAGGGCACGTGATAGATTTGGATGAATTACGAGCTTACTTTCTTCTGTTCTGTAGTCCATGCATTATAGCATGATTTTTTTTTATTGAGAGCATTCTGATGGCTTATTTGAAATTACTCTGACGTTTTTCTTTAAAAAAACCTTTTTGAAATATAACATATGGTGTTTTGATACAAAAAGCATGATGTTTTGTAAAAAACACATTTTTAACACTTTATACATCGTCACAACTGTACTCTGAATTTCGATTTATTATTAATTACCTATGTTAGATAACTTGTTATAGCAATTCTCAAGTGCAAGTAAGAGTCCCAGCTGGAAAATTAATAAAGATTTCAACTATGATTTTTTAAACGTGAATTAAACGGAATAATTTGCTACAGTGGCATCTTCTTGAAATTCTACTGTATTTCATGAGATTTCACATGCTGAGCTCTAGAAAAATTAATGGGAAAAGATACAGCGCTGTTAAATAAAACACCTGTAAGTTTTGATTTTTAATTTTGCGAAATTCTACTCAATTGCGGCCTGTCCGTCCGTCTGTTTACCGCCCATAAGTCACGAAAGTTCACTCGCAAACTTAACAAGCTTAAAAACATAAAATTTTGTGAGTAGGTCACTACAAATAAATTGTAAGGTGCTTAAAAAAAACGATAAAGTGTTTCAAAATTACAAAACTATCCCCGATCTAGGAGGAGACCCTTCAAAAAAAACTTTTCACCGAAGGTAGCCAATATGGGTACCTCAAATGAAAGATCTTATCAAATCCTTTGCAAAACAGGTCCCAAATTGACACTCTTTGCTTCGTGGGATACAGGGGGAGAGGCAATGCATAAAAAATATGTGTTCCCTATTGACAATCGGACACCTTGGACCCAAAAAAAAACAATCCGAAAAAATTTTGTGAGTAGGTCTTTATGAGAAAAAGGCAAAAAATACCTTAGAAATCAAAATTCGACCAACTTTGTTAAAAATAGTATATTTTATGAATTTTACGTTTGTGCCTGCAAAATCAAAAGGCGACCCTTGAACTTGCCAAATAATCGTATATGGCTTCCTTGATAGTAGGTGTACGTACCCCGAAAATTGCACAACAATTGAACCATAAATGCCTTGAATATTTAGCAACTACAACCACAACAGTATTAACAGCGGAGGTACTCGTTCATGGTTGAACCGGACACAGACAATACAGATATGGAAGAATTTTTATGAGCATTGGAGAAATAATTTTTAACTTTTCTGCGCTAAACTTTTTATTGATCGCTCGATCCTTTTTACATGAACTCGATGTTAAATCTATACGTTCATGTTCTTTACCCTGAGCTTTTGTTGCAACGCACAGATGCACAGATTTTATTTCGGATAGGTCCGAAAACTGCAAAATACTTACGAAAATATTTTGAACGCACCTTTTAAATTAAATTATTAAGGAAGAATGTAAATGTTAGATCGACGTGTGTATAACCATCTTCTACTAACATTTTTTTTTCTCCTTAATTAATTTTACACAAAGTATTCTTTTTCTTCATTATTCAGCTACTTCGATTTGCTCCAAATTTAAATTTAAATTTCGACATGCGTGATAATGTACAGAATGCAGCTCAAATGGGCTACGTATTTGATCTTCTTCTGCTTTTTCTATTAGCACTACAGTCCCTCTCGAGCCTTTGCTTTCTGCAAATAGTGCCTCCAACTGCCTCGGCCCATTGACCGCGTCCTCCAATTTTGAGATCCGAGCAGCGATGAGCTTGTAATAAACACAAGCAGTCGAGCAGCCCCGTGGTGATCAGGAGTGGCTGCTCCTGAAGAGATAAGGTGGTCACCCCGTCGAAACTGCTTAGTTTGTTGTTTTACTAGTGTAAAGTAAACTACATCCGTCAAGTTTCCATCCTTTACGCAGAGATGAGGGGTTCACTTCAGCCACTTCAACATCTTAAGGTTTGACATTCCCCTTGTAATGCAACGACCTTCTTCGGAGAAAGTAACGGTTGCTTTTTGTGTAATGTTTGCGTTTGTCTCAAGCTTCCGTGTCCGCTAACTTTATCGAGGCAAAAAAAAAAAATTGAATTACTGTAGAGTAGCTTGATTAACACCCAATAGAACATTTCTAAAGATAATAAAAATTGATCGGTACGTCTTGTAGAGTAGAGTACGCGTGATAAGTATTTTGTAGTGTAGCTTCGTAGCTCGACAAGAACCCGCCTCATAGGATCCCGCAAATGCTAGTCGTCAAGCACGCGTACGCGGTCGTTAAGCGAAGCTAGTTAGCTGAGCTCGGTGTTGTTTTAGCTCGCTGACACTTGTGCCAGAGCATTCGGCACCCGTGTCCTACACGGACATTTCGAAATTCATTACAATGGCGCCCAACGTGGGGTCCCTCGAGTTCTCACATTTTTAATTTCGCTTTCGGCAGATGAACCGATTCAATTTTTATTGTCGCCCTCACCATTTGATATTAACGTAGCATACTTTGGAGGGTTTCGTAAAGTAAAGATTGAGTCACCGATAAACTCTCTTTTGGTGTTGTTTGTCTTGTCTTCGGTATAATAAGGTCTATAGCATCTTCTCGAGTTCTTCGTTCGTGGTGGCTCAGTCGCCTGAACATGCCGATGATGTTATAGAGAAGTGCGTCCCTTAATGTTACCAAAAGAAAGGTTTGCACACTTTTATACGGTTTGAAGTCGGACAGTTCTAATTTTGAACAAACTGATGGTGCCAGGGGTTTTCAAATACATTGCTTGGAATTGCGTCAGTTTTTGCTGGGAGCTAATCTGATGACCGGCAGTGATAAAATCCGCATCATCAATTAGTCGTGACCGACACCCGATTTGTTTTTATGATTGGTTAGCGGTTTTTATCAGCATAATTTCGTAGAAGACAGGGACTTGTATTCAAGGAGAGGGGCCTAAAATTATAACAACCATCTCTCCACTGCGGAAACAATTATTTCTTCACTAGTGTAGAGCGAAATCCTTCAGTCTCTCCATGCCTGGGTCGGCATCGAAGAGACTGCCCTATAATAAACATAAGCAGTCGACCAGCCCCGTGGTGATCAGGAGTGGCTGCTCCTGAAGAGATAAGGTGGTCACCCCGTCGAAACTGCTTAGTTTGTTGTTTTACTAGTGTAAAGTAAACTACATCCGTCAAGTTTCCATCCTTTACGCAGAGATGAGGGGTTCACTTCAGCCACTTCAACATCTTTAGGTTTGACATTCCCCTTGTAATGCAACGACCTTCTTCGGAGAAAGTAACGGTTGCTTTTTGTGTAATGTTTGCGTTTGTCTCAAGCTTCCGTGTCCGCTAACTTTAACGAGGCAAAAAAAAAAAAAATTGAATTACTGTAGAGTAGCTTGATTAACACCTAATAGAACATTTCTAAAGATAATCAAAATTGATCGGTACGTCTTGTAGAGTAGAGTACGCGTGATAAGTATTTTGTAGTGTAGCTTCGTGGCTCGACAAGAACCCGCCTCATATGATCCCGCAAATGCTAGTCGTCAAGCACGCGTATGCGGTCGTTAAGCGAAGCTAGTTAGCTGAGCTCTGTGTTGTTTTAGCTCGCTGACACTTGTGCCAGACCATAGGCACCCGTGTCCTACACGGACATTTCGAAATTCATTACAAGCTGCCTTCATCGATCGAGTCAGACCATCGTTTCCTCGGTTGCCCCACAGGTCTCCGGCCTTCAGTTCTGCCAACGAATACCTATTCGCATCCGTTGCTTATCCATACGTTTCACGTGGCCAGCCCATTGTAGCTTCCGCAGTCTTACAATCAAATCGCCATTGGTTCCCGCCTAGCTTCACTCAAATATGCGTTCAATATATTTGCGGATGCTTGGGTTAGCGTCCATGTTTCGCACCCATAGCATAACACAGGTCTTATCACAGATTTATGTACTTAGAGTTTTGTTTTCCTGTGTATGCAACTGGTCTTCAAGATTGTCAAAATTATATCAAATATTTTATTTGCGAGCTGTATTCTTCGGCGTAGTTCGTCTCTTTCATCGCTGGGTCTCATTATTTTGGTGATTAAGTACACAAAATTCGCCCATATTTTCGATACTGTATTCGCTAAGTGTGATATTTTGTGTATTTGAGGTATTTCTCTTTGACTGCGTCTCATTAATTAGTAGCCCTACAAGTTTTGCTTCGCCGTCGAGTTTCCGGAAGAGTTCTTTGGCAGTTGTTAATGCATAGGCTACCACTTGGCTCAACGTGTGTAGTAATGTGCCGTGTGTATCGACAGGTAGTTTTCTTATGACGTATTCCGGAGCCAAATTGAATGGCAATAGGGCCAGTCCATCTCCCTGCTTTAGTCCGATATTTGTGCCAAAGGCATCGGTTAGTTGGTCATTAATGCGGACTTGGGAGGTTGTCGACGTTATTTTCATTTTGGTAAGACAGACTTATTTGGCTGGAATGCCAAAGTAAAGCATTGTTCGACACAGTATCTTACAATCAAAATACAAAACATATTAATGCAACTTAATTAGACAGTTATGAGCAAAAAATTTTCATAATTGGTTTTAAACACTGATAGGCTATCACGTCAATGTTCGGTTTCCTGCAGTCGCTATGGGAATGGATACATATGTTCCGGATTGTGCAAATTGAAAATACCTAGACCAGCAGGAGGCACCAAAGCCAGTTTAGGGGGTGATACCTCAACAGCAGTTCGCAAGAAACCTACCCAGAAAGAAGCCAAACAGAGCCAGACTAGTACCTCGATATCTGACGATCACAAGTCTCCCGAAGCTCCAGCATCGACGCAAAATGTTATTTAAAGGGATATGCCAGTGGTAATCGATAATCCGAATGTTCCATGGCATAAGAAACCTAATCATGTTCATCTAAGAACTTATCCGGCGACATGTCAATGCATTTTTAGTGACGAAATCACGCCCGTACGTACACCCGGAGGAATCAAGCAAACCATCAGATGCATTACTTCTGGAGAAAGGTGAGGCAAACGAGAAAGGCGTTGCGTGCAATCAAGATAGACGAATTATTTAAGGATGACGTCTATCCGTATGCGTCAGTTCATATTGTGCAGAATCGGATTGTAGGTTAAACAGACACTGAAACCAGCATCAACTACATGGTAGCAGATTTCACGATTGAAGTCCTGAAACACCAAACGGATAAAATCCGTCATTGCACTACCTTTTTGAGCACGGCGGACGGAACTCGTCACTCCATTGTAGGTAAACTTAGAACTGATACAATCAAATCACTGGATTTTTATATTGCATCCCATCTGACATAAAATCTAGACTTTGGTGGATGATTTAACTTGGCTTCCTCGTCGTAAATGACCTGACACAGAATTCGTAACCACTTCGACATGTTTTGGATCACAATCAACAGCTACGATTATACGCGGCTGTAGCGGTTTTTTTCTTCGCATGAGAAGGAAGGTCTCGGGCGGACGACTTTAGTGTCTGACACTATCAAGCAGAGAGATTTTACCATATCCCCGGCGAAGGAAAAGTCGTTATACGCCGAAGTCGATCGCATGTTGGCAACGGGTGTGATTGAAGAATCGCAAAGTGCATGGGATTCGCCATTAGTGGTTAAACCGAATGACTTAGTGGTTAAACCGAATAACGTACGACTATGCTTAGACGCCAGGCGCCTGAGTGCTGCCAAAGTTAAAGACGCTTACCCTCTACCGTTGATCGAGGGTACCTTAAGACTGTTGTCTAAAGCACACTTTCTAAGTAGCTTAGACCTCAAAGATGCATTCTGGCATATCATTAACGGTCCCGTGTTGCCCATTGTACCGATTCGTGAACATGCTTTTTAGCCTGTGTAATGTACCACAAACTATGACAAGCTTTACGGATAAAGTTATACCACCGCATCTACGGCACGAAGTCTTTGTATACCTGGATGACTTATTACTAATAACTGAGACCTTTGACGAGCCCATCATCCTGCTTTAGGAATTCGCTTTGCATATCCGGAAGGCAGGGTTGACCATCAACATCCAGAAGATCCAATTCGTCATGACGGAGGTTAAGTACTTGGGTCACGGTAGCATCAAAGCCACCCCGAATAGGACAAAGACGATACTCGTCTTTCCTTTGCCTAAGATTAACAAGCAGTTGCGTTAGTTCTTGGATTTATGCGGTTGGTATTAACGATCATTCATAACTACGTGACTATCACCACGCCTTTGATAAGTATGCTGCGTAAGGGACGGAAGTTCGTCTGGGAAGAGCCTGGCTTGCGAGCCTATGAAGAGCTAAAGAAGAGCCTAACAATAGCTCCCATACTACAAAGCCCAGACTTTAACAAACCGTTTTCAATCCATTGTGAGGCGAATCAAAATGGAGGGGAGACGGTCTTAGTTCAGGTTATGGAGAACGGCGAGGAAGTGCCTATATGACCCAGCGGAACTACAATATCTCTGAGTAGAAATGTCTGGCAGCGGTGTTGGCGGTGAAGCGTTTTCGAGCATTTGCCAAAGGACACCCCTTGAAATAGTTACGGATTATGCGCCTCTGAAGTAACTGATGTGTCAGTCCGACTGACATGGTTGTCTGGTAAAATAGGCCTTGAAACTACAAGCGTTTAACTTTACGATTCAACATCGAAAGTGAAGCCTCTAGAAGGCCGAATTGGCACAGGACTGAGACAGCTCCCTTTTTTTGGACCTCAAACATCCGACCTTTCAGTCGGAAAATTACATTCAGCTCACATAATTAACTGTCGCAGCTACCAGACTTGAAAGTAATCGGTGGATTTATGTACAAGCGCACGAGGCACTTAACAGGAGACCCCTTACTGGAAGAAAAATGGTTGATGATACTCACCGTTGAGCCAAAATTCAATGTCGAAATTCCCGATCATATAATCAATCCGGAGCTTGCATTAAGCTCAAATTCCGAGCTTCTTACAAAATGGTGTCTTCCATGTATTCGCAGCACCGGAACACGTGGAATCCGACATTGGAGCCCAGTTCAAATCCACCAAGTATCATGAACTGATCGACTGGTATGGCATCACGCATCAGCGAAACGCCATTTATTCGCCTCAATCCAATCGAACACTCTTGGCCGCTATGCACGCCGATATAACTCCGAATCAGAAGGGGGTGGTACCGCAGGATATCCACTATCACTTGTGCCTTGCGTTCGTCGTACCACATACTGGGATCTCACCTTAGTTTGCCGTGTTCGGTCAGTATATGATTTGCTACGGTAAATCATATCAATTGCTCTGTCAATTAAATTGTTTGGCAGACCCAGTCCTTGCTCTTGAGCCGCACGAGAAGTTCCGAGTACTACGCAATCAACTCTGAGACAAAATCGAGGATGGCAGAGGTGTGGGTGAGGTGCGCGATAACATGCAATCCCGTTCTTCTGGGTTCAAGGAGGGCAACGAAATCTAAAGGCGGAAATTTAAATAAAGTATCACGGCCCAGCACTACAATGTCAAATTGGATAAGAAATTTGTAAAATGTTGGGTTGTAAAGGCGTTGAGTTCAACACGGTACTTCACGTCAGAAAAGTCCGGTAAAGAACTGGGGGTTTACCATGCGAAGGACTTACGTCGGTAATCTAAGTGCACTCTCCATATTTGCTTTGATCGGAAGCGCCTATGCCGGCTCTTAATCATCAAGTTCCTCCAGTTGTTTTTCCGCATTCTCAGCCTTTAAACGGCGGAAAACCAGTTAATCTTTAATAAAAACAAAAGAAAAACAATTATTTTTTATTATTTGTGCCACGAGAAAAGTGTGCATTCTTAATTCACCCTGTCTCCTCCCCGGATTATGATGTGACATCCATATTGAACTCGAGTCGATCTGAAAAATTGCCGAACCGTCTTTACGGTGTTCTGTGGAGGAATGCGCAGCATCAATGCACCCTTATCTGGGTCCACATTTAGCCTATGTTTATCGATGACGTAATGCAGGTACTTTAACTGCGGCCGACAGAGCTGACACTTTTCCCTCAATATCCGTAGTTCTCCTTCTCGTAATTGTCGAAATACTTCCCTCAATATTGCCACATGCTTGGCAAAGTCCTGCGTCACGATTACTACATCACCCAGCTACGTAAATACGTAGGGTTCTAGTTCTGGTCCCAATCAGCCACTGCTAAGTTGCTGGTACGTTCTGCAGTCCGTATGGCATCTTTCTAAATTGGAAAAGTCCCTTCGTTGGAACCGTAAATGCAGTAAAAGCTATTGAGTTCGCTGCCATTGGGACTTGCCTATACGCTGATTTTATATCTACTGATGATAGGTACCGAGCATTCCGTAATTTATCGAGGATCGAGGAAACGTAAGGTATCAGATAAGCATCCGTCTAAGATACTGCGTTGAGTTTCCGATAGTTCACGCAGAATATGTAGACGCCCTCCTTCTTCTTCATTAGCAAAAGCGGAGATGACATGCAAATGCTTCAAGATGACAGGGGACATCGAATAAAACGTTTGTTTTATAGGTATTGCAGATGTCTTGATAACATGTTCTGCCGGCTATGTTTCCCCCAACCCTTTACCGATTGCCTTAGATTCCTTCTCCAGTAGATTTTTAATTCCATATCTTGCTTTAGAGATAAACTACTCAGCGATCAAAAGTGGCCCGGTAACTTCTCATTTAGTAATGAGGCGAAGTCCCAATCCTGACTGCTGGGATCCAAAACTATTCTGAATTTCTTTATAAAATCCACCCCTAGGATTAATACTTGCTGAACCGAGGTAACCACCAATACTTCCAAGTATTGTGTTTGCTCTTTTAACCTAAAGGGCAAGCATACACAGCCTTCCACGTTACAGCCCTCGGCACACCCTATACGTATTGCATGGGTCCTACAATTATTCAGGCAGACATTGATCTTCCTCAATTGCTCCCAGCCTTCTAAACTAATGATAATTCTGCTTGCCCCCGAATCTAATAGACCAGGTATTTTCCTTCTCGCAACTTCACCAGAACATATGGGCGAACATCCCCCTCCTTTTCCTCCAAGACGAGTTCTACTTCTGAGACACTGCGCTGCGACCGTTTATCCATCCCACTGCAGTCACCTATGGGGCATGTTGCTTGTTTCCCGATAACCGATTTGTTGATCCTCGTGCCCTCGTCGTGTCCTGATGGCGAAAATTTAGATAATTTTCTCGAGTCGTGTTTCTCCTTCCACACCCGTAACAGCTTTTTGGTTGTCTACACTTCTGTTCCCTGTATCCAGCTTGCTGGTAATTTCAACACCGATTCAGGACCATGAATTTTTTGAAAATTTGAACGCAAGCGATGTTTTATGGTGGTGCCGAGAATCTTTTTACTAGTACATATAAAAAAACATTTAAAGAAATTAATATTGCATGTTTTAAAGTCAATTTAGATCGTAAATAATATTCCCCTTTACTATGCATGTGCTAATTTAGTGCAGTTGCTGATGTAAAATCATCAAATCTTCGATAAACGTTTTGGAATTGGTGGTCTTCTTTGATAGGGGCAAAAAGTGTCCGAGGAGTCAATGTCGTTGCAAAGACGAGATCGCAATCAGGATAAATTTATGTGAAAAATAGCCTCCATCTTGGTCGAGAGAAAAAACAAGTGTATACGAGATTGTTTGGTCGCGGCAGTGAAGACTAAAGTAGAGTTGAACTTAATGAAGTATGTTTTTCGTGTTGTTAAACGGGCATTTAATCGGTGGCTGTCTACTCGCATAAGGCCTGCGACCGAATTTCCTCTCCGAACTAGCTGGTCTGCAAGTAGTCACCTCGACGTAGACTAAGGTTATTCAGACCAGTTGACCGTTAGGGTAGAGTCTGTTGGCACGTATCGAGACTTCAAGTCATTTAAGTGATGGGAGGTCGGTTTACATTTTTTTCGGGAAATGGCGGACGAAGCGAAGGTAAAAATCATTACATGACTTTCATTTAATATAAATGAAAAAAATAACGTGGAGTTTGCTTTGATATTTTGGTGCTTGTAATTATATAAACTTTGGATTTACAGTATTTGAAGAGTGTAGCATGAGAATACAATTTCCTGGTTGTTACCCAGGAAGAAGAAAGCTTGAATGTATAGAACAAATTGGTAGAGTTTCGGGAAGGCAACGAAATTCAGATTTTATCATTAACCCGTGAAAGCGGCAGTGCTAGTGTTACTATTTAACAAAATGGTGGCGGGAGTGAGGAAGAGTGGGGCAGATATATATGAAATGCGTGAAAGGGCGCAGGTGATATCAGTTATAGGTTTCTTGTGGGCCAACTACATTCGGTGTGCTAACTTTATTCTGGGCAGTCGCTTTCTCGTTTGGGCTACTTTTGGGAGCCTTAGTAAACCAAACGTGTGGTACTTACGTCCGTCTTCGGGTGAGTTTGTCGGGACCGGAGAGCCTCAGCCAGTGTAGCCCCTAAAAAACAGGGAGTAGTAACAGAGTCGGGGAGATTCAAGAATAAAGTCGATAACAATACAAAATAATTAAGTTATGGGTCTTGGAACTCAATTCTGAGTCATATATGAGTCAAGTTTTGATATACCGAATATGTTGTTTGAGATCCTGTTTGGTTTGCAAAATTTTTCAAAACTTCAAAACGACTTCTTTGCTTTGTTCGAAAAGAACTAACACAAGTGTCTTAAAGCACTACAATGATCTATTAAATAAACTGATAGCTAGCTATTTCAGTTACATAAAAGAGTGGTGCCAGCATTCTAAGTGGATAAACAGCTTGTATTTCACGCGGGCCATTTTGTCTGGCAATAGTTCATTAGCCCAACAATACTCAAAACTTTTTTGTGTGCCTACCATAGTCAATATGGAAAATTTTCGTTTGCGTAGCTCTTGAGGAGGAGAATCTGTGAGTTTACGATTACTGATTTTCATATAGGATGAGTGTTAAGGCCCTAGAAGGTAATTGATCGATAGCCATCGGTAAGGCAAACGATATCTTTCTAGCATTCAGGAAAAGACGACTCTTGCAAGTGAGAATCTTTGTAAACTTTCAATAAGAAAATATGGCATCCAGCCTAAAATCACCCTTTAAATATCTACTAGGGTTGGCCAGAATTATTCTAGTAAGCTCTGGACGTATAAATAGCCTATTTTACTCGTGGACATGCAAATGGAGTTATTGCCTCATAGCTAAAGTTATTTATATATATTTTTTCATGAAAAGCCGTCGGGCTTTGCTTCTTTGACTCAGCAGTCAGGGTTCGGTCGTCAGTGCAGCAGCAGGGTTCGGTCGTCAGTGTCCATGTTCATTCAACAGCATAGGTTTGACTAATGATTTGTAAATGCAGAGCTTATTTTGGCTGTGCACAACTTTGGACCTTAGAATGAGAAGTACGGTGTAATAGTTTATGCGACGTCCAATCTCAACTTTTTCGACGCCTCTTCTATTCAGTTTGGCTCTAAGGTAGACAAAGTTAGCCTCACTTCTAAGGTTAGAGTCTCCTATGATCAGGTGTTGGTTGGAGTGATTTTTATCAATATACAAGTATGGTACCTTGGATTTCTTTGATCTTCAATATTTTTACAAAAGCTCTCGTAAAAAATGTTTCTAAATTTTAATTCTATATTTTGCCTTTACAGTGCGACAATGGTACTATCAAACGTGCAACGAATTTGCCTGGTTCCAAACATCAACTTCGTTACAACAGCCTTTCGGAAAAACATATCCTGTTGAACATTTCTATCACATATGCAAAGATGTTTACGGAAACGAGTGAGTCGAGTGAACGATCTGACATACAAATTTTGATATCTTTACTTTATCCTTCCCTTTCAGATTTACCCCTGAGAAAATTCAAGCCAACATTGATGCTACTAACGCTCATTTTGGAGGACTAGAGCCTGAAGTAACCAATGTCTACTTCACTCATGGGTCCTTAGATCCATGGAGCGCTATGGGTCTTCAATACAGCAATGAAAGTGGAATAGTTGTGCCATGTAAGTTTTTTTTAATGATTTTTATCAAACTGGAACAAAAAAATTCAATTTTTAAATTTATTACAGTCTACAGCCACTGCAAAGATTTCGGCTCAAAGAGTGCAAGTGATACTGCAGAAATGACAAAACTGAAAGATCAATTGTTTGAGCTCGTGAAAAGATGGATTGCGTGAGTTAAATAACTCATGTGTCATTAAAATTCAGAAGGTCAGAATAAAGTTTTTTATTGTTGACAATTATTTTTGCCCTTATGTTTTCAAAAGGTTATCAGATAAAGACAGAGAATGAAGACGACAAATGACTTACATATCTTTGAACATATTCACCTGAATGATGACTCCAAAATCGTTTTTGGAGTCATTTTCCAGATTCATTCAAAAAACAACGTTAAAGGTCATTGCATCCGTAATCAAATAGTCAATTTTTAGGGTTTTGTAAAACATTGTTTACAATATCAGTGGACGGACGTTCGTCAGTGCGTCACAGAAAGTTTTCTCAGGAACTGTAGATGCTACAGTGATCAAATTTTGTGAACAGCTCAGAAGTATCTGGTTAATGAAGCTTCCGCAGTCATAAAATTTTTAAAGGCTTTTAAGGGGGTTTCCCCGTGTAAGGATGTGAACCCTTAAAAAATTTTTTACACCAAAAGTAGTCGAGTAAGGTCAAATGAAAGGTCCTAATGAGATCTTTTAATATCCATTATCAAAATTTCAGCATCGATGAATGGGTAGGCAGGGGAAGCGGAAGAACACGAAGATTTTGTGTCTCTTCCCCCTCGCAATTGGAAACCTGTGGACCGAAAAATCTGAATAAATCATTGAGGTAGTTCTCTATGAGTACAATTACGACAAATATCTGAGAAGTTGGAATTCAGTAAACTTTGCTAGTAATAGTACGATTTTACATATATATGTCTATTTATAAGGCTATAAACTATGAGAATTTCAGAAGAGTCAGTTAGTAATTATCGAAGTTATGGTCGTTTGAATTTTCGGTGCTACATCAACAACAATACGTAGCTATTCAGCAATATGTGTTTCCACTTGACTCAGGCACTACAAACTTGTTCGGATTTGCATGCGCATCTGTGTGTATGAGTGCTACTTAGCGTAAAATAAAATGACGGCCGTTTTAAACGAGAATTTTGAGTAAATTTAAGTTATTTTTCCCAACCTCACCATTTGAAGTACAGGTTATTGACTTTGATGAAAACAGCATTTTAAAGGTGAAAAATTCATGGTGCTAGATTTTCATGAGTACAACAATCACAAACACCTTAGAAGTTGAAATTCACTCAATTTTGTTAATAATAGTAGAATTTGCAAATATAACATTTTTCCCTATGAATTCATACGGGTACTTTTAAATTCAAATTAAAGTAGTTCAAGGTATGGTCCTTATAGTCTGCAAGTTTCGATAAAGTTAAATCGCATTCACGGAAGTAATAGAAATTCGAACGCTCTCCGACTGCAACCAAAATAATGTACGGTTTTTAACCATTCAGGTTTTTCATCGAACCAGACACTACACGTTTAATGGGATCTTCTGATTTCCACATGAAATGAATAATTAAAAATATCTTTAAGATTTCATTCAGTCAATGGTTGTTAGTGATATTGCAACAAAATGGCAGCAGGTTAAAATTGTATAACAATGATTTTCCTTTTAAAACGAGTATGCATTAATTCGTTGTAGATGTCGTTGAAATTTTTCTTGAGTTTATTCATTATTGGTATCTAGATATCGTAGGCTGATTACAAAACTCTTCTGACATGAGTGCAGCCTTGTCTAGAATACTTGTTCTGTGTTAAGCTCTGTCGAAATGACCTGATCTGAACGTACACATGTGCGTGTGTTTTGCAGCACCTTTAAAAATACTACTCTTAAAAGAGAAAGGCAGCACATAGTGTTAAGCTGATTTAGCTTGCTTCAGCACTAAAGCCCCTTTCGAGCGTTCACTAAGAGATAGAGTATCTCATTATTTTGATCGAATGTATCGGCACTCGAGAAGATGATATGGTCAGTACCACGCATTGGCCGTGTGTTCATCTACCCAGCTGCAATATATCCTGATTTTAAACCAGTCCGAAGAATCATTCAAAACAAATGTCGTTGCCACCAATGAGCCTCGAGCCAAGAACCTTCGGCCTTGGCAGCGAGCACTCTTACCACGATATACTATACATAACGTGAACTGCGACGGTTTACTCTGTTAATTTTGCATTGAATTTAAATTCATATTCTAGGCTGGTCATAAAACGGACCAGAAGAAGTATTCCAATAAGATACTACTTTTGGGAATGGACTCAACATAAGCTTATCTCTGTGAGTATTTCCTGAGCATGAATGTCTTAATTACAGGACTCGGCGTTTAAGACATGATAACGACTTCAATGAAGAACATTATCAGACGTCAAGTTCATGATGAACAACTTTCGTGTTGATAATACTTATCGTCTTTGAAAATTCGTTCGTTTTGAAAAAATTTGGCAGGCTAATGTAAGCTTTGCCTGAGGTGGCCTCAAGCCCATTTTAAAAAGGAGGAGGATTCCCTATTTCCTGGACCGTAAATCCTTGTATCCAATTACTCAATTTTGCAATCTGTGCCAAGTAGCTCACTTGTTAGCAGAGTAGTACTGACTAATTCAATCGGAGCCTTTCTGATATCGGACCCTTCAGAGAGTAACTCACCTTTACCGGTGTCAAATAAATTTTGACAGCGTTGTAACTCAGAAAACGTGTAGAAAAAAATAATATAAAGCTTTAGTGGAACCTAACCGCAACACAATTCTTAGGACGCGTGAAGTAAAATATCTTGGACGAAAATCTTAAACTTCATTACGAACGAGAAGAGGTGGCTCGCAAGTTAAAGGTACAGCCTACAGAATATGTTAACTAAGAGTACAGAATGACGCGCTGTGGAACGTGCACGATGGCGCTAAAATAAATTGGTACCGGAGGGGATTTTAACTGAAGAGGTTAGGAATAAGGCTGCTGAAAATGGCATGTCTAACCAGGTGCAAGAAATTCCCACATCTTCTGTACAATAGCACATTATGAAGAAACCTACGCCATATCTTTCGTCAACAAAGACTGAAGCTTGGCGTGCATACTTGGCAAGGTCGGTTTGACAGGACTGGGAAAAATGAAGAAACCATCGGTCGTTTCAATAACATCACTGGAGGAAACCCCAGTACAAAGGAACCCCACATAGCAGCTAACATCTCAAAACAGATATCAAAAACAAGTCTGGTCACAATGCTTATTTCAGGGGAAGCAAATTAGGCAACTCTGATTGGGGAGTTAGGCCTGGTATAGATATACTAGTATATGTTACTTCCTAAGAAACCGTATATGGAAAAGGCGAATGAGGCTACCCAGCCTGAACATCTGAATCCGGGCCCCAATGGACAATTGATCGGGGAATACTGGAATCCGGAGAGCAAATTCCGCGGTATAAACGCTCGGAAATCTATATTGATTTCAAATATAGAGATAGGACCCAACTAGGGCTGACATCGGGAGCAGAAAAAACACAAACTACATGTATCTTTCAGAATACATTTCGAGCGATTTGGAACTCAAAAGATGTTTTGATTATTCTAGTATGAAGTCAGGCTAGTGCACACAATCAAATGGTGGGGGCGAACAGATACTAACAATAGAGATAGAGATCTATTCAAATTTATAATGAAGTCGAATATCATCATTCTCAACCCGGGGAAAACAACAATTTTCATGGCGGCATCTTTTTTTATTACTTTTAACAGTATAAACATGTCTTATATTATATAGATGGGTGGAAGATGCAGGTACAGTTTCAATGTCTGTGTTCAGAATTCTGAAGTGCGAGGTGAAAGGGATGATAGGAGAGAAAGATGCACTCCAGACTCCCCTAGAAGCACAAATTTTGGAAGATAACTTACATGACTTGGTAACTGGACTAGAACCTGTTTGAAAACTGGAGGGTACTGTGTTAACGCCTATTAGCAATGCTTCCCCATTCATATCTACAGAAGTGGAAGGAGTCCAAATGATGGAATTAAACCCGCAAAGTATATAGTACTGTAGCGGATTGAAATGTGTTTCTAGGGTTCGTGAAGGACAGCAGCGATGCTAACTGCCTGAGCGAGCTAAGGTTTCGAGCTTCTCTGGGATTACCTTACCTGATGACGTGTACGAGTGCTGGCAGCTAGCTTTCTGTGATATCATGGGGTGGGTCCTTTTTACCAGCGCAAATTTACAATACAAAATTATTTTTCACCCGTATAATTTCAGGAATCACGCGGACTGACAGAAACCGAAGAGCATTATTTCTTGCCCTACCTGCTGATGAGCTAAGTCATCCTTCCGCTTTCAGCGGGGAAGCTGGCCAATATAAAAAATGGGAAGCTGGGCGGGTTTAGTGTCCCCATGCGCCCTCCCAAACGGATCGAAATCCAGATGACTGGCCCATCTTCAGGGGCATATCATCACTTGGTGTGAAAGCCGTTAAACTCAACGAAAAATGAGGGTAACCCTGGGAGGTTTACATCAGGAAAAAGATTCCCTCTCCTTGCAGTTTCTAACCCATTTCAAGGATAAAGCAGCATACTCAGTTTTAAGTTTTTTTCATTATTTTCATTCAAATTGTTAAGAGAAAAACTGTCTATCATTTTAAATACTTTTAAACTAACTATCATTTTTAAATACTCTGTTAATAGCATGAAAGAAATTTGTTTAAATGGTGTTAAATTACAAAATGACTAACTCAATTTGACATATCTTTGTTTTAGTGTTTGACAAATTCAACCATGGAGAGGTAGACAATTGAGCAGCCCATTAAGGTTTTTGAAGCTTTTCATGAAAATGGGTGTTCAAATCAAAATTCATTTCGTGCACTTTGTGATTGTTTTGGTCAGCATAATCGACCAAATGTGTCCGCAATCGGGAGAACTGTGCGCAAATTTCAGCAAACCGGATCTGCAGGAAATGTGACATCATCTGTGCATGCTCGCCCAGTTCGTTCTGCGGGAAACATTGCTGTTGGTTGCGATAGTGTGGCAGAAGAGCCGGCAACCTCGACTCGTCATTGTGCCCAATAATTGGACATCTCACGAACATCACTGATGCGAATTTTGAATTAAGATTTGAATTTACACGCTTACAAGGTTCAATTGACTCAAGAGCTGAAGCCTACTGACCCTTTCAAGCATCAGCAATACGCCGAATGGTTGGTTGAACAGACAGCAGGGAATGGTGACTTTACAAAGAAAATCGATTTGATAAGTACTTAACCTAACCGCCCGATGGCGCCACTGTCGCAAGAGAGGTTCACTATCGTGTAGTTTATTTTTGTAGACGGCTACGGTCGAAATTTCAAACGAATCGAACTAGTAGTTGTGTTTTGACCGCGTGTGGAAGCGAGCATGTCCGCGGATTATAGAAAAATGGAGAAAGAGCAATATTGGTCGATAGTCTGATTCTTGTTTTTGGTAGGAAAATCGCGTTGCGAAATCAAGGAGCACTTGGGTGCTGTGCACGGTGACTCTGCTCCGGCGATGGTGACCGTAAAAAATTGGTTTAATAAGTCTCAACCTGTCGCTTGTCGGTTTTTGATAAGCCATGCCCAGGTGCCCTGAAAACGGCTACCACGGAGGATAATGTGACAAAATCTACGAGCCCGTATTGGCAGACCGCTGATTGATAGGGCGCGAGATAGCTGAGGCAGTAAGCATCTCATAGAACTGCGTGGGTCATATCCTGGATGAAATTTTGGGGATGAGAAAGCTGTCGGCGTGATGGATGCCGCGATTGCTCATTCCGGACAACAAACGCAAACATGAGACCACTTCAGAGCAGTGTTTTGTTATAAACATAAGCAGTCGAGCATCTCCGTGGTGATCAGGAGTGGCTACTCCTGAAGAGATAAGGTGGTCACCCCGTTGAAACTGCTTAGTTTGTTTTACAAGATTAAAATTAACTACACCCGTCAAGTTTCCATCCTTTAGGCAGAGATGAGTGGTTCACTTCAGCCACTTTAGCATCTTTAGGTTTGACATTCCCCTTGTAATGCAACGAACTTCTTCATAGATAATAACGGTTGCTTTTTGTAGAATGTTTGCGTTTGTCTCAAGCCTCCGTGTCCGCTAACTTTAAGGAGACAAAAAAAATTTTGAATTATTGTAGAGTAGCTTAATTGACACATGAGAGAACCTTTCTAAAGATAATAAAAATTGATCGGTACGTCTCGTAGAGTAGAGTACGCGTGATAAATATTTTGTAGTGTAGCTTCGTGGCTCGACAAAAACCCGCTCAATATGATCCCGCAAATAGCTAGTCGACAAGCACGTGTAGCGGTCGCTAAGCGAAGCTAGTCAGCTGAGCTCGATCTTGTTTATAGCTCGCTGGCACTTGTGCCATACAATCGGCACCCGTGTCCTATACGGATTTTGAGGGAAAAAAAATTATGTTTAAGCACAACCTGAAGGAGTTTCTGTTTCGGCGAACTTGCTCTAAAGAAAGCGAAAAAGCGAAGACTGTCCTATCGGCCGGAAAGGCGATGGCCACAGTATTTTGGGATTCACAACGTTTAATCTGCATGATTACCCTCAGAATGACAAAACGGTTACAGGGCTCTACTATGCCGAATTATTGGGCCAATTCGACGCCGAATCGTAAAAAAGGTCTCATTTGGCGAAGAAAACAGTGCCTTTTCATCAGGACAACGCACCAGCTCACAACTCCGCCACGCTACGTCGGTTTTTGATGAGCCATGCCCAGGTGCCCTGAAAACGGCTACCACGGAGGATAACGTGAGAAAAATTCACGAGCCCGTATTGGCAAACCGCTGATTGATGGTGCGCGAGACAGCTGAGACAGTAGGCATCTCAAACAACTGCATGGGTCATATCCTGTATGAAATTTTGGGGATGAGAAAGCTGTCGGCGCGATGCATGCCGCGATTGCTCACTACGGATAACAAACGCAATCATGAGACCACTTCATACCAGTGTTTGACGCTTTTAAGAGCAATCCGAAGGAGTTTCTGCGTCGTTTCGTGACCATCGGTACACACTAGAAACCAAAGAGAAGTCGAAACAGTGGACTTCACCCGGCAAACTTGCTTCAAAGAAGGCGAAGTCTGTCCTATCGGCCGGAAAGATGATTGCCACCGTTTTCTGGGATTTACAACGTTTGATCTGCATGGACTACCTGCAGAATGACAAAACGGTCACAGGACTCTACTATGCCGAGTTATTGGGCCAATTCGACACCGAATCGCAATAAAAGGCCTCATTTGGCGAAGAAAACAGTGCTCTTCTACCATGACAACGCACAAGCTCACACCTCCACCTTCGCCACGGCCAAATTGGTCGAATTGGGCTACGAACTGCTACCTCATCCACCGGGTTCTCCAGATTTGAAATTTGAATCGAATGAGGAGGTTATCGACGCCACGGAGGCCTACTTTACAGACCTCGGGAAAACGTATTTTTCAGATGGGTTAAAGAAGTTGGAGCATCGCTGGGTCAAGTGTATCGAGCCAAGAGGAGAGTATGGTGAGAAATAAATCACCACTTATCCAAAATTTGCGTTTTTCTTTTGCCGGCTAAGTACTTATCGGACCACCCTCGCATACTGGCAACCCAGGAAACCAACTAGACTCGAAGCGATATTCAAGACATAAAATTGCACACAATATTCAAAAATGGGAAGCCTGCCAAAAAGCGTGAATTCGGAGAGGCCATTCTTGTAGGTAAGTAGTTCAAATTACACTTTATTGACTTTAAGGCAGTCAATGTGCGATCCGTATGAAAGCAGAATTCTTCGAAATTTGGCTAGTAAACGTACACACTTCGCCCGAAGGAAAGGACAAGAAATCAAGAAAATGTTCTTTAATCGCCTGTAAAGTCTATTCGACTCATTACCTACAAATGGTACAAAAATAATTCTGGGTGATTTCAACGCTAAGGTTGGCAATGAACTATCTCATCGGGGAACGACTGGAGGATAAAGACCCCATGATGAAACAAATGACACTGGCTAACACCTGATTGACTTAGGGTGTATTAGTTATCCGGTCGTACGTTCGACTTGCCTCCCACGTCGATGCCCTGGGTATCACTGGAAGGCAACACACAAAACCAGATCGACCATGTTATGATCCAGCAAAGATGGGCCTTGAGCATATTTTCCATCCATACATACATCAAGGAGCCAATTTTGACTCAGATCATTACTGATCAAATCAACATATCGAAGTCGTATGTCAAAAGCGTATTCGTTAAAGACCAGTCCTCTAGTCAAGAAAGCCATCAACACATTTTGCAACAAAAACAAACACCGAGTGAGCGGAGCCAATCAATTATATTCCCTATCCACAAAAAAGGTGACAGGCTACAGTGCAAAAACTAGAGAAGCATATCACAACTTTGTAAGTTATAAAATGTTTTTCAAAGATCATGGAAAACAAAATCAGATCGTATGCCAACAGTATAATCCAAGTGGCTTTAGAGGAGGCAGATCGACAAAGGCCCGAGAAGTTCTTAATAAAAGCAATATTATTGATATCAAATATATTTGTGGCTGAATCATGCTTTTGGAAAAATAGAGCAACTGAAAAGAGTCATGTCTTTTGTAGTACTGGGAAGGTAGAGAAGATATATAGCTGGTGAGAAATATAATAGCTCCGCCGAATACGGTCCCAAGCCCGTTTAAGAAAGGAGGGAACCCCTTGTTTTCCCAACCCATAGATTCCATGATTCCTCATCCCAAACCCCCCAATCAAATGGTAGTAAATGCTCTCGGGTTCGCATATTGGGTTTACTAGTTGCCGAGTTCCCCAGCAATGTGACATTAAATGCCGAGAAATGCTAATAACTGTAAATACATCTACAGCTGTGCTACAAAATCCTACTTACACCTCCTTTGTGAGGGCGTAAGAGGGTGAAGGCGAATCGTCCGCGCCTGATTACGGAATCGACGTAATAGCTATGCCGCTGGAAAGGAGGTTGGGCGAAGGGCTAACTCCCCGCCCCTGGAAAACCTTTCAATGTTTCGAAACCAGCAGACGGGCCTCGGAATGGATTGGACTCACGGAAACGACCACGCAAACGAAAAAAGGCTTTGGCATTGGATCCTGGAATGTCAGATAAATCAATTACCTCGGCGCTGTTAAGGACCTCTTACAACAGGCCAGTCAATATCAATTAAAAATACTGGCAGTCCAGGAAACGAATTCGATTGGAAACGAAATTCAAGACATAAGATCGCACACAATACTGAAAGTGGGAAGCCTACTGGAAAACGAGAATTCGGAGTGGCCTTCATTGTGATAGGGAGTTCAAATCGCAAGTTATTGATTTTAAGGCAATAAACGAACGGTTGTGTGCGATCCGTATAAAAGCGAAATTCTTTAAAATTTGGCTGATTAATGTTCACGCCACGACCAAAGAAGAGGACGAAGAAGCAAAGGAAACGTTCTACAATTACCTGGAAAGCCTGGTCGACTCATTGCCCACAAACGACACAAAAATTATTCTGGGTGATTTCAATGCTAAGGCTGGCAAGGAGCTATCTATCTCATCGGGGAACGACTGGAGGATATAGCCTCCACGATGAAACAAATGACAACGGTCAGCGCCTGATTGACTTTGCAAGTAGCAGAAATCCAGTCATATGTTCGACTTGCCTCCCACATTAACGCATTCATAAAATGACTTGGGCTTCACCGGATGGCAACACACAAAACCAGATCGTTCATGTTCTGATCCAACAACGTTGGGCCTCGAGCATACTTGACGTCCGCACACACCGAGGAGCCAATTGTAACTCAGATCATTACTTGATCAAATCAACCTATCGATGTCGTATATCAAAGGCATATTCGGCGAAGACCAGCCCGCTGCAAAAATTTAACATCGAAAGGCTCCAAACGGCGTCCTGTGGCCAAAAATTTCACGGGGATCCTCGACAACCAGCTGGCTCCCATCTTATCAGACGCATCGTCAAAGACGAGCAACGAGCTCTGGATGGAAGTCAAAGTGGCTATTAGGACCGTGGCAGAACAGACGATCGGACATTAAGCTCGGCGCAAGAGGAATGATTAGCTGATATGATGAGTGCCAGAATACGTTAGATGAAAAGAATCAGGCGAACAAAGAATACGTAGGTGAAAAAACCAGGATGAAGAGAGAGCTTTATGAAAATCTCCGAAGAGTAGCGAATAAGATAATTAGGACTAAGAAAAGAATATACTATGACAGCCAATTCAGAAGTATAGATGTAAGTTTAGCGAGCAACAACACAAGACAAGCATACAAAGTAGTGAAAAGCCCGAAACGTGGTTACCAGCCAAAAACCACGCTTTGTCGTGATGACATCGGCAATATCATCGCTGATGAAACTAAGATTAAGGGATGGGCATCATATTTTAAGAACATCCTTAATCCTTAACAAAGCTCCAGAGTATTGGAGCCTATAGATGTCTGCGGAGAGCGTCCATTGCCCCCGCCAACTCTGGATAAAGTTTGTTCCATCATCAAAGCCCAATACAAAAATAAAGCGCCTGGCATAGATGAGATTCCATTGGAGCTCATCAAATATGGTGGCAGTAGTGTTCATCAAGCTATTCACAAAGTCATCCAATACATTTGGCAACAAGAACACATACTGAAAGAGTGGAGCCAATCAATTATATTCCATATCCACAAAAAAGGTGACAAGCTAAAGCGCGGAAATTATAGAGGCATATCACTACTTTGTCCGGCGTACAAAACATTTTCAAAGATCTTAGAAAATAAAATCAGATCATACGCCAACAGTATTACTGGGGAGTACCAAGTTGGTTTTCGAGCAGGCAGATCGACGATAGACCAATTGTTTACAGTCAAGCAGGTACTTGAGAAGTGCTGGGAGTTCAACATAGACGTACACCAAATTTTCGTTGATTTTAAGCAAGCATACGACAGTATTGATTGTAACGTACTGTACCAAACAATGCTTTGCTTTGGCATCCCAGTCAAATTAATCCGTCTTACAAAAATGACAATGACATCGACGACCTCCCAAGTCCGCATCAATAACCAACTCACCGATGCCTTTGATACAAATTTCGGACTAAAGCAGGGAGATGGGCTGGCCCCATTGCTATTCAATTTTGATCTAGAGTACATCATAAGGAAGCTACCTGTCGATACGCGAGGTACATTACTATTCAAGTCGAGCCAAGTAGCAGCCTATGCGGACGACATCAACATTTTGTCACGGTCGTTAACAACTGCCAAAGAACTCCTCCTAAACCTCGACAGCGAAGCCAGACTAGTAGGGCTATAAATAAATGAAAGTAAAACAAAGCTCATGATGCAGTCGAGGAAAAATACCTCAAGTACACAAAACATCACACTTGGCGAATATCGAGTACCGAGAATGTTAGCGAATTTGTGTATTTAGGCGCCAAAATAACGAAAACGGGCTATGCAAGAGACAAAATACGCCGAAGAATACAGCTCGCAAAGAAAATTTTTTATTCAGTATTGACGATCTTGAAGACCAGCTGCATACACAGGAAAACAAAGCTCCAAGTATATAAATCTGTGATAAGACAAGTGTTATGCTATGGGTGTGAAACATGGACCCTAACACAAGCATCGGCAACTATATTGAACGCCTTTGAGCGACGGGTCCTTAGGCGAATAATCGGAGCGAAACTAGACGGGGACCAATGGCGGATTCGATACAACCATGCGCTGTATGAAATTTGTGACGAACCGGAGGTCTCACCGATTGTAAGACTGCAGAAGCTGCAATGGGCTAGACACATGAATCGTATGGACGAACAACGGATAACAGAAAAGGTATTTGTTGGAAGAACTGAAAGCCGGAGACCAACGCTAGACTGATTCGGTCGATGAAGACAGTTCATTGGTGCTCGGATCTCGAAATTGGAGGACGCGATCAATGGACCGAGACAGTCGGAGGCGCTGTTTGCAGGAAGCGAAGGCCCGACAGGGGCTGTAGTCCTAAGAAGAAGAAGAAAAAGAGAAATGTAATATTATAGGAAAAGATAAACGGATTATTTCTTCCATTATAGAGACGATAAAAATTTCCTTTCGTTCAAACATAAGAGATTAAAGCTAGTTATTTTGAAATAGTTATTCCGAGAAAAAGTCACCCAGGGAACTCAATCCATAATTTTTATATTGATCTCATAATAACAAATACCATTTAGTGACAAAAAAAAATAATGTTAATAAAATTTTAAAAACGACAGAGTTTTGCTGATTTTTGAATTTGTCTCTGGTTAGAGAAAATCTAATATTTTGCTTTCTTGTAGAAAAAACTGAAGATTTGTCGATTGGATTAGAAAGTTCGCTTGAAATTTTTGGAAAACTGGAATATGGAAAAAAACAAAATTTCCGTGTACGCAGTGTCGAAAAAACTGATTTGAATTTAAAATGAGATTTTTTAATTTTTTTCCTCATTTCCTTTTAAAATAATTATTGTATCATTTCTATAAGTTCATTGTGCATTGTTATAAAATTATAATAGACCTGTCAAAATTTTTGATATTCAAGCGGTGATTTTTTCTTAAATTGCTGCATTTTTATCTAATAAGCGTTAACCCTATTTTTAAAAACAATTAAGTTTCAATTATTTTAACAAGAAGTAGCTAAAAATATTCAAACAGAAACAAATCAATTAAAATTGTCTAATCACGTTGGTAAGCCCGTTTTGAAGTTTTAGACCAGCTGGCAAGAACTTCCCCGAAAGTTACCTTTGGACGAGGAGTTCTTGATACTTTTTTAAATTATTTATCAACGTGATATAGCATTGTATCAAGGGGAACCCCCTTGTGAAAATTTGAAATTTGTTCATTCCGATTAAATTGAGATTAAATAGTTTCGATAATCTAAGATTTTTATAGTATCTTTAAGTAACAATCGTTTGTTAAAATAAATTTTCCCGATGATTATCTTTCGAAAAAAATTAAATACCCGACTAAAGCGCCAGTTATTGATTAGATTGAAAATAATTACTTTTCATTGCAAACCATTTCCGGTTTTTTTAATTTAAAATACACAGAACATTCAGTGGTGTTGCTTTACCGGTTTTAAACGTCAGGTCGATAGGACGGTTGGCGTTCCAAAATTTTTACGAACTGCGGCGGTTTAAGAGTGTAAATCAGTGAAATGAAATTTCTTTTGGTTTTATTTGCAATTGGCCTTGCTGAGGCTTATCAAGAAGTTTCTTTGTTCAAAGCTGTTTTTGAACAGTTACATCGAGGGCCGCGAGCACCCACTCCTCAATTTCGAAACAATATTGACGTTAAGTATATTAAACAACGATTGGACAATTTCAACGAAAACGACAATCGAACATGGTATATGGTAAGTGGAAAATTGATTATAAGCATAAACTGTTAATAAGTTGACAATGGAATTAGACTGAATCATTGTAAGGGATTGCATTCACAAAATTGCTTGTATATTGTGAAAAATTATGGAATACACAACAAAACCTTTTACTTCTTGTATGAAGGTGGTGCGTTATAAATCTGCTTTGTCTGTAGCGTTCAATAGAATTGACCAGACTATATTAGTTTTACATCAAAAGATGTTTGACAGAGTTGTTGAAAATACCGCGACCCAGAGAGAAAGCTTACTCCATTAGGAAGCAAAGGTGAGACGGTTGATAACCCTTCTTCGCTGTTGAAAAGTAATGTGCTCCACAGAGTAGACATAGACAATAGAAAAGCTTCCGAAAATTCATGCAAATTGCTTGGAGATTATTGATGTTTCGCGATCCCATGCAAAAACTTGTATTAAACGAAAATTAAACAAGGAACTTAAGTAAGTGAATCTATCATACATGAAACCACGTGGTTGGTTTGCGTGAAATGCGAAGTTTACCGTCTGGGTGTATCTATTCTGTGATGAGCTTGGCAGAGATAAAATTGTATGCCTCTTTTCAATGACTTAAAATTAAGCCGCGTAGACTTAAAGTTGGAACTCTATTCTTATATGATATATCATCTACAATTGCTTTACAGATTGTTGCGAAATAGATAAACTTGAGTTGAAATTTCAAACTTTTTTTGAATGACAAGTACCATTTTGTAGGCTGAATTTATTGGGATAAAATAAAAATGCAAAAAATATCGAGCCCAGCAGAAATTTCACTAAGCGCATCTTGAGGCTTCTTAAAATATCAATTAGATATTGAAATCCATGAGATAGGCCTGAAATTCATTTTAGAATCAATCAATATTTCGCGTAAAATAAGGCTTTGGCGCATTGTACGAGTAGGCTCGGATCAATATAAATTTCAAGCATCATATATTATTATTGGCAGGCAGGGTGCAGAGGTGTTTAGAAAGCAATTCCAAACAAAACCTTTCCTAGTACGAAGCTACTGAGCGATGAGGAGAGTGGAAGGGATGTGGAGGAGGTTTCAAATGAAATCTATCAAGCCACGTGGTTGATTTCTTCTAAGTAAAAAAAATGTTTCTCCATCGCGTAGGGGAGGTCCCTAAGCCACGTGCTTTGATGGTCACGTGTGGTTGGTGCTAAATCGAGGCTTACTTTCTGTAGATTTTAAATTTTTGAGCTTAATTTAGTTATAACATACAATAAAGTGGTAAATATAGGTAGCCAAACATTTCACATCTGCTTTGTTCCCATTCTTCATTAAAAAATGAATTAATTTTAGACAGGTAACATGAGAAACGGCAGTAACTATATATCTTTTAATTCATGCCCGAATTTATACAGAAATACACTAGCCCTGAAAAGCCCATTAATATAGAGTACAAGACCTCTGTGAAATATTTCATTTCAAAGCTTCAATTTTCATGTGATAATAAGAGAATTTAGCTAAGCGAAGGTCCTTGAGGGGCTGTAGCGCTACCACGAGGAAGAAGATATAAAATTATACTCGAGATGAGGTTTGTTCGAAGTAAGTTAACTTCTTCTTCTATTTCTTAGCACTACAGCCCCTCTCAGGCCTCCGCTTCCTGCAAATGGCGCCTCCAACTGTCTCGGGCCATCGACCGTGTCCTCCAATTTCGAAATCCGAGCAGCGATGAACGTCTTCGTCGACCAAGTCACACCAGCGTTTCCTCGACTTCCCCACTGGTCTCCGGCCTTCAGTTCTCCCAACGAATACCATTTTGGGTATCCGTTGTTCGTCCATCCGATTTATATGGCCACCCCATTGCAGCTCCTGCAGTCTTACATTCGTTGGGACCTCCGGTTCGTCACAAATTTCATACAGCTCATGGTTGTATCAAATTCGCCATTATTCGCTTCAGGACCCGTCGCTCAAAAGCGTCCAATATATTTGCGGATGCTAGGGTTAGGGTCCATGTTTCACACCCATAGCATAACACAGGTCTTATTACAGATTCGTATACTTGAAGCTTTGTTTTCCTGTGTATGCAGCTGGTCTTTAAGATCGTCAATACTGAATAAAATATTTTATTTGCGAGCTGTATTCTTCGGCGTATATGGTCTCTTTCATTGCCCGTTCTCGTTATTTTGGCGCCTAAATACACAAATTCGTTAACATTTCCGATACTGTGATAGTGAGTGATATTTTGTGAGTACGATATTTTGTGTATTTGAAGTATTTTTCCTAGACTGCGTCATGAGTTTTATTTTCATTGATTTGTAGCTCTACTAGTTTTGCTTCGCTGACGAGTTTCAGGAAAAGTTCTTTGGCAGTTGCTAACGACCGTGACAAAATGTTCATGTCGTCCGCATAGGCTACTTCTTGGCTCGACTTGAATAGTAATGTACCTCGGGTATCGACAGGTAGCTTCCTTATGACGTACTCCAGAGCCAAATTGAATAGCAATGGGGCCAGCCCATTTCCCTACTTTAGTCCCATATTTGTGTCGAAGGCATCGGTGAGTTGGTTATTGATGCGGACTTGAGAGGTCGTTGACGCCATTGTCATTTTGGTAAGACGGACTGATTTGGCTGAGATGTCAAAGTAAAGCATTATTTACTACATAAAATTACGATCAATACTGTCGTATGCTTGCTTAAAGTCAACGAAAATTTGGTGTACGTCTATGTTGAACTCCCAGCATTTTTCAAGTACCTGCTTGACTGTGAACAATTGGTCTGTTGTTGATCTACCTGCTCTAAAACCACCTTGATACTCCCTAATAATACTGTTGGCGTATGATCCGATCTTATTTTCTAAGATTTTAGAAAATGTTTTGTATGGCGTACAAAGTAGTGATATGCCTCTATAAGTTTCGCAATTTAGCTTGTCATCTTTCTTGTGGATATGGAATATAATTGATTGGCTCCACACTTTCGGCATATGTTCTTGTTGCCAAATGTGCTGGATGACTTTGTGAATAGCTTTATGAACACTCTCCCACCATATTTGATTAGCTCCACTGGAATCTCATCGATGCTAGGCGCTTTATTATTCTTCTGGGCTTTGATGATGGAACAAACTTCACCCAGAGTTTGTGGGGCCGATGGAAGCTCTCCGTAGGCCTCTATAGGCTCTGCTGTTCTGGAACTGTGTTGAGGATTAAGGAGGTTCTTGAAATATGCATATATTAACCAAGTTGCTTTCAGTTTTACTATTAGACATTCGAAAAAATATTTTTGTTAGGAAAAAGTTATTTTAATTATTTGGAAAGAGGTGAAGCCGAGCCGAAATATAGGAAATTATTCACTGTAAATAAATTTGAGTAAATAAAACCAAAAACAGCTTCCAAACTCGGCAAGCAAATTTACTCTGAATAAATCGGTAAGAGAGCTAGTGTACAATTATTTGACGAAATAATTGTGCTTTGATGTTCCCTACTACAACCACGGTTTTCTCCAATAAATTTAAAAGCAAATAGAAAAGCCGATAGCACTCCCGGCTTCACATGGCTTTTCAGAAATGTAGCTAAACGAAAGAAAATTGTCGATAGGCTACATATACAATCTTTGGTGCTGCCGGCAGAGATAACTTTACGGTAAAGAAGAGAAGCCGATAATTTTTTCGGCTTACAAGCGCAATAACTATTTCGGCTTATAAGCGCAATATGAGCGTGAATGAGTTTACAAATCTTGTGGGGAGATCATCAAACGAAAATGAGATTGAAAAAAAAATTGAAAATTATTTTTCAAAAACAACTAAAATCTGTTCACTTTTTTGGACTATATATACAGTGTTATTCCAGATTTTTTGGATGTTTTATTGTACCCTAAAATACTTTATTCCATGTCAACTGAATTCAATGGCCTAAATGTATTTTTCCCTAAATCTCTTAATGTGTCCGGGTGTCCTACATATTTCCAAACGTTGTACTATATCTAATTTTTGCTATTCAGCTGCTTCCTCGATCACCTTTACAATTTGGAGCGTTATTTTGTGGCCATCTTAAATCATGTGTTCCACTACAGATGATTTAATGGTTGTTTTTTCATCTTTTTTGCTAATTTTGCTTTTTAAAGATTTTTTTGCATCTCACTACTATTAACCGTTTTTTTGCCAAAAGTAGAAACTCTGAAATAAGGAGGTTTTCCGAACATTTGACTTTAAATGAAGATGTAATAAAGTATTTTATGGTATGGTAAAACATTCGAAAAACCCAAAATACCACTTAAACACTAAGAGTATATAAGGTAGGCTGTTAAGTAGGAAATCATTGCACTGAAGAACATCATATGTAACGGTCGAAATGCGCATATGCGAGGCAAAATAAAGTACCGTCGAAAGAAGGAAACAGCATTAAATTATTTGTCAATTAATTCAGTAATGACTGCAGAACAATCGAGCGAAAATACCTGTTCGACTAAAAATTAATTATCCTGATCCCATAGTTTATCGTTACAGAAAAAATCGCAACAAAATTTCTTGAATAAAGAAATGAAACGTCAAGAGTCAAATACTGACACGTAGGGGAACGTATGCTGACAAAGATGAATGCAAGTACTTCGATAATCACGACACGAATTTAACTATTAGGAATTTACAACTGCCACTGCTCGTTACCTTTCAACAGCAAAGAAGGATATTTATGGGTACATTAGGTGAAATAATAAATGCGTGCCCATCTTTACTAAGGAATGATTAGATTATGGCATCACAATAAACTTCAACCGACTATATTAAATGAGCTTCATGGCAGAAATACGGAGAAGTTAGCCACAGTTAGCTAGCTTTCATCATGCGAACTTCTGCATAGATGTATGAAGATGATGTTTCTTTCAGAAAGAAAAGCATGAGGAAGACCAACTTAACCGGGGGAAAATAAATTGAAATCTAAAATACAGTTAACGCAAGCATTTTGAGGGACTCATTCGAACGTAATGAACAACAGCTTGTTAGCAATACCCTCTTGGTAACCCCACTCTCTTGTTCAGAAAAATATTTTTAAACAGGATATTATTAGCCTGAGTAGAACTTCAAATAGATTTAAGATTTTATATAGCATACTTTAACCGTATATCAAATCTTAAATACTAATATAGTATCGAAAATGTTAGCGAATTTGTGTATTTAGGCGTTAAAATAACGGAAACGGGCAATGAAAGAGACGAAATATGCCGAAAAATACAGCTCACAAATAAAATATTTTACAGGGTGCGGCAGCATAACTTCCTTTTTTCAACACTGAATACAGGGTGCGGCAGCATAACTTCCTTTTTCGAAATGCGTGCCATTTAGTTGACTGATGGTGTAGTGGAGTGCTAGTGGCTCCTTTCAAGAGGTAAGACTATAAAATTTTTCCTGATACAGTTCAGTCGCTATCATGCGTTACAATAGTGAGGAGCGTGCTTTTGTTGTTGAAGCCTACTTTTGAAACGGATGTTTAGTAGGTTTTGAAAAAAGGAAGTTATGCTGCCGCACCCTGTATTCAGTTTTGACGATCTTAAAGACTAGTTGCATACACAGGAAAACAAAGCTCCAGGTATACAAATCTGTGATAAGACCTGTTGGGATGTGGAAATAACAACGCCAACAGTTAATGGACAAACTTGTTTAATTAAAACATAAATACAATATCGTTTAATTTCGAATTTACGATGAGCGCGTCTGCGTTTCGTTGTCGATGGCTTTGCGGCTTGTCACAGAAGAGATCGAGAATGACAGGATGCATAAGGTGTCTTCTAAGCGACGATGGCGCCAGTAGTAACTCGGTGGTGAACTCCGGAGGTCGCTACAATACTCCCTCCTGAATGGGGCTGTCGTCGGGAAACTGTTGATGACGTTCAACCATTATTTATGATTGGTTGACTTCAGCGTTTCGATGAATGCGGCAAATAAGTTTTTCGTATATGCGATGGACGTGGATTGATTGGTGTATTAATCGGGCTCGATGCTGCTTGTCGTTGTACATTTGATGACGATGCTAGAGACGTTTGAGACGTTGGTCCTCGTTCTAATGGCTGTGACCAGGAAACTGATTTCTTTGTCTTATTATGTTCTGGACTTAATTTGTTCGAAACGTTCGGCTGACAGGTAGGCGCGGGTAACGTCGGTTGTGAAACTGGTATTGTCTTCGATCGTGAACTTAATGATGTCGATGTTACTGGCTTCTCTGTGTCAGTCGTGAGATATGCTGGTTTCAGTCTCTCAATAGAAATATTGACTTTCCTGCCATTTAGGTCTATTGAATAAACGGATGCTGATAGTCGTTCGATGATTCGATGCGGTCCTGTGTACGGTTGTGTTAGTGATTTCTTTCAGAATCTACCCTAACAAACACATGAGAGCAGGTGTGAAGGTCTTTGTGTATAAATGTAGTCCTGTTTGTGCGATGCTCTATAGGCCTTGGTCGTAGCTCGTTGATATGTTGTCGGATTTTGCTAACGAATATGTGTGGCTCACATTTTTCAGTGTTGAAATCGGCAAACCACTCTCCTGGTAATCGTAGGGTCGTACCGTAGACCAATTCGGCTGAGGAAGCATTGACGTCTTCATTAAAACTGTTGCGTAATCCTATTAAGACGGTGGAAAGGACGTCGATCCACTGAGGATTGTCCTCGTGGCACATAATTGCTGTCTTTAGTGATCGGTGCCACCGTTCGATTGCACCGTTTGATGCTGAATGGTACGGAGTAGTGCGAGTTCGCTGGCACCCAAGTAGTTTTCCAAGAGCGTTGAATAAAGATGATTCGAATTGCGCTCCTTGGTCAGTGGTAATTACCAGAGGTGTTCCGTAGCGTGAGATCCAATTTGAATAAAATGCGTTTGCGATCGTCTCAGCTGTTTGGTCCGAGATGGGTATCGCTTCGGGCCAGCGCGAGAAGCGATCCAACATGGTCAAACAGTATCTGTAACCTTTTGACAGCGCTAAAGGTCCTACGATGTCTAGGTGGACATGTTTGAAGCGTTCGTCCGGTACCTTGAATGGTTGAAATTCGTTTTTCACGTGTCTACCGACTTTTGACCGTTGGCAATTAATGCAGGTGCGTGACCATTGTCATATGTCTCGGTTCATGTTGGGCCAAATTAGTTTCCTTTTAATAGCTTTGAGAGTTGCTCGGCTGCTGGAGTGGGCGCAGCGATGATAAGTGTCGAAGATCGTCTTCCTCAATGGTTCAGGAATGAATAGTCTGGCTACTTTGGTAGAAGTGTCGCAGTATATCGAATGGTTGTCCAGTAATACTGGAACTAATTGCAATGATGTCTGGTTTGATGAAATCCATTGTCGTAGCTCGCTATCTTTAGCTTGCTCTTCCGCTTAGAGTCTTATGTCAATCCTTGATGGCATCGAGATCGCCTCTTATCTAGATAGAGCGTCTCCCACTATATTAGCTTCGCCAGTGATATGCTCAATTCTGGTTGTGAATTGTGAGATGAATGATAACTGTCTGCTTTGTGTCGGTGACGCTTTGTCAGTTCTCTGATGAAAGGCATAAACTAATGGTTTATGATCTGTTTTCACCACAAAATCCGAACCTCCAAGGATGTGTCGGAAATGTCGAATACTGGCGTAGACAGCTAACAGTTCCCGGTCGTATGTGCTGTATCGTTTTTCTGCGTTCGAAAGTTTTCGCTGAAAATATGCTATGGGTACCCACTTGTCACCGTGTTTTTGTTCCAGCACTGCACCGACTGCTACGCTGGATGCGTCTGTTACCAGTGCTATGGGTGCGTTTGTTCGAATGTGAACGAGCAATGTTGCGCTCGCGATAGAATCCCTGCATTTGTTAAATGCTTCGTCGGCTTCTTTTGACCAGTTGATGTCTTTGGTTTTTACGTTTGATAGTAAGTCGTTTAACGGCGCTTGTAAGTCCGCTGCTTTTGGGATAAAACGACGGTAATAGTTTAGCGTTCCCAAAAATCTTCGTAGCTCTTTCACGGTGTCGGGTCGTCTATAGTTTTTAATGGCTTCCACCCGTGAAACCGGTAGCTTTATTCCGAATTGATTTATGCTGTAACCCAGATATTCTATTTCGCTGGTTCCAAATACGCATTTGGCCACGTTGACCACCACGCCGAATTTGTCGAGACGCTCAATTAATAATCGGAGGTGCTGTAAATGTTGCTCCTTATTTTCCGATGCCACCAAAATGTCGTCAATATAACAAGTGCAAAAGTCCAGTCCTCGGAGTACCTCGTTCATAAACCTTTGAAAGGATTGGGCAGCGTTTCGTAATCCGAATGTCATTACTGTGAATTCAAATAACCCGAAAGGCGTAATCACCGCCGTTTTTGGGATGTCTTGTTCAGCTACCCGGATTTGGTGATACGCTCTTAACAGGTCGATTTTCGAAAAGATTTTTTTTCCTTCCAATCCGGCGGTAATAACTTGTATGTGGGGCATCGGATAGCGGTCGGGCTTCGTAATTGCATTCAATCGTCTGTAATCTCCGCATGGTCTCCATGAACCATCTTGTTTCGGATTGAGGTGCAAGGGACTTGCCCAAGAACTTTTTGAAGGGCGACAGAACCCTTTTTCCATCATAAATGCAAATTCTGTTTTCGCGATAGCTAATTTTTCTGGCGTGAGGCGTCGAGGTTTTTCCGCTACAGGCGGGCCAGTCGTTTCGATGTAGTGGCGAACTTCGTTTTTTATAGCTGTTTGCTGCACTGGATTGAGAATGTTAGGGAATTCTTTTAATATACTCTCATAACACGATGTGTTTGCAATTAATGCGATTCCCGAGTACTTATATTCACTGATAGTTCCTTCCGACGTTATTTCAGTCTCGGGGTCTCGTATACAGCGGTTTTTAATATCCACCAATAATACGTGGTGTCTCAAAAAATCAGCACCAATGATCGGTCGTGTGGTATCAGCAATCCAAAACTTCCAGGTAAACGCTCCTCGCAGGTTCAGGTTTAATGTCAGCGTTTTAAAGCCATATGTATTGATGGTCGTTCCATTCGCGGCGTAAAGCTTGAATGGCGTCGGTTTGCACTTGTGTTGGTTGTTTTGTCGAGGGACAACAGAGACATCTGCGCCTGAGTCGATGAGAAAATTTAATCCCGTGGCATTGTCGAAAACGTGTAGTCGGCTTAGTGGTGCGCTTCTACTGTCAACCGCCGTATTTGACTGTAGCGCACTCAGTTTTTTTGCTTGTCGATCCGCGTGCCAAGTGCATGGGTTGCGGCATCGTCGCGCCTTTTCGCCGTAGGTGTTGTGGTAATAACACCAAGACGGATTCTCCTTTTTCTGCGAAGGGGAACGGGTTCGGAATGGTGCAGAGTTTCGAGTCTGCGATCGACTTCGTTGAATTTTTTTCAACGATTTTCTTATAAAAGCTAGCTCCTTTTCCTCGCCAATTTGCGTGGATGGCAAAGAAACAGCTGCGATGTTTCGTGCCTCGTGCATCATTAGAATTTTGTCTGCCATTTCGGAAAGTTTGGTCAGGTCAGACGTTTCAGTTATGCTCACAATCGTCCGGTCACCCAGTTCGAGGCCAGCCAGTAGTTCCCTATTTTGCGCCTCTTCGGACATTGCGAACGTGCTAAGTATTCGTATTTGTTTTCCGCCGGGGGTTTCTCAACAATGTCGGCGACTTGCTCTAAAATCTCCGAATCCAGCTCTTCTATGACTTTGTCGAATTTCTGGTCGTCCTTCGTAATGCGGTGATTACGAAATTGGGCCTCGAGTCTGGCAAACCAGACCGCTGGTCGATTCCTCCAAAAAACGGGAATTTTAAAAGATAAAACGGAACTTACTTGCGCGTGCGTGCTATCGACGGCGTCGGCAAAGTTTTCTTCTTCCGCCATTTTCCAAGCGTTGATTTTGTTTCTGCGTAATTAACTTGCTGCTTGCTTGTCCGTTTGATTTAGGGGTCACCAGTGGTTGGGATGTGGAAATAACAACGCCAACAGTTAATGGACAAACTTGTTTAATTAAAACATAAATACAATATCGTTTAATTTCGAATTTACGACGAGCGCGTCTGCGTTTCGTTTTCGATGGCTTGGCGGCTTGTCACAGAAGAGATCGAGAATGACAAGATGCACAAAGTGTCTTCTAAGCGACGGTGGCGCCAGTAGTAACTCGGTGGTGAACTCCGGAGGTCGCTACAGACCTATCTTATGCTATGGGTGTGAAACATGGACCCTAACCCAAGCATCCACAAATATATTGAACGCCTTTGAGCAACGGGTCCTGAGGCGAATAATCGGAGCGAAGCTAGACGGGGACCAATGGCGAATTCGATATAACTATGGGCTGTATGAAATTTTCGACGAACCGGAGGTCTCAACGATCGTTAGACTTCGGAAGCTACAATGGGCTGGACACATGAAGCGTATGGACGAACAACGGATACGCAAAAAGGTATTCGTTGGGAGAACTGAAGGCTGGAGACCAGTGGGGAAACCGAGGAAACGCTGTTCTGACTCGTTCGACGAAGACAGTTAATCGCTGCTCGGATTTCGAAATTGGAGGACGTGGTCCATGAACCGAGACAGTGGGAGGCGCTATTCGCAGGAAGCAAAGGCTCGAGAGGGGCTGTAGTACTAATAAGAAGATGAAGATACCTTAACTGTGGCATATAAAATTTTGAACCACATTAGGTTATGTTTTGACAACTCTTGAGCCTTCAAATTTTCCGCAATCTAACTATTTTTTAACTTATCTAGTCTATTTATATATTAGTTTCATGATTGTCACTTATTTCAATTTTTTCAGAGATACATGACCAATGATTACTTCTTCAAAGAAGGTGGTCCGATTTTCATTTTTGTTGGAGGTGAGTGGGAGATTTCAGATGTATACTTACGCGGTGGACATATGTATGATATGGCCAAATCATTGAACGGCTATATGTTTTATACAGAACACCGGTATTATGGTCGAAGCCAGCCATTCAGGTAAGTAGTAAGATTTGTTGCTAGTATAAGTTAGTATAGTATACTCGTTTCAAAATAGAACACTGGAATTGGAAAACCTTCAATATTTAAATGCGAAACAAGCACTAGCTGATCTTGCGCATTTCATCAGAACTGTGAAACGTACGATTCCAGAGTTGACGAACGCAAAGGTAGCATATAATCTAGATTAAAGGCATTTTCGAAATGACGCTAAAGTGAATTGAAAATTATATATTTTTCCAGCTCATTCTAGTTGGTGCTTCGTATTCTGGTGCACTGGCAACATGGTTTAACAGAGTTTATCCTGGTTTAGTTGATGGAACTTGGGCTACCGGAGGATCTTTGAAACCTGAACTCGACTTTGTGGGTAAAGTTGCATATTGAACAATTTCATATTTTTGGGTTTCCTGATCACAACTTCTCTCATAG
This sequence comes from Odontomyia ornata, assembly GCA_963969285.1. NCBI lineage: Eukaryota > Metazoa > Arthropoda > Insecta > Diptera > Stratiomyidae > Odontomyia > Odontomyia ornata. The sequence goes on along the minus strand of OZ017738.1, from coordinate 40,896,683 downwards.
AATTTAAGGTAGCTGCGGGTAGAGCGATTCGCGATGTAGGCGGAGAAGCTTGCTACAACCGAATCAAGAATGCAATTGCAATATTGGAAGAAGAAGTTGATAATCATAAACTGGATTCAATGAAAAAGTTCATAAATATTTGTCCTGGTTTCGATACACACAATAAAAACGATGTTATGTGGGTATTTAGAACTTTTTCGAACTATTTTTCCGGAATGGTACAAATTAACATGTAAGGTGTCATGAAAAATTTAAAGGAATTTCATTCACAAATGAACTTTTTGCAGGGATATGAAGGAAATATGCTCGGAAATTATGTCAGCACCAACCGATATCGAAGGAGTAGGAAACTATCTTCAAAAATTTTTGAGTCTCGAAGGAAAATGTTATAGCGTGACTTATGAAAGTGACCTGAAGGAGTTTCAAAAACTTCCTGTTAGCGGAATAAGTAATCTATAAAATTCTGAACTTATTCAGCGAAAAATTAATTTTTCTGTTTATAGTACGTCCATGGTGGTATCAAACATGCAATGAAGTTGGCTTTTACCAAACTTCTGGCAATGGTAGTCATCCTTTTGGAACGAAATTTCCATTGGAAATTGAATTGACTTTATGTCAACAAGCTTACGGACCTATGTAAGTGCAAGACAAGTATACAACTAAAAAAATATTTTATAATAATTTACGAATTAAAAATATTTATTGCATCGTGTTCATTCACAGGTTCACGAAAGAAGTAATGGAACGGAAAATAGCAGAGACAAATGAGTACTTTGGGGGGCTAAACCCTCAAGTCAAAAATATTTTCTATACGCAAGGAGAGCTGGATCCTTGGCGTCCAGTAGGCATTTCATGTGATGGTGATTGTGGTCGTGTAATACCTCGTGAGTACTAATAGGGACTTGATAAAATTTTACACTAATCTGGAAACTTTTCACTTAGTTTCTGCTCACTGCATGGATTTGGAATCAGCCGGTCCAAATGACTCTGAAGCAATGTTGGAAGCAAAGGAAAAAATTTTCGAAATGGTCCGCAAATGGGTCAAAGGTTGATTATGAAAAATTTATGTAAACGTTAGAAAAGTTAATAAAATCATATTGAGCATGCAATTCCTTTTTTCATTTTAACATTTTGTACTATAGACAAAACCGTTTTGAAATCACGACCTGTTCATCTGTGGATCACAGCCGATTTTCTCCAAAATTAAAGAAGCAACAAGCATAAAATGTTGTGGACCTCTTTGAAATTTCGGGGTGGAAAAATAATTCATAGAATTTTAAAGGGAGTCTACTTATATGTAGGGATGATACTTAAAAGCGTTTTTTACCAAAGGTAGTCAAGTTTGAGGCCATATGAAAGGTATTGAAGATATGGGCAGAACGGAGGAAACGTCCAAAATTTTCGTACACCCCTTGCAAGCGATTGGACACCGTTGACCCGAAAAACGATTATGGGAATAGGTCGTTTTGAGTACACACTGTTGAGTATAGGACTTAAAAAAAAGTTGGGAAGTCGTCGACGTCATTGTCATTTTGGTAAGACGGACTAATTTGGCTGGAATGGCAATGCAAAGCATTATTTGGTACAGTACGTTATGATCAATACCGTCGTATGCTTACTTGAAGTCAACGAAAATTTGATGTACGTCTATGTTAACTCCGCCAAGCGAATGTGCCAAAGGTGCATCCATGATGACTGTCCCAAGCCAGGGTAAAGGGGAGGAAAGAGTTGAAGTGAAATGAAACATGGACGTGAAGCATTCTAATAGTCGTAGAATGTGATTCTGAAAGGAAAGCGAAGCGGATGCCGGAGCGGTGGGAGTAATCATTGATATAGCAGAACTGATTTACCGGAGGAACGGAAGTACCGAGTGTACCGATATATGGAAGGACCGAAGGAGTAGATGGCCGGAAGGAGAAGTGGAACTGAGCGAAAGGAGTCGTGAACTTACTAGCGAGGGGAAGCGGAGACCTGAAGGTGTATTGGCTGATGCGAGAAGTGGAACTGGACGAACGGCGAGGCCTAGTAGAAAGGGGAAGCGATGTACCCTGAGGCATGTTGGGTGGTGGTGCATGATGGCTGAAGGGAGAAGTTGAACCGAGCGAAAGGAGTCGTGAACATAGTAGCGAGGGGAAACAGAGACCTGGAAGCGAGGTGGATGAACAAAGAAGTGGAACTAAGCGAAAGGAATAATAACCCTTGTAGCGAAGGGAAGCGGAGATCTGAGGCGTGTTGGCTAATTGGAGAAGTGGGACCAGACGAACGGCGCAGCCTAGTAGAAAGAGGAAGCGATGTACTTTGAGGCATGTTGGGTGGTGTATGGTGACCGAAGGGAGAATTTGAACCGAGCGAAAGGAGCCAAAGTTTAGTGGCGGGGCGAAGCAGAGACCTGGAAGTGAGGTGGCTGAAGGAAGAAGTGGAACTGAGCGAAAGGAGTAGTTACCCTAGTAGCGAAGGGAAGCGGAGAGAAGTGGAACTGGACGAACGGCGTAGCCTAGTAGAAAGGGGAAGCGATGTACTTTGAGGCATGTTGGGTGGTGTAAGGTGACCGAAGGGAGAAGTTGAGCCAAGTGAAAGGAGCAAAAGCTTAGGAGCGAGGAGAAGCAAAGACCTGTAGGTGAGGTGGCTAAAGGGAGAAATGAAGCTGAACGAACGGCGCAAGCTTAGTAGGGAGGTGAAGTGAAGGATCTGGAGGCGTGAAGGTGTTTGGCTCGTGGTTTATAAAGAGCAGAATTTAACGGAAGGTCGAGAATTGTAGTCCGCGACTACTTTTCTCGGCCCTAAACTATGAGATGCTTGTCAGTTTGAAATACGGTCGTAAGCATCCTCCCAGCAAAATTTTAATTTTCTGCTTTACGAAACTTCTATTCTGGCAACTCTTGTTTACTTCTTTTATTATACCAACATTTATGTACTTATGCACTTATGCATTTAAGTTATCACAACGGACATTTACCTTAATATTTCCACTTACTTTAATATTGTCTATATTGCATGTTTATTACACGCGCGACATAATTAATTGATTTTTACTGCGTTAGCAACTTTTTAATTACGCGTGCAAACTTAAATCATATTTATCTTTAAATTGACCATTGACCGCAGGTAAGTTTCGAAATCATTTACATTTGTTGTCAATTCTATATTTTTGTTAACGTAATGTTTTTAACCATAATAAATAGAGGTAAGCTATTGCAAAAAAGCAGTTCTTGGATAAAATTGTAACGATAAAGTTATATTTCTCGTCAAATAAAAATTGTATTTCTCGACAAAGGAAATTGTTGTTTTTTAATTTTTACGCGAGTACCCGGACAAAACATAACTGGCGCCCGAGCATATTGAAATCTACCGTTGTGGTTGTAGTTAATAAAAGTTATTAATTTTCCGGAGTTATCAAAGATTTTAACTGTTCTCGTGAGAACACGGTTTTGATCGACGAAAATTAGAAATACGTGAATATTGTCAAATACACTATCCCTGTGGGAACATAGTGGATCCAGACCTCGAGCCACTTTCAACATCGTATTCAGGAAGCAAAGTGGTTAAAGGGAAAAAGGAGGAATCACCAATTGGACTGTGACATGAACCTTACCGCAGTAGGTGCAATTCGAAGCGTTCAAAGATTTACATTAAAAAGGAGAACTACGAAGTGCCCGAATCAAGGATGATTATTATATTCATGTAAGCTTACCTCTCATCTCATCTCCTATAATATTTTTGATACTGAGTGGTCTAGCATTAAACAGTGTTTGTCGCTTCATTATTCGGATAAACTTGGTGTCCGAACTTTAGAGCATCAGCTTCACTCGATGCAACAGAGTAGTCAAAGCGTAGATGAATTCTACGCCGCAGTGAACCACCAAATATCGCTTCTAATTAATAAAATTAAAACGGAAGATTTTTCTGGTGATACTGTCTCAGCACTCACCGAAAGTTATCGGAACAGAGCTCTGGATGTCTTTATCAAAGGACTTAATGGAGACTTATCACGAATGTTGGTAATTCAAAAACCGCAAACACTTCTAGAAGCTTATGCTTCCTGCTTAGAGTTTCAGAGTTTGAATTTCAGGAATTATGCTATTCACAGAGGGAATTACACTAATTTAATTTCAGCTCCTATTAATCAAATTCAAAACCCTCGGCTCAACTTCAATGCAGCTGGGCAAGCATCTTTTCGCCCACAAATAGGTATTCAAGAAAGGAATCAGATAAACGAGTACATCAGAATTCATCAAAAACCTTTGACACCTACACCACAAAACTATTCACCACCCAGCCCTTTCCATCCTAAACCTCCTGTCCCTATGGAAGTTGATCCTTTTATCCAGACGCGTCAAGTAGACTATGTCAATCGACCTACAAATATTCGCTTCAACAAACGATCAAACGAATCTTCAAACCATCCAAGGAAAGCACAACGTTTATATAACTTGGAGGTTCTGGAGCAAGCAGAAAATATCAACACTGAAGATCTTTACTACGCCGATGGCACGGATCATGGAGAAGTCATTTATCAGGACCAGCTTGAGAATTCTCCTGAAGATCATGAAGAAACTCAGCTAAATTTTATGATGGACGCCTCTCTAGCGTACCATATATAGAATATACTACCAGTGGCGGCAGGATTTTGAAATTTTTCTTCGACACTGGTGCCAATAAAAATTTCATTTCCCCTGATTTAGCTTACAACTCTAAACCTGTTGGGAAGCCCTTCTTGATTCAATCTGCCGCTGGGCAAATACCTATAGTCAGGAAAATCACTGGCCCTTTTTTCAAAAGTGTGGGAAACGATACTCCCATAGATTTCTACGTTTTACCAGGTCTAAATTCATTTGATGGCATCGGGGATGATCCATTGAAGAAATCGGAAGCTATGATTGATACGAAAAATAACGAACTCGTCATCAAACCCAATATTCGTATTTCTTTAAAAACCAAGGAATCTAAACAAGTGAACATAATAGAGTGCAATTATGATCATCTGACTCATCAAACAAAGCATAAACTGCAGACCTTGTTAGACGAATTTTCAAGTCTTTTCGGTCCTATTAGCGACAGCGAAATAGTGGACCCCAATGTCAAAGCGGAAATTAAAACTTCATCACAAGAACCAGTCTACACTAAATCCTACCCGTATCTTGTTTGCATGAGGGAAGAAGTTGAGAACCAAATTACAAAAATGCTGGAAGATGGAATAATACGCCCATCCAAGAGTCCATATAACTCACATATATGGGTGCTCCCCAAAAAACCTAATTCTGCAGGTGAGAAGCAGTACCGTGTTGTGGTTGATTTCAAACGCCTGAATGCAGTTACTGTGTCTGGTACTTATCCAATCCCGGACATTACAAACACCTTGGATCTAACTTCAGGATTTCACCAAATAAGAATGAAAGAGGAAGATATTGCCAAAACCGCATTTTCAACTGCTAATGGTAAGTATGAGTTTACAAGACTTCCATTTGGGCTTAAAAATGCACCAGCCATAATTCGAAGGATGATAGATGATGTCTTGAAGCAGTTCGTTGGGAAGATATGCTATGTTTACATAGACGATATTATCATCCTAGGTGAAACTGAAGAAGAGCATCTGAAAAACCTCGAAGCTGTGTTTACCCAGTTAGCAAAAGCAAATTTAAAGGTTAACTTGGCGTAATCAACCTTTTTAAAAACCCAAGTTGAGTTTCTGGAGTATGTAATTTCCCAGGAAGGAATACTTCCAGATCTTAAGAAGATTGCAGCAATTAAGAACATCAAACCACCCACCAATCTGAAGGATCTAAAATCATTTCTTGGTCTCGCTTCTTACTACAGATGATTCATAAGAGAATTTGCTAAAATCGCTAAGCCCTTGACCAATCTCACGAGAGGCGAGAATGCGCAAGTGAAACCCAATCAAAGCAAAAAAATGGATATTCCATTGGGTGAATTAGAATTGAAAGCCTTTAATGAAATCAAAGAGCTACTTATGTCTTCGGAAGTGTTGGCATTCCCTGATTTCGTGAAGCCATTTATTCTTACCACAGATGCCTCCAATGTAGCGATTGGAGCAGTACTGTCGCAAGGTGAACTCGGAAAGGATAAGCCTATAACCTTTCTCGTTCTCTTAATAAAACCGAGGAGAATTACGCCACAAACGAGAAGGAAATGTTGGCAATTAATTGGGCACTGGATAAACTAAGAACTTATGTGTACGGAGTAAAGAAAATCAGAATTGTTACGAATCATCAACCACTTACCTTTGCGTTGAGTAATCGTAACCATAGTGCAAAGTTAAAACGTTGGAAATCTCGAATTGAAGAATTTAACTACGAGTTTGTGTATCGACCAGGGAAAATCAACGTAGTTGCTGATGCCTTGTCAAGATTACCCGTTGAGTCAGCCGAAATAAACGTGCTAACATCCGACTCAGGAACAGCTCATAGCGCAGACAAGGATAGCTCGGATCTGCTACCGCACTGCGATGCTCCACTAAATGTTTTTCGAAATCAAGTTGTAATTTCTATTGGCAAAGAAATCAGCGCTCATGAGGAACCTCATCCGAAATACCACAGACACTACGTCCAAGTCAAGGATATCAATAAGTCATGACTAATCGAAATATTGCGTGGTAAATTGAATTCAAATGTTGTCAATGGCATGGCCATTCCAGAAAAATACATACAGCTTCCGCAGGATTCTACAAGGAACACTTTTCTAAATTCAAAATTAGAATCACACAACGAATCATCCAAGATTTGGCTGATGAAAATAATATAATACAGGTAATCCAGAAAGAACATCGAAGGGCCCACAGGAACCACCTTGAGAACAAGGAACAGATTCTGGAAAGATACTACTTTCCTGCGATGACTAAACTCATATAAAAATACACCGCAAACTGCGATGTATGTAATGCAAATAAGTATGATCGTCATCCACAGAAGCCGCACTTGCAAGAAACACCGATCCCTGGCTACCCAGCTGAAATCCTTCACATAGGTATTTTTCAAGTTTCTGGCAAGAAATTTTTAACCTGTATTGACAAGTTCAGTAAGTTCGCAAAATTCTTCCAAATTAAGAACAAGTCTGCATTGTATCTTCGTGACAAAATAATCAAAGTCCTGCATTACTTCTCTATGCCACGAGTTCTCGTCTCAGACAATGAAGGCAGTTTTATTAGTCCAGTTATCCTGAACTATTTGGAATCTCTGGGAATTACCGTGTATCTGACTCCAACACAGAAGAGCGAAGTAAATGGTACGATTGAGCGACTCCATTCTACGATCCTGGAAATCACGAGATGCCTTCAGCAGGAGTATTTGGACCTTCCCCTAGAACATAACATAGCTGTGGATAGGTAGAACAATTCAATTCACTCTGTAACGAAAAGGAAACCTGTCGACATATTTTTCGCTAGAGAACAGCTTATAAATTTTCAAAACCTGGTCGACTTCAAGAATAAGCTAAATAGGGATGTCAAGCAAGTAATCATGCGTAAACAGAAGCAGCAGTTAAAAAATCATAACAATAAGAGAGCCAAACGTAAAGCTTACGAGTCTGGCGATGTTGTTTTCATAGCAAAAAAGCAAACCAAGGCAAAAAATAAACCACTTTTTAAAAAGGAAACAGTTTCTCAAAACAATCAGAACACCATTACTACAACTTCAGGGAAAAAATTCCATAAGTCCGACATCAAGCATATCTCTTCTGTTTCAGATTGATCTTGTGCGCTGGTTCCGCATCAGTCGACATTTACAAATATGACAGTTTCATCGTCACAATCAAGAGCGGTTTTGGGAAAATTTTAAACCGAAATTTAAAAATTATACACTCTATCAACATTAACAAATATGACGAGGTCATTACATATACGGAGTCAACCATACGACATAAAATCAACAGATCAAGCATTCTTGCCCCTCAACTTAATCATCAGCTTTCAGTCATCAAAGGACTCATCGATCAACTACGCGACAAGCGATCGGGAAAATCTAAACGTTCCATCAATTGATTAGGTTCAGCCTGGAAGTGGATCACAGGTAGCCCAGACGCAACTGACTGGGATGCCATCGTAAGGAGTCAAAATAAAATGATCAACAATACTAACAAGCAATTTAAAATTAACGAGTACGTCAATAGTGGATCAACTCAACTTATTGATAATTACAGTAGAATTGTTTCCGAGATTAGCTCCCACAATAATGACAAATTTAAGCAAATGCTTTTTAACAAAATGTTAATTCTTAAGGATGAAATCGAGCAAATAGTCTTAGTTGGCCAAATGGCAAAGCAGGGTATAATAAAAACTAATTTACTAGGCAGTACGGAAACTAACGAGATTCTTTCTCAAGTTGAAACTCTCTCATTCAACAATGAAATTCAGGCGATAGAATATGCAGACCATTTGATGGTGGTTAAAGGCCCCATTCTACTATACGTGACCTGCATTCCAAAAACTGAAAATTTGGACTACAACCATGTTTTGGTTTGTCCAACCATAAGGAATAATATAAGGATTCATTCAAATTACTCTAGCTTGTTCGTAACGCAAGAAGAGAAGTACGGCATTATAGGACAGTGCAATAACATCCAAGGAACAATCATATGTCGCAGGGAACAACTTAGGAAACTCGATACGAGTGATTGCCTTTTTCAGATTCTACAAGGAATAGTCGCACCTTGTGACTACGAATACTATAGCAAGCCGGTGGTAGAACTTATTGATGGCAATACCCTATATCTCACAAATTTCCATGGAATCCTTAGCTTTGGGCATTCCACACGAAATCTGAACGGAACTTTCATCGTAAATTTTCAAAATGATACAATCCGTGTAAATGACATAATCTATATTAGCGAGGGGATAACTTCCTTTTTTTGTATGGAAAGGAGATATTTTAAGTGATGACTTACACCAACTTCATTGAGTAACTATACCCGTTGCCAACATCGGTGTTCATTCTTTGGTTTTCCGGAACTCGAGATATCCAGAAACTTTCGCATCCATGGTGTGAGTCATCACTTAAAATATCTCCTTTCCATACAAAAAAACTTATTTTTTTAAAACCCTTTTTTGTAAGACTCTTCTATTGTTAATATCGATATTTGGGAAAAATAAAAAAAATAGTGCTTTAAGGAACAATTCTGAGTTTTTCTTTAATCAAATATATTTTTCGTGGAATTGGGAATCCATCAATAGAAAATATATTGATACTTCAAAATTTTGGTAGCATAGTAGAACTGCTGCAAAATTTAAGAAACTATGAGAGCTGCAGGAGCATATATGTAGCAAGATTGAGAACAACTGGTCCCATTACGAAATTAACGGGATCACAACAACCGAGTCAGCACTTCGATGCGAGTGGCAATGCGAAGAACAGCAATCAAGCGCTGAAGCGATGTTTTAACTGCAACCAACCTGGTCGCGTCATCGGAAGTTGCCCGCAACCAAGAAGAGAGAGGGGACCTGCTTCAAATGTCGAAAATCTGGCCATCTCATCAAATTTTGTCCAGCGAAACCAAACGTACAACTTATATCTGAACGTTTTGGAGATGGGAATGATTTTGTAATTAATTGCGATATATTCTTTGAACCTATTAGAGAATTTAAGATAATTGCGAACTGTTTAGTGGACTCTGGAAATCGTATAAGTATAATAAAGGAAGGCTTATTGCCCCAATTTGTCGACATACAAATGAACAACACATTAAATGCGTATAATGGCATAAACAACACTAAACTAACTAGGTTTAACAATGTGAATAGTGTACTACTTGGTCGGGACTATTTAAAAATTAATCAGATATGCTCTGTTGATACAAAGTTAAGTAACATACATATTTCAGACACTGATCATAACATTCTTAATATCGAAATCGAAAATTTATTGCAGGACTACAATTATGAATTGGATACCTTTTGATGTTAAAACGGAGGTTGATGATTTATTTAGAAAAAAATTATGTCGGTCGTGAACATGGATCCTCGGCTGTAAATTATGAAATGAATATTAGGCCTGTTCCCGAGAAAATCATATCACATTTACCTGGGAGATTGTCGATATTTGAAAAACAGCAAGTCAAACAAATTATTGATGGGCTATTAGCGAATGGCACTATTAGGCCAAGTAATTCGTCTTATTTTTCGCCGATAGTTCTTTTTCGTAAAAAGAACAATGAAACAAGAATGTGCATCGATTATCGTGATAACTATCCGTTACCAATTATTAAGGATTTAATCGATTCTTTAAGAAACAAAAAATATTTTACAAGTCTTGACCCTAGAAGTGGCTTCCACCATGTCAGAGTTGCTGAAGACTCCATCAAGTATACTAGTGTGGCGGCAGCGTTAGCATTGCAACATTGTTCGATGCTTCACGTTAGCGTGCAACTTTGCCCGCCGTAGAGCACTTGCATTGCAACATTGTCCGATACTTCAACCAACGCAGCAATTGCCTCAAGCAAACATGCTATATCAATTTATACCACCAGAGCTCCACTCAGCATGTCTGGTGGTCGCACGTGTGCATGGTCAGCAGTTCTAACGCAAGTGGAACGTTCTGTTGGAAGTTGATATTGCGTCGACGAGAAGATAAGAACACTTCATTCCAAACCTCACGAGAGTTAGCAATTACCGAGCATTCAGTAATATAAGTTTCTATGGAGATTTATCAACGCTTCATGCACGAGGTGCAAAGGGGACTCAATAATGTATTCCTCTACATAGACGCCATATTGGAATTTTCACTGGACCCGCAGACGCACCAACAGCATGCGTCGGAGGTGATGAGACGTCTACGCAAATACGGACTTGCGATTAACAAAGACAAGTCCCAATCTGGACTAGACGAGGTTCGATTTTTGGGGCATACGATTTCACCTGGTGGATTGAAAATTTTGCCTGAGAAGATGCAGGGCATATCCGCGATTTTGAGGCCCAGGACAGAACTGCAGTTAAAGTCATTCCTAGGAATGATTAACTTCTACAGACGGTTCCAACCGCATGCTGTTCAAAACCAACACCCGCTCCAACAACTGATAGAGGGAAACAAAAAGGCGCGATAAAATGGAGCTTAAATGGACCGACGAGGCATCGGCAGCATTCGAGAGGTGCAAGTCGGATGTAGTTTCGCGACCAGTCTGTCCGTCTGTCTGTCCGTCCGTGTGTCACAGCAGTTTTTCTCGGAAACTACTTAAGCTAGAAACATCAAATTTTGTGTGCAGGTGTACAGTGGTGATCTCTTCAAAGTTCTACTACAAAAAAATTTATAAGGTATTTAAGGGGGGTCTCCCCATATAGGAGAGTGACCCCCCGAAAAAAAAATTTCATTGAAGGTAGCCGATGAAAGCTCTCGATAAGAACTTTTCAAAACAGATCTACGTTTGGCAAAATTTGCTTCAAGGGGCGCACAGGGAGGGGAAATATACGAAAAATTTTATTTTATTCATGTATAAAGAAAAATAAGTTTTCTTATAACCTCTGGGATTTTTCTCACGCAAGCTGAACGACACCCAATGACGCTAGAGCACCTACGACCGGGAGTTGCTAGCCATTCACGAAGCCATCAAGCCCATCTGGTACATGTTGGAAGGCAGAGTCTTTACGGTTTTCTCCGAACACAAGCCGTTACAGTTTGCGTTCCAGCAACGACCGGAGACAACGTCAGCTGGATTTTATCTCCCAATTCACAATTGACATCCGCAACATATCGGGCCGGAATAACTCCATCGCGGATTACTTGCCTCAGGTGAGTACGATTTCCAAGACCGACCTCTTTCTCTCGCTTCAGCTCAACAAACCGATACAGAACTCAAGGCTTTATTAGAGGGCCGAACGAATAAACTCGAGGGGAAGAAGCAGGAGCTTGCTGATTCCGTCACGCCACTGCATTGCATAGTCACTGACAGCAAGGTTCGACCCTACGCACCACAGCAGCTTAGGTCAACAATCATGCAGATGATGTATGGCCTAGCCCACCCGGGCATACGAGCAATTAGACGACTCATCACCGACCGCTTCTTCTGGCCGGCCATGAACAAGGAGATCAATAGCTTCGTACAAGACTGTATGGCCTGCCAGCGCAACTAGGCCGGACGTCACATCAAGTCACCGCTCCAACGGTACGCCCCGCCGGACACCAGGTTCGAGCATATCAACATCGACCTTGTCGGACCACTATCCCCGAACGATGGTTACCGTTATTGCCTAACCATCATTGACAGGTTCACGCGTTGGCCCGAAGCCGTTCCGCTCCAGAATATCACCGCAACAACAGTCACCGAGGCGCTTAGTCAGGCATGGGTAAGCCGCTTTGGAGTGCCGGTAAGAATAACTACCGACCTGGGACGCCACTTAGAGAGCCAAATCTTCGGCTAGCTGACCCGTATTCTGGGAATCAATCATCTGCGAATGACCCCGTACCATCCTGCTGCCAACGGAATCATTGAGAGATGGCTGCGCACAGTCAAAGCCGCCATCCGCTGCTACGACAGAGCCGATGGGACGAAGGTGCTTCCTCTTGTGCTCCTAGCAATACGCGCCGCATTGAAGGAAGATATTAACGCTACACCCGCAGACATGGTCTACAGCACCCGCCTACGGCTTCCAGGGGAATTCTTCACTGCGTCCTAGCCAAACATCAACGAAACAGACTTCTTGCGTGACCTCAGGTCACGCATGACAAAATTGCGACCTCGAGACACCGCACACCACACCATCACCCCAACATTCGTACACCGAGCATTAGGCAGCAGCTCACATGTCCTCATACGGAACGACAAAGTGAAATCATCGCTCACACCACCATAATACGGTCCATAAATGAGTTCTGAGCAGGAAGGACAAGTATTTCCGCATCAACATTCATGGACACCCCGCCTCGATTTCGGTCGACAGGCTCAAATCCGCATTCCTCACGCCAGAATCTACTTCGAAGGCGAGGCCCCTCACTAGCGAACCAACAACAACCATGCGCAGTGGGCGTAAGATCCGGCCAACCGTACGCTTCGAATAAAAGTATCGTGGCCATGCCACTGCGGGGGGAGTAATGTGAAGGCAGCGTTAGCACTGCAACATTGTCCGATGCGGCACGTTAGCGTGCAACTTTGTCCGCAGTACAACATTTACATTGCAACATTGTTCGATACTTCAACCAACGCAGCAATTGCCTCAAACAAACATGCCATATCAATTTACACGACCAGAGCTCCACTCAGCATGTCTGGTGGTCGCACGTGTGCATGGTCTGCAGTTCTAACGCAAGTGGAACGTTCTCTTGGAAGTTGATATCGCATCGTCGAGAAGATAAGAACACTTCATTCCAAACCTCACGAGAGTTAGCAATTGACGAGCATTCAGTAATATAAGTTTTTATGTTATTGTAAACAGTGGGAAATTAGACAATAAATCGTTTTTTTGTCGTCTTGACCACCGCGTATCGAACTTGAGGACTATACTAGCTTCGTGACACCTCATGGTCAGTTCGAGGATACTTAAATGCCCTTCAGTCTTCGCAACGCTCCTTCTGTATTTCAGAGATTCATCCAGAAGGTATTTAAGAAAATGCTCGATGGGGGAAAAATATTGATTTATCTGGATGATATTCTTCTGGCAACAGAAACCATAGATGAATATCTCCTTATTTTACAACAATTACTTCAAACGTTAAGTAACAACTCTTTTTCACTTCGGAATGGACGGTCGACAATAAACCAAGTATTTTCAGTAAAGCAGTTGCTCGAAAAGTGCTGGGAGTATAACATCATTATATTTCGAGAACTTCCTTAATCCTCCGAACACCTTCAGAACATCGGAGCCTAGAGATGTTTCCGGAGAGCTTCCTTTGGCCCCACCCACTCTGGATGAAGTTTGCTCTTCCATCACACCACAAAAGAATAATAAAAAGCGGAGCTCATCAAATATGTGGAAGCATTGTTCATAAAGCTATACATAAAGTCATCCAGCACATCTGGCAACAAGAATATATGCCGAAAGAGTGGAGCCAATTAATTATATTCCCTATCCTCAAAAATGGTGACAAACTACAGTAAGAAAATTATAGAGGCAAATCACTACTTTGTACGGCGTACAAAATATTTTCAAAGATCTTAGAACATAAAATGAGATCATATGCCAACAGTATTATGGGGGTATAAAGATGGCTTTAGCGGAGGTAGATCGACAATAGACCAATTGTCCACAGTCAAGCAGGTACTTGAGAAATGCTGGGAGTTCAACATAGATGTACACCGAATTTTCGTTGAGTTTAAGCAAGCATACGACAGTATTGATCGTAACGCACTGTATCAAATAATGCTTTGCTTTGGTATCCCCGCCAAATTAGTGCGTCTTACTAAAATAACAATGACGTCGACAACCTCCCAAGTCCGCATCAATAACCAACTCACCGATGCCTTCAACACAAATATCGGACTAAAGCAGGGGCTATTGCTATTCAATTGGGCTCTGGAGTACGTCATAAGAAAACTTCCTGCCGATACACGAGGTACATTACTATACAAGTCGAGCCAAGTAGTAGCCTGTGCGGACGACATAAACATTTTGTCACGTTTGTCAATAACGACTAAAGAACTATGCCTGAAAGTCGAAAGCGAAGCCAAACTAGTGGGGCTACAAATCACTGAGAACAAAACAAACCTCATCACTCAGTCGAGGAAAAATATCCGAAATGCCGAAAACATCAAAGTTGGCGAATACAGTATCGAAAATGTTGTCGAATTTGTATATTTAGGCCCTAAAATAACGAGAATCGGTAATGAAAGAGACGAGATACGCCGAAGAATACAGCTCACAAATAAAATGTTTTATTCAGTTTTGACGATTTTGAAGACCGGCTGCATACACAGGAAAACAAACCTCCAAGTACACAAATCTATGATAAGACCTATGTTATGCTATGGGTGTGAAATATGGACCCTAACCCAAGCATCTGCAAATATATAGAACGCCTTCGAAAGATGCGTCCTGAAGCGAATAATCAGGAGCGAAGCTAGATGGGGACCAATGACGAATTTGATAAAACCATAAGCTATCTGAAATTTTTGACGAGCCGGAGGTCTCAACGATTGTAAGACGCGGAAGCGGATATCCAGAAAGTATTTGTTGGGAGAACTAAAGGCAGACCAGTGGGAAAACCAAGGAAACGCTGGTCTGACTCGGTCGACGAAGACAGTTCATCGCTGCTCGGATTTCAAAACTGTAGGAGGCGGTCAATGGACCGAGACAGTTGGAGGCACTATTTGCAGGAAGCGATGGTCCGAGAGGAGCTGTAGTGCTACGAAGGAGAAGATGTATGAACCTTAAAATTAGTGGAAAATGAAAATTCTTTTCGGGATTAGATGATGTTATAAATTGAGATCCGTTCAAAAAGAACCAGGGAATTTAGTATCAGTGTCCAACCAAAAGCGTTTTGACCAAGTCTTGACATCTACCGTCATCACGCATGTTCTCGCAACAAAACAAAATGATATAATCGGATCATCATCAATGGGTTGACAAGCCAGGTCGGGCCTTGACCTTCAGGATTAATCTCCTCCAATCATCACGGCAGCAAGAATATGCTGTCAGCTTTTATCGTGTCGTTATTTGATTTATTTTTCTGTTTAATTTTTCACTGGTCGTTTCTACTATGTAATGACTGTAGAGTTTACGTTTGTAAAAATGTTCAGCTTGAAACTGTTGTTAACGAAAAAATCGCATTTGGAAAGATTTAATATTGACTTTTCTGACATATTTAAGCTTTCGTAGAGCTACTGATAAGTTTTATCTGATATTCACAATTGAGTTCAATAGCAACCTCTTGATTTATCAAAAACCTACTGTACTAGAAACGTTGCAAAAATCAAAGAAAACTTTATCCCTCACCTTCACATGCGATAGCATTTCCATCAAATCCCTGCTGATGTGCTTATCTAATTAATTGAAATTAAATTGACAGCAAACGTATTGTTCACACATTGAACAACAGCTTCAAGTGGTTAAGTTAATCAGATTGACTTCATTTGAAGTTCAGTTGTTGGCTAAATTGTTTCAATAGTTTAGCAGACAGTTTTTATTTTATTGGAGATACAGATAGTGCAATGAAATTTCTCGTAGTATTTTTGGCAATTTGCCTAACGGAGGCATATTGTCAAATTTCACTGTTCCGCTCAGCTTTTGAACGTTTGCATAAAGAACCACCACCACCAATTCCTGTTTTCCGTAACAATATCGATGTTAAGTACATTGAACAAAAATTGGATCATTTCAATCCAAATGACAATCGTACGTGGCGAATGGTAAGAAAATCAACAATGAGCTTGATGCTTTATAAATTAGGAGAAATTTATGGGTTGGTGTCTTTAGAATTGGTTAAAGTATAAAATTAAAACAGGTAAATTCATCTTGAAATATTTACGTAAACGTGTTTCACTTATTTTTGAACATACAACTGAAACCTCAATCCGTCGATTTGGTTTACGTGGCAGACTTGAACATTTAGTTGAGTTAGTTTCCAGGAAGTGATTGAAGTGTAAAACGCGAGTTTAAGGATAAGGTTAAATTTTTTTTGGCTGAATCGTAAAATTGTTAATTCCTTTTTTCATAAATTTGTTACTCAAGCACAGATATCCTACTTTTCTAGTGATTTCTTGCTAATTTCCGGATTCTCGAAAAATTAAGAAACAATTCTCTGAGAACCATTAAACCTGTATCTTTAGCTTCATTTAAATTAAATTTAAAATTATTGGCCTTTGTATGCTTTTTTATTTACCATCTTACAATGATTCCTTCTTTCAATTTTGCATCGCTGATTCAGGAAGCTTTAACCTGGAGGTATTTAAAACGTTCATCATCCTTATTCACTACTTTCTGATGATTTTTCATTTTTCTGAGCCTGATATAGATGGGTGGTGAGAACATTCTTTCACCCAAAGATTCATTACTTTGATTTAAAGTTGAGAATTATGTTATATTTTTTAACATGCGAACAGAATTATATGAGCAAGAAAAAATACCATACAAGTTTTCAACATACACGTACTATGTGCCGCAAAGTCACTATTATCACAGCATGTTTAATAACATCATTGACGCAAAAGCATTTTTTGTGTTTACAAATGCGATTTAAACGGAATAAGATCAATGGGGAGCAAGTTAGGTGGAGCAAGTAAGGCTTTACATGGTGTGATTTTATGATGCATTTCACTGTATCACACTTCAGAACACTGCACCACTTCGCATTACTTCACATTATCACAAATTATTCCGCATAACATTCCATTTTAGCTCATTAGTTACATTCGCGCATTTTATTGCATTACAGTGCATTTTTGTGAATTTCAGTATATTAGGATTATTTAGACATTATGTACAGAATGCAGGCTTGGCTTCGAATTTGGTGGCCACTTAAAGTTTCAAGCTTTGCAAAGTCCTACATTATTCAGTTTTTAACAGATTCGCATCGAAATAGGCATTGGCAGAAAAATATTCGCAAGAAAGTTCGTCCCCCATCGACAGAGGTTTTTCCTTTGCCAAAAAAATGCTGCAGCAGGAATCTTAACGTTCACTTCACGGACTCAAGATATCATGGCATGGACAAAAGCCCCGAATGCAGAGATAGCTGGAAGGAAAATTTGCTTTACTCGAAACAAAAATTAAGTAGCTTGAGCTTTTAATTTACTACTCAATTCACCAAGCCCGAAGTCTACCAAGAAGAATTAAAACCGGCTTGACAGACAGATTTTATACTCCTTTTTAATGAGAAGACATAAAATCTTAGCCCTAGTGGCAGCAGATGCCCGCTTACATCATAGGAAACTTACGAATATCGGCAAATAAGAAAACCCACGACAGTTTAGAAGCCACCTAAGCACTCAGTACTTAAAGCACCACCGTAAACTCTCCAGCCATATTGAGTTTAAAAGAAATTCACAAAATTTTTTCGCTAAATAGTAATCCAATGTAGGGGCATATTCTATACCAACCCAGACTCCTGACACAATACTCATAAACTGCAAAAGTCAACTGTGCAACATAAACCAAGCAATAAACAGGAGTCCGCATATAACTCGAACATCCAGTGAAAGCATCAAACAATGTTTGATTAAGGCAGTCAAAAACAGGCATAAATAATAAATCACGTAAATGACTGAGAGACCACGCTCTGCTGCAATGAGATCGGCAACATCATCACTGATGAAAGCAGGGTTAAGGAAAGATGGGCATCATATTTCAAGAATCTCCTCAATCTTCCGTACAGCTCTAGGACATCGGACCCTATATATATTTCTGGAGAGCTTCTACTGGCCACACAAAATCTAGATGAAGCTTGTTCCACCATTAAGACCCAAAACAATTATAAAGCAACAGACACCGATGAGATTCCAGTGGAGCTCATTAAATTTAATGGCAGCAGTGTTCAGAAAGCCATCCACAAAGTCATCCAGCAACTTTGGCAAGAAGAACATATGCCGAGCGAGTGGAGCCAATCAATTATATTCCATATCCACAAAAGTGCTGACAAGCTACGGTGCGAAAATAATAGAGGCATATCACTAACATACTTTGTACGGCGTGCAAGATATTTTCGAAGATCATACGCCAACAGTCTTATTGGGAGTGTCATACTCTGTGCGTCAATGATATTCACCACCCAACCACAAAAAAAAACACCAAACGACCGAACAATCACTTAATATAAAGTATAGAATACGAGTAGTTTGTATTATAATTATAATATAAAATTTGAGGGAAAGACTTGCAAATCCAGAATTTAAGCAAAATTGGAGGAATAAGATTATTTATATTATAATTATAAGGAAAAACAAGAAATAAAAATAAAAAAAAATAATTGCAAAGCAAGGATTTAAGTAAAATTAGAGGAAAAGTAGAAAAGAAGGGGACAAATTAATTTTTTAAAGTTTGTTGTCTCAAAATAATATCGGGCAACGCTCTCCTTAACGAAAGCTCTTAGAAATTCTAGGATAACACATTTTCCGCAAAAAGGCTAATAATAATTGTGAGATACAAAGCTATCAAGAGAAATAACAAGTTGGGTAGACAGACCTACGCTCATGCCAGAAGGGTTTTGTACTCAAGTTACAAAATGCAGTCACCAGCAATGAATAAAATCAAGAAACATGTCAAAGAAAGATTTTATTGGAGAAAATATGAAATTCGAAGATCATACTATTATTAACAAAGTTGAACGAATTTTGACTTCTGAGGTATTTGTTATTGTTATACCCATAAATATCTCCCTTGATAATTTTTTCAGATTTCTTAGATCACAGGTGTCCATTCGCGAGGAAGAAAACACGTTTTTCATGTATCTCTCCCCCTGTGCCCCCACCGAAGCAAAAACTTTCAGTTTAAGAAGTGTTTTGAAAAGCTCTCGTAAAGACTTTTCATTTGATACTCATGTCGGCTACATTTGATGGGATTTTTTTTCAGGGGCCACTCCCCTGCACTTTGATCATCGATACATGGCCTATTTTTTCGAATCCTAGAATGGTTACAAAGCCCTTTTGCCGGAAGCTCCCTCCTGCCTCGTCGACTTGTTTCACTTATGAGTATTAATTGTAGGTACTCATCTTCAGTCATTCATTAAATTCAATCAAGTGTTAAAAGCAAATAACTCAAAATCATTCAATTTTCGCATTTAAAACAGCCACTGTTTGGTTTTACGATTACTGATACCACTAGCTGAACCAATTCTCAAAGATATTCATGATACCTATCATTCCTGAAATTTTCATGCAAATTCTAGCAAAGCTGTAGTGTCTGAGTTGGTAAAAAGCGCATATTGTTCCACAGCCATGTTTCCATAGTAACACAGCACATATTGTTCCATAGCAATACCAGAAAATTCAAATCGCTATAACTTCGTTAAATACCATTCGATCTTTATGAAACTTTCAGAAAAGATCAATCTTATAAATAGTCATCTGTGATTGATTGAATTTAAAGGTACAGTTAAGATTTTATTCAAGGAAACATAAAATCGATAAGTCATACTATTACTAACAAAGTTGAGTGAATTTCGACTTCTCACGTATTTGTTTTACTCATAAACGCCTACATTCACAATTTTTTTTCAGATTTTTCGGAAGAATGGTGTCCAATCGCGAGGGGGGGGGGGGGGGGTACGCGAAAAGTTCCTACATTTCCCCTTCTCCTGCCCCCCTCCGTACCGATAAGGCAATTTTAAGACCTGTTTTGAAAAGACCTCATTGAGACCTTTCAAATTACTCTCTATTCGACTACCAATGGTTACAAAAAACGTTTAAAGGGTCATCTCCCTATATGGAGAGACCCCCCCTTAAGCCCCTTTGGGAAATTTTTCCACCCCAAAACTTCCAAGAAGTCACCACTTCTGACCTTTCCAAAAAATTTCATTCCTCTAGCTTCTATAATTTCGGAGAAAATATGCTGTGACATACAGACGAACGCACAAACGGACACAGTTCGTGATTGCAATAGGGTTTTGTATTTTAGTACAAAACGCTAAAAATGAAATGAAGGAAAAACCGAAAATTTGATGACCGGAAATAATTCTTTTAAATGAGATGTTAGGATTATTTTCAGGGTTTTGTACTAAAATACAAAACCCTATTGCAATCACGACCTGTGTCCGTCTGTCCGTCCGTCCGTCTGTATGTCACAGCACTTTCTCTCCGAAACTATGAAGCTACAGCCATGAAACTTTGTTCAAGGGTGGAACAATTTTTCAGATCGGTTTAAGGGGGGTCTCCGCATATGGAGAGGTGACCCCTCAAAAAAAAAAATTCACCATTGGTAGTCGAGTAGGGTGTTATTGGAAAGATCTTAGTGAGATCTTTTCAAAACATGTCTTAAAATTGCCTTATCGGTACCGAGGGGGGCACGGGAAGGGGAAATGTACGAACTTTTCGTGTACCCCACCCCCCCCCCCCCCCCCTCGCGATTGGACACCTTTCGTCCGAAAAATCTGAAAAAAATCATCAATGTAGGCCTTTATGAGTACAACAACAACAAATACATGAGAAGTTGAAATTCACTCAACTTTGTTGGTAATAGAATGATTTATCGATTTTATGTTTTCTTGAATAAAATCTTAACGGTACCCTTAAATTCTAGCCACTCTAGGATTCGAAAAAAAATAGGCCATGAAGCAATGATTACAGTACAGGAGAGTGGCCCCTGAAAAAAAAATTCATCGAGGGTAGCCGATATGAGTATCAAATGAAAGTTCTTTATGAGAGCTTTCCAAAACAGTTCTTAAACTGACAGTTTTGCTTCGGTGGGGGCACAGGGGGAATACATGAAATATGTGTTCCCTCCCTCGCGAAGGACACCTGTGATCTAAGAAATCTGAAAAAATTATCAAGGGAGATATTTATGGGTATAACAATAACAAATACCTCAGAAGTCAAAATTCGTTCAACTTTGTTAATAATAGTATGATCCTCGAATTTCACATTTTCTCCAATAAAATCGTCTTTTACATGTTTCTTGATTTCATTCCTTGCTGGTTACTGCATTTTGTAGGTTGAGTGCAAAACCCGTATGACATGAGCGTAGGTCTGTCTACCCAACTTGTTTAAAGGTACTTCATTAGATAAATCACTGAGTCAGATGCTAGACAAGCTCCAAAACAGCTGTCTGATTTAGGGAAAAACATATTCAACCTTATAAAGGAACTGTTTGACTTTTAGAATTTAGTACTAAAACACAAAACCCTATTGAAATCGTGTTTGTTTGTCCGTCCGTCCGTCTGTATGTCACAGCAGTTTTTCTTTGCAACTATATTTATTTATTTATTTACCAAACAAGGTACTACATCAAAATATAAATTATCACAAAGAAATACAAGTTAAAAGTTACAAACCACAAGTTAAAATTAAAGGTTACACTTAGAAAAATACAAGTTAAAAATATAGGACTAGGAAGAGAGGAACATTGATAGATTGGTTTTAAAGTGTAGTCTGGATATGGCTTAGGCTATTTATTATTTTGCAGCATCAATTAATCGGTTCATTTTCACCGTAGATGGTAGGATGGCGACTTTCCACCAGCAAACGTGAATGTCTTGTAAATCTTACTGGTTCGTTCAAAGATACCCGGTCAATCAGAAATTGAACTTTAATGGTACCACGGAGGACATCAAATGCAAAGCAAGAGCATGCCATAATTCTATGAAGGCAAGCTCTGAAAGTTACTTGGGTCATATTGAGATCGTAAAGCAAATAGCAGGAACTGTTTTTCCACAGACTCAAATCTTTCTGTATGAACATCAGAAACAGGATGCCAGACGACATCTGCAGATTCGAGAATAGGGCAGACTGCTGATATGTATAATGTCTTTGTTATCCACACAATCTGAAATTCTTTAGCACGCCGTTTGATGAAGCCTAACATTTTATTAGCCTTGCAGAGAACCTCATCATGGCGCAAATAAAAACGGAGTTTCTGATCCAAGAAGATACCGAGGTCTACTATGCTCTCTGTTCGGGAAAGTTTAGTATCACCGAGGTGATAATCAACTAATAAAATTGAAGTTCTGCGAGAGAAACTTATCACCTGAAATCGAGGTTCAGGTAAAGATGGTTTGTGTTGGACCATTCAAGCAGAGCATTTATCTTGTTCTGTAAGAATATCGAATCACTGTCGGATGTTATCCCATAGTATAATTTGAGATCATCCACATAAAATAAATGGGGTACATCGGATAACACATCAGGAAGGTCTGATTTAAATATATTGGAAAGAAGAGGTCCGAGATGACTGCCTTGAGGTACACTGGAGTGGACTTGAATATTTTGCACATATATCCTTGAAATTTAACGGTTTGAGTCCGGTTTTTGAAGTAGGAGTTTAGCCAGCAAAGCAATGGGCCAGTGATTCCGAAATTGCGCAATTTTTCGGACAGAATCGTATGATTGACGCGATCAAAGGCTTTATTAAAATCAGTATAAATTGCGTCAACCTGGTGCCTTTTTCCATTACACAAAATATGTATGCGACCATAACTGTTAGATTGTTGGTTGTGGATCGGTTTTTCCTGAAGCCCCGCTGCTGGTCATTGAGACGCTGCTCTATTACGGGCGATATTTAAGAGCATACTATTTTCTCGAATTATTTTGGGATGGCGGATAGAATGGCAATTCCTCTATAATTTTGAGCACTCCCTTTGCTTTTGCTTTTATGAATTGGAGTCAGGTGAGAAGATTTCCAGTTTATTGGAAATTTTCCGCTTACGAGTGACTTATTAAAATGATATGGAGAGGTGAAACTAATGCGTTTTTAATCTCATCACTGACATTAGGAGCTTTTTGTATAATTTTGTGGAGCTTATTCCTTCTGTTTCTTAAATTTCGAAGAATACTATCCAACCATGCCTCAGACAGTTTATTTCTCTTTTTGATTTTAGGTGTATGATTTCCAACGGCGTCAAATATGGTCTGGTAGAAAGAGTTCACTGCATCATCTAGCGTCGAAAGCCTACTAGTCCAGTCTTCATTAGAAATAAAGCTCTTAATGCTATCGTAGTCAGCATTACGGAAGTCAAATACAATTGAGTTATTGTACGGAAGGCTGTTTGTGTCATCAGACATGGAATAATCAACTGAAAATGCGGAATGGTGAAGGATATTTTTGAAAAGATTTTCCACATCATAAGTTGGATTAACCACCACCTCGTCATAAGCATTCGTGAAAATTAGATCCAACCAATTCCCAGAGGAATCGGGTGTCGGAGCTACTTGCTGTAAATCATTGCCGTATTATGTAGAAACTAGGTTGAAATCAATTTTCTCGAAGATTCAGTGGAATGAGACGATTGCCAAAGCTAAGGTATTTCCGATCTTGAAGAAAGGAAAGAATCTTCATGCCCCAAAAGCTATCGCCCAATCAGCTTGCTGCCTAACATCAGCAAGGTGTTTGAAGTGATACCAAAAAGAGCATTAAACGCCCACATTGAGGAATATGAGTTGATGCCGAATTTCCAATTTGGTTTTCGTGCCAGGCATTCGACCACACATGCTATAATGAAAATAACCTCAGACATCTGTTGGAAACTAAATTATAGACAAAACGTTGGAGCATGTCTCATTGATATGGAGAAAGCCTTCGATACGGTGTGGTTAGATGGACTAGTTTTTAAACTACTTCAGCGCAAGTTCTCTAGACACCTTGTCGCCATGATGTGTAATAGGTTATACAGGAAATCGTTTGTTGTAACTGATGGAAATCTGACAACAATGCGCGAATCCCAGGTCTTGAACGGTCTGCAGCAGGGAACATTTACTGCGCATCTTCTCTTCTCAATCTTCATTCGCAAGCTATTGAACGGCTTTGATTTTAACGTCTCGCCAACGCGATCATTGGTAGCGTTTGTTGATGATCTGATCATCTATATGGCAGACCGAAAAGCTACAATAGTTCAGAGAAATCTCCAAAAAATGTTCAATGATGTGCAGCTGTACACTGACAATTGGCGAATGAAAATCAATGCGCACAAGTATGAAACAATCTTGTTTCGGACAACGCTGCAGGGGGTCAGTTAAGACCTGAAACGTAAGTGGAAGGATTCCCACATCATGGCTTGCGAGGGTAGTTTAGAACGAGTTCCACATAAATCCTGTGTTCGATTGTCGCTTTTACAATCGAGTGGGTCTAAAAAGGATTGTTTTTCATTCAAAGGGCTTATGAGTGTGTTAGGTAATTACACAATTAGGGGATGAATTCTGAAGCCCACTTCTTACGAAGTTCAGATATTTGAAGGGAGGTTTTATAGGGTTAAATTCATAAATTGATCTTTTATTTGTTTCTGAAGAACCGATATTTTCTTTAGGTTGGTTATTATCAGAAATAGTACTGTCTTCCATCAACCTGTTATCTAAAGAATCTGGAAGGTTCACAATGTTGTTAGTAATAAATGGTTGGGTGTTGTGAGTAGTGTTAATATTCGGCTTTTTGTTGTTAGTGGAAATTGCTGTTACATTTTTGTTGTTGTTGTATTTGCTTGGTTGATTATTGTTGACAGCAGGTTTCCTTGATTTCCATTTCCTGAAGACCAGTCCACTCTAATATACGCTACCGTTTTTGGATTTGTGATTAGAGAAAAGCCAGGCATATTTGTGCGGTATGTATACCTTGATTGATTTCGTTTTCTTACTTCTCTGTGAAATTGCCTCCACTCTGAAGCCTTCCAATAATAGATTTACTTCCAAGAATTTTCGAGCTCGAGCAGTATTAGTATTCTTTGGTGTTTTCTTAATGAAAAATACTTCGAAATCGTTATGCTGTTACATTAGCCTTGCCCAACCGCTTAAGTCAATATGTTCGATTTGAAGCAGGTACCGACGCCACTTCATTCAGACCACTTGATTTCAGATGGCTGGCATTATTTTGAGCTTGAAAAACGTTTTCAATGTTACGCTGCTCCATTATTTTTTCTTCTAAAATATTACACTTTTTATTGATGTTTTCCAATTTTTTGAGAATTTCCGATAGCTGCAACAAGTTGTCCCGCTCAGCTAGTTTCTGTGTAATATTGTTAAGCATATCACTGGATGCTTCTTCACGGAAAGGTGAACCTTTGCAGATAACATATTTAAAGGTGTTGTGAAACGCGATGCAATTTGCGAGGGTGCATTTTACATTCATTTTTGTTAGGGTAAGGTCAGTCATATGCGAGGAGGGTAGTATTATCTATTAATCGAAAAACGTTGTGGGAAGAAAAACTTTAAACAAGTTGGGTAGACAGACCTATGCTCATGTCAGAAGGATTTTGTACTCAACTTACAAAATGCCGTAACCAGCAACGAATAAAATTAAGAAACACGTCATGTTCGAGGATCATACTATTATTAACTTAGTTGGAAGAATTTTTTAATTCTGAGGTATTTGTTAAAATTATACCCATAAATATCTCGCTTGATAATTTTTTCAGATTTTTTAGATCACGGGTGTCCATTCGCGAGGGAGAAAACACGTTTTTCATGTATTTCCTTCCCCCCTCTGTGCCCCACTGAAGCAAAAACTGTCAGTTTAAGAACTGTTTTGAAAAGCTCTCATAGAGAACTTTCATTTGATACTCATATCGGCTACGTTGTATGAAATTTTTTTTCAGGGGCCACTCCTCTGTACTGTAATCATCGATTCATGTCCTATTTTTTCGAATCCTAAAATGGCTACAAAACCCTTTTGCTAGGAGCTCTCTCCTGCCTCTTTGACTTGTTTCAATTGTATGTAGTCATTCTCATGATATCTATCATTCCTGAAACTTTCATGCAAATCCTAGCAAAGCTGTAGTGTCTAAGTCGGTAAAAGCGCATATGGCTCCATAGCCATATGTTTCCATAGTAATACAGGGCATATTGTTCCATAGTAATACAGGAAAATTCAAATCGCTATAACTTCGTTAAATACAGATCGATCTTTATGAAACTTTCAGGAAAGATCAATCTTATAAATAGTCATCTGTTTGCTAAATTTTATTGAATTTAAGGGTACCATTTAGATTTTATTCAAGAAAACATAAAATCGATAAATCATACTATTACTAACAAAGTTGAGTGAATTTCGACTTCTCACGTATTTGTTGTTGTTGTACTCATTAAGGCCTACATCCATGATTTTTTTCAGGTTTTTCGGATGGAAGGTGTCCAATCGCGAGGGGGGGGTACGCGAAAAGTTCGTACATTTCCCCTTCCCCTGCCCCCCTCGGTACTTATAAGGCAATTTTAAGACCTGTTTTCAAAAGATCTCATTGAGACCTTTCCAATGACACCCTACTCGACTACCATTGGTGAAAATTTTTTTTTGAGGGGTCAACTCCCTATATGGGGAGACCCCCCTTAAACCCCTTCGAAAAATTTTTTCACCCTTGAACTTTCAAGAGGTCGCCACTTCTGACCTTTCCACAAAGTTTCATGGCCGTAGCCTCTATAGTTTCGGAGAAAAAGTGCTGTGACATACAGACGGACGGACGGACGGACGGACGGACGGACAGACGGACAGACGGACACAGGTCGTGATTGCAATAGGGTTTTGTATTTTAGTACAAAACCCTAAAAAGTGTATTTATAAGCAAATTTCTGCTTTCACTTGATAAAGTCACTTAGTCACTCACAGTGAAATCGATAAGTGGGTCAAGAATTAAAAATATTGTGCACGAAAATTACACAGTCACACTATAGATTCGATTATTGCTGATTAATTATTGATATCATTGTCACTTAATAATTTATAGTGAAATCACCAAGTCGGTCAAGAGCTAAAAAATTCAGAAATTTATGCACGAAAATCAAATTTTTATTTAGCACGGCAACGATATGATTTAAAGAAGACTACTAATATTTTGGGGAGCTATTCAAAAATACGCGACGACGACGAAGGTTAGCAGCTACAAGCACTTAACTTTATAGGTAGATCAGAAGTAATGATCCCTTGAAAATTTAGGTATCAATAAATTTTTCAATGGTTTTTGAGCGGGGGGATTGCAGGGATTGTATGAACACCATTCAACTCTACGTTATTTGACATTTAAGGAGTCTTATAAAAGGTCGTAATACTCTGTAAGTTATAAGCAAATCGAATTATATTCACGGAAGTTATAGTCATTTGAAATTTCTCTAATTACAACAATAGCAATACACGATTTGGTATTCTAAATCGTGCACTGCAGTTTTGATTTGATCTTAAAATTTTCAGATAAGATGAATAACATAATTATTTTTGGGAATTTATCTTATGAGTGATTTATGTTGCATCGCAACAAAATGGTGACCGTTGGAGCAACAATCGATTTTCTTTTAAACATGTACAAATTTTTGAAGTGTTTCTTGATTTTACTCGTTGTTGGTGACTGCATATCGCAGATTGAATACAAAACTTTTTTGACCGGAGCGTAGGCCTGTTTACCCAACATGTTTATTTCTTATTTCTACTTCGATTCATCATATTGAATACTGCTAGCCCTAAAAATTTCTTCTTTTGTATTTCAGAGATACATGTCCAACGACTACTTTTTCAATCCTGGGAAACCTATCTTCATTTTCGTTGGTGGTGAATGGGAAATTTCCGATGGCTTTTTACGTGGTGGACATATGTTTGATATGGCAAAATTTTTAAATGGTTACATGTTCTACACAGAACATCGTTATTACGGAAGAAGTCAACCTTTCCAGTAAGAAAAGTTACTCAAGTTAATTTCTCTCATAACATGTTTCAATTTAACTCATTAGGACATTGACAACGAGCAATTTGAAATATCTTGATGTGAAACAAGCACTAGCAGATTTAGCACACTTTATAAAGACCGTGAAAGCCACAATTCCAGGACTAGAAAACTCAAAGGTAACTCGAAGGATCTGTTAAAATCTTTATAGAGACACAATAGTAATCTACGTTTTTCGAAACATTACAGGTAATTCTAGTTGGAGGTTCATATTCTGCGACTATGGTAACTTGGTTTAGCAAACTTTACCCTGACTTGGTTGACGGCGCATGGGCATCTAGCGCTCCGCTGTTAGCTAAAGTGGACTTTGTCGGTTGGTTTTACAAAAAAAGATTTAATTTTAAATATAAAATCAATAAAAAATCAAATCATTTCTTTCTTTTTCAGAATACAAGGAAGTTGTAGGGAAATCGATCATTGAAGTCGGCGGTCAAGCTTGTTACGATCGTATCAAGAATGCAGTTTCTGTTTTGGAAAAAGAAATCGAAGAGGATAAATTAGACACAATGAAGAGATTTATGAACATTTGTCCTGATTTTGATACTAAAAATAAAAACGATGTTATGATGTTGTTCAGCTCAATTTCTGATATATTCTCAGGAGTTGTTCAAAACCACAAGTCAGTAATTTAACAAATCTCTTGAGAAGAAAAATTTAATTTTTAATTGTATCGCATTAGCAAAGGAAACATTGAAGCGGTATGCAATAGGATCATGGCGGGTCCTAATGATATTGATGGAGTTGGCAGTTTCCTGAAAAGCTACTTAGGAATCGGAAGTCAATGCGTGCGCGTGACTTATCAAGATGATGTCAACGAATTGAAGAAAACCGCAACCAATGGAATCAGTAATTATTTGATTTATATTAAAGGATCGTAGTTCAACAAATGTTTATCAACAGTGCGTCAATGGTACTATCAAACCTGCAATGAATACGGTTGGTATCAGACTTCTGGATCGTCTGATCAACCGTTCGGATCGCTATTCCCTGTTGAACTTTACTTGAATTTATGTCGGGATGTCTACGACTTGACGTAAGTACCGATTTATAAAAGTATAAATTTGCATCGTGCTTAGAATCTTAATATTTCTTATAGTTTTGAAGGTGACAATGTTCACCAAAATGTTGAAGCTACAAATAAGTACTTCGGTGCCTTGGAACCACAAGTGAAAAATGTCTTCTTTACTCACGGTGAATTGGATCCTTGGTCCGCTATGGGAATTTGGTGTGATGGCAATTGTGGTGCAGTTGTTCCACGTAAAACAAATTCAATTTGATATAGAGCAAGCATAATTGAATTCTCTTAAATTTTTAATTGCAGTTTACGCTCATTGTAAGGACTTGTCATCGGCTAGTACAAGTGATACTCCAGAAATGAGCAGTCTAAAGCAGAAGATATTTGAACTGGTTTTAGAATGGACTAAAGCTTAATTCAAAGACGACAAAATAAAAACTTTATGTCGTAATTTGTCGTTTTGATATTCTTAGAAATTTTATTTACTTTCAGGTTCCTATTCCCAAAATTTTACATATTGTGCTTGAATATTAATCAAGTTAATTTGGTTGACACAATTAAATCCATTTTCTTATCATATCAAATTTATTACACCCAACGTCATAACTGCGATGGTATATCAACATTTTTGTTATCAATTTCGTATTTAATAAAATTTGGTTTTCAGTCTAGTGAGTATAGTAAAAGGAGTAAGTCGCATATTGTCACATAGGAGAAAATGAAGATTCTTTTTTTTATAACACTAATTATTTGTATTTGTGGAACCCTCAGTCAAGTTAGCTTATTCCAAAAAGTGTTTGAAAATATGCACAGAGAACCACCATTGACAAATAGTGAGCCTAGTGGAACTTGGATGCTAAATGAGAGAGGAACGATTCAGTTTGTGATAGACCAGAGTAGTAGCAGAGGATCAGTTGGTAATTCGAGTAAAATCAAATCTCTGTAAAGCAGTCGGTATTGCAAAATGTAACATAATTTAGTGTAAAATAAATTATAACCAAAAACTTATCTTTCATTGAAAATTGGCTTGTATTTGGAGAAAGCTTGCATTAATGGTTCTTTTGTGTATCGATGAATCATTAAAGTTGACTCATTTCTTGAGAAAAAATAATACATTTAATGAATGGTGTAAGATCAAGTCATAGTGATTGAATTTCCAGCAGATAACCGTTTAAAAATAGAGGAAAAATTAACGATTCTTAAAATAAATAACATCAAATGAGCCGATATCATCTTGCAAAGTCAAGCTTAATGCTTTGGGGGACGCTGTCTCGAACCAGGTGGGCCACGTACTCATTGGGGAGACTTCAATGCTAGAGCTATTGAAGGAGCATGCCGCAAACAGATCTACGGGGAAAACGAGTCTTAGAGATGCTGACCAAAGCAGGGCTGATCTTAAAAGAACCACACTATTTTGGAAATATATACGCTCTCTGTAATCCTTTTCCAGTATTCCATCCCGTCTTTAATTGAATGGTTGATTAGCAACTTCACGTCTCGAGATTTATGAACTTTTTAGGACTCAATTTTCTTCTATTTTTAATGCTACTCCCAGCAATAGCTCTTTATTCCCAATCATGCACGTGTCATCCTCATTTCCTTTTACTAGCTATCCGGAAGATGTTATGAAGCTTATTTGAGAGCTTGATGACTCTGTAAGTTCAGGTCCAGATGGTATTCCTAATCATTTTGTGAAGTCTTGAGCTACTTCGCTTTGTGTTCTCCTTTCCTTTCTCTTCAACTCTAGCTTATCTTCAGGCTCTTTTCCTTCGTGTTGGAAAAGATTCTATGTTACTACTTTTTTTAAAAAGGTAGCACCTCAGACGTTGCTAATTTACAGCCTATCTCCTTGTTATCCTTACTTGCACTTTTTTTCACTCACTCAGGATTTGTTACATTCCATCTGTCTTCAGGTGTTCCTCAAGCATCTATTCTGGCCCACTATTGTTCACCCTATTTATAAATGGCTTGCCATCCGTTGTCATCAACTCCTCATGTCTTCCATATGCAGACGACGTCATAGTTTTCAAAGTAGTGTCGTCTAGCGATGACTGTGCCTTACTTCAAGAAGATTTGGGTGCCATATTATTTTAGTTCTTATAATCAGCTTACATTAAATGTTTCTAAATGAATTCGTCTTTAATTTTCGTATAACCCTTCCCTTATAAGCTTTCAGTTTTCGTTAAATAATTCCTACCTAAGTACGGTGAGACATTTCAGGGTCTTAGGGTCTCACTTGCGACTCTAAGTTGAAGTTCGACGTTCATATTTCTGAAATCACTTCTAAAGCTTCTCGCATTTCTGGCTCGATCTTAAAAAATTCCTATATTTTTTCCGATCCTTTATCGTGTGTTAAATTATATTTTAGTTTGGTTCGTCCCATCCTTGAGTACTGTTCGCCAGTTTGGTCACCTCATTTGAAGTGTTTGAATTTCACGCTAGAAGCTGTACAAAAAAGATTTTCCCGGATCGTCTTCTTGGAATTCCGGATTCCCTACATTTTTTATGAACCATGCTTATCCATCCTCAATATTCCTTCGCTGGAAAAGCGTCAACCCTACCTTTATGAATGTTTCCTTTACAGGTTTTGCCGTGGTTTGCTCAATAATCGCCTAGTCAACCAGTTTCAAGTGATGTGCGTTACGCGTTCTAGAAGATCGTCTAATATCTTTGATGTTCCATTCGCACGAAGCTTGGTGTATTTTCACTCACCCATGCTCAGAATACCATGTAACCATGAAGACCTTTGGGTTGGGCCTTTCCCTCTCTCATACTTAGTTTATAAACAAGTTGGGTAAACAAACCTACGCTCATGTCAGAAGGGTTTTGTATTCAATTTTCAAAATGCAGTCACCAGATTGAATAAAGTCAAGAAGCATGTCAATTACGATTTTATTGGAGAAAATATGTAATTCGAGGATCATACTATTATTAACAAAAGTTGAACGAATTTAGACTTCTGAGGTTTTTGTTATTATTATACTCATAAATATCTCCCTTGATAGTTATTTCAGTAGTCCATTCGCGAGGAAGGAAACAAATTTTTCATGTATTTCCCCCCTGTGCCCCCACTGAAGCAAAAACTGGCAGTTTAAGAACTGTTTTGAAAAGCTCCCATGAAAACTTTCATTTCATACTCATATCGGCTACGTTTGATGAATTTTTTTTTTTCAGGGGCCACTCTCCTGTACTGTTATCATCGATTAATGGCCAATTTTTTCGAATCCTAGAGTTATTACAAACCCCTTTTGCTAGGAGCTCTCTCCCGCCTCCTTGACTTGTTTCACTTATGAGTGTTAATGCACCTTTAACGTTGAAATTGGGGAAAAAATAACTCAAAATTATTCAATCTTCGCATTTAAAACAGCCACAATTTTGTTTTACGATTACTGATACCACTAGCTGAACCGGTTCTCGAAGATAGTCATGACACCTATCATTCCTGCAATTTTCATGCAAATCCTAGCAAAACTGTAGTGTCTGAGTCGGTAAAAAGCGCATGTTGTTCCATAGCCATATGTTGCCATAGTAATAAATGCAGCGCATATTGTTCCATAGTAATACAGGAAAATTCAAACCGCTATAACTTCGCTAAATTCAATCTTTATGAAACTTGCAGGGTGAATTAATCTTATAAATAGTCATCTGTGTACTGAATTTCATTGAATTTAAGGGTACCGTTTAGATTTTATTCAAGAAAACATAAAATCGATAGATCATACTATTACTAACAAAGTTGAGTGAATTGCGACTTCTCACGTATTTGTTGTTGTTGTACTCATCAAGGCCTATATTCTTGATTTTTTTCAGGTTTTTCGGATCACAGGTGTCCAATCGCGAGGGGGGGGACACAAATTTTTCGTGTATTTCCCCTTCCTGTGCGCCCCTCGAAGCAAACTTTGCCAAACTAAGACCTGTTTTGAAAAGTTCTTATCAAGACCTTTCATTTGATAGCCATATTGGCTACCTTCAATGAAATTTTTTTTCGGGGGGTCACTCCCCTACATATGGAGACCCCCCTTAAATACCTTATAAAAAATTTTTGTAGTTGAACTTTAAAGAGAACACCACTTTACAGCTACATACAAAATTTGATGCTTCTAGCTTAAGTAGTTTCCGAGAAAAACTGCTGTGACACACGGACGGACGGACGGACAGACAGACGGACAGACAGGACGCGATTTTAGAAGGGTTTTGTAAAATTATTTTACAAAACCCTAAAAATTTGTAGCTCTCCTCTTCTCAATTCTTGTAATTTTTTTTCAATTGATCAGCGCTTTAAGGTTGTTGAAGCCTTTTACGAAAATGGGCGTTCAAATCAAAATGCGTTTCGTGCCCTTCGTGATTTTTTTGGTCAGCATAATCGAGCAAATAAGTCCACAATCGGGAGAACTGTCCGCAAATTGCAGCAAACCGAGTCTGAAGGAAATGTAAAATCACCTGTGCATGCTCGCCCAGATCATTCTCCGGAAAACATTGCTTTTGTTCGCGATAGTGTGGCAGAAGACCCGTCAACCTCGACTCGTCGTCGTGCCTAACAATTGAACATCTCACGAACACTACTGATACGAACTTTGAATAAAGAATTGAATTTACACGCTTACAAGGTTCAATTAACTTAAGAGGTGAAGCCTACTGACCATTTCAAGCGTCGGCAATACGCCGAATAGTTGGTTGAACAGACAGAAGGGAATGATGACTTTACAAAGAACTTCATCTTCAGTGACGAGGCACACTTTCACCTCAGTGGATTCGTGAACAAGCACAATTGACGCATTTGGGCAAATGAGAATCCACGAGTGATTGTTGAAAAGCCGATCCATCCACAAAGAGTGTGTTTGATGCGGTTATGGGTTGGCGGCGTCATCAGGCCGTATTTCTTCGAAATTGAGGACGACCAAGCAACCAACATTGACGTACACCAAAGTTTCATTGGTAATTATTGATCATAATGTACTGTACTAAATGCTTTGCTTTGGCATTCCAGCCAAATTAGTCAGTCTAACCAAAATGACAAAGACGTCGACAACCTCCATCCACATCAACATGCAACTTACTGATGCCTTTGACACATATATCGGACTAAAGCAGGGAGATGAGATGGCCCCATCGCTATTCAATTTGGCTCTGGAATACGCCATAAGAAAGCTTCCTATCGACACACGAGGTGCATTACTATAAAAGTCAAGCCGCATAGGCTACTATATGCGAATGACATCAACATTTTGTCATGGTCATGAACGACTCCCAAAGAACTCTTCCTGAAACTTGACAGCGAAACAAAACTAGTAGGACTACAAATCAATGAAAATAAAACAAAGCTTATGACGCAGTCGCGGAAAAATACCACAATCACACAAAATATCATACTTGGCGAATACAGCATCGAATACGAGTATGTGAGCAAATTTGTGTATTCAGGTGCCAAAATAACGAGAACCAGCAATGAAAGAGACGAAATACTCCGAAGAACACAGCTCACAAATAAAACTTTTTATTCAGTTTTGACGATATTGAAGACCAGCTGCATACACAGGAAAACAAAGCCCTAAGTATACAAATCTGCTACGGGTGCAAAACATGGACCCTAACCCAAGCATCCGCAAACGTATCGAACGCCTTCGAGCGGTGGGTCCTGAGGCGAATAATAGGAGCGAAGCTAGACGAGGACCGAAGCGAATTCTATACAACCATGAGCTGTATGAAATGTTTGATGAACCGGAGGGCAATGGTTGTAAGAATGCGGATGCTGCAATGTGCTGGCCACATGAATCGTATGGATGAGCAACGGATACCCAAAAGGTATTCGTTGGGAGAACTAATGGGCGGAGACCAGTCAGGAAATCGAGGAAACGCTGGTCTGACGAAGAGATTTCATCGCTGCTCGGATTTCAAAATTTGAAGACACGGTCAATGGACCGAGACATTGGAGGCACAATTTGTAGGAAGCAAAGATTCGAGAGGGACTGTAGTGCTACGAATAAGAAGGAGGTAGTTGTGTTTTGTTATAATGCGAATTGTTGTGACGTATTGTTAGTGGTTAGTATTTTTTAAAGTTATTAGTAGGTTTTTAAGCTAGGGATTTTTTTTATCTGGGAATCAGGACGAGTTGACTGATTTCATCAGTAGTATTGTGGTGTTATAATGTTGAATTAGAATCTTCAAGAAATGTGCCATGTTGCTGGAGGTGCTACCTGAAAGCACCTACTGTGGCTGTTGTAAACCCTGTTAGTTAATATTCTGTAAATATGTTTGGTTGTCTTTCTATTTAAGTCCATGTTGTCAAACCAACATGGACTTAAATAGATAGGGAAGGTATTCTGCTCCCAATGGGGAACAGGATAGGTTGGTGACCTTTTCATTGTAAATCAGGGTTCATTCATACCCCAAAGACTTCATGATTAATTCCAGGATGTCATCCCCTTCTCGGGGAAAATCAGTGTTGTTTCCGTTTAAAATTGCATTTATGGCACTTTCAGCTGCGATTGTAAGTTGCTCCCAATAGCCACTTTTTGGTATCCAGATCAGGGTAACAATTCGTTTGTTGTTTTTATGATTGAAACTTCTGATAGAGGACGGTATGCATTTGTTATTGTGGTTATGTGAATTTTAGAGATACAATTTTTGGGATTGGTAATGATAACCATGTTGTTCGTGTTGTTGGAGGGGTTGTTGATAATGGATATCTTTATAGCTGACATCTCTGCGTTGCTCGGATTGGTGTGATGGTCTATTTGGTACTTTAACATGTTATGGGAGTTTAGATCGTATAATCCACATCCAGTGCCTAGAAGGTTTTTTACTTCATCAGTGCATTGAACTTAGTTGTTGGGTGTTATTTTAGTGAGCTAATGACATCATAGTAGTCGATTTTTGGGAAAATGTAAGTTAGTTTCTTTTTTATCGGGACCGGGGGCGGAATTGGTTTTGTGGTTGTCGAGAACTGATTGAATTTCACACCGAGTGAATTCCTCCTCTAGGGTGGAGAAGGGTATGTTGATTGGAGTATCGTCGTTTGTGATGTTGTGTTTTACTGTGATTTGTTGAAGAAATGGTTTATCATTTTCATGGCTTCACATCAATATAGGCAGATCAAAAGCATTACTTTTAAGGTTTTAGAGTAGCTTTCAAAAATTTGGATAATTTAGGTTATTTTCCATCGAATCTAACATATTTTCCCACTCCTATGCTTTAGCAGTTTTAATAGCCTCTCTGAGAGAATCTTTGCTTTCAGTAAATTTCACATAGTTTGCCGACAATTTGAGTCCGAAAAATTTTCCCCACGCTCTTTATTTTCTGTTCCATCATTGTTAACGTCTCTGTTCCACCAACTTTTTGGAGCGGAACTTTGAGTTTTTGAGAGTTCTTTAGCTGTTATGTTAAGATATCGTCTATGGCACTGTCTAGCTTCTTGTTTACGGAAATATTATTTAAGTCATTTATGGTTTTTCTACCGCTGTACAATAGATGTTTTGTTAAAAAAACCAGATGTTTTAAAGTTCAAATGTGATTGTGGCATGCCCACTGTCCGAAATTTTTATTTTACTATCCTTCCAGTTGCATGAGGGGGATGGTAGGTTTGTGATGCTGATGTCGTAAGCTGATCTGTAGATTTACCTCTGATTGTTTCATCTGTTTAAGGTGAATATCCCAGTGTTTAGTATGTGAAGGTGATGAATTTCAATTAGACTATTGAGAAGCATTTAACGCTTGATTGAATTTATTAATGAATGGCTGCGGATGAGAGGTGAAACAAGTAAGTAACAGAGTGCTCCTACCAGATTGGCAGCCGAGATATTTGAAGAGATGGCGTCTAGCGCTGGGTGAAGCCACGAGTTAAAAGTTTGAGAGAGCTGCATCAAGAATAGCGGCAGTAATTGTTTTTACCGGGCCGTATTAACAGGCTTTCTGAGAAAACTTGCAAAGAGTTTATTCAGATGTATTTGCAGTGACTGATCCAGCCGCATTAGGAGAGCAAACCATTCATTAAAGTAAAGCTGCATTACCGCAGATGCAAAGAGTGATACGCTTGGTAAGGACAAGAGAAAATACTCTCCCAGCGATTGATTGTCAACAGTCTCGGAAGAAATAGAAAATAGACCACGTGCTTGATCCCAGACCTAAGGCCGTAGTTGTATCGAAAGCATGGTGAGACGGACTTCTATCCAACCCAGCTCTTGAGCGGTAGCGAACACTTTTATTCTTAACTGTACAACATTGATGAGTTATAGTTACGGCCTTGCGCAAAAGCGATAAAGGACAGCTGCTACACATTTTTTGCCTAAAAAAATTGAGGCAAGCAGCGCGCATTTGAAAATAAGCAGTAATTCACATAGGACTAGTTCACATTATTTTCTGTGTGCCCCCTTATACCGATGTATTGAACATTGTCTGGGTGGCACACTTGACGAAACGATGAAATGTGAATGCAGATCGTACGAGCGTTGTGCGACGAAGAAAGAATGATGGAGAAAAAAAAGTTTTGCGGACTGACATTTATTTCAGTCTGAACAACTTTTTTGGAAACTAATTTTTGAACAAACTGGTTTTAAAAACCAAAAATTTTTCAAATGAATTTTTGATGGATACTTACTTTTACTGAAATTCGCTAACTCGTAATATGAAACCATACGACTTACCTGAAAAAAAGAAGAACACATCTCAATAACTACCATCGTCTTTTGTTTTGAAGTGAAATATGTCAACGCATTTCTGAAATCGATTTGGTAGTATGAAACTCGTGCTGTCTATATGTTTGTCATGTGTCTGGTCCAAAGATTAAACATCGAAACAATATGAAAGGATATGAAACCGCAATCATCGCAAGGTTAAAAAGATTAACAAGTCTTCTTGTCACACGCGCCATCAGTATTTATTGGCGATTTTTGGACTACAACCATCCCTCGTTGGCTTTGTTGAAATCACACCTGAAGAATGTCCGGAACTTAGTCCCTTCATACTTGGGAAATGAGGTCAGCAATCAATGGGCGGGAAAACTAAAGGGTATTAGCCCACAGGACGCAGAATGCGCTTTCATGAAAGTAAATAGCCTATTTCGTAAGAAGTCTCGAGTGAAGGTATCGAATCTTGGTGTCGATAGTGATGAGACAAATCTTTTCGATAGGGCTGATATCGAAATTAATGGTATATAACATACAACTCCAGATAGAAATAGAAACAGGATTATATGTGATTGATTGCAGAAACTTACCCTAGCTGGAACTCATTTTTAATAAGTTCACCTACCAAACCTTGAGAGAGGGAATCAAATATTTTCAGACAAACCGGAATGGCGAATCCATTCTTCATTTCAACGAAACATTAACATCTGACCTCATACCGAGCTTGAATCTTATTGATTATTTTATCAGCAACAATAATGTAAGTGGTATTCACGGTGTTCCGAATATAGTTCTGCGACATTTGTCTGAGGTTGCTATTAGCAATTATTGGATATTTTTCAACAACATGTTGAGCAATTCATATTTCCCAGATGAGTAGAAAAAGGCTAAGGTATTTTCGATCTTGAAGAAAGGAAAAGAATCTTTGGTCCCCTAATAGCTATCGCTCAATTAGCTTGCTGCCTAGCATCAGCAAGATGTTTGAAGTGATATTAAACAAAGCATTAATCGTCCATATAGAGAAATACGAGTTGATGCCGAATTGCCAATTTGGTTTTCATGCCAGGCATTCGACCATACATGCGATAACAAAAGTAACCTGAGACATCTGTTGGAAACTAAACAACAAAGAATGTTGGAGCGTGGCTCATTGATATGGAGATAGCCCTCGATACAGTGGGGATAGATGGACTCATTTAGAAACTTCTTTAAGACAGGTTCCCCAGACACCTTGTCGCCATGATGTGCAATAAGTTATACGGGAAACCATTTGATGTAACTGATGGTAATCTGACGATAATGCGCGAATTTAAGGTCTTGAATGGTCTACAGCAGGGAACAGTTATTGCGCCTCGGTTTTTCTCAATATTCATCCGCAAGCTATTGAATCGCTTTGATTTGAACGTCTTGCTAACGAGATCAGTGATAGCGTTTGCTGATGATCTGATCATCTACACGGCAGACCGAAAAGCTACAATAGTTCAGAGCAATCTTCAAAAAATGTTTAATGATTTGCATCTCTGCACCGACTATTGGCGAATGAAAATTAATGCACAGAAGTAGAAACAATTTTGTTTCAGACAACGCTGCAGGGGACCAGCCAAGACCTGAAACGTAATTGGAAGGATTTCCACATCATGGGTGGTGAGGGTAGTTCAGAACGAGTCCTGCATAAATCCTGTGTTCGATACATCGGTGTTCATTTCGATCAGTATCTGTATTATATTGAATATGTCTATATCATGCTCAGCAAAGCACAAAAAGTAGTTAAGGCCCTTCGACAACTCTTATCGATCCTGATTGGACCAGTTTGGACCTATGGATGTCAGATCTGGTACAACCAGAGTGCTAGTACTACAGAAAGATCAAGAGTTTTCGAAATAAAATGTCTTCGTGCATGTACTGGTTTGTACAGAAAGCCTGAGACGGATTGGAAACACTATATATAAAATAGAAAAATTTATTAAGCTGCTGAAGTGACAACAACACTAACTTTGTTTTAATACATATATATATATATATATATATATATATATATATATATATATATATATATATATGTATATATATATATATATATATATATATATATATATATATATATATTTATATATATATATATATATGTATATATATATATATATATATATATATTTATATATATATATATATATATATATATATATATATATATATATATAAATATACATTGAAAATTGTATCAGTTGATGCAAAAGCAGAGGGGATTATGTAGCCAAATTGTGTAACTTACATATCGTTGATTTTAGGGAAGTTCGTTTTTACAGCCAAAATTATCAGTCAAAATGAAAGCAATTAGCTGTAGAAATTACGGAATTGTCAATTTGATGGAGACTTGACTGTAAAAAGTAAATCATTTGTTGTAGGGTCGATATTGACAGCTAAAATAGGTCAAATTTGCTGTAAAAGCTACAATTTTACAAAGATTTTTTTTCTGGGTGCATTTTCTCGAGGGCTGCAAAATAGGCCTACGTGGCGGCGATGACCTCCTCATTCGACCCAAATCTATTCCCGGCGAGTGATTTTTTCTGGTTTGGAAACAAAAAGTAGTCACAGGGGGCCAAATCTGGAGAGTACGGTGTATGGGGCAGCAATTCGTAGCGCAATTCGACCAATTTGGCCATGGCGATGGCGGAGGTGTGAGACGGCGCGTTGTCGTGGTGGAACAGCACTTTTTTCTACGCCAAGTAGGGCCACTTTTTCTTCAATTCAACATCAAATCAGCTCAATAATTCTGCATATTAGCGCCCCGTGAATGTTTTACTCTTCTCGAGGAAATCGATGAGGATCACACCTTGTGAATCCCAGAAAACGGTGGCCATCACCTTTTCGACCGATCGAATAGTCTTCACCTTCTTTGGAGCACGTTTGCCGGGTGAATTCCACTGTTTCGACTGTTCCTCGGTCTCTGGCGTGTACCAGTGAATCCATGTTTTCTCGACGGTCACGAAACGACACAAGAACTGCGCCAGATTGCGCTGAAACAGCGCCAAACACGTCGCCGATGTGGTCTCACGGTTGCGTTTGTTTTCCGGTTTGAGCAAACGCGACACCCATCGCGTCGACAGCTTTCACATGCTCAGTTCTTCGTGTAGAATATGATGCACCGTTCCTTCTGCAATGCCCACAGTCTCAGCTATCTCGCGAACTTTCAATCAACTGTCTGCCAACATGAGATCGTGGATTATTTTAACGTTTTCCTCCGTAGCAGCCGTTTTCGGGGCACCTGGGCGTGGCTCATCAAAAACCGACGTGCGGCCACGAACAAACTCGTTGAACCAATTCTTGATGGTCGCCATCGAAGGAGAAGAGTCACCGTACACAGCACCCAAGCGATCTTTGATTTCACTGCGCGTTTTCCCTTTCAAAAACAATAATCGAATCACTGAACGATATTGTTCTTTTTCCATTTTTGTACAACCGACCGACACGATCGCTTTCAAAGGCTATCAAAACAAAACTAATGAAGGGAATTGACTGAAACTTTGACAGTAGGCTACTAAAGGAATGTACTGCACGACGGGTAAAACTCTTTTGTAATAGCATCGCCATCGGGCGGTAAGGCTAAGTATTTGTTGAATGAATCTTGTGCAATGTTTCAAAGAAAGCATATTGTTCTTTATTTCGTTTAGAAACCAAAGACTTACAATCTTTTAAAGAAATAACTCTGTAAGATTTAGGGCAAGTACTATTAAAAAAGGTCATATCGTAACAAAAACCAATAACAATGAATGCTTAGTTTATAAGATTGTTGACTACAGCTAAATTATTTCAAAACAATGGCTTAATTTGAGTTTTTCACAATATTTTCAACCTTTTTTAATTGGAAATGAGCTTAAACCTTTAATAATTCAAGATTTTGTATCTTTAGATGGATCACCAGTTCATTTTCGTATGCTAAACAATGGCCTTAAAGTACTTCCTTCTAAAAAGTATTGTAGATAAGCAAATCTTCGCAAATTCAGTTGACTATGACCTTAGATGTTAAGATATTTTTTAATGGATATGAACTTTGTTTTGTTTCTTAATTAAAAGGAATAAAATGAAAGGTTTTGTTTATTAAAATTTTTAATATTCTCATTAATGCATCATTAATTGCAGGTTAATCAACAAGACATCTTATAAAATCAATCAGATGTCCTTATTAAATATATAATCTAGACATTTGATTTTAAAAAGAAATTCAGGTTAATATTTTATTTTAATTAATCTGCCTCATAGCTTGAATAAGATTTCTCCGTTTCCCCTGCCTACCCCATCATCTATATTGCAATTTTAATAGCGGATATTAAGAGATCTCATCAAGACCTTTCACTTGATACACTACTCGACTAACTTTCATGAACAAAAAATTTTAAGGGTTCACATCCTTGTATGGGGAGATCCTCCATAACATAAAAGCTTTTAAATTTTCACTAACCAGAAACTTCTGAGCTGTTTACAAAATGTGATGACTTTAGCTTCTGTAAGCTCCAGAGAAGACTTGCTGTGACGCACTGACGGGCGGACAGGTATCAATTTTAATAGGATATTGTAAATATTTTTTTGCAAAGTCCTAAGAAGTTTTACGGAGGATTTATAAAGCACAAATCTCTCTAACATATTCGTCACAGCATCTTCAGGACGTCAGCACGTTTTGCAAGGATTTGCAACATGATGATTGATAGGTCTCAAAACAGCTAACGGCCCACAACAAATCGGCTAAATCCTTGGGGGGAACTACAAAATTGATCAAAAACATAAAATCCCCAAGTTTCGATAAAATGAAAATAAATGATTAAATTGACTTGAATGTATCTGCGAGCCACTGAAATACAATTATATTATTATCAGAAAAAAAAATATTTAATAATAGTTTGAAAGATTAAACTTATCAAGTTCGCAACGTGCAAGTTTTGATTTCAATTTATCTGAATAGACTGATTGATTGAAATTGTATTTAAATTCAGATTATTTTTGCTTATTTTTGAGAAGTAGCATTGTCGCTGGGAAAACGCTGTGAAAATTGTGCTTTCGCATTTGTTTCGAATAATTAGACAGTCAAATGAAATTTCTTTTGATAATTTCTTCAGTATGCCTCATCGGCACTCATTGTCAAGTTTCACCCTTACGTGCGATCTTTGAAAAATTACATCAAGAACCGGATCGTCCTGTTCCTGTTTTTCGGAATAACATTGATGTCAATTATATTGAACAAAAGTTAGATCATTTCAACGAAAATGATAATCGTACATGGCGAATGGTAAGAAGATTCTAATTTAGTTTTTGAAAGTACGAGAATATGTCCTCCGAAACTGTCTTCAACTATTGGTCAGTGCATAACTGAAAAAAGTAATGTACTCAGTGAAATTGTGTGGTGAAAACAGTCAGTTGCGTTAATTTGCAGAAGGATTTTGTGTGTGCCTTATGAGAAACTTTATTCGTCGTGGGCATCGGGTAGAGGAACTCTGTCAATCCTTTTGAACAAGGCAACAAGCCTATCAGAAAACTGTTTTGAACATTTTGCGATAGATCTTGAAAAGCTGTACCACAGAATAGATATACCTAGACATTAAACTTTGAATATCACTCTTATCAACCACGCGGCTTCGGGTTTTATAAATTTGCTTACTTTTCTTGTTTGGTTTTCGTTAAAAACATGTTTTTGTATGGAGCCACGAAATCTCAACGGTTTCAAACCGAA
Source organism: Odontomyia ornata (assembly GCA_963969285.1). NCBI lineage: Eukaryota > Metazoa > Arthropoda > Insecta > Diptera > Stratiomyidae > Odontomyia > Odontomyia ornata. Next base: position 40,853,123 of record OZ017738.1, on the reverse strand, counting down.
TTGAATGAGTTTTTCAATGTTTTATTTCTGTCTACATTTTTACTGTGAGTTGTACTACCCATCAAAATATTTGGGCAGGGTACCACCTAAGTCAACTAATTTAACGCTTCCAAATATGAACGGAATTTGTGATAAATTAAATTGAATTTTCATTTTATAGCGATACATGTCCAATGATTACTTTTTCAAAGAGGGCGGTCCTATTTTCATTTGGGTTGGAGGTGAATGGGAAATCACGGATATTTATTTACGCGGGGGTCACATGTATGATATGGCCAAATCTTTAAACGGTTACATGTTCTACACTGAACACAGATATTATGGACGCAGTCAACCATTCAGGTAAAAAAAGCAACAATAGGCTTTTAACTTATATAAAACGGCAACAATTTTAACAGAACTTTGGCTACTGAAAATTTGAAGTACCTTAGTGTAAGACAAGCACTAGCTGATCTTAAACATTTCTTGTTGAATGTTAAGGCTACGATTCCTGGATTACAAAACGCGAAGGTAGCAATATTGCTCTTAAATATTTCTTAGAATACTTTTCTGTAAATTGATTATTTTAATTTCAAGGTGATCCTTGCTGGGGGTTCATATTCAGGATGTATGGTAACCTGGTTTAACCGGCTATACCCTGGCTTGGTCGATGGAACATGGGCATCTAGTGCACCTCTGCAGGCTAAGCTCAACTTCACAGGTATGTTGTATCATACAATATATATATATATATATATATATATATATATATATATATATATATATATATATATATATATATATATATATAAGGAAAGCTTCGTACTTCACTCAAATGAACGACACGACTTTGAAAGTTACAAATTTTCTTATTTTGCATAATTTGTTTTCGTTTAAAATAAGTTTTTGTATGGAACCGCAAAATTGCAGCGATTTCAACGTCACCAGGTCGTTCGAGCAAGTTTTTTTCAAAGCACTCCTTTTGTTCATATCTATTCTATTGTTTTTACACACAAAACTTCATCGTCTTCTTTCAATCCTCCAATTTTTTTCGACAGAATACAGAGACAGCTCCGGCGAATCAATTGTGAAAGTTGGCGGCCAAGCTTGCTATAACCGGATTAAAAACGCTTTTGCATCTTTCGACGAAGACATTGCCAATAACAAATTAGATACAATCAAAAAACACTTGAACCTCTGCCCAGATTTTAACCCAAATGACGATAAGGACGTGATGGTGTTCTTCGCTTCAATATCTGATGTTTTTTCCGCAATGGTACAAGTTCACGAGTAACTGGCATAGACTCTGTATTGTATGTAGTATTAATTTAGCTTTATTTTAGTCACGGCCTCATTGAAGGAATCTGCTCTCGTATGATGGCAGCATCGAGTGATGTCGAAGGAGTTGGAAACATCGTCAGAGAGTATTTACAACCAGGAAGTGAATGCATACTTCTCAATTACCAGGCTGCTGTAAAAATTTTTCAAGATCCGGCCATTGAAGGATTGGGTATAACCATTAATTAACCAAAAAAAAAAATTAAAATCATTTAAACCATTTCAGTGAGGCAATGGTTTTATCAGCAGTGCCACGAATTGGGCTGGTTCCAAAATTCAGAATCTTCAAACCAACCGTTTGGTTCGAGATTTCCTCTTAAATATTACATAAATCTTTGTAAAGATATCTTTGGAATAGAGTAAGATGCAACTGAGATAATTTGATTGTAGGTGGCTCAGTTTTTTTTTTCTTTTTATCTAGCTACGATATGCAGAAGGCAGAAGAAAATATAGCAGCTACAAACAAAATGTTCGGTGCCCTTAATCCAGGAGTTAAAAACATTTATTACACTCAAGGTGGATTAGATCCTTGGCTTCAGATGGGAATATCATGTTATGATGAATGCGGCACAGTACTTCCACGTAAGAATAATGCTCGGCGAAGTCGGTATTTCAATTATCCCTTTTTCAGTTTATTCACATGCTAAGGATTTTGGATCGGCTAGTTCAAATGATACGCAAGACATGCTGGATCTCAAGCGGACTATTTTCCAGCTAGTTATGAAGTGGACTAAATCAAACTAGAATCAGGTAGTATATGAAAAGGATTAAGTACGCATTCGTAGTGCAGTGATTTTGAAAGTTTTGTAAGCTTTGCAAAAAACTATTAACGCATTCCATTAAAAAGATTGAATTAAACTTGTTTTTTTTTTATACAAAAAATAAACTTAACCACTTCCTTATGATTTTTAACAGTCGATGATAGGTATTTATATTTTTCATAACTAATGATTGAAAGAATAGTAACAAGGTGAATTACAAGAGAAACGTGTATCATACCCAAATGGCTCAAATTGCCTCTCGGTTCAAGTCTACGACATACTGTTATTTTGAATAGCCCGCTATTTCGGTAGATATCACTTTTGAAGCTGTCATTTTTTGACATTTGGCAAGTAGAAACTACGCCATTAATAAAAATGGAACGATACACGCTTCAACAACGCATTGAAATTATTAAATTTCACTATAAAAATGATGAAAATTTGGCAGAGACGGTTCGTAAAACTCGAACATTTTTGGGTCGTCGTGAAGCACCTTGTCGGACCGCAATACAGAAATTGGTGGGAAACTTTGAGCTATTGGGATAACTTAGTGATTTGAAGAATAAAACCCGTGTACGTCGCTCAAGAACAGCCGAGAATATGCTGTAGCCGAAAGTGTTGAAGAAAACCCAGGTTTGTCCATTCTTCGTCGTTCTTTGGAATTAAACATTCTACAAACGTCATCACACCGTATTTTGCATAAAGATTTGGATCTTAAGGCTTATAAAGTTCAGTTAACACAAGAAGTCAAATGATCCGGAGTTCCATTGAAAAATCATCTTGAGTGATGAGGCCCATTTCCACCTCGGTGGCTTCGTCGGCAAGCTAAATTGTCGCATCTTGGGCTCGGAAAATCCAAGAGTTATTGTTGAAAAGCCTCTCTATCCTCAACGTGTGACTGCTTGGTGCGGTTTATGGTCCGACGGAGTCATTGGACCTTACTTTTTCGAAAATGAGGCTGGAGCAACAGTTGCAGTGAATAGATTGCGCTATCGAGAGATGATTAATGATTTTTTATGGCCGGAATTGGATGATATTGATCTGGATAACGTTTACTTTCAACAAGACGGCGCTACGTGCCACACAAGCAACAAAACCATTGATCTTTTACGGGAAAAGTTTCCGGACCGTGTTATCACTCGAAGAGGGGATCACAATTGGCCACCGAGATCTTGTGATTTAACACCTTGCGACTTCTTCCTTTGGGGCCACGTGAAAGAGAAGGTCTACATCAACAGCCCAGCGTCGATTCAAGACCTCAAATATGGAATTCCTGACGCTATCGACAACATAGGGCAGCTATTTTGCGAATTCCATGAAAAGGATATGGTCCTGTAAGCGTGGTCGTGGTGGTCGTTTGCCTGATGTTATTTTCCACTATTAACGGCATACCTTCTTCTTTATAATGAAATAACCATCCGATCATTCATATTAAAAAATGACATTTTTCTTTTAATATCATAATAACACCTCTCATTGGAAAAACCCTGTATTACAAACCAAGTCGCTTTCTGACGTGGTGGTGTTACTGCAATTAAGTTGGCCAAGCAGCTTCAATTGAGGAGTACTCCTGATTGTCACTGATCTGGCTTTGTTTGCTTGTATCTACAGCAACTTTTGTCAAATCTATAGAAAACACCATCAGACCATTATAGTGAACCTACATTCGAGCAAAAATAGCGGCTCTCAATTTGGGCCTAATAAGCTTATGCTTCAAAAACAAAAGCAAAATTACCAAAATTCGAACTTTTTAGACCGAAATTTGACTTTTCTAGTTGAACTCTGTGTGGGAACAAACTCTAAAGCCAAGAACGCCAATGATGGAAGGGAAGTGGAAAGAACACTTGCTTCACTTTAAACTGAAGAAGTAGCTTAATACCCTCATCCACCGTCTGCTAGCACCTTTTCTATAATTCTATCCAGAGATTTTTAGAAAAGTGGCTTTTAAGTCCGCTTCACCTACATTTTTTGTGAAATACTATCTGTCTCACTGGTTTGATACCTTACGAGTACAGTGCCAAGACAACCAAACTGAACACTACTGAGAAGAAAAAGCCTAAATATAGCGTGAGTGATACATAAGAAACGGCGATTAAGCTGACTCAGATGTGCTCAGCAGACATCTCAGATGTCGCTTCATTTACTTGCGGAATAGTGCTTGGATGTCCCGTAAACGAAGCAAATTCGAAAACGTCGTTTTCAATACCCTGTACATCTGTGACGTATATGATTTAAAATACAGGGCTTTCCAATAAGAGGTGTTATTTTGATATTAAAGAAAAATTGCCATTTTTTAGTATAAATGATCGGATGTTTATTTCATTATAAAGAGGAAGGTATGCCATTAATAGTGAAAATAACATCAGGCAAATGACCGCCACGACCACGCTTACAGGACCATATCCTTTTCATGAAATTTTCCATAACCAAATCGCAAAGTGGCTGCCCTATGTTCTCGATAGCCTCACGAATTTCATCTTTGAGGTCTTGAATCGACGCTGGTCTATTGGCGTAGACCTTCTCTTTCACGTGGCCCCAAAGGAAGAAGTCGCAAGGTGTTAAATCACAAGATCTCGGTGGCCAATTGTGATCCCCTCTTCGAGAGATAACACGGTCCGGAAACTTTTCCCGTAAAAGATCAATGGTTTTGTTGCTTGTGTGGCACGTAGCGCCGTCTTGTTGAAAGTAAACGTTTTCCAGATCAATATCATCCAATTCCGGCCATAAAAAATCATTAATCATATCTCGATAGCGCAATCTATTCACTGCAACTGTTGCTCCAGCCTCATTTTCGAAAAAGTAAGGTCCAATGACTCCGCCGGACCATAAGCCGCAACAAACAGTCACACGTTGAGGATAGAGAGGCTTTTCAACAATAACTCTTGGGGTTTCCGAGCCCCAGATGCGACAATTTTGCTTGTCGATGGAGCCGACGAGGTGGAAATGGGCCTCATCACTCAAGATGATTTTTCGATAGAATTCCGGATCATTTTCATGCATTTCAAGGACTCAATCAGCAAAGACACGACGTTGTTGATGATCGACCGGCTTGAGTTTTTGTGTTAACTGAACTTTATAAGCCTAAAGACCCAAATCTTTATGCAAAATACGGTGTGATGACGTTTGTGAAAAGCCTAATTCCAAAGAACGACAATAGACAAACCTGGGTTTTCTTCAACACTTTCGGCTACAGCAGCAATATTCTTGGCTGTTCTTGAGTGACGTGCACGGATTTTATTCTTCACATCACCAAGTTGTCCCAACAGCTCGAATTTTTCCACCAATTTCTGTATTGCGGTCTGACAAGGTGCTTCACGACGACCCAAAAATGTTCGAGCTTTGCGAACCGTCTCTGCCAAATTTTCACCATATTTATAGCGAATTTTAATGCGTTGTTGAAGTGTGTATCGTTTTTATTATTATTAATGGCGTAGTTTCTACTTGCCAAATGTCAAAAAATGACAGCTTCAAAAGTGATACCTACCGAAATAGTGGGCTATTCAAAATAACACCTCTTATTGGAAAACCCTTTATATATGAGAGTTTAAATATACTTGGTAAGGAGAACAAGAACAACGTAGCTTTATATAAACATTATGAAAGAATAAAATAAATGTGATAGCATGGATCTCGAAATTTTAAACAGGCCGTTTTGGCGACCTTGCCTCTGATGCACTTTAAAAACTGATAATTTTAAACGAAAACGTTTCTTCGGTTAAGCTTTCTTGTAATTATGATCATATTTCTAATTTCGAATTCCTCAGGGAGTAAGAGCGGCTCAAAATTTGAAAAAAAAAATCTGAAAAATGAGATGGTGTACTCAGACATAAACTGATACGCTTAAATGATTTTCCGACCTTAAAAATTTTCTTTGTTCGAGCTTTTTATAATTATCACTGTGTTTACAAACTAGAACTAGAGTGGCTCAAAATTCAAAAAAAAAAAAATTAAATATTATATGGAACTTCACACAGGCCATTGGGGTATCTCAGCTCTGACGTTCTGTAGACAAAAACTGATGGTTTAAAACAATTTTCCAAATCCCAAAACATTTTCGAGATAATATTTCTTAACACTAGAAGCGCAGGCATCCCAAATTTGACACATTTCTATGTTCTTCCTGCTCTAGTTCATATTTTACTATGCGTATAATCGTAACTTTTAATGGCTTTTCATGAAAAATGATGATTATTATTTATACGAGAGTTTAACAATGTAAATGCAATGTATGTATATATTTTTTTTTTATCCAAATTTACCTCTAAGCGCGGTTAGGTCAATTTTGACCCAGTCGTGGATGTCAGAGTTTCTTTATCTTTCTTCCTAAAAATGTTGTTGATTGGTCAATGCAGGAACTCACGCATCGTATTATTCGCGGCGAACCTGTGAGGGGGCGATGTTGTATTGGCATCGCTGCATCAGTAAACCAACGGCAGTGGCGAGAGCGTAACGTGTGTTTTGTTTCTGTCACATCGCACTTACATAACTAGTTTTTTGCTCACTATGGCCAAACGTGGTCTAACACCTGGGGAAATCACGCAATTTTTGCAAGATATCGACGAAGGCAACACGGAACGTGAGCCGTTCCATTCATCCGATGAAGAGTGGCAACAATCACCCACAAATAGCGAATTATCGTCATCCGATAATGAAAATTCTATGAATCAAGTTCACGATCGGCCAGGTAAATATTCTTATTCATAACAATAAACTTGCATATATCATATAGGATTCAATAAAAATATTTTCATTTATCATGGTAGGCGTTGTAGTGTCGTATTTTTACTATCTATTTTCGTAATTGCTATTTTGTTTTATTAGTGATAAGTTATTGGTTTTAGGTGAAGAAATAACGATCGCAACTTCTGACGATGAGAATGCGGCTAGATAATGCAGAGGGCGTGGAAGAACCAGATATCGTGGTGAATCACATAGTCGAGGCCGGAATCAGCCGTTATTTCGTTTAAATGATACATAGAATTCTCTGTAAGAAATCCCCTTGGGACCAGAAATTACTGCACCTGATGGAACGAATTGGAAAGTTGAAGCAACGAACTGTGCACTGCCAGGCTTTGAGGAACGGAACAAATGGAGTGGCTATGCTCATATAAGCTCCATAGAAAATGATGCGACCACCTTCTGAGCATGATTGTCATTTCATTTCCAATAATTTCCACAATTTCTCCTCTCGAGAGCCAGATTGTCAATTTGACGACTAAACATGGACGCGAAATTTACCTGGCGCGTGAGATACAATTCGGAATTTAGTCGTTTTTTCGTTTCGAGAACGTGTCCGGAGGTACATATTGGCTGTAGTGAAAGTAATATTACACCCGGTTTAGGGATAGCAACATTTTAAGGAGTGACATTGTAAATCGGAGCGAGGAACTCAATTAAAAGTGTAATGTGCGTCATTGCTAGAAAACGATGGGTTATCGATACGAAAGTGTTTTCTATCCTAAGTGGCCATAATGCTTTATTTGTATTTAATGCTATTTTCTTGTTCTGTGAAGTGTTATTTGCAATAAAACCATATTTACGAGTGCATAAGCGTTTGTTTACTTTCTTGTGACAATCCATTGGGTTCCCCTTAACTAGCTTTAGAATCACGGTCGCAGGGGTAGGTGCAAAAAGACACGTAGTTAGGCAGGCGGTCGCAGGGGTAGTTGCGACAACGTGTACACATGGATGTCCACTCCGGTTTTATCTTGTTCCTCAAAGCTGCCAGGTAGACGAGGTCAACAAAATCTGTTCAAAGAGCATGGTGGACCTACTCTATATACAAAACGTAATGTGGATGGGCCCTGCAGTAGTGCTTGGACACTTACGTTTGACGAAAAAAATTTTGAAACATGTTTTATCTTGCACTATAGCAGAAGCCCGATGTACTCACTCTCCTGACTGGGTCATAACAATCGACGAGCTCGAAGCTTTTCTGGCTATTATTTATGTACGTGGGGCAATAGGCGCCAAATGTTTAGATCTAGATGCACTATGGTCAGTCAAATGGGATAACGATTTTGTAAAAGCCACCATGTCTCGGGATAGATTCCGGGAGATTATGAAGTTTTTGAGATTCGACGTGAGATCTACAAGAACACAAAGACTGACAACTGACAAGTTTGGTGGTACAATTTTATTTCCGATGCCCAAAATTGTTATACGCCAGGACCCTACATATCAATTGATGAACAACTTTTCCCTTCCAAATGTCGATGTAGGTTTACTCAGTTTATGAGTTCAAAACCCGACACATACGGACAAAAGTTCTGGTTGGCTGTAGATAAGGACTCCAAATATATAGTAAGCGCATTTTCGTTTCTAGGAAAGAACGACATCAAGTCAAATGATGAACCTCTTGGGGATTACGTAGTAAAAAAAAACTGATGCAGCCATACCTAAAGAAAGGAACAAATATCACTTGTGATAGCTTTTTCGCTTCTCCATTCCTTGCTGAAACTCTAAAATCAAACGGAAGAAGTATTGTTGGTACCATAAATAAAGCTCGTCGGGAAATACTTGCTTGCGTCAAACAAGGAAAAGAAGAAATGTACAGTATAGTGGTAGTAAAAAAGATGATATCATTTTGACTGTATATCAAGGAAAGCACAAAAAAAAGTTTTTCTCCTAAGCACTTTGCACAAAGATATTCAAATAGAAACTGGTACAAAAAAGAAACCGGATGTAGTATCATTTTAAAATAGTTTAAAGTATGGGGTAGACATTTTGGATCAAATGGCTCGCAAATACTCTGTCAAGGCCCCATCTAGGCCTTGGCCAGTTCACACTTTTTTTAATTTGCTAGACTTAGCAGTAATAAATTCTTGCATACTGTATTGTGACCTGAATGGAAAATGAATCAGCAAAAGGGAGTTTATTTTACAGTTAGGAGAACTAGCTGAGCCATATTCAAACAGCAGGAAAACGTCTAATGCTCGTGGTAATATACCAAACGAAATGCCTGGACGTCAAGACAAACGTACTCGCTGTCAGGTAAAGTTTTCTTGTGCTGGCAACAAAGCGTGTGTGAAGTGCCAAGCTTGTAAAAAAACGGTTCGCAAGAAGTAGACATCAAAAGAGTTTTTCATTTGCTCATTATGCGATTCCGAAGAGTAATAATTGCACTGCCGCTTTTATAATTTTATTTTATTTCAATCTTTAATCATTTGTGATTATGATTTCTTTTTAAGCCAAAGTACACAAAAAATATGTGTGATATATAATAAAGCAAAAATTAAATGGCCAAAATTGACCCATCCGCACTTCTAGGGGTTCTCGTGTTAAAATGATCGCTGCTTTTTCAAATTCGCATTCCTAAGGGAGCTGTACCGAGAAGAAATCTAGTGTAAAGTTTTCTGTTAGTTATTTACTAAACAAGGTATTAAATCAAAATTATAAATTATCACAAAGAAAGCCAAGTTAAAATTTACAAAATACAAGTTAAAAATATAGGTTACACTTATATTAATACAAGTTAAAAATAAAGGACCACCAGCAAACGTGAATGTCTTGTAAATCTTACTGGTTCGTTCAAGGATATCCTGTCAATCAGATATTGAACTCTAATGGTACCAAGGAGGACATCAAATGCAAAGCAAGAGCCTGACATAATTCTACGGGAGGCAAATGAAGATAAATTTATAATAGACAACCAATATTCATATGAAGGCAAGCTCTGAAAGTTACGTGGGTCATATTGAGATCGTAAAGCAAATAGCAGGAACTGTTTTTGAAGAGACTCAAATATTTCTGTATGAGCATCAGAAACAGGATGCCAGACGACACATGCATATTCGAGAATCGGGCGAACTAGTGATATGTATTATGTCTTTGTTACCCACACATTCTGAAATTCTTTAGCACGACGTTTGATGAAGCCTAACATTTTATTAGCCTTCCAGAGAACCTCATCATAGTGCAAATTTAAACGGAGTTTCTTAACCAAGAAGACACCGTGGTCTACTATGCTGTCCGTTCGAGAAAGATTAGAATTACCGAGGTGATAATCAGCTAATAAAATTAAAGTTCTACGAGAGAACCTAATCACCTGACATTTTTCGAGGTTCAGGTATAGGTGGTTTGTGTTGGACCATTCAAGCAGAGCATTTATCTTGTTCTGTAAGAATATCGAATCACTGTCGGATATTATCCCATAGTATAATTTGAGATCATCCGCATAAAATAAATGGGGTATATCGAATAACACATCAGAAAGGTCTGATATAAATATGTTGAAAAGAAGACGTCCAAGATGACTGCCTTGAGACACACCGGAGTAGACTTGAATTTCTTTGGACATATACCCTTGAAACTTAACGGTTTGAGATCGGTTTTTGAAGTAAGAGTTTAGCCAGCGAAGCAATGGGCCAGTCCGAAATTGTGCAATTTTTCTGACAGAATCGTATGATTGACGCGATCAAAGGCTTTCTTTACTAAAATCAGTATAAATTGCGTCAACCTGGTGCCCTTTTTCCATTGCGCAAAGTATGTATGAGACCATCACTGTAAGATTGGTGGTTGTGGATCGGTTTTTCCTGAAGCCATGGTGCCGGTCATTGAGACGCTGCTCTATTACGGACCATATTTTAGAGCATACTATTTTCTCGAATAATTTTGGGATGGCGGATAAAATAGCAATTCCTCTATAATTTTGAACACTCCCTTTGCTTTTGTTTTTATGAATTGGAGTCAGGTGAGAAGATTTCCAGTGTATTGGAAATTTTCCGCTTACGAATGACTTATTAAAAATGATATGGAGGGGTGAAACTAATACTTCACTGCACTGGTCTAGAAAATAAGGCGTACGTAAATCTGGGCCAGGTCCATGGTTCAGATCAAGTATTTTAATTGCATTAATGATATCATCTTCAGAAACTAAGAGTTCCTGAAACACTGTTTCAAAAACGGCGTTAGTGTTATCTACATGAGGTAAAGTGTTTGGCAAGGAATACACTGATTGAAAATGATCTGCGAAGAAATTACTGATTTCTTCCGGGACAGAGGAACTGCAGTCTTCATAGGTCATTTGTTTAGGATAACCATGAGCTTTACGCATAATATTTACAAAATCAAAGAACTTCTTTTGGTTTTGGATGATGTTTTCGCCAATAAAATTAACATACATTGCATAGGCCTCGCGTGACTTCAACCTAAATTCATTTGCCAGTTCATTATATTCGTTTTTAATTTCATCACTGACATTGGATTCTTTTTGTATAATTTTGTGGAGCTTATTCCTTCTGTTTCTTAAATTTCGAAGACGACTGTCCAACCATGACTCAGACATTTTATTTTTCTATTTGATTTTAGGTGTATCACTTCCGACGGCGTCAAATATGGTCTGGTAGAAAGAGTTTACTACATCATCTACATCTAGCGTCGAAAGCCTACTAGTCCCGTCTACATTAGAAATATAACTCTTAATGCTATCGTAGTCCGCATTACGGAAATCAAATACAATCGAGTTATTGTAAGGAAGGCTGTTTGTGTCATCAGAGATGGAATAATCAACTGAAAGTGCAGAATGGTGAAGGGTATTTTTGAAAAGATTTTCCACATCATTAGTGGATTAACCACCACCTCGTCATAAGCATGCGTGAAAATTCGATCTAACCAATTGCCCGAGGAATTGGGTGTCGGAGCTACATGCTGTAAATCATTGCCGTACAATGTAGAAACTAGGTTGAAATCAATATCGTCTCGAAGATTCAATGTGATGAGACGATTGTCAAATTCGTCAACTACAAAACCTTAAATTGGGCCTCTTAAAATCTCCAAAGATAATAATTTTATCTTCCTCTTTCGAGAGTTCAGCAAGTGAAGAGATAACTCCACAAGCCTCGGTATAGATTGTCTCACTGGACTCTGGGGGGAAATAGAATACACCAACTTACAAATAAAATTTATTTATTCTGATTTTCGCTATAACATGTTGGAAAGTTTTGAAAGATGCGGTATTGACGATATCACACCAGTAAGCGTTGTGTAGGGCAATTAGGACACCACCTTCTCGGGTTAGGCCAGTACTTAGATATTCTCGATCGTCTCTATAAATAGACCAACAAATGTCGAGAATCTCTTCGTGACGATGGGAGTCATTCAGCCAGGTTTCTGTGAATGTAAGGATACTGAAAGGGCATGATTTAGCGTCAAGAAAAAGTTTGTTGCATTTGCCTCTCATGCCACTACAGTTATGGCAGAGCATTTTGAGGCATTTTTTGGTAGAATCCTTATTGTGGACGAAAAAATTTGTGACGTTGCTCACTTGACTTTTGGAGCGAGGATATATAATTTGAGCTTACATAAGAAGCGTAAGTTTCAAGATTTTTTTGGCTTTTTCTGATGTAACACCAAGTTGCTCATGGTATCTTATATATAGTTTTTGTAGAGCATCAACATCTATCTTAAGACCTTCTCTCTGGATCATTACTTTTATATTGGTCTTCGTTTTACCATCGATACATGCTGTGTCTGGTGCTTTATGCATGTAAGCGTCTTGATGGTAGATACCTGCTCTGAAGATCTTTGCTAGAGTTTATTGTCGCTTTTACAATCGGAGGTACGAGTGGGTCTAAAAAGGATTGTTTTTCGTTCAAAGGGCTATTGAGTGTGCTAGGTAATTCAATTTCACAATGAGGGGATGAATTCTGAAACCCACTTCATACGAAGTTCAGATATTTGGAAGGAGGTTTTATAGGGTTAAATTCAGAAATTGAGCTTTTATTCGTTTCTGCAGAACCGATATTTTCTTTAGGTTGGTTATTATCAGAAGTAGTACTGTCTCCCATCAGCCTGTTATCTAAAGGATCTGGAAGGTTAACAATGTTGTTATTAATAAATGGTTGGGTGTTGTGAGTAGTGTTAATATTCAGGTTTTTGTTATTAGTGGAAATTACTGTTACATTTTTATTGTTGTTGTATTTGCTTGGTTGATTATTGTTGACAGCAGGTTTCCTTGATTTCCATTTCCTGAAGACCAGTCCATTCAAATAGACGCTACCATTTTTAGATGTGTGGTTAGAGAAAAGCCAGGCATTGTTTTTTTTCTTACTTCTCTGTGAAATTGCCTCCACTCTGCAGCCTCTCAGTAATAGATTTACTTTCAAGAATTTCCGAACTCGAACAGTATTAGTATTCTTTGGTGTTTTCTTAATGAAAAATATTTCGAAATCGTTGTGTTGATGATCCGTTACAATAGTCTCCTCCAACCGCTCAAGTCTTTTTTTCCATTCGTCCTCTGACCAAAAGGTGCCCAATTTATAGATGTGGATGACGATTTCAGATGTTTGATTTGAAGCAGGAATCGACGCCACTTCATTCAGACCACATGATATCAGATGGCTGGCATTATTTTGATCTGGAAAAACCTTTTCAATGTAACGCTGCTCCAATATTTTTTCTTCTAAAATATTACACCTTTTATTGATGTTTTCCAATTTTTTGAGAATTATCGATAGCTGCAAGAAGTTGTCCCGCTCAGCTAGTTTTTGTGTAATATTGTTAAGCATATCACTGAATGCTTCTTCACGGAAAGGTTTCGTACATGATGGTTGGATGCTGGAGATTTGCTCTTTCACGGAGATTCGTCGATTGTCAAACATGTCAAAGGCTTTGAATATTTTCCTGTTGCTCTTTGATAGGTTTATAGTTAGCTCATCGAAACTGCTAGCCATCTCCATAAAATTATCCTCATTTGCTTGAGATTAATTCTGTAGTATAAAACAAATTTTAAAATCCCGTACAACATTTATAAATCATACTATTATTAAGAAAGTTGATTGAATTTCGACTTGTGAGGTATTTTCTGCCTCAGTACATATCATGACTTACATCTGTTAACTTTTTTCAGATCTTTCGGTTTACAAGTTCCGGATCGCAGGCGGATTTTACAGATTCGGTTTTTTTTGTGTTCTGTCTCTTTGCCCACTTTTCCGTTCATTTCTACACCACAACATTTTGATTTTATTAGTATTTTTTTTTTTCATACCATTTTATTTTTCTATATCTCCTCTTTCAATGTTTTTTTTTTATTATTCCCATTATCTAAAGAAATTATTTTTTCAAATTTGGTTTTAAGGCATACATTTTATGAGTATTTCAATAACTTTCCTGTAATTATAAGTGCAGTTGGTTTACCGACATATTTGCTTTATTTGATCGACTTCTAGTTTATTTTATGTTGTCAAGAATATTGTTTTTTTTTATTTTTTATTCCATTTGTACCGGTTTCTAGTAGTATTTTATTTTGTGAAATGCATATATGCAGGCAATGATAAATAGTCGTTTGACAACATCCCTGTCTTGACTCAACGGTACGCATTACTCACGAAATGAGCCAGGAAAATAACTGCTCTATTGATATTACAAAACAATGTCTTTCTAGCCATGTGGGATTATGGTGAGAACCTTTGGCATAAAATTTTCTGTGACAATAGCCAGTGAAATCCTTCTTTCCCGAAACGGTAGAATGGTTGATTTATCGTGCTCTCTGATGGGTAATTTTGGAGTGATGATGGATTTGCCGCAAGTTATGTTCTTAGTGCACATAATTTTCATGTTCAGTGGAAATCAGGGTTGCTCACCAGGCAAATCGTTGCAAACGGCAGGAGTTCTAGGCATGGAATGTTAATGAAATGTTTTAGCAATTATGAAATAAAAAAAGTTGGTGAATGAGAAGTGGCTACGTTTTGATTTATTTGCAATTTTTAGCTTGATTTTGATAGGAAAATTATTTTCCGATTTGAAAATGACTTGGTGACATAAAAATGAAAATTTGACATTTGATGAGATGTTCGATTGCGAGATAAAAGCAAAAATAAAACCCTTAATCAAATGGGAAATGATGTTGGGATTGTATTTGATTTATCATTGGCGATGTTTTTTTCAAGAAAATATAACCAAGTTTTTTCTTGGATTTATGTATCAAACAATCAATTTTAGCTTTAATGTTTTCCGCTTTACCTTAAGCATTCTAATCCAAACGATTTGTCGCTTCGCCTAAGTTTAAAAAGCGTATTAGTTTAGCAACCCAGGCAGATGAACAACTTTAGATTATTTCTGTTGTAAGGTGTCTCGCTTTTACCAATCTATTTAAAAAGTTGTCTCTGATTTGTTGAGATGTCATTGCTTTTTTGAACCTTTAGGTCGTTGGATTTTTTCTTCTTTGATATTTTTTTTCATTGAATCCACCATATTTATTAGGAAAATAGAGGATCGTACGTGGAAAATAAAATGAATATTGAATTTGCCTTCCATAAACCGCAGATAACAAGAACCTTTCATATAATCACCAATGAAGAATTAATACTCGTATAATTGTTATTATTATTGACAAGGACACACAATTCTTTTTTTTTTTTTGTTTTGTTGGAAGTGAATGAATAGCTGATTAAAATTATCTGCATTCAAAAATATATTTCAATAGATAATCGGTACTTTCTGTAGATATAAATGATTAAACTTACATTAGCTCAGATTATTTTCTTTAAGCCACTATAGTTTATGGCTAGCTTCAATTTGAAAATCTTCTTAATATCGCGATGTGTCTGTCTGCTCGTTTTACAGGATAGTGTAAATACACAGAAAAAGATTTGAAAAAAATCCACATGAATGACATGATGTACAAGATCTCGCGGTATCGTTCCAAAACTTGATTTCACGAAATACAAACAAATAAAGGAAGGTAATTGGTCGTTCCCGAAGCCACATGGTTGAGTTTAAGCAAATGTGAAGCTTACTTTCTGTGTATTTTTATTCGATGGTGTCTGAAACTGATTTGTAATCGGACAGTTCTAGATTTATGAAATATTCTTTATAGCTTTACTGGCCATTGAAAATATTACAAGTAGGCTCGAAATTCGCTTTTGTCCATGCAGTTCCATATATTTACCACCTCGAGACATCTACAAGAGAACGTAAGCCTTCCCAGACGGTCCCACATTCACCCACATCAACCATGTTCTCATACAAAAAACGAGTGGCTGCCAGCATTTACGACACGAGCTCTTTCTGCGGCGCTGCCTATGAGTCGGACCAATATCTTATAAACTAGGCTATGCAAAAGTGCACTGGTATCAACTATAGATTGCCGTTCTTGTATAAGCACTACAGCCCTTTTCGATCCTTTGTCTCAGATTAAAATAGGAATACTTTGTACTGGTATAAAAACTTTATGAGATTCATCGCAAAACAATACTCTCTCGAGAGTGCGTGAAGCGTATTTATATGTGTTCTGGTACACTATTGCTAGTATGTCTCGATGGTGTTGGTGCGTGTGCTGCCTGTACGTGTGACAGCTCGGCCGTCCTGTGAGAACGCGCCTCGAGTTCTTCGTCGCTGCCATCGTCGTCGGTATCGCTAGAGAATGGATTGATATCTGGTCCTAATTCGCACCATGGCTTTATATTTTCCGTTGAAAACACTCCAGCGTATTGTCTTCCAGCGCATTAAGATTCCAAGTCTTCGACCAAGTATCTATCGTTGCGAAGCACTCGTGCGATCACATACTCGTAGGGACCCTTGTATTTTGGCTCCAGCTTCTGGGGTTCGCCTGTGGCAGATGGGGCGTTTCGTATGACAACTAAATCGCTTCCTCATACTTCGTGGGGGCACTTGTGTCGCTTGTCAAATCGCCTCTTCTATTTTGCTCGTTCCATTTCGATGTTGGTGATGGCAATGTTTCGCTTTTCGGACAGATTACTCTCAGTCGTCACTATGTCGTTTGCTACTGCTTGCATGAGTCGATTATTGACTAAGTCTCTCATCTTGAAATCGTATATAAGTTCGTTAGGCGTGAACTTCGTGATTGTATTTCGTTGCTTGTTTATTGTGAACTGTATTTTGTGAATGTTTGCATCCCAATCTCGTGGCACACTTTCGTCAGTTCGTATGAACCACAAGATAGTTTGGTTACCCGTTCAACCAGACCGTTTGTCCGTGGTGTCCTCACAACTACTTGAACGTGTTGTATCTCGTTATTCTCGCAGTGCCGTTGGAAGAGCTTCGATGTATATGACGCTCCTCTGTAGGTGATTATTCGTCCCGGAATCCCGAAGAATCCAGACAGGTCGTTCAACATTTTTACGACTGGATTTGTTTTTGTGTTGCTTACTGCTCTCAGGATGGTGTATTTTGTGAAGGGATCACTTATCGCTATTACGTGCATATTTACGTTTCGACTGCGTGGAAATGGTCCTAGGTGATCTATGTGCAATACACGAAATTGTATCAGGTTAACGTCCGTTGAATGGAGTTCTCCCGCTGGCTTTCCTTCAACTTGTTTGTTATAGCAGTACTCGACACATGCCTTAATGTACTGCTTGACCAGCTTACGTTGTTTGGGGAAACAAAATAGTTCCCGGAGCTTCTCCAGCGTCTTCGCTTCGCCCAAATGTCCCATTTTGTCATGATACGTTCGTATTACTCGCGATCTTATTGCTTTTGGGACAACGAATCCCAAGTTGTCGCCTACGCGTCTATAAAGTCAACCTCCTTTTAGCGAGTAATCCGTCTTAAGCTGCGTTATTTGATCGGGCACTCCCTCTCTCTCTGCAATATCTCCACAATATCCTGCAGAGATGGATCCAGTCGCTGCACTGCGATTAGTCAATCGTCATGAGGGATTTGGATTCGGAAAATATTTTCGGCAACCGTCGGAGTACCGTCGGTTTCGTTAGCTTGTGCTCGGCTGAGAGCATTGACGTGTTGCATTTTGTCGCAGGATCGATGTTTTATGGTATACTCGCACTCTTGTAGTCGCAGGAACCATCTAGCGATTCGGGGAATGAGTGGTTTCGGGTCTTCATGACAGCAACGGCTTTGCCGTTGGTGATGATGTGAAACGGCTTCCCCAGGAGATACAGCTTAAACCTTTCGACTGTTTCCCCAATAGCTAACACCTCCAGCTCATGGATCGTATAATTCTGCTCTGATGTGTTGCATTTCCAGCTATAATACGCTACTGGATTCCAGCTACCATTTGATTGCTGCATCAGCACTCCACCTATGCCCGTGCTGCTGGCATCGGTTTGAACTTAGTGCGCTGCATCTGGATCGTATATTTCGAGGACTGGTTGGCTCATTAAGGTCTCCTTTAGTTCGTTGAAGGCGTCGTCCTGTGCGTTGGTCCATTCGAAATTAGCGTTTTTCTTCTTCTATAATAACTTCGTTACCGGTGATGCTTTCGTTGCAAAGTCCCGGATGAATCGGCGTTCCAATCCCAGAAAACGTCGAACTTCTGGTACATTCGTTGGCACTGGAAAGTTGTGTATCGCAACCGTTTTAATGTCACCGGGTGACATTCCTGCTTCCGAGACTGTGTGTCCCAGAAACGTTAGTTGCGATGCGAGAAAAACTTATCCAGCCGGAGTGTCATCTGGGTTCCTCCAGCAAATCCAACAATTCGGTTAGCATCGTTATTGATTCCTCGACCGTGCTGGCTGCAATGATGAGTTCGTCTGCTTTTGCGCTTATGCTGTTCTCTATTCGCTTAAATATGTACGTGATGTTAAATTAAAGTAAGTAAAATGATGGCTCTCTGGAATACGGCGGGCGCATTGACCAGTCCAAAGGGCATGCAGTTAAATTCGTAGTACCCGTTGTTCGTCACAAATGCGGCGTATTTCCGTGAGCTCTCGTTAATGGGATTTTGTCATATCCCGCCATTAAATCTAGCGATGTAAAGAGCTTTCGTCCGGACAACCGCGATAGCTGTTCTCCCACGGTCCGCACCGGATATCGTTCTTTCACGGTGACTGTGTTTAAAGCACGATAGTCAACGCACAATCGGTCGCTCCCATCTGCTTTCTTCACCATCACTATGGGTGTTGCTTATTCTGATTCACTTTTTGAGAAGTTCTTCAATTTTCGCGTCCACCATTGCCCGTTTGGAGAAAGGAATTCAATGTGGTTGTAATGTCACCGGCTAGTCACATTTAACTTTAATGTTAATTTCAGCTATTACACACTTGCCCAGTTGAGAGAGATCGACGCCAAATCGAGATTCATGTCGTTCTATTACTGCGCGCACTTTATTTATATCGGCTTCGTTCAAATTTCCGCAATTGAAATTTATATCGTTCCAATTAACTTTCACGTACCATTCCCAATAACAATTTTTAAGTTCCTTCTACCGAGGACGTCCATGCCCAATAATATAGGCGTATCGAGTTGGTGATCACTGATTATGTATAGTTCATACGGTATCTGTACATCACACACGATTATGTCAAAGGTTGCTTTAAATTCGCACCGTACAACAGTCCCTTGAACGTTTTCGTCACTAGCACAATGTCTAAGTTTAGTGTTCTCGCAACTGATTTCCGAATCAGAGACTTCTCGCTAACAGAGACTATTATCGCATCGTACTCGAAGCCGCGCACTACAACATGACATGTCACCACATTTATACCACTGTCTATTTATTGCTGGACTCGTTCGAATGGCACTTTTCCATACTATGATTGGTCTTGAGTCACTTTTGGCACCGAGGCCTCCTCCCTGGCTTTGGGCAGCTGAGCGATACGTGCCCCATTCTGGAGTTATTCCCATTGCGTATTGTGCGCTAAGAATTCCAGCATGTTTATTTGGTATTATGCTGATTTATATGCTTCTTATTTCATCAAAGCATTAAAACCGGTTTTACGACGGAACGAATTGAATGATTTAATGGTCCGTCAATTTGGAGTAAGCGTTGCAGTGTCTGCGTATTATTATTTACAGTTGGATAAAGCGAAGTGATTACAGTTGAACGCACAAGTTCAGTGCCTACATTTTCAATGAAATAATCTTGCAGGTCGCGTTTCTTCAAATGTCTTTTTTTTTTTGATAAACTTAAAATCTGTGAAAACAATATTCGGTACTTGGATTGCGTTCATAACTCTTATTCATTAAAGCTGATTATGTCAGCAAAATAATAAAATATACACTTAAAAAGCACTATTGGCGGAAACGCTTGTTAACACGATAAGGTAAATTATTAAACTGGTTCTATTGTAGAGACATTTTTCGGTGTTTAAACCAACCAACAAAAGACTTTATAAATATATAGCTACTAGTATGATAATGCAAAAGAACACGACCGGTTTACATACAGCGAGATGACAGAAACATTGTTTTATTTTGAAACAAATTCGCTTTCAAGTGCAATAGTTTGCCGAAGGACTTATTTAGTTTAACTGATGTGATCTCTAAGCATCAGAAAGACACGAAAGTCAATAAATTCCAATAATCTTAAACTGAATTTCAGATTTACAAAGCTGTTAGTGACTTCTTTTGTGTATCAGCAATATTATATACAATACACCGTATACGTGCATTGATGGACGAAAATAATATTTCAACGATATATTTCATCGTTGCATGCGATAAGCATGTAATTTTACTAGAACCTCACTGTGCATTTTAACCGTTGCGCGAGGGGTCCCCAACCCTACCTGGATGTACCATCTCTAATCGTGGGTCACAATTTACCTCGTCGAAGATGAAGTCGCCGGCCTGTTTACACGCTGAAGAAGAAGCACAGTAGGTATTAACACAATAACCGGAATTCTTGCCTAAGCCATTCTTTTGATATTACAAGCCACTTTAATTCGTTTATGTGAAATAACTTATAGTGTGCCTTCACGCTGGGGGAAAACCCCGCCCCATGACACCACTGATGCTAGCCTGCCAGCGCATACACGCGTCTCTAGGTCATGTCTTTTCCAGAAAGCACCAATATTTGGCTTGCTAAGGCAGCATGACATTTTTACGTTATTTAACAATACAAATTTTTACTGAAGATGCGGTAACGGAAACAAAGTAGGAACGACTCGTAAAACGAATAATGCAAGAAAGCGGTTGAAAAAAGGAGCCAGACGTACAAAAAATACATTCTGCTACTAACTCGAAGAACACTGTAACACTCTCCGATGATAAGCTTAGAATGAATGCTGAAGCAAATAACGACTCACCAATAAAACCAAGATCCGAAAATAAACAAAGCCATGATGCTACATGAGGTCAGATCGGCATATTCCTTTATTAAACAAATAAGAGAGGACTTCAAACAACAAAATATTTTAGGCAAAGAAGCACAAAGGTCACCCATAAGTGATTGTTGTTGTTGTTGATTTAGCACGACAGCCTCTTTCGGGTCATCGCTTGAAGATAGAGTATTTCTTTATCTTGATCGTTTGTATCGGCACTCGAGAAGGCACTATGGTCAGTACCACGCTTTGGTCGTGATCAATCATAGGTAACTCAGTAGTAATCAAAAACAGATAGCTACAAGATTTTCAGAGCTCCCGATAATTACGGAAGCTGTGAACATTCTGAAAACAGAACAAGAGGTCCTAGCCTCACCACTAACAAGAAAAAAATAAGACTTTTAGAATATATGGAACACCAACAGAACTACTCAAGAGGGGAAGTCCCCGTCTACATAAGTAACATCCACCGATTAATATGCAGAATATCATCGGAGTTCGAGTTACCAATTAAGATTATTAGAAGTATTTGCGACTAAAGAAAAAAAAGAATATACCTGTATGAAGATTGATATTTTTATAATTGAATGATCGTCTTTAGCATTGTAGCTTACTAGGTTAAGCCATGTTATTAGCAATATAACTCTATTTTGTTAGTTCTTCAGTAGCATTTAAAGCTCTTTTAGCTGTAATGAGTATTAAAACAAATAAGTTTATATTTATTAGTGCATAGAAAAGCCTTTATCACACACACGTAGATGCCTGCGTACCACTGGTGCCTCAGATTAAAATGTTCATTTTTATGACAAAATGTGAAGGGTAATGTTGACTTTGATTATAATAAACGACCATAATTTTGACAGACCAAAAGCCTTGGAACATCCATCTAATTTGCTGAAAACTTTAAAGAAAAGTTTAGAAACCCGAAATTTAGCTACGACTAGTTGAACAGTGAAACCCCTAGTCTTTACCATTCAATTAGTAACACTTCGAGTGATTCATAAAACATTTTCAAAACATATTGAAAAACTTGATACCCTTCTGGTATTAGCACACTCTACTCGGAACACGATTTTTTGGAGTGACAAACAATTAAAAACATTTAGTTCACATTAACCCTCTTGAAGACTAACTTCATATTCTGTGCGATCGGAAGGAAAAAGTAAACGTGAAATGAAATCTCTTTTAATAATTTTGGCAATATGTTTCATTGAAACATGTTGCCAAGTTTCATTGTTTCAAACAACATTTGAAAAATTACATCAGGAACCAAAACTAGTTGTGAATGTTCTCCGCGATGAGTTTGCAGTTTCCAAGGATAACATTGAAGTGAAATATATTGAACAGAAATTAGATAATTTCAATGAAAATGATAACCGTACATGGCGAATGGTAAGAACAAATAAGTAGTGAAAAGATTCGTAATAAAACTGGACTAGCTAACGCTGAGGACGACAATGTATTGCATGGGGGAAGTTTAGCCTTTTTTGGCAGTTTCTTGGTCAGTTCTTATATTTGTGGAGGAGTCCAAATCATTAGTTCACGATGTCTAGTAAGGACCGAATGTCAACCGGAGCAGACTCTTCTCATCGTTTTCTCGTGCGCTTTAGTTGTAACCCAGCTTCTAAAGATTATTTTCAAAATAGCGATGGAAAATAAGAAGAGTTATTTTTTCAATTGCTGAGAACGCATACCTATGTGAAACCAAACATAAATTATATAGCAAAATATTAAACTTTTTTCTCTTTATTTCTTACCACTCAAATCAATTTCACGACCAAATGTAACTGTATGGTGATGGATCCAGGTTTCGTCGACAATAATCAATCGGCGCAAAAATTCGGTGGAATTCTTTTGGAACAGCTGAAGAGTCTCGCGCGACATGTCCAGCCGTACGCTGCACCCATTGCGCGGATATTTTTCTCATGCCTAAATCTTCATGTAAAATCTTATCCACCCATTCAGATGATATCCCACAAGCCTCAGGAATTTCCTTAATGGTTAATCAACGATGTCTCATCACAGTTGTGTGCACTAAACTAACGATATCTTCCGTTGAAACAGTTTTTGGACGTGCAGAACGTTCATCGTCAAAAATGCTTGTGCGACCGCGGATGAACTCGGCCACCCAATATTTCACGGTTGTAAATGAGGGCGATGATTCACCATACACGGAGTCTAACTCTTCATTCACTTCCCGAGTTTTTTTCCCTTTTAAATAGAGGTACTTTATCACCACGCGATACTCGACTTTATCCATTGTTCATAACAAACGTCACCTGTCAACTTTGGAAGGGTACCGTGCGTTTTGTACTAATGGGAATGACTTGAAATTTTTATGGCACACATATTTAATCGCCATCTATCGGTTGGCAAGAGAACTTGAATGTACCATACTTTTAGCCGGTAAGGCCGGAAACTTTCCAAATAACCCTCGTATCTCTTATAAATACCAAGGAAACTTGTTCAGTGTTGATTAATGTTCAACTTTCCAGCGATATATGTCTAATGATTATTATTTCAAAACAAATGGCCCAATTTTCATTTTGGTCGGAGGTGAATGGGAAATCTCAGATTTCAACTTGCGAGGTGGACACATGTACGATATGGCAAAATCTTTGAATGGTTACATGTTTTACACAGAGCATCGATTCTATGGCAGAAGTCAGCCATTCCAGTAAGGGCACACATAATTGTTTCGCGCTCGTTTCGACTACATGTGATCTTTGCAAAATATTTCAGGACTCTGAAAACGAGTAACTTGAAATACCTGAGCGTTAGACAATCACTGGCTGATCTTGCGCACTTCATTAAAACTGTGAAGGCTACAACTCCTGGCTTGCGAAATTCTAAGGTAATTTTTAAGATTTAGAATGTCCTAGAATATCTTTAGAATATATTCTAATACTTCAATTTGGAAGCTGATTTTAGTTGGTGCCTCATATTCGGGTGCAATGGTAACATGGTTCAATAGACTTTATCCTGAATTGGTCGATGGAACTTGGGCATCGAGTGCACCAATTCTAGCCAAAGTGGATTTTTCAGGTATTTTTACGGATTATGTATATTTAAATAAATAAACTCGATTGCATTCTATAGCTCTAAAATTATATAATTATAGAAGCTAAAGAAATCGTTGGCGCTGGAATCACAGAACTTGGTGGTGAGTCTTGCTATAACCGAATCAAAAATGGAATAGCTGTGTTCGAAAAAGATGTAGATAGCGGAAAACTTGACAGCATCAAGCAATATATAAGCCTGTGTACAGATTTTGACCCAAAAAATAATAAAGATGTGATGATGCTTTTTGCTTCAATAGCTGACACATTCTCTACACTTGTTCAAGCTTATCTGTAAGTAACTGAAAAGCTTACCGATTGACTAGGAAACTATACATATGTATATGTACTTATATGTTTATTTTCAGTAAGGAAGATATCATTACTGCATGCAATTCAATTATGTCAGCACCAAGCGATGTAGAAGGAGTTGGAATTTTTCTCCAGAAAGGTTTGCAGCCTGGAAGTCAATGTGCGCGCCAAGTACCAGGACAATCTAGATTTACTGCAGGATACTGCCTTAGACAATATTAGTACAACTATAATTTTGTTAGAAACACCTTCACAAATAAACTCAATTCCAACATTTCAGTGCGCCAATGGTACTATCAATCTTGCAACGAATTTGGCTGGTTTCAAACTTCATCATCGACTAAACAACCGTTCGGATCGAGATTTCCGATCGAGTATTTTATAAATCTTTGCCGGGATATTTATGGAATTGAGTGAGTTCTAAATTTTGGATTTTCTCATTAACACAATAAGGATTTAAAATTTTAATAGTTATAATCTAACGAAACCCCAACAAAATGTTGAGGCAACGAACGCAATCTTTGGCGGGCTGAACCCTGGAGTCAAAAATATTTTCTTCACTCACGGTGGATTGGATCCTTGGAAGGCGTTGGGAATAACTTGCGATGGTGAATGCGGAACCGTGGTGCCATGTAAGATAATTAAAAATTTTATTAAAAGGAGTCTAAGAGTCGATTTTCACGGTCTTCCAGTTTATTCTCACATTAAAGATTTGATATCTGCTGGTCCAAATGATAGCCAGCAAATGCTTGATCTCAAGCGTACAGTATTGGGGTTGATTATTAAATGGACTGAATAAATTCACATTCAAAGATAAAAAAATTGAAATAAAATAAATTTTGAGGGTTAATAATTTTTTTTTTAATTAAAAAAATTTATGATAGTAGGCCTCCAAAATCAAAATTTGGACAATTTTATAATATTTGATATACTCGTATTCACAACTTTGTACAATAACTAAAATCAAAAGGTTACCCCTCAATGTACTTTAATAATGTATGTATGTATTCGGAAAATTTTTTTAGAAATTGAGATTCACACATCAAAGATAGTCAATCGAAAGTTTTATAATCACAACAAACCCAGTTTCACATGAAAAACAATGTGAAATTTTTCTTCAAGTACTTTTTTTGTGGTTGGGAGGCAAAGGCGATTTGCAGCCTGAGTGTGGGGCTCCCAAGTACACTAAGCAGTAAGAACTACCCACTAAACACCTTTTCTATCAATTGAGAACCTAGCCTGAAACCATTTAGCACATTATATTCGGCCTAGGCTTCATTTTCCTGCGCCTAGAGAAGTATTCAGGATCCTAAAGTCGCTTTTCTAGTGGGAAGGAAGGCAGGGAAAGACATTATTAGAAAAAAGATTCCCCTCCCTCGCTGCCGCCTTTTTTGTCCTCTTGCACGGCCCGTACATAATGTGCTACGCGGTTTCAGTGGTCGACGGATGTAAGCATCTATCCGACTATAGTCTCCGGGGAAAGCTCTCTAAATTCATCTCCATCTTTTATAACCAAAAAATGTACGGCTGGCATCATCTAGCTCTCCTACAAAAGACAGGCAACCGGGAGACCTTGATTTAGCAATCTTGGGCAGTAAGACCGAAAACATTAATGCCCGCTCAACAGCTGGATTAAATAGGAGGCAATCCCACCATGGCTTCCATCGAGCTACTGCCTCTATTCAGGAATCCGACACGCAGTCCATCTTCCCTTTGCGGCATTCTTCCACTACTGTTGCCAATCGCAGAGAGTGTGTTGTCTCCCCTCCCTTGCGACAGCCTCATTGTTGCCTTTGCTACTTCATAGATAAAAATAGATGCACGCTCTCTAGACAGGAAGGCGATGGGTATCACTAACACTGCCTACTCGGAGAATGTACGATATGCACGTGCAATTCGTAGTGCTCCTTGTCTCCTCACATAAGCCAACCGTTTTCAGTAGAGCTCCTCGTAGAGAGCACGGCTCTATATTTTCGATCCTTAGCAAAGTTCCCACAAGAAATCGGATACGATTGTCTTAGCAATGTTCCCACAATAAATCGGATACGAATTGGACGGAACATTAGTAAATTCGCTTGTGTATGCTGATGAGGGATGGATGCCACATAAATGCAGCAAATAAAATCCATTGCTCCCTACTTCCCATTCTAAGGTCTGTATTAATCGAGCAGTTCGTCCCCGAACTACTATTCAGCCAATGCACCCACTAAATTCGTCAGCAACGCGTATGCTGTTTTGGCGGCAATATTATGCCGAAAAATTGTTGCATAACACGCGTAGCGATACCCAGCAGATATCGGTCAGCCTTGCACCATTCCAATTATCTGGCAAGTGTTGGAATGACAGATATCTGCTATTGTTCACCACTTGATGCCGTGAGTGTGCGGAGTAAACCTCTGTCACTGAGCTACAACTTGGCGTCGGGAGTGGGTGCTGGCACGTGGATCTTTGTGGAGTTGGCGGAGAAGCTGCCGCGATGGGCGTGGACGCACTGTCGTTCTTACGGACATTTCTGAATTTTTGACTGCAAATCTACAAAAATTTTTTAATTTTCACGTCGATATCTTGTACATAATTCGCAAGGAAAGAGTGTGTGAGTGTGCGGAAATGTGTTTTGGTGGTAAAATAAAATCAGCGTCGAAAATGAAAACCATCGATGATTTGCAGTAGATTTGCCTTAGTGCTTTGCCCTAATCGAATGCAGACTCATTCAGGAGTACCTAGCGGAGCACCTCTACTGTCTGATTCAGGAGTTGCACACAGCCTTCTTCTTGTTAACATCAGACTGGGAGCAAGTAAATATTAGAAGACTTGCAGCTGACTGTGAGCCGTGGTGAATAATGTGAAAAATTTTAGTGGAACTTCATCGTGAAAATGTTGAATTGTGCTCTGAAAACTGTTCGGGAAGGTTGAAGTGTTGAACTATCAAAATTTTTTAAAATTGTGTGCAGGGCACCAGTTGGCTGAGGGTACCGAACGATTGAGCTTGAAACATTAGAAATGAGGTGAAAAGTGAGCAAATAGTGAAGAATACGAAAATGTATTGCAGTTTGTGGATATTTGACAGACGTGCTCCAGATGGACTCATTTTTTAAGGCAGACTTAGCGATGCTGTAAGATTTTAAGAGTGGAGTGAACATTTGTATACACGAATAAGTGGACGATAAAGCAAAAAGTGGAGCAGACTGAATAGAAGAAAAATTAAAGACTTTTCAGATGTATGCTCAGCCGGCGTGCAATTGACTTTTTACAGTTCTATAGACCAAAATAAATAGAAAAGCGCCGCGCATTCTGGTCGATTTCATGTCATCTAGATAGTTGACACGAAATTGTATACTATTCGCTCCAGTTCACTGTAATCTGAAATGCTCTTGGAGAAACTTCTCAGGTAAAAGCGTAGATCCTACATCTTTTATTAATGGTTTCTTCTCTGCATTTGTGGCCAGGTTTGAGAACAGCTGGAGCATTATATGATTTCTGCATTGAGAACAGTGAAACCGTGGAGTGGCTGATTGGATCTCGTGGAAAAACAGACCAAAAGTCGAGCGAGTGATTCACCAACGGCTGTGTTGGCGCGCATAAACAGAGTGGATGTAAAAAGAAGGACGGGCGAGGAGAGCCCATTGGGTTTGCGGGCGATGTTTTCTAGCGTGTTACACGTTGGTTGCTGGGCGAAGCGACGAAAGCCATATTTTTGCCGATATACATGAATTCTTGCCTATTCTGTCAACGAATCGAGTGCGCCAGTGGTTGAGAATTGTTGTCCCGACAGTACCTTCGGCAGCCTTGAAATAGTAGAGGCTGTGCCAGGTTTGGAATGATTTTTAGTCAATCATGATTTACAGATAAAGAAGCGCCATTACCACTCCTAGCTCCAGTACCAACACAAAAGACACATTCGGCAGACGATTCAAAACACACAGAATCCTGCAAACTTTTCTTTCAAAATAAAGAAACTTCAACAGCGCTAATAGACAGCGAGGGAAAAATTCACCACAGCTATTTGGAAAAGACGGCAGATTTAATTGTAAAGGTTGCTCAACTCATGGGGAGCGGTCGATCGTTTTCCGCTAGTATATTTACTGTGGCCAATTCGATGGTATAGTGAAACTTCGAAGCGATAATGCACTACACACAAACACTATAGAGGATCAACAGCAGAAAGGCGTGATTCAATTCCAACTTCTCCAAGTCCGGATGACTCAGATTGACAACAGTTTGCTAAAAGTCACTTCGGTACATGCCGCGGTTCAAAATCACTTCCAGCATCTCCTCGCGGCTTACCCAAATCATTGAGAAAATACCAGCCTAATTCGTACTTCACTGAGAGTTTTGCTCTGTCTACAGCGAGCAACGCAGAGGGAGGACGTGGATTGTTCCTGTCGTCTTCACTCGGTATTCAACTTGAAGCTATTTCTACAACATCAATGAACGAGGAGGCTGAAGACACCTACAATAGAGCTAATAATAAGAATGCGGCAGATATCGTAAACAAGACAAGGTCAACAAAAGACGCAAATCAGAAGCTTCTCAAGGCCAAGCTTTCAGAATTACGAGTAATGAATTTCTGGTCTCACACGTCCATGTGAATGCAAGTAATTCTGTCTCTCTACCCCCTAGAAGGTAAATATTCCGGATCTAAATTGCTCTATTTCACAAATATTCGATCTTTTTTTTTCTCCAGTCTACTTAAATATCGTCTTATAAATACTCAGCGAATTTCTAAAGCCTATAGTAGCGTTTTATCAGACAATCTTGAGTAGATCATATTTGTTGCGAAGTGAATTAATGTAATTCCACTCTATTTATTTCTGAGATACGAGTATTTTAATAAAACAATTTCAATTTAATCTCCAAAGGGAATAAATTTTAAATAGGGAACATTATTGGAACTTGTAAGACTAATACGAGGGTGGTTCAAATATGATGGAGAACCAGCATCACACCAGACAACATTTGCCACGTAGAACAATTAATTTTGGAGGACCGTAGGATCAATATTCAAGACATTTCGGCTGAACTCGGCATCAGTATTGGTAGTGTAGAGCAAAATAACGGGCCGATGGGTTCCTAAACCATCACGAAGTGGGATTCTTCTCCACGATAACACGCGCCCTCATACCGCGAGTCTCACGCTCGATACAATATCGGAATCGGGGTGGGAGGTCTGGATCACCCCCCCCCCCTTACATTCCGAGTTTATCAACCTGCGACTACCACATGTTTGGACCACTGAATGAAGCCCTCGGAAGTCAAAGATTCACTCACTAAAAAACGATTGACAATACGTTGCGCAACGGCGGTCGGCACTTAACGTTCACTCATGGTCATAGCATGCGCGTGAAACATGCACTCCCGACGAAATATATGCCACATTGTTCGTAAGGGACCCAGCCAAGACATACGTGTACATGCGCGCTGTCTACAGCGTTTGTCTCCATCATATTTGAACCGCCCTCGCAGTATATGAACTCACCTGATCTTACATTACTCATACTCTTGAACACGTATGAGACCCTTTTTATGAGAAACCAATATTATTCCCTACTAACACCTTTTGAATATTTCGATTTCCTAATGACTATTAGGGTAGATTCTATTTGATGATTGGGAGAGTTAACGAAGGAATGTTTGAAAGAGGTCAAATGAAAAAACCTTTCAAAGAAGCTGCATTTCATTTAAAAATTGGCGAACTTTCAAAATTTGTTGATCGGATTTGCATTTGATTCTGAGGACGCAGTAAATGAAGCCGAATAGTGTTTTTGTCGATGCATATGAAAAAAAGGAAAAAATAGAATAGTTGTAAAATTTGCCATTACGCACTTTTAAACTGCTACAGGCACTCAACTCGTAGTAAAAAAAACAATACTAGAGTCAGATAAGAGTAATGAATACTAATTAACTATATAAACCAGGTTAATTTTTGTCTTAATGTATTGTATTATAACAGTTGCTTAGAGAAAAAAAAATTAATTACAACCTTCAAATTATCCCTTTAAGTATAATTTATCAATGGAAATAAAAATGAACTGGTGAGAATAAACCATTCGGCCTTCTCATTTAGCGAATTGTTATAAAAAATTGCGTAATGATACCACTCTTAATAATTGTGGCTGGCAATCGCATCTTACCTTAGAAATACATGAGAGATTCTTCCCAATGGAGAAAAGGAAAAGACCTGAGTTTGATTTTTTCTTAAATACGACTTATAAGAATATTAATTATAAACACAACTACAAGGTTAATGTTTTCGAAATGGTGTAAGGTCCCCTAACTGGTTCCGGTCTGAGCGGCGTTGGCGGTGCTCCTCCCGTTACTTCTTGCAACGCTGTTTCTGGAGGGCCTGCACTTGGTCGCGGAAACGGGCTTTCTCCTCCGGTGTGACGCTGCCCCGAACTAAACGCTGCAGCTCCCTCAGTTAGTGCCGCAACTTTGTCTGCTTACCTCCTCTGCGTGGCTTCAACGGGGGTTATGGGGAGGTTTGTCGCTTCTGCCCAGCTGTGGGCTGTTGTCTCCGCTACTGTCGAGCCCTATACTCACCCAATCTGATGGTTGTTGGCGGTGAAACTGTAGCTCGACATGATTTTGGGCGACACGGGACAGCATAGGGAGCCTCGGACCGCTCTTTTGTTCTTCTTGGTCTGACGGGAGCCTTCGAATAAACAGAGCGGTTAGCTAGAAGAATCGGGGGCCTCTAGGATGGAAGCGGATGGGCTCGTGGAGCCGCTTACCATCGACCGGGCCTGGGGAGTGTCGAGGAGCCGATGTTACGAAAGAATGCCTAGGACCAGGCGTAAGCCGAGGAGGCCTTTTCGAAAGTGGGGCCGGCACCAAACGGCGACTGATGTGGTCCGGCGAGGCATAACCCGAGGAGCCGAAGTAATGATAGGATGCCCAGGACAAGGCGTACGCCAAGGAGTCCAATTTGAAGATGGGGCTGGCGAAGAACAGCGACTAATGAGGTCCGGCCAAGCATAAGCCGAGGAGCCGAAGTAGTGATGGGATGCAGGAACACAACAGATGGACCAGGCGCAAGCAAAGGGACCCAATTTAGTTGACGTTGAATGTAGCCAGGCTAAAGCCGAGATGCCAACTTGCGTCTTCGCTAGATGGGAAAACATAGAAAGCGATTGCTCCACTCCTTGCGATTTTATACACGTAAAGTGCTGACGCTGCCGATCACGGCTATTGATTTTTCCCCCGATCGATTAGAATTCCACCTTTCATTTCTGCTGATCGTGTTTTTTCGTCAATCAATTTATTTTTATAAACAGAGTTCAGTACTCTATGCCGGTTAAAATAATGAACTTGCATTTACTTCAATTCAATTATCTTCATTAAACAGAGTTCAATAATTCAGTCAGATGAAATGCTAAACTTGCATTTTCTTAAGTTTAATTATCTTCATTAAACAAGGTTCAATAATTCAGTCAGGTGAAATACTGAGCCTGCATTTTCTTCAATTCAATTTTCTTCTTCCGTATAATTACGAACCATAGTCCACTAAACGCTTGCGGAGATCAAGTTGCATGTCCAAATGCATGGGTATGTTTTTATTCCGGAACGTAAACAGTCATCCGCTAACGCGTTTGTGATGATCAAATTTTCAAGCGCATATCTTCGCCGTCCTTGGCTCTGTTGAGCTTTCCCGACCTTTAATTGCATCGCTATGACATGCATTGTGTGTCGTTTTACTTTTGATACGATGGTCGTGGGGTATGCTTCAGCACTTTTTTTTTTTAATGTTTGTTGTTTAGGTAATTTTGCTTATAATTAGATTTGTTTCTCTATGTTGTATTCGATATTAATATAGTTGGTTTATAAATTGTAATCTTTCTATGCGGATTTTGATAGTATAATGAAATTTTAGATTGTAGTTGTTTTGTATCTATTTATTGTATCTACAAGTATTATATAATTAGTTTGTAAGTTATATTTGTTTTGAATATATCTTTCTATGCGGTTTTCAGTAGTTTAGTATAATAAGTTTTCAAATTGTAGTTCTTTTTTATCTATTATTCTGTTAGGCTTTTGGTAGTGTCAGTGTCAGTTATTTATGAATTTCCAAATCAATTATGTACAATATTTTTGGCGGTTACAATGTTTGTTATTTATAGTTTTATGTAGACTGTCGCCTAACTGGCTAAAAGGTTTTTCTTGTTTTTTACGTGGTTGATGTAACGATTCGGCTGGTACGTAACACGGATATGGGATCCGCCACGGTAGCTGGACCCTCTTATTCGGAGCTAGCCATCGGGCTGTAGCTCCTTCTTTTCTCAGACATTACAGAACCTCTTGCTGGCTAGAGTGACCTTCCACAAAGGTTTTTTATTTATGTTAAAGTTTTATATGATTCAATCATATAATATTTTTAATATAAATCTGAAACATTTTATGTTTCATTTACCGAAAAAGTTTATATAAATTGATTTTGTATGAATTTTTCATGTGAATGAAAAATAAATGACCAGATCTACAATGGATCATCCGGATGTGCCATTTTAGTGGGGGTTGCAAGTAAGGACGAATTAGTCTCGCATCCTGCGTGTGTTAATCGAGTTCAGTCAGTCCCGTTTTCTATAGTCCATTCCTTCGGTAGGTTACCTCGGCCTCGATACCGTTAAATCCATATATTATTTTCAAAAAATTCGTGAACGCGAAATTTTTTTTGCAGTGGGCCCTTGTGCCCGCCCCACGACACCGCAACGCTAGCCTGCAAGCGCTTTCACGCGTTCTCAGACAAGGCCAATTTCGGCGAGCACTAATATCTCGCTGAGGCAATAATCCATGGCTGCCGTCCTTTACGGAAATTCATGAACATTTCGAAATCACTACAGGTCTTGTGCTGGATCCTGACAAGTGAATCCAAAAAGGGCTGGACATATTTGAACACAACGTGGCCCTGAAAACAAGGAACAGAGTGGAAACTACGTTACAACGATGAGTTGTAAGAATTATTTGACAATCCATCTGTATCCGCTTGCGTGAAGTTACGTACGACAATATGCGGGCCATGTAGAAAGAATGAAAGAAAGCCGGTACCCAAAAGAACATTAAAGGGTAGAGCACAAGGTAGACGTCCAGATGGGAAGACCAAGAACTCGATGGGAAAACACGATAGAACCGGACAACAGATATTTGCTGGGAGTGATTGATCAACTGGTCGCAGAGCCGTGATTATTGGAGGGGATTAATCCAGGAGACCAAGGACCGGCTTGGAATGTGTCGCGCCATAGATGCTGAATTTTGTAATGAGTTAGGACCAAAAATTAACTGCAAAACTTCGACAATTTCGTTTTGAACGGAGTAAGCAACTCGCTGATGTAACTGCGTGGAGAGTCTCTGAAATATGAGCACACCTTACAAAAGGCTTAAGAAGGACAAAAAACCGTACCAGAAAGTTTACTGCTAAAGAAATTTCTAAATGAATAATAAATAGAAATGTTGAATTTGCTATGATTAAATCCTAATTTCAAGCTTATCACACAACGTTAATTTATGAATCGATATTCAGGAGATCCCAATATATTATAAAGCACACCTGTTATATAAAGAGCTATTATGAATGTACAATTTACCAAAAATAAAACTAATTAGAATTATTTCCCCACTACCAATTTCAATGTCTATTTCAAATATTATCTTAAATCATCTTTAATTTTATCTTATCGTTTATAAACAGACAATATGCCCCGTGTTAAAACGATAACGATTTGTCTAAATCTCTTTTTAAATGATTATTGATTGAGGGAAAATACGTTAAGCGCTTCCTCTTTAATTTGTTTCTTTAATTCAACTTATTTCATTCATTATTTAGTCTCTAGTTTCAACAGTGTGTTTCAAGAAAAGTGGAATGAAACTGATTGTGATTTTGTTGGCATTTTGCCTAAATTTGGCATTTTGTCAAGTTTCCCTGTTCGAAGCAGCCTTCAAAAAATTACATCAGGATCCTATAAAATCTGATCCTGCTTTTAAAAATAATATTGATGTAAAGTATATTGAGCAAAAATTGGATAATTTCAATGAAAATGATAATCGAACTTGGTATATGGTAAGTGGTAGGATAGAATTATTGGCAATGATTTGGTTGTAAGTGCTAGTTCAAATTGTTCGATTGCAAAAGTGTTTTGATATAACCTATAGTAAGGGTGGAATGTAATAAAAGGGTTTATATCAATGCATAATTTAAAATGGTCTAATTTTTAAGAAAATAATTTTTTCATCCTTATGGACCGCAAATAATCAAGTTTAAAATAAAACAAGTGTTCAATTACATTAATTAAGTTAGCACTTAAGATGTTACAAATGAGTTTTATTCTCAACGACAAGTATGCATTTCCGTCGGGATTGCCGAACGTCTTCAGCGCTAGGCCCGTCTTGCCGACGATCTTCAGCGTTAGGCGCGTCTAGCGCTGAAGATGGTCGGCAATACCGGCCGAAATGCATACGTGTCGTTTAGAATAAAACACATTTAGTCCCCGTGGTGTAGTGGTTAGAGCACTCATCTCGTAAGCCGAAGGTCCCTGGTTCAACTCTCGTTTGCGGCCACGAAGTTTATGTCGAGTGATTTTTCGGACGGACTATAAGCCCGTTTGGTTATGATACGTGCTGGTTTAAAATCAGAACGTATCGCAGCTGGGTGGACGGACACACGGCCAAAGCGTGATATTGACCATACAACCTTGTGGAGTGCCGATACATTCAATTATGATAATGAGATACTCTAACTACCTCTGAGCGAAGGTCCGAAAGGGGCTGTAGTGCTACAACAACAAAAAATTGAATACTTGTTTTATTTTAAACTTGATTATTTGCGATCCATACGGGTGAAAAATCTATTAAGTTTTAATCAATACCGACCAAAATACTGTTCATCTTCTTCTTCTTTGTAGCACTACAGCCCTTCTCGGGCCTTCGCTTAGAGATAGTTAGAGTACCTATCTCATTTTCATGACCGTATTGATTTTTTCGGAAGTTGGTTTGATCAGTACCATGCTCCCCGTGTGCTTGCTCAGCTATGATATGATCTGATTAAATCAGTACATATCACCACTGAGTGAACAGTCTTAGCTAAACTTTTTTTTTAATTGGATCATTTCACCCTTTTCACATCAACTTAATGTAAATCTATACGACAAAGTTGCTCTACATTGAAGCTGAATATAACTTGCAGATACAAAAAACATATTGAGTTTGCATAACTAGAAAAATTAAAATTAACTCCCTCACTTCTGAGCATGGTGGTCGCCATCACCGGTGTGTATCTAAGAGTGATGGCCTGAGGAGAATTAGTGCACACGTCGAAACCACCTTCTAACATTTTTCTTCTCTAATAATTTTTCAGAAAAATTATTATTCTAAATATGCAACTCATTTATGTAGCTGCAAACAATTCCATAAAAACTCGTAGTCTGTTCGAAAAATCCCCTGAACTAAATCACGTTGCTCGCAACGAGATTTGAACCTGGGACTTTCGGCTTATGCGTTCATGCTCTAACCACTAGAGCACACAGACTGTCTTACTGTTCATCCAACAGATTAAATTGTTAGAGAAAAATGTCTGAAATCAAAATTTATGTCGCTCCAAGGTGACCAATTCTATATGATAGGTTAAAAATGAAAATTTCATTGGAAATTAAAAACTTACTTATTAGTCTTAAATTCATCTGTCCTATACAGTGACTATCTTTATAATTTATTTTTTTTCCTTCAACAGAGATACTTTTCTAATGATTATTATTTCAAAGCTGGTGGTCCAATGTTCATTTTGGTGGGAGGAGAATGGGAAATTCAGGAGGAAAATTTCAGAGGTGGTCATTTTTACGATATGGCGGAGTACTTAAATGGTTATTTATTTTACACCGAACATAGATTTTATGGAAGGAGTCAGCCATTCCGGTATTAATTGCACAGTTGAATGGATTCATCACATTAAATTCTACTCGATGTTTTACAGGACTTTAGAAACCAGTAACTTCAAGTATCATAATGTTGAACAAGCGCTAGCAGACTTAGCAAACTTTATACTGACAATGAAAAGGACGATTCCAGGATTAGAAAATTCAAAGGTATTATTCAGTTTAAGACGGTTTGCAATGTTTGTGGATCAAAATTTGTAAAAATAATTGTTCAGACTATCAGTTAACTCCAAACCACAAGTGTTTTGTTTCAAAGCACTAAAGTGTTTTAATTTTGTCCCCATTTACTCAATCCTTAAAGTTGTTTCGAAATTTGTAATGTTTTATTTCCTTATATCAAAGCATTTTTGTGTTATTCCATTTCTAAATATTTCATTTAATTTTAATGGCGTTAAACTTTTAAACTAATTTAAACGATCACGTTAAAACAATAAGCCAAGGGAAAGCAGAAAGCTAGAATTTGAAGTGATAATAAAGTATATAAACGTTTAAAGTGCATTGAAATAACACACTAAAGGTTGGAATGATACTGTTTGTCAGTTCTTGGGATATATTTGTTGATAATTTTTTTGAATTTTAAATTAGTTTACAAGTATTTGGTTAGTTTTGATTACAAGGATACTAATAGAATTTACAGAGCATTTAATTGTGGGGATTCGGTTATTTTAAGGTAATTTTGATTGGAGGGTCTTATTCTGGGTCTGTGGTAACGTGGTTTAATAAAGTGTACCCAGAATTAGTTGACGGAACTTGGGCGTCAAGTGCGCCGTTAAATGTTTTGGTCGACTTTCAAGGTTTGTAACATACATAAATATAATATTCGGAATTTAATACAAGTCTGTTTAATGTTATACATTATATTTTTGCTAGAATATAAAGAAGTCGTGGGCAGCGCAATAAAGGAAGTCGGGGGAAATGCATGCTATAATCGAATCGAAAATGCGTTTGTTATTTTAGAGGAGAAAATGGATAATGAAGATTTAGCATCAATCAAGCAATATATCGATCTTTGCCCTGATTTTGATGCCAAGGATAAGAATGATGTGATGATGTTATTTTCGTCATTATCTGATATATTTTCCGCCCTCGTTCAAAACCATGTGTATGTTACCACACCAAATATAAAAAACTAATTAACAAAGTTACTCGTAAACTTTTCAGAAAAGGAGACATCGAAGGTGCATGTTCAATGATTATGTCTGCACCCACTGATCTGGAAGGAGTTGGGAAATTTATTAAAGATCATTTACAAGTTGGGAATCAATGTGTGCGGGCCAAATATTTAGATTATGTGAACAATTTAAGAAGAACCGATTTGGATGGGATCAGTATTTCAATGAAGCAAGTCAAATAAACAAAAACTGATAGTTTTAATACTTACAGTGCGATCATGGTTTTATCAAGCTTGCAATGAATTTGGATGGTATCAAACTTCAACATCAACCAATCAACCACTTGGATCAAAATTTCCTCTAGATCTTTATTTAAATATTTGTCGGGATACATTTAACATGACGTAAGTAAATTTATTATTTAAAACTGTTAATTATAGGATAAAGTAGAAACGAGATTGAAAACCAGGTCAGATAAGTCAAATATTTTTGAAGAGCTAGAAACTGAAGGCACTCACCATCCTTTCTACTTGTAGAATGATTCAATAAAGTCAGTACCTGAGGAGTTTTCCATTTTCAGAAATTTTAGTCTTTAGTCTACTACAATACATCCTGTTAAAAACTCAACCCGTTTTATCTGATTTTATAACCTAATTTACTTCAAGATATGATCGAAATAGAGCAGAGGAAATCGCTAAATCAACAAATTTAAAATTCGGTGGACTAAATCCTCAAGTCAAAAATGTTTACTTCACTCATGGTCAAATGGATCCTTGGCATGCAGTTGGAATTTTATGTTCTGGCGAATGTGGAGCTGTAGTGCCATGTGAGTTTGTTATTATTGAAATTGTGAACAAATTAAATCAGAATTTGCTTTTATTTCAGATCACACTCACTGTAAAGACTTGGGATCAATCAGTCCATATGATTCACAAGAAATGCAGAACCTCAAGCAAACCATTTTTGATTTAGTAGTTAGATGGACAAAATAATTAAAACTTCATTTTTTAATTTTATTAAATAATTGAATTTAAAACTGAAAATTGGCTCTGTGTCTAAAAATATTGTGTAGCGTTTATGAATGTTCGTATGCCAATGAAGGGTTGCAGCGATGGTCTGCTGCCTCAGCGAGCAAAGATATTGGTGCTCGCCGAAATTGGCCTTGTCTGAGGATGCGTGAATGCGATTGCAGGCTAGCGTCGCGGTGTCGTCGGGCGGGCTCTTTGTCCCCAGCACAAGGGCCCACTAAAAAAAATCACATTCACAAATTGTTCCATAAAAATAAACCGGTTCGACGGTGTTGAGGCCGAGTTAACCTAGCAAAGGAATCGTCAAGATAAACGTGGTTGGCTATGCTCGATTAACGCACGCGGGACGCGAGGAGATTTCGTCCTTACTCCGAACATTTACGACCCCCAAATAAGAGCGGGACATCCAGTTGGAAGCAGCAACGCCTCACACCCTCTGTTATCCAACACTTGCCAACTGATCGCAATCGTGTAGGGATGACAGATCCCTGTCGGATATCGCTCTGCGGTATCGCCAGTTATGACGACTGTTTGTAGCATAATATTGCCGGCCAAATACGCATACGCGTTGTGGATGCCTATGCAGATGCGTCGCTGATGCATTTGCGGGTGCATTGGCTGATTAATCGAGTAGTTCGCGGAGGCGAACTGTTCGATTAATACAAAATATATACTAAAATTAACAGTTATTAGCTAATGTCTCTGCTTTTGTTATAATTGTTTCATTAGTAGTTTCACGTCAGGTGCTGAAGATAGCCTGCAATACCCACCAAAATGCATAGATGTCGTTTAAAATAAAACACATTTGAAACATCTTAAGTGTTAATTAAATTAATGTAATTGAAGTCTACGAGTATAAGGGTGAAAAAAATCAATTAAATTTTAATCAATACCGACCGCAATAGTGTTTATCCAACACAGAAGTTTTTGAACTAACTCGTTGATATTTGACAAGGAATAAAACTCATCGTTTGAATTAGCAGCATAAAACTTCCCTTCTTGATCATAGTGAACAATTTTGATTCTCTTTGATCTGATGCGGCGATGATATTTACAAATAGCGCAAATCATATCGATAAAAGCTACTGTCATCCTGAACATTTTTCGTTAACGTAATAAACAATGAACAGTGCAACTGAAGCGTGGAAACAATTCAGTTCCCACACTAAACCAATAAATTCAATAGTTAAATCCAATCCCATAAATTAAAATGTTTATTCATCCAACACTTTATATCATTGTTGTATGGTTTATTTCTTTAATGTTTTGCTTCAACTTGTTTGTTATTATAGTCGAAGAAAAATGCTTAACCCTTGCAGTGCCTGGTTACATTCAATTGAATGATTTCCTTTCTGGTATCCATTTATACAAGCACATTAACAGCATTTGGAAATATTAATTTTTAAAGCCTTAATGGGACAGGTAAAATGAAAGAAGTCATATCAGGTACAAAAGTGGTTAATGTGGATCCATCGACACCAACTATCAGCAGCTCCTTACCGTACTACTCGTATATCTACAACTTTAGCCTCAAGCACGATGCAAAACTCTCACCTTTATGCGGCAATGCTATGACTATCATAGAAAGTACCACAAAAGGAGATTTATAACACTTCAAGCAACAGCCTCTTATTACCACTTTTTTGTACAGTATCTAGCCTAGCCTTCAGTACGAAAAGAAGTTGAAAGAGAATCTTCTTAAGCTACGACTATTGGGCTGTGTCGCCTAATAGCTCTTTATGTCAGGCAAGTTTGCGGTGCAGGTGAATGTTTGAAGTCTTAAGCAATAAGAATACGATGTAAAATGTTCTTTTTTATGCCAGCTAAATCTACCATTAGAGGAATCTACCACTGATCTTATCATGCGACGAAACTGAAAAGGTAATGCATTTAAAAATTATAATTAGACTCTGCAAATTAGATTTGCACGATTTATATGCTTGTGGGTCAGGTCACAGAATTGTTTTCAGTTTATGGATAAGATTTAATTATTTAAAGAAAAGGGAATTCATTATGTTTTTTTTAAACATGTTCCAATCAAAAGATACTTGGAAGATCTAAGGAGAACAAATATTGGATAGCCTGAAAAGTACTAAGCACTGTCACTAGATGGTGTTCGTTGTCATATATCGGGCAATACTAATCAGATTGAGTCTAACTGACATGCGTTTGAAAAGTGACATTCCAGTCTACAATTTTCATATGGACAGTTTTTAACTTCGTCATTAAAAGTTGTATTCATTTAAAAATGAGTGAAACTTCTTAAAAAATTCGTTATATTTCACAATATCACTACGAGCAAGGTGAGAATGCATCGCAGGCTCGTGAAAGAATTTATGGTGTCTACGGTTAAGGTACTTTATCAAAAGTTACCGCCAAGAGATGGTTTGCTCGCTTTCAAAGATGCACCTCGCTCGGGTCGACCAATCACTGAAAAAGTCGATGAAATCTTACAAAAAATTGAAGAAGACCAACACATAAGCAGCCATGACATTGCTAAGGAACTGAATTTCCATCACCAAACAGTTTTTAACCATTTGCGTCAGGCTGCATTCACAAAGAAGCTCGACGTTTGGGTGCCGCATGAATTAACACAAAAAAATTTGGTCGACCGAATTTCCACTTGCAAAATTCTAATAAAACACAACGAAATCGAGCCATTTTTAAAGCAAATCATTACGGGCAGTGAAAAATGAGTAAGATACGAGAATGTTGTTCGAAAAAGATCATGGTCACAAAAAGGTGAATCATCACAAACGACTTCAAAGCCAGAACTAACACTAAATAAGGTTATTCTGTGTGCATGGTGGGATTGGAAGGGAATTGTTTATCATGAGGTGCTAGAACCTGGCCAAACACTCAATTCGACTCTGAACTGTCAGCAACTAACCAGATTGCAACAAGCAATTCAAAAAACTGGCCAGAATTGATCAATAGAAACGGCGTTGTCTTCCATCATGACAATACCAGACTACACACATTTTGGCTGGGAAGTTTTGATGCATCCACCGAGTCCAGACCTTGCAACCCTCAGACTATCATTTGTTTCAGTCTCCGCAAAACTTCCTTAATGAAAAGAAATTCACTTCAAAAAGGGACTGTGAAAACCACTTAGCCAAGTTTTTCGTCGAAAAACCACAGAAGTTCTAAACAGATGGAATAATGGCTCTACCCAAAAAAATGGCAAAAGGTCATAGATAATAATAGGCAATATGTACTTAAATAAAATCCATTTTAAATAAATGAAATATTTAATCGAAAAATTACAAAAAAGACGTACCAATAATAACATAACTGAGAAAGCTCCTCGGATTATTGTCTTTGGGCAGCGCGGAGGGGATTTGGTTCGGCTATTGGCAGCTCAACTCAAGATAAATAATTTCTTCGTTAAGAGAGTGACCGCTGATAAACTCACAATTAAAACAAAAACACTGGCTGACTTCAAGCTAGCGAGAGATGCTCTTAATAGTGTACAAGCTCCCCACTTCACATACACGCCAAAGGCGTAGAAATAGCAGACCTTCCTGTTGAAGCACTTGGACTGTGGGAAGAATACAGTTGATCTCCTTAAAATGTTACAGGAAGCAACACCAGCTGTCAAATTCATTAGTGTGAAAAATTTTGCTACCACGAGATCAACTGTTGATGGCAAAATATTACCATTTTAGTCGGTACAAATTTCTAACGATAGCAGTCCAAATGCCCTCCAACAGGTAAGGTACTTGAACTTTAGAGCTGTGAGGTGGAAGCGTGTCCAAAAAACTGAGGTCAACCAGTGTTAAAGGTGGCAAAGATACGGTCATTCACTATCGCTGCGTTAAATGTAAAGATATTCATACCCCCGGTAAATGCAAATTGGCTCAGATGGAGCCATAAGAAAAATTATACTGAGTTAACTGCAGTCCGCGTCGCTTAGTGGTTAGAGCACTAAGCCCGTAAGCTGAAGGTCTCTGGTTCGAGTTTCGTTGGCGTCAACGAGATTTAGTTCGATTGATTTTTTGGATGGACTATAAGCCTGTTCATTCGAGTGATCGATTATTACTGCTGTGCTGATGAAAGATGACTCGGAATCAAAATGATCGAATGCACATGAAAAGTTGAACCGACATTTCAGTAGAACAATCCCTCGAGTGATTTCTCGCCTCGAATTTCATGTGTTTCACTTCCTTCTGCCATCTCACGCCCGCACTGTCGTAACTTGGAGTATTAGACTTGTTCGAATGCTCGTTTCGGCAGTTCTATTTGGGCATGATTGTGGGGCAGTAATCGAATCATTCTAGTATACCCGATAATTCGAGCGATCGCTTATTACTGTTGTGGTGAGATCACTTGAACTCAAAATGATATAATACATGTGAAATTGGAACCGACTTTCCAGTAGAAAAATCTCCCGAATGAAAATATCCGAGCGATTTTTCGCCTCGAACTTTATTTATCTCATTTACTTTTGCCATCTCACTCTTGCGCTCTCATAGCTCAGTTGTGGACTTGCTCGAATGCTTGGCTTGGCAGTTCTATTCACTTGGTTAAAAAGGCTTTTTGTTATTTTCAATTGAAATTGAACATGCAAACAAGAGCCATCACGATTTTGAAATTTTCCAATAGTCTATTTTTTTAAATCAGTTTTGTATATAGATAGCAAAATATTTGCTATATGTTGTTTGTGGGAATTGTGAACTGGATTTTGAAATAAAAGTTTGCCTTAAAACTACCCTGTTAATATACTTTAAAGTAGCGACGATGCTGAATTTATAGATTTATTCTTTATTTATTATTATTAATAATAATATACTATGCAAGAATTCCAAGAAACAGTACATGTGAAGGAGGAACTCTCAAGTTGAATGGAATAACTATATTGAAATATATTTATTTAGAAACATAATTTGATTTATATTTTTGCTGGTTAATCTGCTTCATCGGTCGTTTGTCAGCTCCCCGGCTTTCGAAAAATCCCATTCAAAAGGTACTAACGTTACTGGCATACACAAAAACGTCATGGAAAATTCATGTAATTCTGGAAAAATTTCTTTTTTCGACCCCCAAAACTGTAAAGAATTCATTTTCCTCTCTATCAGCGGTAGCTCTAAATATTGTTTGACTTGAATTATTCCTGAGGGAAAGGTGGTCGAAGCACGTTGACTACTCTTTGCATTAGCTTAAAAAAGTTCCCATAGTAAACTACATGGAGTCTCTTTCTTATTTGAATCTAAAAATAGTAAAAAAGGAATATGGACAAATGCTACGTTAAATTTTCATTCCATGCTTTTTAATTAGACGGATTGATTACCCGCAGATAACTCAAGATCTAAATTCTGAGGAATCTGGGTCTGCCCATGTGCCTTTGTAGCCGTCTGCCTCTTAACATCCTGAATCCACTTTTGTACTTGGTTCTTGACCGAAGGCTAATTTCTTAAATCTAGGGTCCAAAAATGTAGCTTTAGCGTTGATTTTGGATGTTTCCAACAAACTGCAGGATGCAATCTTTTCAGACGCTCACTAAAATTTTAAAATTTTCTTACACACTGCATACTCGTATAACTGTTCCATCGTCTCTTTTTTGAAAATAATTCCAAACTAAAGACCGTTTTACACCTCGCTTCGAGATCGCAAAATCGAACACAATTCGACAGTTAACACTAAGAATAGACTACACAATGCAATATTGCAATAGCTAACACTTGAACTGTGACTGAGATCTACACGACAAACTTTCAAAGATAAAATGGAAACGACTGACTTCCAGGGAAAAACGACGACCATGTGTAGGGTAGTATCGCCCTAGAGTACGCACTTAACTTAACTTGTTCAATAAAACAGTGAAATGGGTTTGAATTTGTTTTATTTTCAAATTTTTAATTAGTTTATACTTTAGTGCAATAAAAAAAACATAAACCATCTTTCTGGTCCATATAACAAAACATTGCTCCACACAGCTTTTATCAGC
The DNA here is from genome assembly GCA_963969285.1 of Odontomyia ornata. NCBI lineage: Eukaryota > Metazoa > Arthropoda > Insecta > Diptera > Stratiomyidae > Odontomyia > Odontomyia ornata. The sequence continues at coordinate 40,808,704 of OZ017738.1, read as the reverse complement.
GCTCCTATAAAGGAATATCTCTCAATCTAACCGACAACAGGAATATATTTAGTTACAATAGAGAAGTAGAAGAAATCGACGCGGGTCGAATGATCATTCGATTATTGCATTCACTCGATTACTAATTATTTGATAAACCAAATCTCTCCATTATGCGCATCCTTAGTATACAGCAGAAAACAGTTACTGCGCCTCTTCTTTTCTCAATATTCATTTGCAAGCTTTTGAACGGTTTTGATTTTAATGTCTCGCCAACGCGATCATTGGTAGCGTTTGCTGATGATCTGATCATTTATACGGCAGACCGAAAAGCTACAATAGTTCAGAGCAATCTTCAAAAATGTTCAATGATGTGCAGCAATTGGTGAATGAAAATCAATGCGCAGAAGTGCGAAACAATTTTTTTCCGGACAATGCTGCAGAGGGTCAGTCAAGACCTGAAACTTTATTGGAAGGATTTCCACATTATGGCTAGTGAGCGAGTTCCACATAAATCCTGTGTTTGATACCTCGGTGTTTATCTGGATCAGTATCTGTCCTATATTGAACATGTCTAAATCATGTTCAGCAAAGCACAAAAAGTAGTCATGGCTCTTTGACGACTCTTTCATTCCAGATAAATTGATCAAAAGGTCAAAGTTATATGTTACAAGACCCCCTGATTAGACCAGTTTTTACATATGGATGTCCGATCTAGTACAATCAGAGTGCTAGTACTATGGAAAGATTAAGAATTTTTGAAAGGAAATGTCTTGTTGCATGTACTGGTTTATACAGAAAGCCTGAGACAGATTGGAAGCACTATATATCGAACAGAAGAATTTATCAAACTGCTCAAGTGACAAGAGTCGATATCTTCATATTAGAACTTCTTCGGGATCATATCGCAAGTTCTGTAACTGTGAGCGAAAACTCCTGGATTTCAATGCCGTTCCACCTTACAGACGGGTAGATTGAGACTTGACTCGCTACTGGCTTCGTTTCTCCAGAAGCATTCGTGTATTTGGACATGAATCGAAATGTTTTTGATTCTGACGTCGCTCCCAAGCATAACTCACATGTATAGACGGGCCACCGATAAGAAGATAAAATTCCCTCCAAATTTATGTTCACCAACAACTCCAATGGAGATACAGTGGAACTTGGCTCATTCGAACTTCTATAACTCGAAATCGTTATTAATTCGAAATTTTCACAAGTCCCTAGCGTTTCATATGAATTTCATATTAAAAAATCGTGGCTTATTCGATTTTATTTTGGATAATTCGATCATTTTACTCGCCAAAAGTGTCCATGAGCTAGTTATAAACTCTGGGAATCCCCGAAGATATCCTTACTTTTTCCTATCTTTGGCGATTCCCCAAGAGCTGCATGAGCTTAATTTACATTGACGTAGGAGACAATCGTGTCGTTATGGTCAAGGCAAAGCCTCCCTTTTTTACGAAGTCACTTTTTTGCATATTCAGTGCCTTCACTGCCCCCCTTTTGATCACCCGAGCAGGCAATTTATCTAAAGCGCGTGTATATTAGTGTTTCAGTTTGCTTGGGACTGAATTTTATATTATTGATTATTTTTTGTTGTGCGCGTGGTGTCCTCTTTATTTGTGAGACTTAATTTTATCAGATTTGTTGTTTTTTGTTGAATGAACATTGAGCCAAGATTTCATCGTTCAACTCGCGGGCTTATAAATGATTAACATTAACTGAAAAGGTAGCTGCGATTAGGAAAGTGGAAAAGGGGCTGAAGAAAAATCGGGGATTGCTCGGAACTTCGGAATCCCCTCTCTAACACATTGTCGACTTATTTAAAAATAAAGAAAAGATTTTAAGCAGTGAATTTGAGGAAGGAAATGACCGGAAAAGGTGTCGAGTACCAACTAATCCCGATGTAGACAACTGAGTTTTAACGTGGTTTAAGCAGGCACGTGATAAAAAGAATGCACTGAGTGGCCCTCTTGTAAGAGGTAAAGCTCAACAATTTGCCATTAGAATGGGGAAAATCAATTTTAAGGCAAGCACAGGATGGCTAGATAGTTTTAAAGCGCGGAATAAAACTTCTATTAAATCTATTTGTAGTGAAAGTGGTGGTTTTGATCAGCATAAAGCAGGACAATGGAAGAAAGAATTAGAAGAGATGATCCAGGACAAGGAGCCAAAAAACTTTTTTAATGTTGACGACACGTGTCTATTTTTCAAGTACACGCCTGACTTGCTATTAAAGACGAGAAATGTCATGGAGGGAAACTCAGCAAGGAATGAGTAACGCTTTTGATTGGAGCAAACATGGATGGCTCTGAAAAAACTGCCTTTGTTAATTATTGGAAAATCTGCTTGTCCCCGTTGTTTCAAAAACGTAAAGTCTAAACCTAATCTAGTGCACGAGCGTGGATGACAAGTTCTCTTTTTGAGAAGTGGCTCCTGAAAATTAATGAAAAAATTTGGAAAAGAAAAACGGAAGCGACGATTGTTGTCGATACAAACGAAGTGTCAAAGCGTGTTTGTTATAATTGTTATAAACCGGGGCACATTTCCGTGAACTGTTCTTTGCCCCAACGACGACCGCGATGTGTTACATGCCGAAAGACGGGACACAGTGCGGATACATGCATAAGTCGAGACAAACGGGAATATGGGAATAACCTGAATATTTGTCAGTTGCATTCAAACTATTCCGTACAAAACGAAATAGTGAAAAACATTCAGATGGATGGAAAAATGTTGGACGCGTTTATAGATTCGGTTAGTAATCGATCTCTCGTGCGAGAATCATGCGCGTACAACTTAATAAAGTATCCGCCGATTGAGCTGAACGGGTTTGCAGGTGAATGCTTAGAATGTACTACCAGAATGATAGTGACATTAAAAATAGACGATACAATCGTACGCGTGGACCTATATGTTGTAGCCGATCATCTCATACCAAAAAGTTTGCTTTTAGGATTGGATGCGTTGAACGGAGTTTCACATCGAATAGTTATTGAAAATTGCGAGTGCCACGTTGAAAGTAAATGTCCTGAAATACCCACCATGGAAAGAAATTTAACTGCAGCCAAAACAACCGAACTGCGGGGACTACTTGATGATTTCCGTGATTGTTTTGCAGAGACTACGCCCGAAATTGGTCGATGCAGGACAAAATCAATGAGTATCTAGTTGACGTCCGACACACCTATCTATGCTCGACCATATCGTATACCGTTGCCTAAAAGAGATAAGATTGAGGAGAATGTGAATGAATTGTCGGCCACAAACGTAATTCGTCTAAGTAATTCATTATACTCTTCGCCTATTGTTTTGGTTCCCATGCAAGATGGGAAGGATCGTCTTTGTATTGACTTTCGTGCGATAAACGCTATCTCCAAGAAGTAGCCGTACCTAATGCCAACTGTTGTCACGGGAGAGCAGTTCTTTATGACACTAGATTTATCCTCTGGATACTACCAAATTCCTATGGATGAAAGATCACGTCAGTACACCGGATTTGTGACTCATCTTGGTCATTTTGAGTACAACGCAATGACTTTTGGCCTCATTAATGCGCCGATGATTTTCCAAGAGATCATGATTGACTTAATTCATCGTACGAAATCAAGAAATATCGAAAGCTATATGGATGAAGTCATTATCCGCGACTGAGGGCCTCAAAACTCTGAAGGAAGTTCTGGAAATTTTACGGGAGATGGGTTTTACACTTAGACCGTCAAAGTGTGTTTTTTTTTGCATTCAAGTTAACCTTATTTGGTCATCGCATACAGAGAGACGGAATGAAGCCTGGAAGCAAGAAAATTGATTCTATCCAAAAATTTCCAACGCCTGAAAATGTGACCGATGTCTGGAGATTTCGTGGATTAGCGGGGTTCTTCCGCAAATTTATTGAAGGATTCTCAAAAATTTCTCAGCCGCTAACGAATTTGTTAAAAACGAAGGAACAGAAATCCTTCGTATGGGACAAGACCGCAGACTTGAGCTTCAACGAGTTGAAAACTCGTCTCTGTGGCGAACCCCTTCTAGCTCTTTATGATCCACGGGCTGAACACGAGGTACACACCGACGCCAGTTCTATTGGTCTCGCCGGAGTTTTGATGCAATCTACGGAGGAGAGACCATTCCGGCCAGTAATATATTTCAGTAGACATTGCACCGATGCTGAAACGAAGTACAGTAGCCAGAGGTACTGGCAATCGTTGAAACGTTAGATCGATTCCGATTTTATTTGATTGGAAAACACTTCCGAGTGGTATCCGATTGTAATGCAATATCGACGATGAAGTTGACCACTTCACATAACAATCGAGTTGCTCAATGGTGGTTAAAACTCTAAGGATTCGACTTTGATGTAGTACATCGAGCAGGAACCATGTCGATGCATTAAGTCGTCGACCACACGAACGACCGCAAGAACTGACAACAAAAGCAGATAAAGTATTACTGGTACAAAAACCTGACCAGAGCCACTGGTTGATATCATTACAGCGACAGGACCCGAAACTAAAGGAAATTATGGATATAATTGATGGAGTATGTAAATCAGCTCAATTTGCCCAATTAAAGTGCGATTACACTCTCAAGAAAATAAGATTGATGCGAAAAGTAAATGGCGATCTTAAATTTGTAGTGCCATAAGCCGTTCGTTGGAGACCTAGTAAAAAGTTATCATGACGATGCCGGTCATTTTGGCGATGATAAAACGGTCCATAGGATACAAGAACTGTTCTGGTTTACTCGAATGCGCAACTACGTGAAGTCGTACATTGCTTCATGTCCGGAATGTTGTCTCAATAAAGTGCCAGCAGGAAAAATCGAAGGTCGCTTGTTTTATGAACAGGTTCAACCTATACCTTTTAGGGTATGGCATATTGATCACTTAGGACCATTTCTTAAGAGTAACAAAGGCAATCTATACACAATCGCAATAACGGACCCTTTCAGTAAATTCACAATGGTTCGAGCCACGAGCGCAGCCAACAGTCGACCAGTAGTTACCATGTTGAGGGATATCACGTCATACTTTGGACTACCAATCCGTATTATAAGCGATCGAGGGTCGGCATTTACATCGAAAGAATTCGAGGATTACTGTGCAACGTATGATATTCATCACATGAAAGTGCCTGTCCAAACTCCACGTGCTAACGGCCAAGTTGAGCGCGTTAACCAATCAATATTGCCATATCTACGATGTTCGATGACGGATTGTAAGAAATGGGACGAGTTTCTGCCCAGTTTGCAATGGGTACTAAATTCTCAAATCAACTCGACGATCGGATTCACACCTAATCAGATAGTTTGTGATTTCCGTTTGAGGGATGTAACAGCGAGCCGTATCATCCAAGCACTACAGAACGATACGGGTGACGCTAATCAACTGTCGATAAGCGAAATTCGGCAGGAGGCTGCACAGCGTATTATGACCGAAAAGGAACGATGGAAAATAAGATTCGACGAGAAACATAAGATTCCTGTTTTATACGAAGAAGGCGATTTAGTGGTTATACATAACATACTAATAGCAACCGGGGAGTTCCATAAATTGGAGGCAAAGTATCGAGGGCCATGTGAAGTGGGCAAAGTTTTGAAAAACGATTGCTATGTTATCAAAAGCCTCGAGGATGATCAGAAACGAAAATTCAGTTTCGGGTTCACGAGTGATAAAATGAAACCATGGTGCCGACTCAGCCCAGATGTGGATACCTACGACTTTAATGACAATGACGAATACTACGAAGAAATCGGGCCGATTTCTGGCCAGGAGGGCCGAGCTGTCAACTTCAACTTGGCAACAACGTAGCGAGGTTCGCAATTAGTCGAGTCGAGTCGAACCAAGCAAGCGGTTGGTAGGAACAAGGTAAAAGATATTTTTAACGTGAAATTGGGGAAAGATAGTTAATATTCATTACTGAAACAAAGTGGTGCTATCTTTTAATTAAAGCAATTCCCTGACATCCACCGTCCTTTTATTCCTGACACATGCATGCCTCTCAACTCAAATATTTATCAAAAAGGTAAAAAAATCATTTTTAAAAATACCGTCCCTAATGGTTCGAGGGAGGATTCAATCCATTTGGTTTGGTTAGTCCAGGTCAAACTTGTAAAAGCATTTTTGTTACCCTTATAACCATATTTGATGGCTATTTTGATGTTATGTTATTAAAAACATGAAAATACTTAAAAACATTCAATTGTGTTCTTGTTTGGTACTAAAATCAGTAAGATTCTGCTAAGATCCACAGATACGAGTTTAATGTCAAAATCTTTGAAAATATATTGAAAAATTTACTAGGGAATGAATTTGAACCTAAAATTAATCACATTTTCAAGTCTTTTTTTAATACATTTTAGAATAAAGGTCAAGCGAAAATACAATATGAGATATTCCACGTCCTAAAAACAAGCAAACAATGACAAAAAGTCAAGTACATGTCGGCATCTTGTAGTCAACTTCGTGATGAATTCCTTATGCAACAGCATTTTTCTACTGCTCGATTTTGGGCATTGTTGTTGTTCTTTCAATTTTTCCTCCTTTTATTATTTAATTCTTCCCTTTCGTTCAAGTGCTCTGATATTTTCGACAAGCCTTATGCTGTTCACTTTGAAAGATATTCCCAAGAAGAATGAAGATCACCGCGACGAAGATCAACGTACAACAAAAACATGCACCAAACATCGCGTAAAGTGAAGTAATGAATTCTATAGTAATGCACTTTTAAATGCAAACAATAAGATTTTTCGCAAAAGATTAAAAGACAACTACAAGAGACGGCGACTTTTATTTGAGATTTTTTCATTTCGTTCATGACTGGGAGTTCTTTTGCGAGATGGTGGACCTACTTGAGATAAACTACAACGTAATGTGCTTTGATTTATGTGGAATGAAGTAAGAGCATGGGCAAAGTATCATTAAGATTCATTAAGACCTAATTTGTATTCCTTTGTGGGTTAATATGTGAGTATAATAAGGTAATAACTACAGTTATTCATTATTGTACTCATTTACATTTGCCTCCTAAATATTAAATCGTAACGACATTAGAATTTCACCTGTTATCAGTTTTATTCATTTATTTTTCAAATTATCAAAATAACTTTACATCCCTTTACCTTGACCAACTTTTAAAATAACCCCTTTTCATTGTAACAACTCAAGTTGCAGCTTTTCTATAAAATTTCCCAATTATTTTCCTAATTTACATTTACATATAGACCTCCTAAACACCTTGGGGTGCAATTCATTCGATAGGATGTTACCATCTTACAGTAAATATTATGTGCAAGCTAAGAAAAGGATCCAAGTCAAAGTCACCCAAAAGATCAAAATCTCTGACGGCAACACGCTTCCTTCATAATCACTTGTCATAACCCAAATGAACCCTTTAACAAAAACGAAAAGGATCTCAGTAAAAAAATGCAACCCCATCCGGATTCATGGGGTAACGAAACATAATTAACAGCAATACGTCATGCGATAGACATCGGTCCATCTATTCAAACACGATATCAATTAGAGGAGACAAAAAACTGAAAAACCATCATCTGTCCCATCGCTGATCACTTGATCGTGAAGGGTTTCTGGTCCGTTGCATTCGTTTACACCTGATATTAGGCGTTACACTAACGAATGTCCTATAGGTACATCGTTTTCATTTAATTGCATTAATTGAGTGTGTCCCGGCGACAACTTTGTATTTAAATGTCGTGTCATCGTAAAGAATTATTTTCGGAAAAGGATTAATTTGATCTTGTACTCACCGTATCAGCTGCTGTTAAATTGATGCCAAGACCACCAGCTCGTGTTGAGAGTAAAAATACGAAAATGTCGGCGCGATTTTGAAAATCTGCAACCATATCTCGGCGGGCAGATATTTTGCTGGAACCGTCGAGCCGCATGTATCGATGCTTACGATGCCACATATATTCCTGCGGAAAGATAAAGAAAATTTCACTTAGCAAACGAAAAACAGCAAAATACGAGTAAAGAAACCAAAAATATTTAATAATTATAAACAATTACACTGGCTTCGTATACTAATTAACAACAATAAATATAAATAAATGAAACTTTTTTTGGGCAACAGTATGAAGAGTTTGCTATTGCGATTTAACTGGTGGCTTACCAATGAAGCCACTGGAACAGCAGATCGCATCAGACTAGAAATATTTTGTAGTGTAGTGTGTAAGAAATCCTGTATGTATAGGGTAATCCACTTTACGCTTTGGAAAGTAAAGCTAAAGAAAACGCATAAAATATTCAGATGGAAACTAAATTTTTCATCCAATATAAAGATTGAAGCTTGCCATTATACGTGAAACACAACATCATTCAAATGTCCTCCACGGGACCTCTTACAGGCCTCAATCCTTTTGAGGTCATTTTCAATGACTTTTCGGCACATTTCTGGCAATATCTCGGCCATAACTTCACGAATATTGGTTTTCAATTGCTCAAGATATTGAGGATTGTTCGCGTAAACACGATCTTGCGCATAGCTCCATAAAAAGAAATCCAAAGGTGTTAGGTCGCAGGATCTTGCGGGCCAATTGACATCACTCAATCTCCAAAATACGCGTCCTGGAAATTTCTCTTGCTAAAGTGCTCGATCAGCCTGTGCTGTGTGGCTTGTGGCTCCGTCCTGTTGAAACCACATGTTTTCCAGATCATAATCTTCAATTTCTTTCCAAAAATAATAATAATAATTGACTGTAATGGCTCTTCCTTGATAGTTTTCAAAAAAATACGGGCCAATAACACCACCAGACCATAATGCACACCAAACGGTCACTTTTTCCGGATGCAAAGGCCTTTCTGCGACCACCTGAGGATTTTGAGAGCCCCATATGCGGCAATTCTGTTTATTTACGTAACCACTGAGCGAAAAAGAGCCTCATCACTAAAGAAAATTTTGTTCGAAAAATCGTTATCAATGGCTTGTTGTTCAATCACCCAATTCGCATACATTCTGCGTTGTGTATGGTCTTGAGGCTTAAGTTCTTGAGTGAGTTGGATTTTGTACGGATGAAGATGCAAATCTAAATGCAAAATCCGTCACAATGAGCCGTAAGACAAGCCCAAATGTTGAGCACGTCGAGGAATCGACAATTATATTTTCAGCAGAACTAATGTTGCGATGATGCACAGGCCTTGCAATATCAATGACCGATCCAGTCTCTTCAAATTTTCTCACTGTGTTCGAAATTGTTTGCTGTGTAGGTCGATGATGTCGACCGTAATCGGCTCGCATAGCCCTAAATGGTGATACAGCAGAATCATCATTTTCATAATAAAACTTAATAATTTTAACGCATTTTTCGACTATTAAATGATCTATATTTCTAAATGGCAAACTTTCAACAAAAAAAAAGCCGCTTTGAATGACATTTAATTTTGACAAATGTCAAATGGCAGGGTTATACTTTCCCAACCACGAAATGGATAACCCTGTATATTTCATTGAAAAATACTGCGCGAAAACTGTTATTTAAAAAAAATAGAAGTAGGCGAGGAAAAGTTTTTAACGATTGTCAAAGCAAAAAATACAGACCAGTCAAATTAGAGTAAAAATACCGATTTTGCTGGAAAAATCATGTAGTTCCAAATGTTTCAGGAATGCGTTGGCAGAGGTTCCCTGACAAACGTCTAATAAAATCCCCTCATTTTTCAATGCCGTAAAAAATTTGTTGAGGTCAATATTAAAGCTTATTAAATTCTCTTCAAAAAAATATATTTTGTCATCTACGCTCTATCACCTTCGAGACATGAGCCAGCGTAAATAGTTAATTTTATTAAAAGTTTTGAAATTCCTCCCACTTTCCTTGAATTTCATCCTTCTATTCTACGTCTAGTATTCGTTGCGTATAGACGTGTTTTTAAAAGCTCCTTTCAAGAATTTTTAAAAATTGAAATAATTTTTTGAACTTTCAATTCGAAACTAGTTTTAAAAAACTTATTACATTGTCGAATTATTTGAACAATTTATCGAATATCTGGATTTTACTCGCGAAGAAGTCTCAAGAAGTTCAAAAAATAAGAAACGTTTTTTCACCGGGGGCATGGAGGAGTCAGACGGCTTCCCACTGCTGGGGGATCCGGGGCCAGGCATTTCAAATACTAATGAAAAAATCATTAAACAAAAAAACGACTAAGAAAGCTTTGAGTATGGCAAGCGTATTACGCTTTCAAGCGAGGAATCGGAAAGAGTAACCGCAAGAATTACTAGAGAAAATGAAGAGATGAAACTCCGAATTCAAAATTTGGAGGAAATGATCCTTAAACTAATAAAACGTCAACAAAACTAGAGTGATTAAGCCACAAAGTACGTCCGGAAAACAAGAAGCGACAACAAATAAGACGAGCGAAAAAAAGTATCCACGCAACAGGCTCAACAAACAAATAAACCAAGAACACAAGATACGAAAAAGACATCCATCCATGAGGATGATAACATACTAAGCACGGGAGGAGCAAACGACAGCGCAAATTACTATGCGGTACTTGCTGCGATGAATCACGATATGTATACCGAAATGGAGTGCCAAAAAAACAGGTAATATTCATGATTCTAGGGATAATTTTACGAATACTTAAAATGTAAAAATAAGCAGGAGAAGAAGTCAACCAGTATGTCTGCTGGTTCTCTATTAAAAATAATAAGATAACTGAGAAAGCTCCTCCGATTAATGTCTTTGGGCAGGGGATATGGTTCGGCTATAAGATCGATAATTTCGAATTTAAGAGAGTGACTGCTGATAAACTCACATTTGAAACAACAACACTGGCTGATTTCCAGCTAGCGAAAGATGCTCTTAATAGTGTACAAGCTGCCCACTTTACATACACGCCAAAGGCGGAGAAAAATCAGACCTTCCTGTTGAAGGGCTTGGACTGTGGGGAGAATACAGTTGATCTCCTTGAAATGTTACAGGAAGCAGCACCACCTGTCAAATTCATTAGTATGGAAAATTTTGCTGCAAGAAGATCAACTGTTGAAGGCAAAATATTACCATTTTATTTGATATGAATTTCTAACGATAGCAGTCCAAGTACCCTCCAAAGGGAAAGATACTTGAACTTCAGAGTTGTGAGTTGGCAGGGTTTTCAAAAAACTGAGGTTAACCAGCGTTACAGGTGCCAAAGATTTGGCCATTTGGCTGCCAATTGTATCATGCACTATCGTTGCGTTAAATGTAAAGGTATTTATGCCCCCGGTGAATGCAAATTAGCTCAGATGCAGCCTAAAATATTATTCTGCGTTAACAGCGGTATATTTGGTCATCCAGCCTCATATCGAGGATATCCTCGATATCAAGGTGCGAAAGTTAAATTTTCCCCAAAACAAACCCAAACACATCGCAATGTCTTACTTTCCAACTTCATCAAGCCCGGAGTATCATTTGCACTTGCTGCTAGAGGACCAATAGACAACAATGTAAATAAAATAAATAATGTACGTGGCAATGATGAGCTGCTTCTCAAAATTTACCAACAGTTTGAATTTCTTTCAGAAAGATCAAAAAGTTAGTTTTGTTTTTCAACGTTTAGGCCAACATGTTTCACAATAGTTTGTCATCCAGTCACATTTCCATGCATAAGCTTCGTCTCATCTCGATCAACATCAGCTCCATTGTTCTATACATCGACGTGGCTATCTCCTTGAATTCACTGTTAAGCAAAAGTCTGACATCATGCTTCTCATTGATACCCACCTCAATTCATGGCACTCTATGGCATTCAAGGATTTTAAATTCGTAAGAAACAATAGGTTAAACGGTGATGAGGGAAGTGGCACCGGGATATTAGTTAGAAGACCCTTTTGTTTCCAAAATATTGAAAAAGTCGAATTCAAAAACTTTGAATCTTTTGAAGTGCTCGTTATCAAAATCTCACTTCCAGGTGAGGATAACCTCTTCGTTATCTATGCCTATGCAACGGCTGGGTATGATTCGCATTGTGTTTGTTGGTTTCCGGCATATCTCAACTTTTCTCATGTAATTTGCTGTCTTTGACCCGATTTTATTTTCTAAGATTTTAGAAAATATTTTGTACACCGTACAAATGACATGCCTCTATAATTTTCGCACTGTAGCTTGTCACCTGTTTTGTGGATAAGGAATATAATTGATTTACTCCACTCTTTCGGCATATGTTCTTGTTGCCAAATATGCTGGATGACTTTGTGAATAGCTTGATGAACACTACTGCCACCATATTTGATGAGCTCCACTGGAATCTCATCGATGCCTGGCGCTTTATTATTCTTATTGGCTTTTAGATGATGGAACAAACTTCATCCAGAGTTGCTGGGGCCAATGGAAGCTCTCCGCAGACATCTATAGGCTCCGATGTTCTGGAGCTGTGCGGGGGATTAAGGAGGTTCTTGAAATATGATGCCCATCTTTCCTTAATCTTGCTTTCATCAGCGATGATATTGCCGATGTCATCATGACAGAGCGTGGTTTTGGGCTGAAAACCACGTTTCAGACTTTTCACTAATAGTATGCTTGTCTTGTGTTGTTGCTCGCTAAACTTACATCTATACTTCTCAATTGGTCGTCATAGTATTTTCTTTTTTTAATCCTAATTATCTTATTCGCTACTCTTCTGAGATTTTCATAGTGTTCTCTCTTCTTCCTGGTTTTCCTACCTATAACATATTAGGTGTAGGATAAAAGTTCACTGTTGTGTTGCAATTATAAATAATTTTTGAATAGTGTTGGTTGGTTTTTTACCCTTTCTCCAATTGAATCACAAAATATGTAATAATTTTAATTGATTTGAGTTTGCTATGGTTTTTTTTTTGATTAAATGTTTTTCCTTGATAATGTGTAAATTTAAAGAGCCATTTGGGCCACTTAGTTTTCGTATTTTTATTGTCTGAAATTTTCATTGTATTCTTTCAACATTTATAATGACTAGTATTGAATAAAGTGCCTTTGACTTTCACCCTTCTTCTTTTTTTGTTTTCCATTTCACGAAAAATATGTCGGAAACGAAGTTGTAGGGAAATAAATTTCCTTTCGAAAGATACCCAGTTTTATTTTTTTATATTTTTGGTTTTGGGGTCGCATGCGAGTTTTCTCTTACAATATGCTCAGAATTTAATAAACTTAGCCATATTTTGCCCAGCTTTTCTGGAGATAGAAGGATCTGATTTTTTGTTAACTTCCTTACGAAGATCATCAAAACCTGGATTTGATTTTAAATTTAGTGTTTTTTCTGTTGATGGTCTTTTTTGCAAAAACAAAGAAAAGCTTTACAAACCTAAATCGCGGTCGCTGCAATTATTTTTTATTTTGTGGTTGAGAGGTGAATGCTATTTACCTGCTGCACTCCTATGCTCACAAGCGACTGGACTTTCCACTAAACAATCCCCTGTCAACTCGAGAATCCAGCCTGGAACCGTTTGGCACATTACTTCAGGCCAGGTCTCGTTTTGTTACGCCGTGAGGTACTTTCAAGGTGGGGGATCCCTGCTCCAGCGGGATGAGAGACGTCAAGAGGAGTTTCCAGACAAGCGATCCCCCAGCCCCGATCTCCCCGGCTGCTGTGAGTACCTTTTATCTTTTAGGACTGCCCGAACATAATGTGCCACATGGTTCTATTTGTCAACCGATCCCAGCATAACCGCAACTATACTATCCGGGGTGAGCTCTCCCGTCTCCCTGTAGATGTCCCATGACAGCCTGTCCTATTTTTTGCACACAAAAATGTGTGGCAAGCATCGTCTTCCTCTCCTGGGCAAAACCGAAAATTGGGGGCCGTGTCTTACCAATCTTGTGCAGGTAAGACTGAAAACACGCATCCTCGCTCAAAAGTTAGGTTTGTGAATTTTGACTTTTGACGTGTTTGTTCATGTTGTACTCATAGAGAACTACCCCTTGATTTTTTTCATATTTTTCGCTTCACAGGTGCCGAACCGCAAAAGGGAGGGAAGCATTTTTTCTGTTTTTCCGCTTCCCCTGCCCACGCGGTTATCGTTATTACAATTCTAACAACTGATATTGAGAGATTTCATCAAGAAATTTAATTTAATACTCTGCTTGACTATCATCGGTGAAAACTTTTTAAGGGGTCACATCCCCAAATGGGAATACCCCCTTAAAATCACGTTTGACCTTCAAACAAAGTTTGAGCTTTATAGTTTCTATAGTTTCTGAGAAACTTTGAGATCAAGACAGACGGACAGACAGGCCGCGAAGCTAGTAGTCGTTGTACAAAGTTCTAAGAATGGCGGCTAACTTCCAAGTTAGCCGGCAAATCACAGACGTAAGCGTATCAGTTGAGTAGAGAATAAAACAAGTTGGGTAAACAGACCTACGCTCATGTCAGAAGGGTTTTGTATTCAATTTACAAAATGCAGTCACCAGATCGAATCAAATCAAGAAACATGTCACAGACGATTTTATTGGAGAAAATATGAAATACGAAGATCATACTATTATTAACAAGGTTGAACGAGTTTCGACTTCTGAGGTTTTTGGTATTGTTATACTCATAAATATCTCCCTTGGTAATTATTTCAGATGGACGGCGACGGAGAAAACACATTTTTTATGTATTTCCCCCCCGTGTTCCCACTGAAGCAAAAACTGACAGTTTAACAACTGTTTTGAAAAGCTCCCATGAAAACTTTCATTCCATACTCATATCGGCTACGTTTGATGAATTTTTTTCAGGGGCCACTCTCCGGTACTGTTATCACCGATTAATAGCCAATTTTTTCGAATCCTAGAATGGTTACAAAACCCTTTTGGTAGGAGCTCTCTCTCGCCTCCTTGACTTTTTTCACTTATGAGCATTAATTGTAGGTACACATCTTCAGTCATTCATTAAATTGAATCAAGTATTCAAAGCATGCACCTTAAACGTTGAAGTTGGGGAAAAATAACTCAAAATTATTCAATCTTCGCATTTAAAACAGCCACTATTTTGTTTTACAATTACTGATACCACTAGCTGATTCTCAAAGATATACATGACACCTATCATTCCTGAAATTTTCATGCAAATCCTAGCAAAACTGTAGTGTCTGAGTCGGTAAAAAGCGCATGTTGTTCCATAGCCATATGTTGCCATAGTAATAAATGCAGCGCATATTGTTCCATAGTAATTCAGCAAAATTCAAACCGCTATAACTTCGCTAAATATGAAACTTTCAGGATAGATCAAACTTATAAATAGACATCTACGTACTGAATTTCATTGTATTTAAGGGTACCGTTAAGATTTTATTCAAGAAAACATAAAATCGATAAATCATACTATTACTAACAAAGTTGAGTGAATTGCGACTTCTCACGTATTTGTTGTTGTTGTACTCACCAAGGCCGACATTTCTGATTTTTTTCAGATTTTTCGGATCACAGGTGTCCAATCGCGAGGGGGGGGGGACACAAATTTTTCGTGTATTTCTCCTCCCTGTGCGCCCCTCGAAAAGTCCTCTTCAAGACCTTTTATTTGATATCCATATCGGCTGCCTTCAATGAAATTTTTTTTCGGGGGGTCACTCTCCTATATGGGGAGACCCCCCTTAAATACCTTATAAAAATTTTTTGTTGTTGAACTTTGAAGAGATCAACACTTTACACCCACACACAAAATTTGATGTTTCTAGCTTAAGTAGTTTCCGAGAAAAACTGCTGTGACACACGGACGGACGGACGGACGGACAGACGGACAGGCGGACAGACTGGTCGCGAAACTAGTAGGGTTTTGTTAAAATTATTTTACAAAACCCTAAAAAGGATTTGTTTCTTCCTTCCAACACAAAGTTGCTTTGGTCGCTGCAAACTATATGGAATGAAACTAATTTATCTTGTTTTCGAATTCACAAAGTAGGGATTTGGATATTTGGATAAGAAAGGTACCTGTCAATACACGAGGTACATTATTATACAAATCGAGCCAAGTAGTAGCCTATGCTGACGACATCAACATTTCGTCACGGTCATTTACAACTGCCAAAGAACTCTTCCTGAAACTCGACAGCGAAGCAAAACTAGTAGGGCTACAAACCAATGAGAATAAAACAACGCTCATGACGCAGTCGATAAAAAATGCCTCAAATACTCAATATCACCACTGAGTGAAATAACGTTGCTCCCAACGAGATTTGAACCTGGGACCTTCGGCTTATGCGTTCATGCACTAACCACTAAACCACACAGACTTCAAGTTGATAATTTGATAGTTCCAAATTTAGCGTTATATTTCATAGAACAGTTAATAAATATTCATTATCAAGAAAGTATATGCACCGTACAATCCAAGGATCAATGGAATGAAGTTTCATCTCAATTTTATTAGTAATTAGAATCCAACTAAGCTTGTAATTTTAACGATTCAAATTTGTTCCAATTTGAATGACTTGAATAATGAGTAATATGCAAAAGACATTGATTATTATTTAACAATTAATTTTTTTGTTCTAATGTTTTATTAATGCTTGGATGTAGTGATTTATTTTTAATCAAATATTACACTGAGGAAAAGAAACTACTGTGAATTACATCAAGACATATTGCAGGGGAATTTTTGAACAAAATGAAAAATAATAAGAAATAATACAACCCATGTTAATAAATAACCAATAGCACAAATAACAAGTTGAGTAAGCAGGAGAGTGCTCCTACCAGCAGGTCTTTGTAACCATCCTAGGGTTAGAAACAAGTTTTCTAATGGCGTGAATCGATAACTTGAATTATTCATCCAATACTTAGATATGAAATCGTTCAAATTTATACAAAAGATGCACAGTTTCTTTCATAAGCACAGTGCAGCCGCCATTTTAATCTAGCTTAAATGATTTTTCTGAATGCTCGGCCGATTGAACATGTTCAAGTTAAACACTATTCCTTAAATTTTCATGAAAATTGAAAGAAAATAAAAGTGCCTAAGTCAATTTTAAATATATATAGGGTTTTCCAATAAGAGGTGTTATTTTGAATAGATCTTGTGATTTAACACCTTGCGACATCTTCCTTTGGAGCCACGTGATAGAGAAAGCCTACGCCAATAGTCCAGCGTCGATTCAAGATCTCAAAGATGAGGCTGTCGAGGACATAGGGCAGCCACTTTGCGATTTGGTTATGGAAAATTTCATGAAGAGGATATGGGCCTGGATACGTGTCGTAGTGGTTGTTTGCCTGATATTAGTTTTTTCTATTAACGGCATATCTTCTTCTTTACAATAAAATAAAGATCCGATCATTTATATTAAAAAATGGCATTTTTCTTTTAATATTAAAATAACATATCTTATTGGAAAACCCTATATCAACCATAAACACGTGTTATTGTCGTTGTAATTCCATATAATTGAAATGGCTATAACTCACTTGATTATGATTCGATCTCAATTAAATTTTGTGAACATATATATCTCATGTCAGTCTATATAATTGCAACATTTCAAGAAGTTTAAAGGTACCGTTTTGGTTTTATGGGCAAAAATGTAAAATCTACAAATCATACTATTTATTATTAACAAAGTTGAACGAATTTAGATTTCTAAGATATTTGTTGCCCTTGTACTCATAAAGACCTACGTTCGTGATAATTTTCAGATTTTTCGGCTTAAAGGTGTCCAATCGCGAGGGGGGGGGACAGAAATTTTGCCTAGATTTTGCCTTCCCCTGGACCCCCTAATTCATAAAATGATTTTTTTATTTCAGATTATAAGAGTTCTAATTAAGACCTTTCATTTGATAACCCACTCGACTACCTTTGATTAAAAAAAATTTGTAAGGGCCAATTCGTTATAAGGGGGGACCCCCCTTAAAAATTTTTTAAATTTTTGTTAAGTCCTTAACTTTTGAGAGACCATCACTTATGACCTTTTCACAAAGTTTGAGCCTTCTAGCTTCTATAGTTTCTGGGGAAATCAGCTGTGACGCACGGACAGACGGACAGACGGACAGACTGACGGACGGACAGACGGACGGACAGACAGGTCGCGAAACTAGTAGGTCTTTGTAAAAAAATTTTTTACAAAGACCTAAAAAATAGATTTGGTAAGAAATCAACGTAGAAATTGTAAGTGATACAATTCCAATATTTGTGATTTTTGTTAAGTCTAGAGTAAACCAGAATTTTTATAAAACTAGCAAACAAAAAATAGAAACAAGTTGAAGTAGCAGGAGAGTGCTCCTGCAAGAAGGGCATTGTAAAACAATTAGTAAATCAAACAATATATTCTCCATATCAAAACTTGACTAATATACAGATTCCATGAATTAAGTTCAAAGAATTATTATGGTTATTATATTTTTATATTCGCCGCAATTTTGTTTCAAGTGTTTTGACTTCGTAACTTAATTAGTCATGATAACCAATCAATATTACAAACCATTTCTAAAATTTTTATCAAAATTCATACATTTTTATAGTGTCTAGGTCCGTTGCAAATGTGTATCTCCCTAGTATCACTTGTTAATGTTGTTGTAATTGTTAAATATTCAATCGGCTATAACTTAGCTGTTTATTGTTCGATTATTGTGAAATTTTCAGAACACATAAAATTGCTTTCCAGAAACTTAAATGATAGTTTTTGGGAAGTTTAAGGGCTCCATTTTGATTTTATAGGCAAAAATGTAAAATTTATAAAATGTACTATTATTAACAAAGTTGATTGAATTTCAATTCTAAGGTATTTGTTGCCCTTGTACTCTTAAGGTCTCAACTCTGTGATTTTTTTCAGATTTTTTGGGGGGGACACAACATTTTCGTATATTTCTCCTTCCCCTGCACCCCTAAAAGCAAAACTCGTCATTTTAAGACCTGTTTTGCAAGACCTTTTGTTTGATACCCATATTGCCTACATGCGATGAAACTTTTTTTTCGGGGGCCACTCCCCTATATGGGGAGACCCCCCTTAAGCACCTTTTAAATTTTTTTGTGATGAAACTTTGAAGAGGGTATCACTTTACACCTACTTACAAAATCTTGTGTTTCTAGCTCATGTAGTTTGCGAGAAACTACGGACGGACGGACGGACAGACGGACGGACAGACGGACGGACGGACGGACAAACGGACGCACAGACGGACGCGATTTTAGTAGGGTATTGTAAAATAATTATACAATACCCTAAAAATGGTTCATAAAATAAATTTAATGTAATGCCAATGAAAATATCTGAGAAAGACTTTTACCAAATTGAAAAAAATACATCGACTGAATTTCAGGCGTAAATTTCTTTAGAAAATTTTTGGTAATGATTGAAATGTATTTACACAAGCGGATATTGAAACATAGATGAATACAATTTAAACGTTTGTCACAAGTAAAGCTCACAGCCGGACCTTAGATACTTATTGTAATTGTAAAGACAAATATTTAAAAGAATAAAAAAAATGAATTGCTAGGCTAACTTAGTCTTTCCTTTCCAGCTAAACCGTTCTTTTCCAGCAGGAGAATGTTGGCGAACGGTGAGTATGCCGGTAAGAGGGTAGGGTTCATGTAATCTGCGAATGGCCGCTTTCGCGTCGCGGTTGGCACGCAGTGCCATAGCTTGTGGTTGCGTGTTTTTTTATTAGCGTAGATTTTTTTCGGTTTTGTCTTATAGTAGTATATTTCGGGCATCGCGTCGGTGATATTCGGGAACGCGTATTTTTGGCAGTTGTTTTTATTCATTTCCTTCGGAATGAGAAGATGCATTTTAGAGTAGTCGATGGGAGTTGTTTGACGCGTTACTAAATCGGGCATGTGAACCGGTGGCTAAATTTTTGTATTTCGGACTTAGTCTGCTCGCGTAAGACCCGCGACCGAAACTCCTCTCCGAACTAGCTAGCTAGCCAGCAGCCACCTCGGAGTAGACTAAGAGTGCCCGGACTTATTGACCTGAAGGGTACAGTTCGTTGTCACGTTCCAAACTTCACGTCTAGAACCGATGAGAGGGGTTCAGATTTCATCCGGGAAATCTCGAACGTTCGAGACGTGTGCGAAGCGAAGTAAAATCATTACAACTTCCTTCCTGAAAGATCTAGTCTACTGGAAGGAAAAGCATCGACTTTGTTTAATGACTATTGATTTTATTTTCTTTTTTTAAGTACAGTTTTGGACTTTGTTTCAGGGAATTCAAATCAAACTTTGAGTGCAAAATTTCTTGTTGTTAACAAATTCAACATAGTTTGGAAAATGCTGATATATTATCATTATTAAAAAGAAAATAATTAAAAATTCGGTTGCTATGAAACGACAATAACATATTATGTACGAATGCATCAAAAACACCTTATCAGGGGAAGAAAACACGCGTAATATCTTTTAATGTGAAAAAATAGATATTTATGCAAATCTAAAGTTTCATTTGCAATGTAAGACTATCTACATGTAGTGTCCATTATTACTTCTTTAGATCTTAGTCATTATCTCTTCAATATGTTCAACGAAATAAACAGTATGCGTAGCCACTAGCTCGCAGTTAAAGCATTGAATAACTAATTTCTGCATTTCATTGATGTATTTAAAAAAATTATGAAAGCTTTCATGTACATTTTAATAAGTGATGCAGATAAAACCGCTCAAAAATTATAAAACACCGTCCCAAGTTATCAAAAGAAGGCAGAAAATGGTTCAGGAAACAAAAAAAACAGACATATATCATAAGAGTATAGTTTTCACTGCCTGAAAACAAAGGATAAAAATAAAAGCTCCAAATATTTCGATGTTGATGCTCCCGCTTTTCCCCATACAATTTTTAAAAAGAAACTTGAATTTCAATCTGTGATATTCACCTCTAGGTAATGTTGCTCCGGTTTTTGAAAGCATTCAATAAATATCTGAGCCTACATCACAGGAAAAACTATGTCCCCATCATGGGCGTAGCCAGGTAGGGGCAAATGCCCCAACCTAAGCCAAATGTCCTCGAAAAATTCTGCGTTTTTTAAGAAAAAATTAATCTTTGTCCTCGAGGACATTTAGAGAAAATGCTGAAACAACAAGGACTTTTCAAAGAGTATTCTCGTAAAAAACGGAAAAAAGGGAAAAAAAGGAGTACCAATGAAATTTTTTATAAAAAAATTTTTCTTCGCTTTGAGAACATCAATTTTTGGTTTTTTTGTAATGGATAAAGAAAAAAAGAAAACCTCATGGGGTAAATTGTGGACAAAAAAAAATATCCATGGGTTAAAAAGGCAAGTGAGCATTCGGCGTATTGCACATATTGCAAAACTACTTTCCGAACCGACAACAAAGGAGACGGAGCTATTACAGAACATGCTAAAGGCAAATATCATAAACTACGTGCAGGAGGAGTGCAATCATTTTTTAGTAAGTTTCTGTTTATTATATTTTGTTTTTCCAAAATAAGTTCAAAGTATAATAATAAATCTCTTAATTGCTCCGTTCCATAAATTTCAAATTCATCAACAAAAAACTGATCCCTCGGAGCCAAGTATGAAAGAGTTGAAATCAATGATAAACCAAATTACAATAGTCCAATATATATTTCTTGACAAAGGACATGATTTTGATTGGCGTAATGTTAAAGTTTTAGATAAAGAAGATAGATATTTTAAAAGAAGTATTTCTGAAATGATTTTTATTAAGAGGACCAATAATACGATTAATAAACAGGATGATACCAAGAATTTGAATTCAATTTACGATAAATATTTGGGAATGTTTTACATCCATTATTTTCTTTTTATTTTGAGGTTGTTGATTTTTTGGTTTGCTTACATGATAAGGTTTCGATAGTAATTGTGGGCAGTGATAAATGTTAGTTCCGTTACAAGGCTCTTTGAATGATGACGTATTTATCGTCTTTCTAAATTTTACGCCTTTTTTCAAAGAATTGTATATATTCACATTTTTCCTTTTTTGGAGAAAGTCAGGAAGATTCTGAAGTTGAATCATGGCTTTTGACGTGTTGTTTTTGTATTTTTGTTTTTTCTTTTTATTATTTTCATATTTTTACTGAGAATGATAGTTTATGTAGATTCTGAAGAGGGCTTCATTTAAGCCGAAATATATATTGGACTATTGTAATTTGGTTTATCATTGATTTCAACTCTTGCATACTTGGCTCCGAGGGATGAGTTTTTTGTTGATGAATTAGTTCAAAGTGTTTTGCGATTTATACTTTTGAAATGTGCGTATATTTGTATAGAACCGGTTGCTCCTCCACTGTCGAGCCAAAGTGAAGCTGGCACGTCAAGACAAAGTGAAGCTGGCACGTCAAGACAAAGTGAAGCTGGCACGTCAAGCCAAAGTGATGCTGTCACGTCAAGTCAAAGTGAAGCTGAAGTGTCAAATCTAAGTGCGAGTGTAATGCAGATAAATGAACCTACTGATGCAATGGAAACGGAAAATTACGATGAGCATACCGATTTCACTGAAATGCACGAAACAACTAGCAAAACAAGCGAAACCCACGAAGAAGATTCAATTCCAATGGATGATTCAACCATTGACACAACTGAAGTCATTTCCGAATTCGACTTGGGTCTATTTATGAACAACCCATTATCATCAGAGCAAAGATCTCTGTTATTAAAAAGATGTTGGGTACCACCACAAGACTACGATTTTGCAGCAGACTCCGATGATTCAAAACGAAAATTTCTTCACAATTGGTTACAAGTTTATAAACCTTGGCTTGTTTATTCAAAGAAAGAAAAGGGCGCTCTTTGCTTACATTGCGTTCTATTTCATAAAACTACAGTGCAAGGCTTTTTAGGCGCATTCGTTGTTAAGCCAATCACCAAATACAACGATATGCACGAATTGAGCAGAAATCACGCAAGAAGCAAATGGCATCAAACTTCAATGAAAGCTGCTATTGAATTTACAACTGCCAAACCAGTGGACCTACAGATGGTAACAGGACATCAGAAGTTAATTGAAGAAAACAAGAAAATAATCCGTTCGATCATATCAAACATAATTTTCTGTGGAACAACCGATTCACCATTAAGAGGAAAAGATGCCGATTCCGGTAAAATATTTCAGATTGAAATTTATCATATTTTCGTCTTTTGATAAAATTCTAAAATATTTTTAGCAATGTTCATGGATCTTATTCGCTTGAGAATTGAGGCCGGAGACGAATCTCTTAAAAAACACTTTGTAGAAGGATCAAAATATGCGAAATACACCTCACCAGAAATAACAAACGAGATAATTGCATTATGTGGCGAGGTAGTGAAAGATATGATAATTGCTGACGCTAAAAAGGCATCAGCATACAGCATTTTGGCTGATGAAACAGCAGATATATCAGGAAAAGAGCAACTGTCATTGGGTATTCGATTTTACGACAAAAGCCAAGCAAAAATACGAGAAGAATTCATGGGTTTCTCTGAACTGAATGCGATGGACGCTCCAACAATTGCAGATGAAATTGATCGCGCTGTCGTGAGCTGTGAACTTGAACCGAACAAATACGTTGGGCAAGGGTACGATGGCTGCAGTGCTATGGCCGGAAAAGAAGGAGGCGTTCAAGCACATATCCGAAAAAAATACAAAAAAGCATTGTTTTTCCACTGCGCAAGCCACAGATTGAACCTTGTTGTTAATGATTTGAACACGGGCCCGGAAGTACGAAACACTATTGGCACCATCAAAGACATAATAAGAATTTTCCGAGAATCAGTGCTACGGCGAAAGTGTGCTCCGAACATACCCGCCCTTTGTGAAACTCGTTGGTCTCAAAAACACAAGAGCATTGCTGTTTTTAAAGCCAAATTCGTTGAGATCGTGAACGCATTACTGACTTTATCCACCGAAGGCAATGCAAAAACGCGATCAGCTGCATTTCAGCTACACTCTGCAGCAACGAAACCTGTATTTATCATATGCACTTCAATAATTGCCAAATATTCGGATATTCTTGAGCCTGTCGTGAATGGTCTTCAATCTAAAAGTCTTGACCTGCTCAAATGCAAAGACCATCTTGATAGAATATCAACTGTTATCTCTAGCCATCGAACCGCTGTAGATACCGTGATTGATGAAATTCTAGACGAGGCAAAACAAATAGCGAACTCGATTGATATTGAATTGGATATGCCCAGACTAACCCAACGACAGCAGCATCGTTCAAATCAACCTGCATCGAATCCAAATGATTATTGGAAAATATCGTTGCTAATTCCGTATTTGGATTCGTTGATATCATCGCTTGCAAATCGATTCGCGCCATTCAATTTGCCTGCATTTTCACCACTCACATTGCATTCATACATTATGTTGAAAAAAAGTATTGGCGATTTGAAAGAAGACATCAAGCCATTTTCAGAATTTTATGAATTGGATCTAAGTGCAGAAATTGAATTATGGTATAACACTTGAAAAGACAAACAGCTTAGTGAAGAAGCGATGAAAAGTTTGCAAGTGTGCGACGTAATCACGGAAGCGGACACCTTTTTTCCTACTGTATCACATGCATTGGAAATATTATTGGCACTACCTTGCACGACTTGCACCGTAGAAAGGTCGTTCAGCACTTTGCGGCGTGTTAAAACCTGGCTAAGATCAACCATGGGCGAAAATCGACTAAATGGTAAAGTTTTAGAAAATTAATTTGATTCATTTCATATGATAACGATGTTTTTATTTTTTCAGGACTATGCATGCTCAGTGTGCATCGGAAAATGGTAAAGGAAAGAAAATCCGAAATAGAAGATGAAGTCCTCAGGAAATTTGCTGAAAATCCCAGAAAATTGGTTTTATAAAACGCGAAATCAATGGTAAAAATTTATAAAATCAATTTGATTCATTTCATGTACTAACGATGTTTCTCTATTTTGAGAAACCAAAAAATGATACTTTTAAAGTATCTCTCAATATTCTTGTCAATAAATATGTCCTACTTTTTTTTCAAAAAAAAAGTCCTCGTTTTTTCATTGATTTTTGAGAAATTGTCCTCGAAAAAAGACCTAAAAAAATTCCTGGCTACGCCCATGGTCCCCATGCCGCAGATAGTTTTGGTACGTTAAGTGAATTTGCTAAGATTTCAATCTGTATGATAATTGCTGTTAATAGAATATTTTTGGGTTTAACATCGATTGTCAATTAAATCTTTGCAATATACAGTCGAACCAACTAATAAATAAATCGGCAGATTGTTGCAAAAGTTTCGCCGCCGGATATGAATTCCAGCAAAAAACTTTTGTCAAGAGTCCCAACTGCTTTACGATAAATGGATTATAGGTGCAAAGTTTTTTATATTTACTATGTGGTTAAGTACATATTCTAATATATATTGGTAATATTGGTATCTAAAATTTTGAAGACAATTCCAAAAGCATCGTTATTCTTTTCGATTTAGCCAATGAATATTATGAACTGATTCAATTATTACAACTTCCAATTTCCTGCACTTAAACTTAAGGCTGAACTCGATCAAAAATTGGTTGGACATATTAACTCCCCTAGAAAATTCACTAAAAATTTGTTTGTGCTGGTTCCTAGTATCTTCTCGCATTTCCGTCCATGAAACTCGACAAAAATCATGAAAGACTTTGAACCGTGTTTCTTAAACCTTTCAACTTTACTTAACCTGATGACGACAAACAGCTTTTTGTGATGTACTGACTAGTGATAAAAATATTGCCAGCTTGCATTTCATACAGAAAACAGAAAATATGTGCAAGAGAAATTCCATTTCGAAATTTGTAATTCAAATTTCGAAATGAAGTCTCTCTGCTGGTATAATCATGTTTCGTGTTTCGCACAAAACACAATCGTGGTTACAATATAGCGTTGCAATATAACCTCGGTAAGTTCAATTAAAAACATTTTTAAAGACAACTTTATATAAAATAACATTCTATTCACTTTTTCATATTCAAACAAATGACTTACCTCTAATAAATCAATCATCTTGGTCATTTGCGAGTATATCAAAACACGATGGCCTTGTGCTTTCAGCCTTGTCAGCAAATTATCCAAAACTGATAATTTGCCAGCGTCAGAAACAAGAGTTTGCTTATCGGGTATTGTGATGTGGGACCAACCCGTATGTATCCGGGTCTTTTCCAGTCCACCATAAACGATTTCCTGCCCATCACTATTTTCACACATTTCATGTCGAATGCGATTCCAAGCGGCTGCCCGACTTTCAACACTGAAAATTAACAAAAACAAAATGAATATAATTTGGTTGAAGAAATAAAAGAGAAATTTTTACTCACTATAACTTTCGAGCGTTAACTTGAGCCTTTGGACCAAGGCCATATAAAAATCTTGGCATATCTAATGGCTGACAAACGTGTTTCTTAGGAGTTCTAGGTATGTGAGGAAATTCAGGAACTAACGTGGTTGTATTTGATGGAGAGTTTGGTGACATTTTCTCTGTTTTAACAACAGGTCGACCTCTTATTGGTGATAATATAGGCTTAATATCTTCCATGCCATCCTCTTGTTTTATTTGTACATCGAGCGCTTCAATTAAGGGTCTGATATGATGGTCTTTCCTATTTTTACTACGTATAAAACGATGTTCTATCGTTTCTTGCATATTAGTTATTTGGTAATCACCAAATGTATATACTGAGCTGTCCAGAGTAACCTGATACGAAAAAAATATGACTATTAAAAGATTTCTACAAATTTTTTAAATCTACCATTGCAGTGAATAACAACGCATTGAGAACACTTTCACTCTGCAGAAAAAGCTTGTTAAGTATTTGTTCCGCCATCGGTTCATACAGCATGTATAATGATGTGAAATTTTCTTCACGCCAAAAAGTGCGTCTATAGTGCAGTCGCTTAAGAATTTCATTCATTTGTCGAAAGCTCTGGATGCTGGAAAGTGATTATTCAATTAAATAGAAAGTATTAAATTTTTCCTGAATAAATTACATCAAATTAAGGTATACTCACAAATAAATCAACCCGCCTAGGGTAAGACCCTCTGTTTCCGCTGGGCTCAAATTTACAAAGCGTGAAAATGAAAATCCACTATCCATATTTAAATCAATGTACTTAGCATAGTCTTCGGATCTATCAGTCTTATTTTTGGGAAAGACGGAGCGATAAGTGTACTCCGCTTTGTATATACTAAATCTATTGTACAATAAATGATGCTTGCTTGGCAAAGCAGTGGCTAAAAATCCTTGATGATAAACTAATTGTGGCAACACATAATCGTCACATTTCATAACAAGCGGACTTTTGGCATCGCGTCTCTCAAAGAGCTCGGGATGGTTGCAAACTTTTCGAAATTGCATAACCAAATTCATTAAGTTCGATGTGAAGTTTTTGTCAAATCCATGACCATCACCACCGCCCACAGTAAAATGCAGTAAATCTTCGATACGAATTTTCTTCTTTAAAGCAATGTAAAGTAGTTTTTGGCGGGTGGTTAGCGGGCAGTACACCATAATTTCAATTTTATCAGATAATTCATTTTCCACGTCCTTCTTAATACGTCGAAGCATAAACGGTTTTAGAATCATATGCAGCCGAGATATTTGTTTTTCATCAATTCCTGTTTTATTCTCGGCATGACTTTCAATGTCTTTTGAAAACCATTCGTTGAATTCTTCATGTGAGTCGAAAAGTGTGGGCATAATAAAATGTAAAAGTGCCCAAAGTTCAGCCATACTATTCTGAATAGGCGTTCCAGATAGCAGGAGTCTATTTCTACAATTAAAACCGAGCAGAAGTTTCCATCGAACTGATGAACTACTCTTTATAGCTTGGGCTTCATCTAAAACCATGTACTGCCACTTTATCCTATTAAAATATTTGTAATCCGAAACGACCAGTTGATAACTAGTTATTACAACGTGAAAGCTAGCGTCTTTGGTGTGCAAATCCTTTTGCTCCCAAAACTGCCGTAGAATTTTACGCTCGTTTGGAGAGCCCCAATATGGAACTACGTTGAAATCTGGCACAAATCTTTGCATTTCCTGCTGCCAATTGTGTAGCGTGGACGCTGGCGAAATGATAAGGAATGGCCCCCAAACACCATAACGTTCAGCAATATGACAAAGAAATGCTATTGATTGTACAGTTTTTCCTAGGCCCATTTCATCTGCGAGGATTCCACTGATTCCTTGATCATATAGGTTAGCTAGCCAAGTAACACCTTTGAGTTGGTAGCCTTTAAGGACACCTTTGAATAACTCAGGCTGAGGCAGAGATGGGGTCCCATCGACATCCATCGTCGGTGTTACAGGAATCACTTCCCCAACTAAATCAAATTCCTGCGTTCGTGCTCGCTCGGTATTAAATGCATCGCTTGCGTTTTTCTGTGCTTTTTGCTTCATCATATCACTGCAAATTAAACATTTCGGTTAACGACAAAGAACATACGAAAAAATTCGAGGAATTCTAACCTATTATAATCATCAATGGCTGCGAGTCTGGGGTTGATTTCTTCATCCAGTTGATTTAAAATACGCAGTTGCTCTTCTTCCGTCCCATGACCGAGTTTCTTTGACATAAAGTGGGCATACAGCTCAGTTTGTGTGATTAAGAAATTCAACTTGCGTTGCTGTCTTTTTGCTTCAATCAACTCAACATCCATTTTGCGCTGTTCTTCCGCTTCCTTCTCCATTCGACGTCGGGTTTCACGTTCAACTCGATCATATCGTTTCCAATAGCCTTGCATTTCTCTCGTCAAACGCTTCGCTCGCCAAACCGTTTCTTTCATAATTTTTTGCGATTGCATTGCACGTTGACGAATAATCTGTTACAGACAAGAAAATTTAGATACGACATAAGATTTAAGCCTACCAAGCAATAAATTATTTACCTTCATACACATTGTACTGACTCTTTTACAGCTCTGCAACATTTCCTTATGATTATTGGCTTTTGCTCGCTGCACTTTACCCAACTCCTTTTTCGCCATCAGTTGCCACACTTTCCTTCTTCTTGCGGCCATAACTTCTGGTGTTCTCGCCAACAAGGATTTCTTACGAGATTTTCTTGTTGTACCACTTAAATGACTATTTGTATCCATGTCATCATCCTGATCATCCCGCATATTCAAAACCGAATCGTCCCAATCCAGATCTTTAAATTCAGAGTCCAAATCACCGAAATCGTCGCTTTTCTTTGATTTCAGTCCCTGTTTCTTAGGTTTTCGCGTTTTCTCCTTATCCACCTTCTTTTCGCGTTCTTTCCGTTTCTTTTTAGTTCCAACAATAGAACGTTGATGATCAGGAAATTGATCGTAATTGGAAAGCATTCCGGTACCATAGTACCCATATTGTGCATTCTGAAGTGAAAATTTTGTATAGTTATTCTGTTTAATTTAATTCAATTAGTGTCTTACGCTTGCTGCTTTATAATACAATTCTCTTAATTTCTGTTCCTTTACATGATTCTTAAGCATATCACGAATGTATTCATCTTCATCAGATATCCTTGTATCACTGTCTGTATCACTCAACAAAATGTCTTGCAACCATTTTCGTTCAGGATCAACTTGCGAAAAATTATATACATGCATTTTGTCATTGCGACGATCTATAAGTAAAACCAAAATATTTCTTCAAAACATCAATTCGTTAAAGAGCATATATGACCACAAACCTAATTTTGATACTTTTATTCCATTGTAAAATTTATCTCCTGGATTCACTGACTCACTATCCGAATCGGAGTCACTTGATTCACTACTGGTCAGAGGGCGTGAAAGAACACGCTGGGCGTAGGTCATAAACGGACCCATGTCTAGACTGGACTCCAGACGTTGCAAGTGCAGTGGTTTCGCCAGACTTTTGCCAGGCGCAAAGCCGGATGGTATTTTGGTTTCCGTCATTTTCGACTGCCTATAAATGAAAAGAATCAATATTAAAATTTATTAGTATCACCTTTTTAGGAATCGCCCCTAAATCATTTGCTTTATCGATGCTGTATACTAACAAAAATTTATTTTTAATAACATTCCGTCGAGAGAATCATATCCAGTTCTGTTCAATAGACGCGAAAACCTTTAAAAATGATTATTTAAATCATTTTGAAGTAAATATTGGAAACATTTAATATATGACCCTTAACCTTTAAACACTTGATCAGGAAAAGCCTGATAATCAGAGGAAAGTTTTTGATTGGCCACCAAAAAATTAGAATGATTAAATGATGGGTTGAGTGTCCAAGTGACATATAAAGCCCAGGCTTAGGGAATATTGTGGGAGGTGATACAGTAGGGGATTGTCTTTCAATTCTATCCCACATTTAGCAGTCAGGAAAAGAATCCCCTTGATGAAATAATAAGACAAATTTTTTTTTGCGGTTGGGAGGTGAATGTCATTTACGCACTGAGTGTAGGACATCCATGCTCACAAGCGACTGGACTACCCACTCAACAACTCCCCCGTTAACCGGAAAACCCAGCCTAGAACCGGTTGACACATAACTTCGGGCAAGGTCTCGTTTTGTTACGCCAAGAGGCGCCTTCAAGTTCTTCTAGCGGGAGGGGAGAGGGGGAAAAAGAATTGCCAGACAAGCGATCCCCTAGCCCCAACCTTCCAGGCTGCTGCGAGTGCCTTTTATCTTTTAGGACTAATGTGCCACCTGGTTCCATTTGTCAACCGAAATGAGCATCACCGCGACTATATTATCCGGGGTGAGCTGTAGTGAAATAGGTAGGTTAGTTGTCTGTAAAGGACTGCAGCGATGGTCTGCTGCCGCAGCTGAAGAGGATGTTAAGATCAGCCGAGTTTGGCCTTGTCTGGGGACGCGTGAATGCGCTGGCAGGCAAGAGTTGCGGTGTCGTGGGGCGGGTTCTTTTCCCTAGCACAAGGACCCACTGCAAAAGAATTTCGCATCCACGAATTTCTGGGCTCAAATAAATGTCGACCGAAATCGAAAAGGAGGTAAACAACTAAGGGTCGGAAATTGCTGACGCAAAGGACAAACTGGACCTGGGGAAGACAGACGGACTTAAGAGAACTTCGTCGTTACCAACGATTCTTATCGCCCACAAATAAGAGTGGGGCATCCAGATGGAGGTGGTGCCCCGTCGCATCCTCCCAACCGGATCAAGATCCAAATGTAGACGTCGCCGTATATTTCCCATTTGAGTTGAAAACTCATACAAACATAATTTGCATGAATTTTCCCATCAAATGAGAAATATAGACGTGGCCAATTTATGTTGTAGAATTATGTGATGGAATCACAGAGCTCTATACCATTAAAGGGCACGCGAGCAGAAGGTCACTCTACCCGGCAAGAGCCC
This sequence comes from Odontomyia ornata, assembly GCA_963969285.1. Lineage (NCBI taxonomy): Eukaryota > Metazoa > Arthropoda > Insecta > Diptera > Stratiomyidae > Odontomyia > Odontomyia ornata. The sequence continues at coordinate 40,777,568 of OZ017738.1, read as the reverse complement.
CTGTTAAACACCAAAAAACGGAGGAGCGCGCCCGATGGCTAGCCCATGTTATAGGAGGAGCCTGCCATCGTTGCGGGTCCTATAACCGGTCAGGTAAATCGAAATGGAAAGACCGAAAGGTACTACTTCAGTATTAGTTCCTTTATGTCAACCATGGAGGCTTATGGAAGTATTTTATAATAATTAAATCAATATAAAGACTCAAGTAAATTTTATTATTTCATGACAAGCCCGAAAGCGTAATGTATTCAAAACTACTACGACACACTTCATCGTAAACCGCAGCATCACATCTTATTACCAAATTCAGATCTCGGTGGTTATTGCTGCTTTTATACTCACAAAGTAATTCTCTTTTCAGATTTTCATGTCAATCGTAAATGATCCGAAAAAAAAGAAAAAAATTGTACTATTTTAGTCTCTGTTCCGAAAATTCTCATGAAGGCCCTTCATCTGAGACAATCATTGACTACTATTGACGAATTGATGAAAAGAATCTTTCAAGGCTTCACCATTTCTGACACTTAATTTTATAATACTGAAAAGAGAAACTGCTATGATAAATGACCTGACACCTGACCTGATGAACACAGTTGAGTTTTCAATAAGGTTTTGATTCGTTACAGACAAGGTAATTAGACTAGAACATAGAAAAATTAAGAGAATTCGGGTGAAATAATAAATTGGTCGAATTATACGTATCGCTTAGATTACTTAAATTTTAATCCCAACATAACGATTTTTTTTATGCATTTAAGCAACCAATAGTAAAAGCTTACATGCTTAGTAATATGCAAGGAAAACTGAAAGGGAAGAAGCTGTTGCATCTAGGCTTAAGAACTTAAGATTTGATTAATTGCTTTCAACCTTATGATGAATTAAATAACTTCCCTAGGCAAATGAAGAATACTATAAGTTCAATCTGTAAAGAACGCCGAAAATAGTTTATAACTTGGTTAAACAAAACAAGGAACATTAATTTACGAAAGCTTGCAAACATAAGCAAATGTTTATCGTATTTTTGCTTGTTTTATCTTTCTAATGCATGCAATAGGTTTGAAGTGGGATTCTTAAATAGTTTTTCTTTGAAATATTGTAGTCAATCACTTAATACTTTAATTTCTACTTACTCCCGGTAATTAAGCTAAAACTACTTCGTGTCTTAACAAAATTCGCAAAATTCTCGAGATTAATCTATAGTAATCTACTTGCGGTTATAAATTTTTCCCGGCAAGTAACCAGACGGGTTATCGCCTATCGATAGCATATATCCGTTAAAACCACGTCTTCTTCATCAATGGATATTTTCCCAGGTGTAAGTTGCTAAATTTTCTGTTGTAATAGCAGTGTCATTGAAAAATTTGTCGTCCTTGTCCAGATTCTTGTGGTCCAAGTTCTTGAAAATCACTTCCTCCATGTGGTGCTCCAATTTCACGATATTTATGACCATGCCGCTCTTTGGACAAACAGGTCCCCGAACGGCAGCTTCCTCGATGTAATTATGACCGTGACTATTCTCCCAATTGCATTTTCCATGTTACAGGATTGTCGTCATCACTTAAATGTTTACTATGTAAATTATGTGCCACACTGAAATGCTCTTTTCGTGTGAGATACATAATGATTCACTTAAACGTGATGTTAATCCACTTCACACGGCACTGAATCAAATGGCCACAAAATGTATAGAATTGCAAAAGCGTTCCATCGAACAAAATTTCGCCAATTCCTCCGTGGTTCTTCACGATCTCCCGTCCAAACAAATGCAACTTTCCTTGGGAGCACTATTCCGCAAGGGAATTGTAACGTATTCGGGTTAGAAGGTTCAATGGATGGAACTGGTTTTCAATTTACACTTTTGAATTTAATACCCGGTCTTTAAATGATTTTGACGGCACTTTTTCCCACAATTTTCACACCGCACGTATTTTGCACCGAGGCGGTGTGCCCAACCGTCTTTCTCCATTCGTGGCTGTAAGTCGACTCGCCGACGCGACGGTAAAATCGCATCAGCTGCTCACTCAGCCGCGTGCGATTGCCTTCGGACATGTAATACACCGTTGGGTGCACTAAATCAGTGTTCCCATGTTCAAAATTTTAATTGGATGATTTAAACATTTTTTCAAGGAAAATTAACTGAAGTAGAGAAAAACGAAAAAGAAGTTAAATCTCACGAAGAATATAATTAAAGCGAAACGTTTAAATTTAATATAAAGGAAAATTGGTATAAAATTTCATTTAATAATAATAAAAATAAAACTATTTTACAAATTACGACTATGAATGAAAGTAATTAAATATTTTCCTAAATCTGCCATTAAAATTTTGAACAGGAGATAGGAAGGTTTTCGAGCAGTTTGCTTGTGTGACTGCTCGATTACTACAGAGCTCTCCCGTCTCCATGTTGAGGTCCCTTCGTAGCCTGCTCCATTTTATGAACGCAAAACCGACAATCGGTGGACCGTGACTTACAAATCTTGTGCAGGTATGACTGACAACACCCGTGCTTTCGGTTTAGCCACGGTCTCACATCCAGAATGAAGCGCGTAGTCCACCTTCCCTTCGTGCAATTCACCCAAGACTGCTCCAACCGCTGTCTCTCCTCACGTCCTCGTTTCGACGTAGGTAAATAGCGCGGCGCTCTTTATCAAGGAGGGCAACAGGTATCACGCCTGCAATAACTCTCACCGCCGAATCAGAGACTGTCGGATACGAAGATGCAATCCTCACTGCTCCTCTTCTCTGTACCTGTGCCAAGCAAAGTATACCTCCTTGCTGAGAGCGTCGCACCATATTTCTGCTCCGTAAAGTAGCACCGACCCTACAGCACTCATCAAGAGGCGTCTTCTTGATGGGCTGGGTCCCCCTACGTTAGCCATAAGGCCACTCAGAGCCGATACTCCTGAAGCAGCCTTCTTAGCTGTTGCCTTGATTTGCTCAGAGGAACTCATCTTCGTGTCGATCAGTAGCGCCAGGTACTTCACCGCTTTCTTCGATTCGATTAGTATGCCTCCAATACTGATCATCTTTACTCCAGTTGTCCTCTTTTTTTGTCAAGATGACCACTTCAGTTTTTTACAGTGCTAACTGGACCCACGAGCAGTCATCCAGTCTCTCACTCGGTGCATTAGCCTACCTAACCAAAGTTGCGCTTGTTCAACGGTGCGTCCAGCGACCAGAGCCGCAAGATAATCAGCATAGCCGATCAAGCGCAACTGATCTCGCACCTCCAGTCTCAGTAGCCCGTCGTAAGACACGTTCCACAGGTCTGGGCCAATGATAGCCCCTGGACAACACCCGATGTAACTTGCATCATTCGTAGTCCCTCAATAAAAGTTTGAGTAAGAGACAACAAGAACGGTGTCAAAAGGATTCTTATAATCTTGTTAAAAAGATATTGCTTTTAATATGTGTTCTGCCGTAGGCAAGGATTTTGCACAACAGCAAAAGGATTTTAACACTTCTAGGTGAAGTTTGAGTGTGAACTAAATCGGAAATTGACCTGCCACATAAGACTACAGCTTCAGATAGAGGGATATATGTTACAACTGGGTGCACTAGAAGACCCGATGTTGATACCTTGGTGGCATACGTATTTTTTGTGCCTGCTGCCATCCAGATTCATAGCACTTTCCAACCGTTGTAACTTCAAATACGATTGTATTAATATTTGCAGTTAAACGAGTTCGTATCGCAACCTTCCTTCTCCATCATTAGATAAATTCGATGGTACCATAAAATTTCATTATCAATACATGCCCGATTTTGGCCCAATCAGGATTTCACAAGTTATAAATACATAAAGGGTGACTCATTATGAGGTTTGGTATTCAATCGGTTTTTTTGACAAATCACGCGTGACTCCTGTCAAACTGTAATGTAATTTTTATTCAGTATTGTTTGACAAATCACCATGGAAAGACTTACACCGCAACAACGTATCCAAATTATTCAGCTGTATTACGCAAGTTACCGTTCGGTAAGAAATGTTTTTCGTACTCTTAGGGCAACTTCTGGTGTGCATCGTCGACCATTTTGGTGAGGACCTGATTTCACGTTTTGGACCAGTAAATTGGCTGATCAGATCGTATGATATCAAACCTTTAGATTATTTTCTTTGGGTCTCTGGTCGTCAGAGAGACGCCAACTTCAATCGACGCTTTGGAAGCCAACATTACTCGTGTTGTCCGCGATATACCAGACGCTATGCTGGAACGCGTCGTCCGAAATTGGACCCTCAGGATGGACCATTTAAGGCAGTCAACGTTTAAACGAGATAGTCTTTAGAAAGTAAATGTCATAGATTGTTCTTTCGACTACAAATAAAAGTTTTAATATAGAATTCTACTTCATGCGTTTTATTTGAGATTAAAATCAAACCTCATAATGAATCGCCTTGTGTAAGCTTGTTCAAAACCTGATGAAAGACCTATGGTTCGATGACAGCAAAGTAATTACATAATTGTACAAAATTCAATCTCAATCGCACGTCAGAGAGGGGTAGAAAAAAAAGATTACAAGTTTCGAACAACTTAAACAGAGAAATTACAATACATTAAAAGCCTGCTTAAATTCAGAAAAACTCTATAGTACTTTGCATTGTCCAGTGACTTACATTAGTATAAAAAATTTCAGGTTCAATAAAAGCCTGTAAAATCCCATAAAAGCTCGGTGTTACCATAGCATTGCATTGTCACGGGACTTACATAGTTGTACGAAATTTCAGCTCAAATCGAACGTCAGAAAGTAATTGGAAAATAGATTGAAAATATTGACAAAGTTGAAGAGAGCAACTTCACTAAAAGCATGTGAAAGCTCAAAAAGCTCAATAATATAACATTACATTGTCATGCAACTTACATAAGTATGAAAAATTTCAGCTTATTTGAATATCATGAAGTGGTTGAAAAAAACCGCAAATTTAGATAGTCTGAAACAGAGCAAGTTAAGCCCAATAAAGCTCATAAAAGCTCGATGGTCTCATATCAATGCTATCTTACGAGACCATCATTAGCCTGCAAAATTTTAAATCAATCGGACATCAGCAAATAATTAAAAAAAGGTTACTAGTTTCGATGGGTAGAAAAAAGCAACTTCAATAAAAGCCCATTAAAGCTTATCAAAGCTCGAGAGCATCATAAAAATGAATTGTTATTAATTACAAGTACACCTCAATCGGACGTCAGAAAGTGGTTGAAAAATATATTATAAGTTTGACGAACAGTAAGTTAAACAAAAAAAGCTTGTGAAAGCTCACAAAAGCTCGATATATTGCATCGTCATGAAGCCAAGTATAAAAAATTTCAGATCAATCACTTGTCAGAAAGCGGTTGAAAAATAGATTGCAAATTTTCGCGAGCAGCAAGTTAGAAATAAGTTTGTAAAAACTTATAAAAACTCAACCGTATTATAGTTTGCATTGTCACGTGACTTACATAAGTATGCAAAATTTCAGCTTAATTGGATGCTAGGCAATGGTTGAATAATATATTGCAAATTTTGACAGAGTTACAAACACACAAAGCAAATTAAATATAAGCTTGTAAAAGTTGACTTTACCCAAATATCAAACATCCTAAAATTGAATATTGAAATTTCAAGTAGGTATCTGCTGTCAGCATATACGGAGTCTTCCCCTTGACATCTCAGTTATCCTACTCGACACCTGTCCAAAAAGTAAGGTGACTTTGTATTTTTAAGAAAAAATATTTATTTATTCGTCAATTTTATGTTGTCCCCTTCAAAGTTATGCATACACTTGTGTCAATACACTTGTGCCAACGCTTTTTCCAATCCTCGAAGCCCTTCTCATAAGCACTTTTCGGTATAGCCTCTTCCAGCGATGCAGTCTTTATCTCCTCAATCGTTAGTAATCACGCTCTTTTCATAGGAAGGAGAAAAAGTCACATGGGGCCAAATCCGGTAAGTATGGTGGCTGAAGCATGATTGTGGTGTTTTTTGACAAAAAATTCTTGATCTTTGATCCATTTTTTTCAATAGCAAAAAACCACCGAGCACACAAAACACTTCTAACCGTTATGCCTCTCACCAACAAACCAAACATAATATATAGCTGAAACTGTAAAAAAAATAAAAAATTGATCATCGAATGTACGCTGGCCGCGAAATTTGAAAAGCCACCTTACTTTTTGTACACACCTTGTAACTGTCGTGCCAAGTATTAGCCTATGCGAACGACATCAACATTTTGTCATGGTCATTAGCAACTGCCAAAGAAACCTTCCTGAAACTCAACAGCAAAGCAAAACTAATAGGGCTACAAATCAATGAGAATAAACCAAAGCTCATAACGCAACCGAGAAAAAAATCTCAAATACACAAAATATCACACTTGGCGAATACAGTATCGAAAATGTGAGCAAATTCGTGTATTTAGGCGCCAAAATAACGAGAAGCGCTAATGAAATTGACGAAATGCGCCGAAGAATGCAGCTCGTAAATAAAATATTTTATTCAGTTTTGACGATCTTGAAGACCGGCTGCATACAAAGGAAAACAAAGCTCCAAGTATACAAATATATGATATGACCTGTGTTAGGCTATGGGTGCGAAGCATAGACCCTAACCCAAGCATCCGCAAACATATTGAACGCCTTCGAGCGTCGAATCCTGAGGCGAATAATCGGAGCGAAGCTAGACGGGGACCAATGGCGAATTCGATACAACCAGGAGCTGTATGAAATTATTAACGAGCCGAAAGTCTCAACGATTATAAGACTGCGGAAGCTGCAATGGGCTGGCCACATGAATCGTTTGGAAGAACTGAAGGCCGGAGACCAGTGGGGAAACCGAGGAAACGCTGGTCTGACTCGGTCACCAAAGACAGTTCATCGCAGCTTGGATTTCGAAATTGGAGGACGCGGTTGATGGACCGAGACACTTAGAGGCGCTTGTTATAGGAAGTGAAGGCCCGACAGGGGCTGTAGTGCTATTAAGAAGAAGAATCCATCTTCATACATAATTTATGCCAAAACGAAAAAAAAAAATGTAATGCAATCAATTAAAAACCATCTCCTTTATAGAACCCAGTTATAAAGTTTATCACTTTTTTTATGCGAAATTGTGATGAAAGTCAGTGTTTTGCTTCAGAAAATGAACTTTCGCTGTTAATATCTCCGACAGTTCGGCATCCCAGTAGCCACCTGTAAAATTAAAGGCAGGCTACCTGAACATAACATGTCATCATCATGGATAATTCAAAATGATAGCAACCCTAAGCACACAGAAAGCTCAGTAAAACAGTCCCATCACAAAAAAGAATAGCCTCTAGCCCGATTAAGGCACTTAATGGGAATGAAATGTTAGATCAGGGGTTCCAGACCGTGCTGACAAAGGCACTCAAGAAATTCGCAAAAAACGTCTTGCAAAAGATTCCAGAAAATAAACTTCGCATAGGCACCCAACAAAAATAAATACCTGATACAAAGCAGAGAGAAACAAGTAAAAGTAGCAAGAGCTCTTCCAGAAAGGCATTGTAAAATAATTAATAAATCAAACATCGTCTATTGAATATCAAAACTTAACTCACACTATATTCCATGAATTGGGCTCGGAAAACTAATATGGTTTGCCGCTTCCACGCATCGATGACACCATGGACACTTTAGCCGACACAAAATGGTTTTCTACACTCGTTCTCAAGAGTGGCTACTGGCAGGTAGAAATCGACAAGGACCGGGAGAAGATCACATTTTCAGTTGGGACCAGATTGTGGTAATTTGTGGTGATGCTATTTAGGCTTTGCAATGCTCCAGCCACTTTCGAACGCCTGATGAAATACGTGCTACGAGGCCTAACCTGTAAAACCTGCTTGGTGTACCTAGATGTCATCATTGTTATCGGTAGAACGTTCGAAGAGCATGTGCGGAAGTTAAAAGAGGTTTTATCCCGATTACGACTGGCGAATTTGAAACTTAGTCCCGACAAGTGTACCCTTTTCTCAGCTGAAGTAAAATACCTGGGACACGTCGTATCAGCAGAAGGGGTCAAAACAGACCCTGGAAAAATTGAAACCGTAAAAAGCTGGCCAACACCAAACAACAAGCGACAACTACAAAGTTTTCTGGGTCTGGCGACCTACTATCGAAGATTCGTGAAAGATTTTGCCAAAATAGCTAAGTGTCTCCATCAGCTAACCGAGAAAAATCGTCCGTATGTCTGAAATGAACAATGTCAGGTATCCTTTGAGACATTGAAGGAGAAGCTGTGTGAATCACCCGTGCTGGCATATCCGAAACCCGGAAAAATGTTTGTAGTTGACACCGATGCGAGCAACGGCGGTTTTGAAGCTGTACTTCCCCAACAGATTGATGGCGAAGAAAGAGTCCTCTCGTATTACTGTCGAGTTCTCTCAAAAAGTGAGAGGAACTACTGCATGACCAGGAAGGAACTATTCGCTATAAAAGAGGCCACCAAGCAGTTCCACAAGTACCTGTATGGCCACAAATTTGTTCTTCCTACAGACCATGCATCGCTGAGATGGCTACTTAACTTCAAAAACCCCGAGGGACATGTTACGAGATGGATCGAAAGATTGCAATCATACGGTTACGAAATTTTTCATCGGAAGGGCGGAGTTCATGGAAATGCTGACGCCCTATCTCCTCGTCCATGTCCAGCTAACTGCAAGCATTGCCGACGGATTGAGGAAAAGGAGCCGACCGTTGATCTGCAAGTGATAACGGCCGAATTCGATGAAGGTTGGTCATCGGAGGAGATTCGAAATGTCCAGTTAGCTTGTATAGAAGGAGACAACCGGGCGACCTGAGTGGAAGGACGTTTCGATGCATGGTGCCAACCTGAAAAGTTATTGGGCACAATGGAACTCCCTTCAGGTGGAGAGTGGCGTACTCAAGCGGAAATGGGAAACGGCGGATGGCAGCTCCTATAGGATGCAAACTATATTTCCCAAAAGCCGAATCCACGATGTCGTTAAGGAAATGCACGAAGGATCCTTGGGAGGCCACCTCGGTGTTAACAAGGCCTTAGCGAAATTGCGGGAAAGGTTCTGCTGGCTCCACGCTCGAGAAGACGTAGAGGACTGGTGCCGCAGATGCACAATTTGCGCTTCCGTCAAAGGTCCAAAGCGATGACTGAGAGGACACATGCAAATCTACAACGTGGATGTACCGTTTGAAAGGATTGCTGTTGACATCGCAGGACCCTTTCCTGAATCCGAATGGGGAAATCGATACACGCTGGTTGTGGTCGATTATTTCAGCAAGTGGCCCGAGGTCTACCCCATTTCCAACCAGGAAGCTACTACTGTAGCCGAACAGCTAGTGTTAAATTGGGTCAGTAGGTACGGCGTAACTTGTGAACTACATTCGGATCAAGGCCGAAACTTTGAGTCACTAGTTTTTGGCGAAATGTGCGAGCTGCTGGGAATACGGTAAACGAGGACAACACCGCTGCAACCCCAATCCGATGGAATGGTCGAACGTTTCAAAGGCACACTCAATAAACACCTGGCCAAGATGGTTGACGAGAACCAAAGGTACTGGGACCGACACATCCCACTATTTTTGATGGCGTACAGAGCTGCCAAACATGCATCGACGAGCCAAGCCCCAGCCAAAGTCATTTTTGGAAAGACTATTCGTCTGCCAGCTGATATAAAGTTCGGAACACCCCCTGAGAAACCCCAAACGATCTCGCAGTACGCAAGTGCGCTAAGGCAATGGTTGAACCAGATACATTGGACAGTGCGAAAACACCTCGAATCGGCTACTGACCGCATGAAGACCAGGCATGATCTAAAGACAAACTCTACCGGCTTCCAGCAAGATGACTTGGTGTGGCTATATAACCCACAACGGCGGAAGCGTAGTTCTCCAAAGTTGCAGCATAATTGGGAGAGACCATACCGAGTTACAAAGCGAATCAACGACGCATACAGGAACACCGTAAGCCGAGAGAAATGAAAATCATGCACCTGGCCCGTCTTGCCCCATATTACATCCAGGGAGACTTGACTACAACTGGCGACACATCTTTTCGGGGCGAAAAGAACTGAGGTGGGGGCAGTGTTACATGTGCAAATGATTCTGCGAGCTACTGTCGCAATTGTCTTCGCAACTATTAACAGCATCATGATCAACAAACGAATGTACTCGAAAGCACAAGAATACACCAAGCATGATCAACATCTGAAAATGACGTCACTGCGCTTTTCAGAATTGCTCGAATATTCCAGGTAGTTCTCGTCAGAGCATTCGCCAATGTACGAGAAATGGATTGAATAACTAGAGACCCTATATAAAGCCGAGCTGAATGAATGGGGGAGATTATTACAACCGCGATAGTAAAACTGCGATAAGTGTGGCGCGCGAATTAAAGGCGATATTGATTGATTGTGAAGTGATTTTCATGATATAGACAGTGGAAATATAAAGTTGATAGACAGTAAAAATTAGATTTAAATGCGATTTGTAAGATAGTGAAATTCATGATTGTGCATTCTTTGTAAATAAACTCTTTTAACTTAATTTAAAAGACAGTGCGTTTTCACTTTCCCGGAACATTAAAATTATTGGCCGCGAACCATAACACGCGACAATATATTAAACATGGGATTAAAAAGTGCGTGATGCACTGCTCATAGAGGCGCTCACCGAAAGCCTGTTTCGCTGCTTCATTGTTAAACGTAATAATTCAGTAAAAGTGGTTTGAAAACTAAACATGTTAAAAGTTTGCAACCAGCAAGTGGAAGTAGAATATTTCAGACACCATGATCTAAGGTGGTATATGAGTAGTGCTTAGTGAAAACTTTAGGTTATTTAAGCGGTGTTACATTTCCATCGATATTATCTATATTATTCTGTAATTGGGAGATACGTTGAGCGACTGTGTTGATTAAATCATCATCCGCGTCCTTATGAGTCCTTTCCAGCGTTTCTATTAAATTTTTTAGAACGTTAATAATATGTTAGATGTCCGTAGCCCTGTGTGGATTTTTGAGAATGGGGTTCTGTGGAATTTGCATGTTCTCGACGCTCAGGAGCACATTCTTCTTTTGTAGCTGTCTGAGACACATATCCTTGGGTCGCATGGGATCACTTTTCGTACATCCCTAACGGGATTTTGTTTATTAATGAATCAGTCTCTCGTTAGCTGCAAGAAATCCATTTGCGTGATACCGTCAAGATCTAGGCCCCTATATCAACTCGTATTTCTATTTAGAATAATTCTGGCATCTTTAGTAGTGATCTTCAATTGATCTACTTCGACTTCGTGCTTCTAATTCACCCATACGGGTCAATTTCGATCCATAGACATGTGATTACTCCTGTTACAAAGAAGGCATTTAGTGTGGTACTTTTCTCCGGAACAATCACTTGAGCCGCATCTACATTACACTGCCTCAGTTTCAACCTGAAATAATCCACCCACACCTTCAAAAACGCAACGTTAAGAAAAGTATTTTCCTCAACATTAATTTTAAATGACTGCGTAGGTACAGTATTAATTTAACTACCAAAGCGATTGCATGGTATAGCTATTTTCAATAATTCATTTAAATCAAGGTCCAATTCGATGTCTCTCACCACCGCGTACCTGTAGATGAAGCTCTCGGTATAAACGCATTGATGTTATACTTTTTAAAAGCTTCATTATCAATTGGTTATTGGCGTCAACGGGTGAACCGAAAAACACATTAAATTTTTGAATACGGAACAGCAGAACTGGTCTCCCTTCAAGTTTCCTCTCAAAAATTACAGGAAAATCCTTTTCTTTCGCGTTAGCTTTGTAATGGTTCGTTTTATTCAGAAGCACAGACAGCACTGTCTTCAGCATTGTCGATTTCTACAAAAAATGCCGATTAAGCGCCAATCCCAAATGTGTGCCTATTGCAGCACAGCTAAGGACGCACAGATCATTATAGAAATGCACAACATGTGGCATCGATCTTTGCCTAAATAAGGATAGAAACTGTTTTTAAGCTATCAAACCGAGCAGATCCTTTGTACCCAGTTGTTCTGGAAGATAATCTATATTTGAAATTGCAAGAAGTGTTTTCTTTTGTTGTTTTTTCAAATTTTCAAATTCTTGTAGACGGATACTGTTCTTCAAATGGTTAACTAGTCAATCAAGGAATAAGTGTGTTTGAAAAATGAGTAGTTCCCTAAGCATGACTACTCAGGTGTTTTTTTCACATAAATGTAATTAAATTTGAAAAAGACGTAAACGATTTCGTCAAAAATTTCAGAATTTGACTCGCTACTATATATCGGCTGTCCGAAATGAATTTCTTTGTAAGACGATAAGGGTTAATGATCATAACCATACTACAGTAGAAAGCCTGTTTCGGAAAGCTCTACTACCACATACATGACCGCATGTAGGCTGACTTTTTTGCAAATTCATATGGCGGTGTATGACGAATTGTGGAAGTGCTAACGAAAATTCGGGGTTTTTCACAGGTTCGAGACGAATTTCAGCGGTAAAAACCTAGAAGCTCCGCGGAGAACGCAGTAGCGCTCCTTGTGAAGTGAAAATGGTTTCAGTTCGCTAATCCGTTCAATTTTAAATGTCACCAACTTTGCTTCTCAAAGTTTAGCCGTTCTAACAGGTGTCGGAGTACGGTGGACAGTGCAAGGTGAATTTCAAGCATACAAAGATATGTGTTGGCCTTTTTTATGTGAATTATTACATTACATCATACAAGCGTTTTAAATTATAGTACTTTGCATTTCGAGAGTTTTGCCGTTGTAGGCTGACTACTACATACCCAAGTTTTCCCTGGCAGGCATCCCACTGTACTCTAATTTTAAGAATAAGGGGAGTCAGTCCATCCAGGCCGTGCACTGCCTTGACAATCCTATGCAGCGTATATTTTGCGCCTACACTAATGTCGGTTACGTCCAATGCGAGCCTTGAGACGTACATACCATCTAACAGAATCGCATGTTTCAAGCTGAACTTAATCTCAAGCCTAATTTAATGTTCGCTTCAGGATGGTAAGAATGGAAATACTGGATCCCCAGACGTACGTTGAAGGGTAAACCGCAAGGGAACCGTCCAGTTTGAAAACTGAGGAAACGATGGAAAGATTCAATCGTTGCTCGTAGCAGATCCCTGCTTGGAATTTCCAATTAGCGAACTAAAGGTTGTATCAGTAGTTCGTCCGTCGAAATCGAGAATAACTTCCATATAGACTAACTTTTTGAATGAGACATATTCCGATAATCTTTAATCATAAGAAAACAGGAACAAATCGTCGTCTTACCGCGTTGAAGCAACTCAGGTCTGTGTTTTAATAACTATTTTTTTTTTTCTTAATTAACTACAAATGATAGGCAACAGTAAAAGTGATTGAGATTAGCTTCGGTCCCATTTGGAAATTTACCCAGTACTGGAAACAGTTCAGCTAAGCAGAGAATATATCAATTGAAAGGATAATAAATGATAATTCAATTTGTTTGCCACTAGGGGCGATCCGGAAGCAACAAGTGGAACATAATTTTCTCATCATTACCACTGTCCTCCTCCAAATAGGCGCTAACTAATACTGAAAGCGTGGTACTGACCGTTCCACCTTCTCGAGTGCCACAACATTCAATCACGATAATTAGCTACCCTATCTCTAAGCGAAAGCCCGAAAGGGGCTGAAGCGCTAAAGCAACAAAAAATACAAAAGGCAACCAACCATTTAATTTTTTCTCTGCAGTATTACCGCTTGGCCAAAAGAGAACCGTTGTTGAAACCAACCTGCAAGTAGCATGTATAATAAACACTAACTTGCGCAACCTGAAGCTAGCAACTAAGCACCCTCCCACAATTTCTAGTATCAATCACTTCCAAATGAAATGTTAAAAACGTGATAACCACGCTAACATTTCTCCACATCATTATCGTCGTTACACTTAATTTCCGCGATAACATCGATAAGTAAATACAGGTGGAGTCTGATCCTGGAACAAAAGTGAGGTTAGGTCTGGTATTGTTTTGATGCATTTATTCAGTATATCTGGGTCGCGTGAGTCGTGCCGTTGACCCACAAACGTGCATTGCACGCATCTCAATCCCGCCAAATGTATTTTTCATAAGCAACACATGGAATTTGTGCCATACAATAGCGTCCAGGTTCCAGCCGTATTCTTTACCTTTTCGGGGAAATCCCGCCAATTGCTTTCTTCCGCACTCACGTAAAATGATTCCGTTTCCGTTTTCCACAATCGTTTGCCGGCTGAAATTTCGCAAAACCTTGTAAAACTCACGCACAATTTAACCAATAATCAAACGCTGTCAAAATGCTCCATCACGCGACGACAGAAACTTTGCCCGCTTTGGTCCGACAGTCGAAAATGCATTGCTTCGCTAGATACTGGGGTGAATGCGGAAAAAAGCAAATGACGAGCGCAGTACTCATTTCGTGGTAACGCCATGTTGACAGTTTTGACGTTTATTTGAGAGAAATCATATGACATGTGTCGAATTGACAGTGGGATTGGTCTAATTGGGAATACTGAAAAGAGGTTATATTGAAGATTTTAAAATTTTCGCTACTGACAAAGTTTTATTAAATGCATCCAGCATCACAAGTATGATGGCTGTCCTCAGAAGCTAAGATAATAACAAGACACTTCATTCAAAATTCTATTACAGCTTAAGATATAATTATTATTTTACTCGATACAAGCTCACTAACAGGTGTCGCGCACAACTGGTCTAAATTAATGCTCAACTCATAATAGTTTGTTGAACTATCTAATTAACAAAATCAAATTTAATTTATAAGACATTATTTGCAAATTAGTTCATTTATTTAATGGAACACAACAGACAATGAATAGGTGACTAATATTTTTTCGTTCGAAGGCATCAAATATCATCGAATACAATTGGTTTAGTTGTTGCTACCAACATTTTTCTGTTTGGTAAACGATTATTGCATTCCAGGAGTTATTTTTGAAAAAGAAAACGAAATTTAAGATTAACTGGGCCTGTTAACTTCCGTTTTGGTTGACTTATTTATTTTTTCTTTAATCTACAATAATTACACATGAAATAAAAAAAAATTTATTTGATATATTGATTCGGTCTTCAGATCAACAATTTTGAAAAAAAAAATTCACTTTACTTCATTTAGAAGCCATCTGTTCGATTTCAAGCGGCTAATTAAGGTAGCATTTTTTAATCGATGGGGTGCGCTCCTCTAGGGAGCGCAGAGTCATTTCCAGGGGTTGTAGTGATCATGAGTGGTCCATTGTCCGTGAAGGGCTTGCGACGATGTTGGGCTGCCTCAGTGAAATAAGTATTCGTTTTCACTGAGAGTGGCTTGGTCCAGGCACATGTATATGCGCTGATAGGCTAGCAACTGCGGTATCATGGGATGGTTTCTTCCCCCCCAGCACCATGTTCCAATACAAATTTTTTATTACACACGTGATTTGCAGGGTGGAGAAATACGGAGCGCAAACAGAAAGGCGCTAGAATGATGGCTGAAAGTTTATTGTTTCATGATACGAGTATTTTCTTTTCTTGTTTTCGGCACATTCTTAGAAACTTACTTCGTCTCAGACGAAAAAATTGCATTGCACAGGACAAAGTGAGGCCCCAGGTAGAGTTGGTGCCCCTCGAACCCTCCAAAACCGACTTTGGGGCCTGGTGGCGAAGCCCACGTGCAGGGACTCTCCATCCCTGGCGAGAGCCTTTATAACAAAAAGAAAAACCAAAACCTGATATCTGGGTGAGCAGAGACTCCTTCCATCAATGCGGGTCTTCTGCCCGGTCCCTTCGAATGGCGAAAAAAGAAGGCAGAAATCTTTCTTTTCTCTTAACAAACCGTATTCTTTCTTCTCCAGTATTTCTTAAAAAGTATAATAATGAGCTCATCGATGCCTTTGACACAAATATCGGGCTAATGCAGGGAGATGGTCTGGCCCCATTGCTATTCAATTTGGCTCTGGAATAGGACATAAGGACATAAGGAAGCTACCTCTCACACGAGATACATTACTATACAAGTCGAGCCAACTAGTAGCATATGTGGACATCAACATTTTGTCACTGTCATTAACAACTGCCAAAGAACTCTTCTTGAAACACGACAGCAAAGCAAAAGTAGTAAGGCTACAAATCAATGAAAATGAAACAAAGCTCATGACGCAGTGAAGGAAAAATACCTTAAATACACAAAATATCACACTTGGCGAACACAATATCAAAAATGCGAACAAATTTGTGTATTGAGGCGAGACTGGTATTGAAAGAGACGAAATAAGCCCAAGAATACAGACCCGAGAATGCAAGATTCTCACAAATAGATGTTTTAAGAAATAAATAGAAAAGGAACTAAGAAATGCCGATGTAACTTCCATCCTTTGTTGGCCCTGTGTCGTATCATAAAGCAGATTTATTTCCCTTCCTCAGAATTCACATAAAATATTCTGGGACTTAAATAGGGGTTTTCAACGTATCTAGAACATTCACCCATTGAACAGAATCGAAGGCATTCCTAACGTTGAGTGTTACCAACAGAACGATCTGCCACTTAATCTGGCTATATACTTCCGCCTTTTGGACTGCACTCACCACCTCTACAACTGCATCAATGATGGAGCGTCCTCCTCTAAAACCATACTATCGAGGAGATAAGTCCACAACAGTACGAATCACATCTTCGAGTTGTAATGATTTTTTTATTCTACGTCCGAACGAGGAACCGACCTCTTATCGGTTCTAGACGTTAAGTCTGAGTAGTGCCAACGGATGGTACCAACCGGTCAACCAATCCGTGCACCGTAATCCATTCGCGCGGTGGCTGCTTGTCGGCCAGTTAGATCGGAGAGGATTTCGGTCGCGGGTCTCCGAATGGATTACGCTCATCTACAATCTTCAGCCACCAATACATGCCCGTTTTCAAACGCGTCACAAAAACAAAACCATACGGAGAGGAAACCTATTTTGCGTTACTCCGTATTTCTTCATCAATCAGTCAAAGAACAAAATCTCATTTTTACTTCGCGTTCCCGAATTTCCGACGCGGTACCGAAAAATATGCTACGCTAACTCAACCCGACGGAAGCTCCGCTAATAAAAACGCAAAACAACAAAGGTACCACGTACCGCACGCGACGCGAAACCGACCTCAGCGGATTTTCTCAAACCCTACCCTCGCGACGGCATACTTACCCTGCACTCTATTTCCCCTGAAAGAAGAGAACCACTGGAAAGGAAAGTCGTTTTTCGAGTTAGCAATTCATGTTGAGCTTATTATTTTCATTGATAAAGAGGCATAAAAATATATAATAATTGCGTGTTTTTCGTTGTTTTTTTATCAAAAAAAATTAAATTAAGAGCAATTCGTTCTGTATTTTCATTTGTTTTTCGCTTCGGAAGACAAATTAAATTTAGATCAAAAAAAATTTTTACAATTTGTTTGTTTGCGGTTTTTTGTATTTTTAAATACTCAAAAAATTATCAATTATATTAAAACATGGTTCTGTTGGAAGAGTTCATATTCAAATTGGAATTATAAAATAATTAGAAAGGAAAATATTAAATGTAAATTATTGTTTTTCCTTTTACAGATGAGAGCTTAAATGAATGGCTTTCTATTATATTAGACGTCTTCAAATAGTTACTTACGATTTTAAGTTATTTAACAAAACATTAAAATATCTAAACACGATTACAAAAATTTTGTGCGTTCGATTGTTTTATTACGTATTGTTTTGTTGTTTTGATGTTCTCAAGTTTTTCTTTTTTTTGACTTTCATTAAGAAATAGTGACTGTGCCGTTCCTATTGACTGACTTCTCGCCAAAAAAAAATTATAACAGAGCATGACAATTTCTGAATATAATAAATTTTTCTTACCAACCGTGCAGGATTTTTTTTTGCGTGGTCGCTGACTTTACTACAATAATTTATTTTTATTATGCTAGACAATACGTAAGTAGTAAAATGAAATGTAAATGTATTAAAATCAACTCGGATTCTCTAAACAATGATTACTTTCCATTTTCAAGCTTATTTCTGGTTCTGAGTAATTTTTATATTTCGTATGTAAAATTCAATGAAATAGGTCAAACATTTTCTGAGACAAATTTAGTGCCATCATTATCTGCCATATTGACTATTTCAACATTATGGCTTATATTGGTTTTGTTTCTACTTTTTCATTCTTTAAGAATAAAATATTCCCCTAAAGCTCTCTTGTCAAAAACTTCTCTATCAGTATTTTGTAAAAACAGATAATTTCTTTTTTTTCTCTGTCAATTACTTTGTGGACCTGTCCTTGAGTTTTATCTACCATTTGGTTGTTTGGGCATATCGTTATATTTAATTTCAATCGAATACCTACTTTCTTTTCCGGTTTGTTTGTGTTATTATTATAATTCTTATATAAATAATATTTTGAGAGTTTTGTATGGGTTTAATAACTTCTGTATATAATTAAATATAATGTATATATAAAAAAGAGGCATCTCAAAAGAAATGCACTGTGTTCTTTATCTTTTAATCTTTTGTCGATTTCTAAATATCGTTCGATTTTAATACCAACATTAACCTTAGTTACCGATCCGGAATTGTCTCTTTCTAACGCGCGGATGTTGGATATCGCTTGGATGCTACGATTTTGATTTTGTTATTAATTTCTGCTTGTAGGTTGCACGGTCGTGTAAAATATATTGACGTGTTACGGAGTCGAAGCCGATGTTCGCGAACTTCAATTCAATTCATATATCTATTCCTAAGATTAATAAGAACTGGATGAGCTAAGCTCATATAAAATGCATGAGAGAGCATGCGACCGGTTTCTGCTCTCTTCCAAGTGAACAGTCTGTCATTTCCTCCCCGCCTGCCTCTTGCTGGTCACTTTCTTGTTCCAAAAGCTGACTAGGTGTGAACTGACTGTCAAGTTGACTGATGCAAATTGGACGCCAAATTGGCCAATTTGCAAGTGTCGTCGCGAATTTTATCCGATATTAAAACTGTGGAAAGTGTTCGCGATCTAAATTCGTTCCAAGTGTTTAAACATTCGATTGGAGTTTGTGATTCAAGTGACTTTAACGTGTGACACTGTGTAATTAACTTAGAATTTCAAAATGAAATGTGTAGTGCCTTCGTGAAAAAATCATAGTGGAAAAGGATCTGTAGGTGTTTCCTTTCACAAGTGAGTAGTTATTATATTAATGTTTTGCATGTTTTTCATACAATGCTGAAGGTTTTTCAAATAGAAAGCAAATTTTTGGCATTGTATGAAAATTTGTTTACATTGAGCAGCAGCCATGTTTGTTTGTGCAATTTGGCTCTCTCTAAGGTTGTAAACAAGAGCGTAGCAGTAGGAAAAGTGGTCGCAGGGGTTGTTGCAACCATATTGTCACGTGGTTGTCCACTCCAGTATTATTTAATTACTCAATGATCTATTCTATGCTTTGTTTACAAATATATTATTTACCATTCTGTTCTACTAGTATGTGTTTATCATTGTATATAGCCTAGCTGTTTATCTTATTACTTGCATCTAGTTTTATCTAGTTACTTTATAGTGTATAGTTTAGATTAATAATGAAGTGGTTTTCATTTGTATTTAGGGTTTTTTACTGATAAATATATATAATCTTAATAAATACGCCTTCTCGTTTTGTATTTTGTTGTCTAAGAATTCTGTATCTTACAAACAAAGTCCTGTCTACCTCCTTGTGTGTGTGTGTCTCAAAATCAAACAATCTTTGGTGTAGCCTCATTATACCCTCAACAAAGTCGTTTTGTTTTGCTTTCGATTATAATTACATATTTTTGTTTGTTATTTTTGGTTTTAATCATAGTAGTACCTTCAGCAAAATTAAATTCAAGCGCTTATTTTATGAAGTAGGGACTATTCCACTAATTTTAGCAAACGTTTCACCGAAAACGGTCGAAATTAAATTAAAAAGACAATCAGCACAATCATATCCTGTGTGTACAACATCACACGCAACATAATCCAAGCTAACCTAATTACCTTGATAGTTCTGAGGCCAAATGGTGGGAACATTCATTGGCACACTGTAGTACTGATAAAACGGCTGGTACGGCATTGAAGGTGGGTATATTGTTGGCACACCTGCTGGTGGGTAAACTGCTGCACTGATCAATAGGCATGTTGCTTATCGGAGCCGGTGAAGTAGCAGCCTAATAAACGGCGCCATTCGTTGCACATATAGTCGGTTTCTTAATAGCAGGAGCAATATTAAGCTTCCTGTCCCTCAAAACAACGCATTCTCCATCACTCTGTAGTCGTTGGGCTTCTTGTTCCAGATGTCCTATTAATTTGACAATGTTGGGATGTTGCGAGGCGTCCAGTTCAAGCAATACTGTCATTTATCGGTCGATACCTGCAATTGACTTTTGTCATTTTGTGCGTATTTAACCTGATAAATGGCAATCGTATAGACGAATTTGGTGTCGGGACGTTTCCTTACCTTGGATTGATTGGATGAGATAAATGCACTGCCTCCACGTGAAGATGCTTCCGAAAATGGATCTATAGGCGATAACGATTTAGACGATGCCGGTGGCGAGGGTGTATCAGCTAAAAGTTCTTCTTGGGTGGCGGCCACTACGTGCACACTTCACTCCATATGGCTGTCAAATCCTCTTGACATCCCACGACAAAATTGACGTGGGATGTGCGCTCGTCGCAACCAACGTGGAATGACAAGCCACCTAGCAGCAAAATGTGTTAGTAGTGGTCGCCAGCGGCGTCGCATGATTCATTACAGAGTCTTCCCTTGGCGAATTTCTCAAGCACTTTCCCAGCCATGCCTAGCATACATAACCGGCGGAATGCAGACGGTGATCCTGAATTTCACGTCCCCTTACTAATCAACATGAGCATCGCCACCTTCCATCATACAGGCAAAACCTGGTCTTGTAGACCAGCGCAGAATTGCTGAGCAGCAAGTCAGAACAATAGTGACAGAAAAGTTGCAACATCTCAGCCTGAGCACCATCTGGACCTAGAGCCTTCCTTATTTTTAATGATAGGATTGTCTGCTATAGTTCCACGTGAGTGAAGAGTGGACACGATTGCTATTTTACCGTGGGAAAAGTGCCTACATGATCACGTCTATCTTTTCCGCTACATGTATGCAAGCCGACCGTGAGGCACCAAGCTTCCACATAACTAACTTTTAGCCAAAACCCCATGGACTCTTGTTTACATTGTCCACTAAATACAGGGTTATCCATTTCGTGGTAGGAAAGTATAACCCTGCCATTTGACATCTGTCAGAATTAAATATCATCCAAAGCGTGTTTTTTTAGTTGAAAGTTTGCCTTTTAGAAATATGGATCGTTTAGCAGCCAAAAAGCGCGTTAAAATTATTAAATTTTATTATAAAAATGGGGATTCTGCTATATCAACATTTAGGGCTTTACGAGCCGATTACGGTTGACATAATCGACCTACACAGCAAACAATTTCGAACACAGTGAGAAAATTTGAAGAGACTGGATCAGTTATTGATATTGTAAGGCCTGTGCATCATCGCAACATTCGTTCTGCTGAAAATATCGCTGTCGTTGCTCAAAGTGTGGAGGAAGACCCGTCGATTTCTCGACGAGCTCAACATTTGGGCTTGTCTTACGGCTCATTGTGTCGGACTTTGCATTTAGATTTGCATCTCCATCCATACAAAATCCAACTCACTCAACATCTTAACCCTCAAGACCATACACAACGCAGAATGTATGCGAATTGGGTGATTGAACAACAAGCCATTGATAACGAGAATTGCCGCATATGAGGCTCTCAAAATACTCAGTGATCGCAGAAAGGCCTTTGCGTCCGGAAAAAGTGATCGTTTGGTGTGCATTATGGTCTGGTGGTGTTATTGGCCCGTATTTTTTTGAAAACGATCAAGGAAGAGCCATTACAGTCAATTCTGACCGCTATGGACGGATGTTAACCGATTAGTTTTGGAGAAAAATTGAAGCTTATGATCTGGAAAACATGTAGTTTCAATAGAAAGGAGCCACAAGCCACACAACACAGGCTAATTGAGCACTTTTGCAAGAGAAATTTCCAGGACGCGTATTTTCGAGATTGAGTGATGCCAATTGGCCCGCAAGATCCTGCGACTTAACACCTTTGGATTTCTTTTTATGGAGCTATACAAAAGATCGTATTTACGCGGACAATCCTCAAAATCTTGAGCAATTGAAAACCTATATTCATGAAGTTATGGCCGAGATATTGCCAGAAATGTGCCAAAAAGTCATTGAACATTACCTCAAAAGGATTGAGGCCTGTAAGGGGTCCCGTGGAGGACATTTGAATGATGTTGTGTTTCACGTATAATGGCAAGGTTCAATCTTTATATTAAATAAAAAATTTTGTTTCCATCTGAATATTTTATGTGTTTTCCCAAGCGTAAAATGGATAACCCTATACAACGCTTTCGTTAATGGTGTTAATCAATGGAGATACGAAAAAATGATTATTTTTGTAAGGGAAGTAGCACATTTTACATAATATTTCGTTTGCTTCTGATACCTCGTAACATAAGATTGTTACTAAACTTTGGGGATATATAAAAAAAAATCATGTGAACATGAGACTCGCAGCAAAAAAAGCGATCAATAGAAATCGATTGACATCCTCAGAAGAATAGCAAAAGGGTTGCATGATACAAACTTAAAAGTTGCGTTATTTTATATCACCCGGTAGCTCATCTACAACGGCGTGGGGGATACAATTAGAAGGCCTGAAGCCAGAAAGAAAAGAAAGGTTTACTAAGGGAACCTCCTGAAATTGGCTTCAATACACTATATTTTCTTTCAAATTTCTAATAAAAGGACTATTTTTAAGTTAATTACAAAATTATAGACATTCTTTATTAATCCATTAAGTTTATTTGTACATTGCATTCGATTCTATTATTCTTTGCAAACAGAAACATAATAATTTTAGGTGCATCGCTAAAAACTTGATATGTTTTACTTTAAATGAAATCTTCAGTGATTCGTTTTTACACATTTATCGATCGTTATTCATTTTTGAGTGAATCCTTATGCTTAATGTTATGTTTATGTTTTGGCAGTTAATTGCTCGATTTAGCTATTACACAATATGTCATTTTACAAGCCAATGGCATAATGATACAACAATAAATATTTGTAGGATAGTATACTTTTCTTGTAAATCCTCTTATGCATACTCAAGCCACATCACATAGTTTTTAATATTATTATTCAGCGACGCACTGTGTTAAAAAAATATCATGTCGATTATACTCGTATGCATGCACACATACATGTCCAATGAAATTTCTTATTAATGAAATAATTCTGTTCAATATTTGCCAATTATTATTATGTATGTGCATTTGCGAATTGTTACCTAAAAGGAGGTCTTTGTTTATGATTTAACCGATGCGTTTACGTAATTATAAAAGCACTAATCATTTCTCAATTTCACTCAATGCTGTAATTTCGTAAAGCTTTGCGCCACCACTATCCAATCACACTATATACTCGTATCAAAACTTCTTGCCTGATGCACACCTACGAAGTGATAACTTCCTTAACGATTATTTGAAAATTTTTGGGGGATTCCCCATTCTTCAGACAGGCTTTTCAGCAAATTGTCCCAAATGGACGCTGGAGCATAATGCATTATTGATAAGCAAACTTGGGCTTCTCGTTCAAATAGATTCCAGCTGGTGCAAACGCGTCTCTTGTACATCATACGGAATTCTGAAATCTTAATTTAAAATAAAAATGCCAAAAATACTTGCCTCAACGAATTGAATATATCGTTGGTAGCTTCCGCGACACTAGCAAACTGCTCGAAAACCTTCCTATCTCCTATTTGAAATTTCAATGGACGATTTAGAAAAATAATTACTTATTTTCATTCATAATCGTAATTTGCAAAATAGTTTTCTTTCTTATTATTATTATTAAATGTAACTTTATATCAATTTTCCTCTACAGTAAATTTAAACGTTTTTCTTTAATTATATTTTTCATGAAATTTAAATTTTATTACTTTTTAAATTTTTTTTCATTTTTCGCCACTTCAGTTAAATTTTGTTAATAAAAAAAAATAAAATAAAAATTTTAAATCTGCAAAAAAAATTTCGAGTGTGAGAACGCTGAGATAATACAGCATTCCATGGATTGCATGGATTGGCTGAGCAAGAGGCTCGTCTTCATCCACCGAAACAGCGTGACGGTACGGTAGACGACGGACAAGCAAGGAGAAAAACGTGCTTGGG
Source organism: Odontomyia ornata (assembly GCA_963969285.1). Lineage (NCBI taxonomy): Eukaryota > Metazoa > Arthropoda > Insecta > Diptera > Stratiomyidae > Odontomyia > Odontomyia ornata. The sequence goes on along the minus strand of OZ017738.1, from coordinate 40,753,333 downwards.
CACGGGAAAACCCGTTATGGGATGCAGACTCAGCTGGGAAGGGAAGAAGAGGGAGTTTTGACTTGGACGGCGACACGGCGCAGACGCGAGGAACGACTTGGAGATTTTCGCTGGCCGCGTTTTTGAAAGAGGGAAGTGCGGAAAAGCGGTCAATTTTGGATTTATTGCCAAACGAAGTAAAAGTTGTGAAAAGTGCGAAAAACTAGTGAAAATTTCATGTTTTCCGGCGGTGTAAGATCCAATAAGGACTTCAAAATTGGCTGGACGGGATTTGCAGAAGTGAAGAGATAAGTTGGAGAGGATTTGGAGTGAATATTGCGCGCCAAAACACATCAACAGTAATTTACGTAAAATATAATGTAGTGACTAAAGAGTTCCAATAAGTCCGTGAAGGACCGCAGCGATGTTCTGCTGCCTCGGCAGAGGAAGGTGTTGATTCCTGCCGAGAATGCCCTCGTCCGGAGACGCGTGAATGCGCTGGCAGGCTAGCATTGCGGTGTCGTGGGGCGGGTTCGTTTCCCCGGCACGAGGACTCACTACAAAACATTTCGCATTCACGAATTGCTTGCAGAGATCAAGAGGACGACCGAAGTCGCAAATCTGTAGATAACCTCCACGAAGGAATTACGACTTGTTGCGAGAACAAGTGCAACCTGACAAGAAAGACTAATTTGGGGGTGACCTCGTCCTTACCCAAATACATTCAGGGCCCACAAATGAAAGAGGGGCAACCGGGTGGTGGTGGAGCCCCTTCATGCCCACCCAACCGGAATAAATCCAATGTTAAACTGTTGAAGTGGCCAGGTATTCCTCTTCTGAGTGGAAAACTCATACAACTTGAATTATATGAACTTTCCCATCAGAAGGGGAGTACCCCGGTGACCAATCTATGTCATAGAATTATACAATTGAATTGCATAACTCGATGCCATAAAAAGGCACTTGGCTTGGGCCACTCAACCCATAAAGTCTCCTGAAACAAAAGAAGAAATTACTCTGTACCCGGCGGCTGGCTCATATTTTGGGGTGGAAGCCTGCCACCGTACCGGGTCCTATACCCGATTGGAAAAGACCGGAAGGGAAAAGACCAATTTTTAGTTCAACAATTCATTTTTTTTTTTTATTGTTTTGTTTCTCTTTAATTAATATTATATATTGTCGTGTAGATGTTACTCCTATTTTCTTTTTATACCATGCTAAATTTCCAACTTATTCAAATTGACATTTTACAGAGAACCGCGTTTTCACAATTCAGCATCAATTTTGGCAACTAAGGAGGATATCTCCCACAATTTAACAGAATTATAAAGCATGGACAAAAACATCGACTTATTCAATTATTCGTTATGGTAATGCTTTGTGCTTTGAGAAAAAAAAAAACAAAATTCATTTGATTCCACGAATTGTTCGAAGCGAACAGAGTCAAGCTTGAGATTGATATATGCGAATGCGAGAGTACGATTCCAATTGATTTGTAAGGAGTGTTAAGAAGTTTGTAAGCTACACTGTAATTGATCTGTCATTACTACCCGATGGCACAATATGCAGCCAAAGTATTCATGAACTGGGAACAAATCAATTTGACTTATAACAAAGGCAAAGGATTCGGAGAACGTTACTTGAAAAATTTTAGCTCAATCTGAATTGAAATTTAGAACATTTAAGTGTTCAGGAGTTAATTCATGTGTAGCTGAAACTCTCACAATTCTCTATTATATATATATATATATATATATATATATATATATATATATATATATATATATATATATATATATATATATTTTTTTTTTTTTTATTATAAATATTAATAAATATATAATATTATACTGATATTAAATAATTTTCGTAAATAAGGAATCTATATGTATTTTTTCAATAAATAGGTAAATAATTAATATATATAATAAAAAGATATAAGTAAAAGGGGTACTTACAATACCTTTCCCTCGACGACGAGCGCTCGTTGACGATTTGGAGGTAAGCAAGTCCTGGAATTATTATTTTTTTTTTTTTTTTTTATCGTAACTTATGAGTCACGACTTCATTCTTTTGGTAGCGTAGATTCGCATTCGTATACCAAATATTAGTACACGAGTATGAGGGCATAGAATATATCCTAAGTGTGTATACAATCCTATAAAAATTTAGCTATCAAAGGGCGAATACAGGTAGACCTCTCTGAATATCACAACCGTATAGACTTGAACGTGGTAATGCTCGCTGCTACTTATTCTACGGCTTTTAATGTTTAATACTCCTTTATATGCAATCCGTTGGTCAATATATGGATTGAGTGATTTGACTAATTCTTCCGGATCTAACTTTTCAGCTGATTTATCACCTTTTGTTGAACTATATTTGAATACACCATGCGCCTTTTTGCATCCAAACGGTGTGTTTTCCCAGAAACAGGGAGTACGGTCCCGCCGTTTCCCAATCAACATGTGCCGCTCCGTACAATGAAGATCTTCACCTCGGCCTTCCAACCACCTGTTGCACCACACTTCGGGACCTAATGCTGATGGCTCATGGCGGTATTGGCAGCTGCTATCATTTTTTTACAGGCACTGTCGTAGAAAAAGTAGCAATATGTGAAGTTTTCCCTTTTTATTTATTTTTTTTTTTTTCTTCTTTTTTTTTTCCGCTGTGCATCCACAGGATGGTAGAAGTTGTCTCTGCCACAAACCTGAAATAACGCATATTGAACTTGAAGTATCGAACAAAGACCTATAAAGTAATGGACGCGAAATGAGCTTATTTTCATCCATACTGGATTGCATGCAAACGTTCATTTAAAAAAAAAAAAAAAAAGTATTCTGTGCATTTGCATTTGCCTATTTCATACATTTTGGTCTCGTCTGCTCCCACTCGTCTATTATTTACACCATTTTATCCAAGTGCGCTCTTTCTTTATCCCTATTAAATTCAATTTTATTACTATTTGGACTCTAGAAATCAGAGCCTGAGTTCGTTTTGCCAATCATTCTAGGCCCCATATATTGGGCCAAACTGTTCTGCACTATTTACAGATTCATCTAACTCCTTCCTCTATTCCTCATTAAAGCTAACGCGACCAACTTTAGCTCTTTTCATGATGTTAATTTTCTTTTCTCCTCCCAATACTCTTAAAAACACTCTGGTAATCAATCCCCTACAATCCCTTTCATAATTTATCATTCGACTCGCATAAGTATTAACAAAATCAAAATTTTCATTCACGCCGTTTCATTCACGATTTGTTCATTCATAAAGTACTATAAATCCAAAACGCGAATACATTCACACATAAATCAGGCACTCGCGCATTCCCGCACGGACTAACACACTTGTAGCATTTAACTATTTCACAGACATCGTTCTTCCCCACGTTCTTCCACTTGCTCACGTTCCCTTCTTCCTTGATTGATGAATTGCTCATGTCGTTTCCGTTACCGCTTTGCAAACTTGGTAACGAGTTGGCAACGTAAGCGAAGGATCGACCACTTTTGGAATTGGTTTAATCTCAGGGCTAATTTCCTTTTCAATGCGATGCAAATCGAAACGAACCTCATATGCGATTAGATTGATGGCAATACCCGAAGGTACAAAACGCCCTGAACGGCCAATACGATGTGAGTAAGTCTCAGCCATACGTGAAAAATCGCAATTACTAGCAACATTCACAGCCTATACATCAATACCACGTGTAAAAAAAAAGATCAGAGCAGACTAGGTTTCTGCATAGCCCCTGTCGAAACTCATGGAAAACACGATTTCTATGCGCCTGCGCCATGTTGGCATGGATATAGTAACAACAATAACCAAGTTCCGTGATCTTCTTAGCCAGCAATTCCACACGTCGCGTTGAATTGCAAAATATTATCGATTGGCTTATTTGCAACTTAGAGAATAACGCATTAAGACGATGCACTTTTTGCTTCAAATGTATGAACTTTTGATGATTGAAATGTTTTAGGCCAATATAAAATTAAATTTTCATCCCTGTATCCAATTTTAGAGCTTGTTTAAGTATTTCGTATGTGGAAAATGAAACAGCTACCATGGGTATTGCTCTTAAATAGTTAATTGACATTCCTCGATATAATCCTCGAACGATACCGTTTTCACGGTAAATTAACGTTAATGTTTGCATCATTCCCATCCCAAATTTTGTTGTATCTGGGCTCATCATTGCGAGTTGCATTCTTCTTCTAGTAACATCCAAGGGATATGAAATTGATTGCGCAACAGCTCCAGCTAAGCCACCACATACCAGTTTTACAGGTATATGTAATACAAGGCCACCAGTATTCCTTTCGCAATTTATTGCATGCGTACTTTGGCAAATACTTCATGCAAAAAAAAATTTAAACATCTCAAAACAGTAGAATGACAGCCCGGCATACGGGACCATGCCTGTTAAAGTAGAAAAAAAACCCTCTGTAAAGTGCACGTATTCCGCCTTCATTGCGGAACATTTCAGAAGCACGCTGCAAAATTTCAGTGTATTTGTGTTCTCCCATTACTCGAAATGCTAAACGAGCCCGAATTGTATCTAGCGGATATGCCAATGTAACAGCCGTCAGTCCTGCACAAGCTCCTGCTATAAATTTATCCGCGTGTACTACAAACTTTTAAATGTAGTTCAAACTGCGATAAGTACTTCTTGTACATTTCAAAGGATGTGAACTGCGTGGCTGCGTACGGAAATATCCTAATCATCTGTGCTCCATTGCCTTTATACAATGCCAAAATGATTCCTTCAATATTATGTGCCTGAGACCACTAAACACCCCTAAATGTTCGTAATGAGAGGAATGTGCTTGAAGTAAGATTTTTATCCTATCTAATGGCGCTACAGCAGTTTTAGAACACATCCCAGCAATTCCCCCAGCCAGAAGATTTTTCAGACCGGTTCATAGTTGCGAAAAGATTCAGCGGAAATAACCATTGTGGATTGATAAATGTCTATTTTCCACAAATTAAGTCTGGCTAAAGTTTCACAGGAAATACTATTACTAACATTTCATGAAGAAACAATGTAAAGAAAGCCGATAAACTGTCGGTTAAGCTCAAATTTATTTTAGGCACGTTTAGGAAGTTCGATTCAATGTTTTCATTAATTCAGTTCGAGATCGGCGTAGCAGATCGGGATAAACACCAGTAATACACGCTTTATTGTCGCGGCTTACGACGAGCATCACCTTGGCGTTTCTAATAAATCCAATAACCACTAACGAATAGCGATACTCCCCTTTCAACGTAGTAAAACCCATACTAAATGCACAAAGTCTTCACTGCTTCCATTTGCTCTATGTTGCACACTTTCCTGTCTTCGTCGTCCCTTCGAATCGCTTACGAAACATAATTTTGTGTCGCTGGCGGATTCGCACGCGTAGATTCATTAACTGACCCGAGCAATCTCTGGACACGCACAAAACAACCATTAACTGTCCTATACACTCGCACAGCTCCAATTATCCAACTTTTGCCTCGAGTCTTTGCTAAATTGCGTTTTTGTCTCTGGCTTGAAGCTTACATGAACAAAAGATTTTTCCACAGAACTTCATATCAATAACAATCCACCAAACAGTCCCTTTTCTTTTTAGTTCGAAAAGGAACTTTCTTGCAGTCAACGAAAGCAGGACAGGTGATACAAAGAGCGTCGAAGAAAATGAGACAAAACACAGTTTAGCTGACTGCCACTTACACTGCCCCCGTTCGTCCTAAACTACACTCCACGTTCTAACGTGTCCGATTTCCGCCTGCTGAGTCCCGCAAACAGAAGTCACACTCTCGATGATACGATGACACGAGCTTGGATAACATCACGAGATGGGTCGATTTGCTCGATTACGGGAATGCAATAAGTACCGGTTTTCCCAGTACCGTTTTTCGCTCGTGCTAATATATCTTTACCACTTAAAGCAATTGGTATAGCCGCCTTTTGAATAGTCGACGGTTCCTTAAACTTTTACACTCATTCACAAAAAAAAGAAAAAAATATAGTCCTTAGAGAAACTAATATGAATTTACTCACGGTTTTCTTAGCACGTCTCCCTCGCCAATATTCACATCACTTCACCTCACTTGATCTTCTCCGCCTTGTGCACGGAGCGGTTTATGGGAAACTGTTCCCTGAAAACATGTTCGAGGCAAACGCAATAACCTCGCTCGTACCATATGGAAATAGAAGTGCCATCTATGTGTGAACATGCGGTGGTGATAATGCACACTCATTTCGGTTATTTTTAAAATTCTAAATTGTTTATTTTTTTGTGTAGATTCGATTAAGTTTTCAATTGAAAGCAATTTATGTTTATAATTATTAGGCGTAATTAGGGGGAAATAAATCGAAAGAATAGGACAGGCACGCGTTAATTACCAACAAACAAAACAATTTTTAATTAATATTATGGTTGGAATGGGTAAAATTTGACAATTTTTGTGGGGTTTAAATGATACAATGATTTTATCGTTCCTATAATTTAAGGGGTTAACCGTTTCGTTCTAAGCATTTGCATACCGCATTACACCGCAATTAGTTAAATTATGTTCAAAAGATATTGCAATAAAATCACTACACATTAAAACAGTTTTAGAATTTTGTTTCCCGGGTGTTAAGTACAAAAGAAATTTTTCCCTTTAATTATTTTTCATGCGAAAAAAAAAACGAGTGTCGCGATGAGGAAGGTGACTGAATGGTTACTCCTTGTTAAATTGAGTTGGTGCTGTGTGCCTGTGTCAGCGCTGCTTTTAGAGCCATAGCTCCTAGATTACTACAATAAATGAAAAATATTTCAAGCGTAGTATTCTGTAGTGAAAAGTGTATGTGGCCATGTGAGAAGTATTGAAATCCGCTATGGTGTTAAAGATAAGAAACAATTTAAGGAAAAACAACCGCGTTATCAAAACAGCCACAACACCCTTGAAAAATGTTCCAGTTATCATAATCTGGTATTCAATTGATTAAAAATGCAAAAGACATTCGGATGTGGTACTTTAGTCCTAGCTGAGTGGTCATATTGTGATTGTGAAAACGAACCGAGGAAGCAGATGAAGTGCTGGCCAACGAATTTACGCTGGAACTGTCCCTGGCACATATGCAAAAGATGTTCGCTTGGGACTGAACTTATCTGAGCGTTATGGCTACGCGATGCCCGTGAACTGCGTAGGCAGAGAAGTTTGAAAACGCACAAAAGGTGTAGCCGGGATGGAATAAGTTATGAATTGCAATGATAAAAATTTGTAAACAAAGCTCATCACTATAACTAGCCTTCAATTTTAAATTGTTTTATGTAACGTAGTGGCGTTAAGACCAGGGAGCTTAACTCTTTAAAATTGCAGGAGATCCACTTTTATTAGCTATCTACCCACATCATCAGCGGGCGCCCACCGAGGATGTAGAGTAAGTACCCTTTTGGTATTTTTTGCATTGGATCTAAAAACGAATTTGTAGTTTGTTTCAAAAATTTTTCTGCAACGTTTTTGCATGATCATTTGTTAAAAATTTACTTTTTCCTTTGATTTTCAAGTAAGCTCAATGACAATAAATGCCTGAATATGCGATTTAATTTAGCATCGTTTTGGTTTCCTTTTGGCTCTAAGTTGGAAAATAGTATCTAAAGTAGTTTTGCTTTTGATTTTTGAATGATAGCCTCACTAGATAACTTATGAATTGATTGAGAATATAGGAATCGAGTGTTATTATTGTTTTTTTTTTTAAGTTTTAAAGGTGGAGTTCATATTTATGCTGTAATAACTTAACAAAAAATACAATTGATTGTTAAACGTACCCTGCGGTCTTTCCATTCTATCAAATCTGACCAGGTATAGGACCCGCCACGACGGAAGGCTTTCCGCATAACATGGGCTAGCCATCGGGCGTGCTCCACGGTTTTGCTGTGTCCAGGGGCTCTTCCCGGGTAAAGGGCCTTCCGCTCGCGTGTACTTTTATGATATAGGGTTATGTGATTTCATTGCATAACTCTATAGTATAAATTGGCTACGTTTGTGCTTCTCATTTGTGGGAAAGAGTCATACAAAGTTCTTTTGTATGAGTTTTTCACTCAAATGGGAAACACATGGCCACGTCTACGTTTGGATCTTGATCCGGTTGGGAGGGTGCGAGGGGAAACCACCTCCATCTGGAGGACCTTAAGGATCGGTGTTATGACGAAGTCTCCGCCAGTTTATCCGTTTTTGCTCGGTCCAACTTGTTCTCTGAACAAGCAATTTTCAACCCTAAGTAGGTCACCTTGGCCTCGACACCAGCCGATCGGCATTCTCCCACTTTTAATTCGTTAATGCGGATTTTTTTTTTTGTAGTGGGTCTTTGTGCTAGGGGAAAGAACCCGCCCCACGACAACGCAACGTTAGCCTGCCAGCGCATTCATGCGTCCCCAGACAAGGCCAATCTCGGCGGATCTTAACACTCTCTTCCGCCGAGGTAGCAGACCATCACTGCGGTCTTGAACGGACATTTTTCTACCTACTTTCACTACATTATCCTTGGAAATGTTTAATCAACCCATTCGGATCCACATTTGGACGAAGGCACCGCGTGAGGGAATTCACTAGAAGCGCTGAGTATCGATACTATTGAAAGCATAACGTAGTCGGGGAGTTCGTAATATCCTGTGTTTTCATATTTTCCATTTAAACGCTGTTTTTTTCCGACAAATATATATTTCGGGGGTAAGTTGCTCCTTTCTTCAGTGTTAATTATTTTCTCAAATTACAAGACCTTTTCGAGGATATTTATACTAACCAAATTCTAATTGCCTAAGGCCTAATTGCTTAATGTCTAATTGATTAAGGTCTAATTGCTATTGGGTTTTATTACCTCTATAACTTATTATTATTCTTAACTTAATTATTTAGTCTTTTTTAGGGTTTTGTACTAAAATACAAAACCCTATTGCAATCACGACCTGTGTCCGTCTGTCCGTCCGTCCGTCCGTCCGTCTGTATGTAACAGCACTTTTTCTCCGAAACTATAGAGGCTACAGCCATGAAACTTTGTGGAAAGGTCAGAAGTGATGACTTCTTGAAAATTCAGGGTTGGAAAAATTTTTCAAAGGGGTTTAAGGGGGGTCTCCCCATATAGGGAGTTGACCCCTCAAAAAAAAATTTTCACTATTGGTAGTCGGGTAGGGTGTCATTGGAAAGGTCTCAATGAGATCTTTTCAAAACAAGTCTTAAAATTGCCTTATGAGTATCGAGGGGGGCAGGGGATGGGGGAACGTACGAACTTTTCGCGTACCCCTCCTCGCGGTTGGAAACCTTCCATTCGAAAAATCTGAAAAAAATCATGAATGTAGGCCTTAATGAGTACAATAACAACAAATACATGAGATGTCGAAATTCACTCAACTTTGTTAGTAATAGTATGATTTATCGATTTTATGTTTTCTTGAATAAAATCTAAACGGTACCTTTAAATTCAATAAAATTTAGCAAACAGATGACTATTTATAAGATTGATCTTTTCTAAAGTTTCATAAAGATCGAATAGTATTTGACGAAGTTATAGCGATTTGAATTTTCCTGTATTACTATGGAACAATATGCCCTGTATTACTATGGAAACAAATGGCTATGGAGCCATATGCGCTTTTTACCGACTTAGACACTACAGCTTTGCTAGGATTTGCATGAAAACTGCAGGAATGATAGGTATCATGGAAATGAGTACATATGATTGAAACAAGTTGAAGAGGCAGGAGAGAGCTCCTAGTCTTGTAACCATTCTAGGATTCGAAAAAATAGGCCACAAGTCGATGATTACAGTACAGAGGAGTGGCCCCTGAAAAAAATTTCATGAAAGGTAGCCGATATGAGTATCAACTGAAAGTTCTCTATGAGAGCTTTTCAAAGCAGTTCTTAAACTGACCGTTTTTGCTTCAGTGGAGGCACAGGGGGGAAATATATGAAAAATGTGTGATCTAAAAAAATCTGAAAAAATTATCAAGGGAGATATTTATGGGTATAACTATAATAAATATCTCAGAAGTCAAAATTCTTTCAACTTTGTTAATAGTAGTATGATCCTCGAATTTCACATTTTCTCCAATAAAATTGTCTTTGACATGTTTATTTTATTTGATGCTGGTTACTACATTTTGTAAGTTGAGTACAAAACCCTTCTGACATGAGCATAGGTTTGTCTACCCAACTTGTTTTATTATTATTTTATTATTGCTTAAGGTCTCATTATTATTATTTATTACATGCGTAATTTTAATTTTATTTGTACAATAGAAAATAATCTAACGCTATTTCACAATATCCAGGAGCCTAGCGTATCCATTTCCTAGGTCATCGTTGAGCCTCGTTTCGGTTGGCTGCCTCATGATCCACAATGATTCGTACACGTCCAGTTTTCGCATGTTTCTTACTTCACTACCGTTAGGTCGTCCCATTCTATTTGATATCCTTCGCAAATGTGTTTCGCTACTGAAGATTTAACGTTGCTCGTGGTTCCTCGCTTCATCGCCGATTGTGCCTCCTTAGTGTGCTCCTCGAATGTTATTTTAACCATTCGTTTTGTTTGTCCAATGTATGCTTTATCACAGTGTTTGCATTTGATTTTGTATACACCGCACTTCTCATCTTTCTTCTTGCTATCTTTTGCATTTGTGAGCCTACTTTTAAGTTGAAACTGGACGCTGCTTGAAATTAGCTGAATGTTAACTGTTGTTTGTTTCTTCCTCAATTGTAAAATTGATATTTTTGTGGATGTTATTTAATTTTGGCAGCAATTCAGTTAGGTCATTTTCATTTACTATGGCGAAAACATCGTCTACATATCGAACCCAAAGTTTGGGCATTACGCCATCTCGCTCCATTATTCCTTCAATAAAGGACATAAAAATCTCGCTTAAAAATGGTGACAGAGGATTACCCATCGGTGCTCTAGACTTCTGCTTGTAGTACTTTCCTCTGAAGGTGAAATAATTTTCCGACATGCACAGTGTTGTCAGCTTTATGATTTTTCTTGCTTTTCTTTTTCTTTCCACTGTTGAGTCTTTTGAAGTAAGTTGACCTTCCTAGAGCGCGAGAGCTTGCTTCACTGGTACGCTTGGGAACAGAGCCTTGATGGCAAAAGACACCATTTTATCCTCACTTTGTAAACGATTGTACTGCATAAGCTTTTTACTAAATTCATCTCGGTTTTTGAGGGAGTATTTGTTGGTCGTAATCCCCATATGTTCAAATTTCTGCAGTAGCCACTTTGCTAATTTTGATGTTGGAGAATTTGTTGATGTTATGATTTTTCTCATCTCCATTTCCTTCTTGTGGATCTTTGGTTGGCATTTAATTCTTGTAAGTACGGAGTTGCTCACTCTCAAGTTCGTCTTTTCACCCCATATGTCCTTGCACTCCTTTAGGGCTCTTTCCACCCGTTTGATACTTTCAGGAAGTGGATTCTTCCTTAGTTCAAAATATTCACCGTTATTCAGTTTTTCTAACACGAAGTTGTCATACTTTTCTTTTTCCATTATAACTACTTTTGGCTTAAATCAGAATCGCCGTTGAAAGTTGTCCTGCTTCTGAAAATCTCATCACCTCTCAAAGGTGCTGTCACTTCTGGGTAGACTGGTTTGGATGCACCACTAGCTGTGCTGAATCGTTGACCTTTGGCAGTAAAAATAACCACCATGCCCTTTAAGTTGCTTGATAGCTGCCATTACTGAAGGATCACAAATAAAGGAGTGTATACTAATTTTGTATGATTTTGATTGAACTCCAATCCCAACTCTAAGGAGCTGCAATACATCGTCAACGAACCGCTTCATTACTGCATTGCAATTTTCAGGTTAACCACAGGTCTTAAATATTCCTATTGGAAAAATATAATTTTCTAGATTATTTATGCATCCAGAAATTATCCAAAAACTATGGCCACTACTCTTAGAAGAAGGTGTTCCATCTATGTTGAAGTAAATCTCAAAATCGGTCATATCATTCATAATAATTGTTCCCATGTTAGCTTGAATACAAGCTTTCAATGAATCTTTCATTGCAAAAAGAATATATTGGCAATTATCTATGTTTTCTATAATATTTTGCTCAGTATACTTTGGGGCTCCAAGCAGAGACCTCACATCCCTAAATGGAAAATTACACTCTTCTGATAGAATTTTTAATAACATATCGATGTCTGTATGATTAATTGCTGCCCCACTAGCCCAGTTTCTGATCCGGTCTTCAAATGATATAGGACTTGGTGTAATTGACAGTTCTTCTGCATTTAACGTTTGCAGTGCATTATATATACTGCGAGTCTCGTCTTCATTCATATTTGAAGCTAAATTAGAAAAATTTTATTATAATTCTTGTCTCAAAAAAAAACTATCTGTAGGCAGTATTTTGTGATGGGCGTGATCTGAAAAGTTCCTGCTAACGTTTATATTCACTATATTATCAAATTTAATTTTTCTAGGCATTGCACGAACTATTTATCACGAAAACCATGCGTTAATTTTCTGATGATAGATATCTCTTAGGACATTTCTGATAACTCGTTTCATGTGTCATGTTCTAATCTACCTTCGTGGCTCTAATCGATGAGCGCTCACTCCCTAACAATGCAACAACCATCGTACTGAGTTCGAAACCTGCAGAATGTGTATGGAAAGAGGTAATTTAAAATTACTCGTATGACAACACCAAGTTACGCAGCTTTGATTAGTTCTTAAAAAAATGTATAAAAGGACGGAAATATACTCGCTATACTTAAAATGCAAATAAATGCGCTTTTATTTTTATAATTTTGTTTTGATCAGTACTGTAACAGTACTTAAAAGCGGAAATAAATCGGAAATTAACTACGAAAGTTGGTGTGTATTTAATGGTACTGTTGTAGTATAGTAGCAGTTTCAAATCCCGTCATTCGTTCAGTACCGAGTCAATAATAATATTTATAACTTGTTCAGTATACAAAACGTTCCGCTAGAGCTCTGCATGAATCAGTACTGTCCAATACAATGAGAATTCCCATTAAATTCATTAGCAGTACCGATGTGTTATGCCGGTGCCATTCCTTTTCAGAGTTTGGAATCTAGTACACAATGATAATATGTAATTTAGAATTGTTTATATGCTTAACTGTTCTCGAACGGGTTTTGAACGATTTAAAACTTTGTAAATCGATCTTAGGGCTTCCACAAGAAATTTCGAAATTGTTGACTTTGGCACTCGATACGCATGTTTTACGCTGCCAAACGTATCACCGATTACTGAGAACCTCAAAGTAATTTGTAATTTTATTCTTCTTCTTGGAAGTTAAGCTTCTATTTGGTCATCAAGCGAACAATTCGAAACAATTAAGCACCGTCCGCAGCAAAGGGAAGACTTCTGGGAGTTCGTTCACGTGTGATGGGTCGCGTCGAGCCTCGAATAGTCTGACGACGGATCCCGGACAGAGATCTATCATTCACATACTTGTCAACTTGCAATTGGGGTTACCATAGTGCCGAATGTCAGGTTCCTCTCCGAGACCAAGCCATAAGTTATTACAAAATTTAATATACTATAATGATTTTTAGTCTTCTCTATATTACAATTCCAATTAAGAAGAAACTTTGGAAAATTTCTCGAAGGGATGCTCCCCACCAAATCACATTTCAAAATGTTTGTGTGATTCTGACTGTCATCAGGACCTAAGAACAACAAATTCAGGATGGCACACATGGATTTCAAGGGCATTGCATAGAAAAACGGCATATACCTGTATGTAGAACAGTAGGATAGGGTTTTCTTGATACAAAAATAAAAGGGTACCATCCTGTATACTCGTAAGTGTAAATTGAGTCAAATAGCTTTGACTAAACATCATATGCCTCAAATCTTCGCGGATCTAATACAACTCCCAAAATTTTTCTCAGTGCACTAATCAAAATGCACAATCTTGATTCTACCATGATATGCTAAATACAATACAATAGACAGAAGATTTCAGTGTCGAGAATCCGTAATCCTGCTGTTCTACATACGAGTATTTACCGTTTTTTTCTTTGCAATGTACTCGTAAATTTGCTGTTCTTAGATCTCTGAAGACAATCAGGACCAAACAAAAATGTTACGATGCGATTTGGGGTGGAGCCCCACTTCCAGACATTTACCTTAACATATACACAAAATTACTCCCCACAGCCTTCAATCTGAATTTCAACAAGGCAAGGTTGTAACGATAGAGTATAAATAGCCTCCTAATTCTATTCGCCACAAATTCACTTTCAAAATAAACACACTATTCATTCAACCGTTCTTCATTAAGAACCCTAGTTTACTTCGTATTCATTTTCGCGATATAAAGTCAGTTACATTGACATACTTTCTTGCATCCTCGTGAATTTCTCATTTTTCCATTCTTTTTACTTTAAGTAGGCGCAATCAAAAACATTAATGCTACTGCTGCCACCACAACAACTGCCAATCGATAATGAATCCAAGAAAGCCTTTTTGAATGGATAACTCTTGAAGAAGTGAACGTAGTGCAAGGACTGTGGAGCGTTAGTATCACCGTCATCGCCGCTAACGACATACGATTGAAAATTAAAGTCCTTGCAGTCTTCGTAGAGTGGACCCTTGACAGGCAGTGGAAGGAATCTTGGTCGCTTCAACTTTTCTCTATCCTTTCACTTTAGGGTTGCAGCAATCGTAGTGGTGGCAACACAGCTTCTATTGGGGAAACTTATCTCTGGTTTTCGTCTGCATTATCTTGAATAAGGTCTAGCTTCTGTTTCTCGGAAAATACAGGTTGTTGACGTCATAGCTTTTGGATTTTTGAGTGCTTCTATACTGGTATCTTAAAGAATTAGCGGCTTTCAATGCTTGTTCGGATTCATTTGGAGTAGTTAAGCCAAAAGGGCTGCCAGATGGCGGATTTTTTGTGGTATAAATCCAGCCTTTATTAAATTTAACACATCTTATAAGCTCAATTTGCAGTCATCTAATTTCAGAAATTAACAAACATATAATTGGCATTATTACAGGAAGGCGAATTCATCTTATTTGATTGGTAACACATCACCAAAATCCCTTGGAAGTTTTTGATATACACCGCAAGCTCTCGAAAAGACTCGAAGTTGTTAATGAGCATGATGATGGTGAGTGGTGATGACGACAACGGTGGTGATGATGACTATGATGATATGGGAGATGGTGCAAGGGGCGATGTACTAATGTGCATAATGGATAACTGGTTATACTGTGCTTATAAATAGACATTTTTACAAAGAACCAGCAGAGTTCCCTTCAAAACTTGACAGTTACGTCGAATCCTTGCACTCCACACAAGCAAAGCGCGATGAATATAAGATGAATACCGTTCAAAAAAGGCTTAAGTGGATGGTGGATGGAGTGAAACGCACGAAGAGGAGATGGACGAAATTGATGAGAAATTCTCTTGCGATTCTCGGAAGAACTTGCATCCACGAGGTTAAGTGGACTTTATTAACGAGAGAGAGGTGGATACAGATTTATAAATTTATCGTGGAAAAAAATTAGATTTACTTGGGAATACGATTCAATAGAACTGTATGCTCATGAAAGTTCGGAAAATACTACTTCGCTAATTTTATGGAGTGGAGACTAAAGTTCTTTGCAGGATTATCAGGTTGCGAGTTTTTTCATATGTAAGTTTCGTTTGTAGTTTTCCCAATATTACTTATATCACATAATTTTAATATGCATAAAGTTAGCGATTCAAATTACTTTCAAAAGCATCTGCATATTTCCATTGCATCATTTTAACCCTTTACGGCGCAAGAACGTGTTTTTGTTTTTTTTTAAATTGAAAATATGCTAAGATGAGCTATATAATAACGGTAAAAATAATGAAAAAAATCATATGTAAGAAAAGGTATTTATTTAAAAAAAAACAATGAGATGCAGATGTGCATTTTGGTGTAAAAACATATTAATATTCACGAACTGTGGAAAAAACGGAAACAGTTATTGTTTTTATTAAAACATAAGGCTACGCCTCACTTTTCACATTCCGTTTCTATCGTTTCGTCGTCCTTTTCTTCAGTCAGGACGTGTACATTTACCAGCCAAATTTTGAAGAATTTTTCTTTGGTATGGATCGCACACAATCGTTCATTGATTGCCTTGAAATCAATAACGTAAAATTTGAATTCCCCATCTACAATGAAGGCCAATCCGAGTTCTCGCTATCGTGCAGGCTTTCTACTTTTGAATATTGTTAGCGATCTCCTAAATTAAATATCACTTCCAGTCCGATTTGTTTCCCGGATTTCCAGCATGTTTAATATGTATTGACTCGCCTGTTGTAAAAGTTGTTCTACGGCATCAGGATAGTTCAGTGATCTGACATTCCAGGATCCAAAACCCTAGTGTATTTTTTGATTGTGAGGCCGTTGCTGTAGATCCAATCCATTCCGAGGCTCTATTGTAGGTTTCGAAGCAATGAAGGGTTTTTCAGTTATGGGGAGTTAGCCCATCACCCAACTTTAATTTCGGTGGCATGGTTATTACTATCAAATCCGTTGTCGGCGCGGAAGACTCACCTTCACCCTCTTACATCACCACAAAGGACGTATGAATAGGATTCAGGAGCAGAGCTGCAGGTGTGTTTGCAGTTATTGGCATTTCTCGGCATTTAGTGTCCCATCATTCGAGAGCCAGTAAACTCAATGCACGAACCCGAGACCATTTACTATTAATTGGTCTTGAGATTTACGATGAAGAATCATGGAGCCTGGGGATGGGGAAAAACAAGGAGTTCCCTCCTCCTTTCTCAAACGGACTTGGGACCGTCTACGGAGGAGTTCTTTCTTATACAATTTAACGATGTCTTGCATATTCAACGGATTCATAATTCAAGTTAGTAGTTCATGTTATCAGAAAAGTGGTTTGGAGCCCTGAAGGATTATTAAGCCCTCCTGGCAGGAGCATTCTCCTGCTTACTCCACTTGTTTTCATGTCAAGGCAGTTGATAATATTCAAATTTTAAGAATCAGATCAAAGCTAACCAGGATTGCACCGATAACTTTTGTTTTCAAGCGTTTAACCCTTAACGGCGCTGAGTAGCAGATCTGCATCATACTCTTCAAACTAGCAATTCCGTTTGGGCTGTTCCAGTACATCCTGGATATTTACACCGAAGCCTTTTGTCGGTCCAAACAGGCCAGTGCCCTAACTGATCCAATTTGATTTCTTTTGGCGGGATGTGCTGACAAGGCCCTTTTTTCGTTTTGTCCTGGATGAGTGCTTCTACATCTCTAGTACGCTTCAGCTGGTTCGTACTTTTATATTTGGCTAAAGTTTCAGCAACTTCTAGTCGGAAATCAGCGTAATTTAGCACCTTGACATTATTTTCCGTGTCAGCATGAATTCTTCTATACAATAGCCAAAAATTAGTCATGGTCATGTCCAGGAAATGGTAAAAGAGCCTTATAAACCCACGTTTGCTCCGAAGTCTAATTTTATAATGACCCATTACGGAGTCCATGAGGTCTACACCTCCCGTGTGACGATTATATTCTGCCACAATAAAGGGTCGTTCAACATTGGTTTGTTTCTTTTGCGACCTGTCGAACCTACTTACGATAGATGTGGGATTTTTGCCAGCAAAGTTGGATGCTACATTCACAATTTTATTATCTCTCCAGGCCACCACCGATATGTCAATACCATTATAGCTTGCAACCTGTTCAATCGATGTACCTCTAGGCTGTTTTTTCTGCTGTTTTTCTTCTGGGAGTTTACAGTTCGGGATCCGGTTTCCCCGAACGGTGCCCAAAGCTAATATACCACAGTGTGACAAGAATTCAATCAAAGGTAGCGATGTATAATAGTTATCAAAAAACAGTCTATATTTTTGGTTGGCAGGAATCTCTCTGGCAAGTCGGACCACTACATTGGATGAGGCACCTAATTGAGGCTCGTCATCTGCGCATATATTCTCTTGTCCACCATAAACTTCAAATTTGTAGCCATATCCACTTGCACCACAAATAACGAACAGTTTGAAGCCCCACTTGTGGGGTTTGTCTGGCAAATATTGCTTTAGAGCACTACGTGCTTTTGTTGAACACATTTGTTCATCAACAGACAAATGTTGTTCTAGAGGCACTTTTCTAAAGTTATGATTCAGCTTTTCAATTATTGGCCTGATTTTATAAAGTCGATCAGAATTCGGCTGACTATACGGTAACATTTTAGAGTTATCATTGAAGTGTAGTACTTGCCTCAGAAAGTCGAACCGTTTTAGTGTCATTATCTCACGTATGTTGGCATAGCCATATTTCTGTGACCAGTCCATTCGAACGTTGGGCAGGGCAATTATGGACATGTAGTAAATAATTCCAATAAACTGTCTTATTTCCTGGCTTGTAACATTTATAGGTTTACTGGCATCTTTTTGCACGCTGTACAGGTTTGTTTCGTCTCTTATGAGATCCACAATGTCGTCAGTAAATAAGTAAGAAAATACCTGGTAAGGCGTCTGTAATTCCAGTATTTCATTTGATAACTTGGAAGATCCCCAAACCCTCATCTGTTTAGTTCTAAGTTTTTATTTTTCCATATGATATTCGTTTTGGGATCACATGCGCTTCGTGAAGTTGTGTTGACTTTGGAGCTGGTACTGGGTACTGAAACAGCAGGCGGTATCTCACATGGTTGAACTGTAGTGCTTGTACTGGTCTCAGAGCTCGGTAGCAAGATGTCATCTTCTTGATCTTCTAGGAAGGGTATTTCTGGTTCCTCATCCGAATCTTGGCGTAAATTTCGATTTTCGAACATGTACGATGGATCGGCTACATTGTCGTCGTGTGAAAAGTCTAAGCCATCCTCACTATCTTGTCATTGGCTTAGAATAGTTTCTAATTCAACCGTTGACAAAGGCCTAGAGCCTGAACGCGGAAAATTCAAGCTCATATTGAACCTGAAAAGAGAAAATATTCCTCTCACAAAAAAAGAAATAAAATATAACAGTTTAGCGCAGTATTGCATTACTGCATCAAAACAAAACTTGAGAGTATCTCTCTAAAAACAATCTAAACATTTGAATTGCAAGTTCTTAGCAAAAACCAATAACTAACCTTTACTGTGCAGTAATTTCACGTCAATATTTCCAATATAACCACTCAAAAAAAAAAAAACAACGAAAATTATGCGCGAACAACACAAACCGGTTCTAAGGGATCCGTCACTTCAAGTGGCCAAAAATTACAAATAACACCGTCTAGCACAAACGTGGGGAACTAATTCAATAGAATGTTTTGCTGCAGATATGCAGTGCTGCGTTGAAAGATATTTTATTCGTTGCTTTGAACGACTTTGCTAGTTTGAAGAGTATGATGCAGATCTAACACTCAGCACCGTAAAGGCTTGAACGCTTGAAAACAAAAGTTGTCGGTGCAATCCTGGTTAGCTTTGATCTGATTCTTAAAATTTGAATATTATCAACTGCCTTGACATGAAAACAAGTGGAGTAAGCAGGAGAATGCTCCTGCCAGAAGGGCTTAATAATCCCTCAGGGCTCCAAACCACTTTTCTGATAACATGAATTACTAACTTGAATTATGAATCCGTTGAATATACAAGACATCGTTAAATTGTATAAGAAAGAACTCCTCCGTAGACGGTCCCAAGTCCGTTTGAGAAAGGAGGAGGGAACTCCTTGTTTTTCCCCATCTCCAGGCTCCATGATGCTTCATCGTAAATCTCAAGACCAAGTAATAGTAAATGGTCTCGGGTTCGTACATTGAGTTTACTGGCTCTCGAATTATGGGACACTTAATGCCGAGAAATGCCAATAACTGCAAACACACCGGCAGCTCTGCTCCTGAATTCTATTCACACGTCCTTTGTGGTGACGTAAGAGGGTGAAGGTGAGTCTTCCGCGCCGACAACGGATTCGATAGTAATAACCATGCCACCGAAATTAAATCTGGGTGATGGGCTGACTCCCCATAACTGAAAAACCTTTCATTGCTTCGAAACCTACAATAGAGCCTCGGAATGGATTGGATCTACAGCAACGGCCTCACAATCAAAAAATTACACTAGGGTTTGGGATCCTGGAATGTCAGATCTCTGAACTATCCTGATGCTGTAGAACAACTTTTACAACAGGCGAGTCAATACATATTAAACATGCTGGCAATCCAGGAAACAAATCAGACTGGAAGTGATATTTAATTTATGAGATCGCTAACAATATTCAAAAGTAGAAAGCCTGCAGGATAGCGAGAACTCGGATTGGCCTTCATTGTAGATGGGGAATTCAAATTTTACGTTATTGATTTCAAGGCAATCAATGAACGATTGTGTGCAAGCCATACCAAAGTAAAATTCTTCAAAATTTGGCTGATAAATGTACACGTCCTGACTGAAGAAAAGGACGACGAAACGATAGAAACATTCTACAAACACCTGGAAAAACTAGTCGACTCATTGCCGAGAAGTGACACAAAAATAATTCTGGATGATTTCAACGCTGAGATTGGCAATGAGCTATCTCATCGGGGAACGACTAGAGGGTATAGCCTCCACGATGAAAGAATTGCCAAAAGCCAGTGCCTGATTGACTTTGTGCGTAGCGCAAATCTCGTCATACGTCCGGCTTGCTTCTTACATCAACGCATTCATAAAATAATCACCGGATGGCAACACACACAACCAGATCGACTATACTCTGGTCCTACATCGTTGGGCCTCAAGCATATTTGACGTTCATACATACCAAGGTGCCAATTGTTACTCGGATCATTACTTCGTCAAACTAACATATCGATATCTTATGTCAAAAGCGTATTCAGCAAAGACCAGCCTCCTTCAGAAGTTTGATATAGACGGCTCCAAACGGCGTCTGTGGCAAAAAATTTCATAGAGACCCTTGAAAACCAGCTAGCTCTCATCCTATGAGATACATAGCTGAAAACAAGCAATGAACTATGGATGGAAATTAGAGCGACAATTAAGACCATAGCAGAAAGGATGATCGGACATCAATCCCGTGCAAAGGAAATGATTGGTTCAATGATGAGTGCCAGAATACGTTAGACAAAAATAATCATACATACAAATAATATGTAGGTAGGAAAACCAAGACGAGGAGAGAAAATTATGAAAATCTCAGAAGAGTAGCAAATAAGACAATTAGAATTAAGAAGAGAAAATTCTATGACGACCAATTGAGAAGTATCAATGTAGTCTAGTGAGTCGTTGGCACCAACAAACGCACTTTAAGCCCGTTCAGTTATGAAACGTGCTGGTTTGAAAAATCAGCACGTATCGCAACTAGGTGAACGGATATATGACCAAAGCGTGATACTTACCATATCACCTTGTGGAGTGCCGACACATTCGATCAAGATAATGAGACACTCTAACTATCTCTAAGCGAAGGCACGAAAGGGGCTGTAGTGCTAAAGCAAAAAATAAATCCAGAGAGCAATAATACATGACAAGCATAAAAAGAAGTAAAAAGCATAAAACAAGGTCACCATCCCAAGACTACGCTCTGCCGTGATCATATCGGGAACACCATCGCTTATGAAAATAGGATTGCGGAAAGATGGGCATATATTTCAAGGACCTCTGAGATCCTCCACCCAGCTCCGAAATCGCCGGACCTATAGATATTCCCGGAGAGGTTCCATTGACCCCACTAGCTCTGGATGAAATTGTTTCATCCTCAAGGCCCAAAATATAACAAAGCACCGGGATTGATGGGATTCCAGTGAAGCTCATCAAATATGGTGGTAGTGCTGTTCAAAAAGCTATTCACAACAAGCATATATATCAAAAAAGTGAGATCAACCAATTATATTCCCTATCCACAAAAAAAAGTAACAAACTACAGTTCGAAAAATCAAGAGGCATATCACTGCTTTGTACGGCGTACAAAACAGGTTCACAACTCTTAGAAAACAAAATTGGATCATACGCGAACAGTATTATTGGGGAGTATCAAGGTGGCTTTAGAGCAGGTTTATCAACGATAGAATAAATGTTTGCAGTTAAGTACGCACTTGAGAAACCCTGGGAGTTCAACATAAACGTACATCAAATTTTCGTTGACTTTAAGCAAGTATACGATAGAATTGATCGTAACGTACTGTACCAAATAATACTTTGCTTAGCTATTCTAGACAAATTAGTCCGTCTTACTAAAATGACAACAACGTCAATGGCCTCCCAAGTCGACATCAATAACGAATTCACCGATGCCCTTGACACAAATTTTTGAGTAAAGCAGGTAGATCGGCTGGCTCCATTGTTTTTTAATTTCGGTCTGGAATACGTCATGAGAAAGCTACCTGTCGATCCACGAGTTGCATTACAGCACAAGTCGAAACAAGTGGTAGCCTATATGGACGATATCAACATTATTCACGGCCGTTAACAACGGCCAAAGAACACTTCCTGAAACTCGACAGCGAAGCAAAACTAGTAGTGCTACAAATCAATAAGAATAAAACAAGGCCCATGATGCAACCGAGGAAAAGTATTGTGGTGAATAATGGGTAGATAAAATGTCCGCAAAGAGGTGCAGCAATGGTCTGTTGCCTCGGCGAAAGAAGATGATGGGATCCACCGAGATTAGCTTTGACTGAGGACGCGCAAATGCGCTGGCAGGCTAACGTTGTGGTGTCGTTGGATGGGTTGTTTTCCCCAGCACAAGGACCCACTACAAAAAAAAATCACATCCAAAAATTCGGAGTACAAACAAATATCGACTGAAGTCGAGAATGAGGTAACCTACTAAGAGTCACAAATTGCTGACAAACAGAACTAACCAGGCCTGGAGAAAACTGACGGACTTAAGAGGACTTCGTTGTTACCGACGATATTTATGGCCCCCAAATAAGAGTGGGGCACACAGGTGGAAGCAGTGCCCCTCGCACCCTCCCAACAAGGTCGAAATCCAAATATTAGCGTGGCCATATTTCCCATTTAAGTGACAAATTCATACAAACATAATTTGTGTAATTTTTCCTTTAAATGGAAAATATAAACGTGGCAAATTTATGTCATAGTATTATGTGAGGGAATCATATAGCACTATGCCATAAATAGGCATGCAAGCGGAAGGCCACCTTACCCTGGCAAGAGCACCCAAAACGCATAAAAAGGGGTGGGCTCACCCAATGGCTCATTATAGTGGAGGGCTAGCCGACGTGGCGGGTGTCATACCCAGTCAGGTTCAAACCCCGAAAGGAAAGACCGAGTTTATAATTTAATAATTAATTTTTTTACATTAAATTTGATTTGGAACACAAAATCATTGACAATTACGAACGTTTAAAATTAAGCAAATGGATATCTAAGTCTTTATTATTGACTGGCACTGTCTTTAGTAATAATCTATTTTAAATGCTCAGCTCTAATTTTATTGACTACATCTTCAGTCTAATTCACATTGTACCAAAAAATTATATTTTTTTTTGTTTTAGTTCTATATGTCTCCTTTTGTATATATACTAGTTTTTTATGCAAAAAACTATGACGTTATCGTGTCACCTGTTTGTTATTTGAACACTTTCATCTCAAGTTTTTAAATGAAAAGGATAATTTAACGAATAAGCAAAGAAATCACTTCACACTGTACGCTCAGTCTACGTGCGCAAAGTTCGAACGTTAGAATAAAGTTCAGATCACCCGAAGTTTAATATTTGCTATAAAAAGATAGCTTAACCCCTTTTCTTTTACTGCTTTGGACTACATTTCGATCCCCAAGCAAATAGTTTGTCATTTCACATTGAATACGTTCGAGTATTTACTTCCCATACAAAATTTAAATGCCAAATTACTACCATATTGGGGTAATTAATTTATATCAGTGGAACTGATTTTCTGTACTTTACACTTGGAAATATACATTAATTTCGAGAAAAAAACTAATTCTGGTCACAACTTCAATGTACCAAACAAAAATTCCGTTAAAGCCAAAAAATTTGACTATTATAAAAGATTTAAAAAAATAAAAAAGTACTTACCCAATCTTCCTCCGACGAGCGCTCGTGTTTGGGTAGGACACGGCCTGGATAACATATAGCCCAAACATTTTAACCTATGCCAAAAGGCTGAAGTTAGTCCAATTTATAGTGTCAAAGTCAAAGTCAAAAGCGCTTTATTTAATACTGATCGTTATAAATTTTAAAAGAATATAAAGCAAAATCCAAACAATAACAATAAAAAACTTAATGGCCCAAATGGCTCTCTAAATTTGTACGTTATCATTAAACACATTTAAAAAAAAACTATAGCAAATTCAAATCAATGGAGATTATTACATATTTTTACAATTCAATTGGAAAAAAGAGAAAAAACCAACCAACACTATTCTAAAATTATTTATCATCTTAACACTACAGTGAACAAGGCCTGGATAACATATAGCACAAACATTTTCACATATGTATGCCAAAAGGCGAAAGTTAGTCCAATTTATAGTGTTTGTGGTGCTGAAACTGCTTCCACTGCTGTTTGCCATTATTTTAGACTTGTTGCTATTGTCGTTTTTATATGGATCTGGTTATTATTAATGACTTCTGGGGCTATGATTTTTTTCTTTTTTTTCGTATGATTGGCCGTATTTGGTATTTTTGATTTTAACAGCGATGACAGCGGATAGTAGGTTAAGCTTGAAATTTATTCACCGCGTGATCGTGTAAATGTTTTATTATAAGAAGAAATATGAGTTTTATTGCTATGTTTTATCATCTCGAGGTTATCTTGGAAAGTTATCGAAAATGGATTCCGTTTTCGTTGATGATGTTTGTATAACAAAAGCAAAAATCTTGATATTTTCACCACTGAGGGGCGTCCACATTATTTTTTATGGATAACTAGCCACGACGGGCGCCACTCGTGCCTTGTGTAATCCAGACAAATTTTCCGGATGAAGGAAATCTCTTGAAGCGATTGAAAATTTTCTGCTCGTCTTGAATGCAACTAATTGGTTTTTAACTACACTAGGTATTATCTTGATTTCAGTGTACTTTCTGTACTATATTTTGGTGATTATGAAAATAACAATTACCTTTTCAAAAACAAATATGCACCGGAAAAACTATTTTTTTATTTTACAGCCAATCGAGAAGTAACAATCACATTCTTTAGATATTATTACTCAGTTGGCTATATTTACGATTTGAATGCTATTTTACAATTTTTTCCAAATATTCCCAACAAATAGATTTTGGCGCGAAAAACTAAATGATAAATTCCCGATTTGAACAGAAAAGGTTTTCCACTGCGTTTTCCTAATTTACGAAATGCTGCACGAGCCACTAATTGAAACCGTTGAAATATTTACATGCGTTTAGACTAGATCTCTTTATAATAAAATCTGCCCTCGCAAGTCTTAAAGATGATTAAGTACTCGAAAATATTCGCACTAAGCGCGAGCACCAGCCAATAACAAACGAATGGAAATTCAATAAACAATGCGATTGTTTGTTAATATGCAAATTCCGGTTAAGTACGATTTATTTCTTCAGCTTCAAGGCTAATTTCTTTAATTTTCTTTTGAGTAACGTCTTAACACCTGTCCGAATATTTAGTGGAAATTAATTCCAAACGGAAAATGAATTATGGAAATTTTTCAACAAAAATAAATGCCAAGAACGAAGCGAGGAAACCACGAAAACGTTACGTTCGATTTAAATTCTTCAGCTCGATTCCCGTTTTGTTGTCAGTCGTCCCTTGCTGTCTCTCTGTCGCACCGGGACTCAATTAGCAACCGTTCATTCAGCTGCACAACTGCCTTGGCCAATGCAATACGTGCATGTGCAGCGGGAAAAGATGTCGCCAGGTCCGAATTTCAATTGGAGATTTGAACTATTAAATTAATAAAAAAATAAGAATATTGAAAACTTTAAATAGTAATAGAAAAAGATAAATATCATAAGGAATATAATTATAAAGAAAAATTTAAATTTAATATAGGAAAAAAAAGATAATATAAAGATTATATTTATACTAAAAATAAAATATTTTATAATTTATAAGACTACAAATTGGAATAATTAAATTTTTCAAATCTGCAATTAAAATCAGATCAGTGTCATGCCAGTTTTCGAGCAGTTTGCTTCGGCGAATGTTCGATTACTACAGTATCTCAAATATACAAAATATCACACTTGGCGAATACAGTGACGAAATTGTGGGGGAATTTGTGTATTTAGGCGCCAAAATAACGAGAACTGCTAATGGAAGAGATGAAATATGCCAAAGAATACAGCTTGCAAATAAAATATGCTGCATACACAAGAAAACACAACTCCAAGTATACAAATCTGTGATAAGTCCTATGTTATGCTATGGGTGTGAAACATGGACCCTAACCCAAGCATCCGCAAACATTTGAACGCCTTTGAAAGGCGGGTTCTGAGGCAAATAATGGGAGTGAAGCTATACGGGGACCAATCGAGCTGCCCGCCTAGGCAAACTGCTCGAGGGACTTTTACGAAAAAAGACAAATTTATAATAATAACAGCGCAATAAGTGCAGGAAAATTTGATATGAAACTTATTAGCATTATTATTACTAACCCGAAATAAACCCCACCACCATCACCGCAACCATTATCGATAAAAAGTTTTTCTGGAGAAAATATAAAAAAATAACAAATAAATTTGATAATGGCAAATCCATTGCCACACAATCTAGCGAAACTATTGCTAGATTGTTGAAACTAGAATCTGGCGTTACCGCCATGAGATGCTAGTTGAGGGAGGCAGTAAAGAGAATAGATAACTAACGAGACGACTGGTTGACGAGGGCAACGGTTTGGTTGCGCTACGTTTGGGATGTGTGTCGAGTGGGAGTTGACCGTGCGGCTGGGGAAGAAGTCATGTAGTCGTTTTATCGTCATTTTTGCGGTCTCAAGTGCTGTGAGTGTGCACCGTGGAAAGAAATTCCGTTCATATTTTCTCAACGAAAATGCCCCGAAAAAGAAAGGATTTTCATGTACTCGACACGATTCTGTAGTGCGGAAAACAATTGGAAATTAACTCCGAAATTGCCATGGTGGCTTTGTTTGGTGTTTCTCTTTTTCATAATTTCATTATGTTCCATTCACATATCGCCAGCAGTTTCTACTCTGCTCATTGTTTTTGTCAGAATTTATTGGCAACTAAAAGGTACATTCGATTCCTCACATGTTTGTGGTCTCGTCGTCACTGATTTGCTCCGATAAGATTAAGTTGTTGCAAATGAAATAGTTGCATCAGAATCTGAGGATTGGGTGAGGTAACAAATGATAGATTGGACGCAAATTGAGAGTTGCACTAGAGCAGCAAATACCTGAAAATATATAGTAAGATAATTATAACATGTAATTCAATTACCATGAATCATAATGATGAACAAGCATTACATTATCATAAACAACAACACAGACCATATTAGATCGAAAGAATACCAGTATTGGGTCGTAAATTCGAGTTGCATTAGAATTACTGTACAAGCAGAGGATCAATGAAGATGACTTCATTTTTAGTATGATTATGTGGGTGCAATACGTGTAACAGTGCGTGAAGAATATCACGTTAAGTTGTGGTAAAATAATTTCCCCGCATTAAAGTTGTCAAGTGATTTTCGAAGTGATATTTAAGTAAAGCAAAAATCAAGGAAGCTACAATTCATTTTCGATGGAAATTCATTTTAATATTGATATCAAAGTTATCTTTGTAGTAAAAAACATTTTCATTAAAAATATAAGACAGTTTTTGCTTTTGTAGAAAATCGAAATTATAAATATATTTTTCAGTATACTCTGTGTATTTTCCCATGTTTAGCGCTTACAGACTATCCTGTGTTTTCATCTTTTCCAATTAAACGCTATTATCTTGTTTTTTCAAAACGAACAATCGGCGATGAAGCGAGGAACAACGAGCAACGTTAAATCTTCAGTAGGGAAACACTTTTGCGAATGACATCAAATAGAATGGGATGACCTAACGGTAGTGAAGTAAGAAACATGCGAAAACTGGACGTGTACGAATCATTGTGGATCATGAGGCAGCCAACCGAAACGAGACTCAACAATAACCTAGGAAATGGATACTCTAGGCTCCTGGATATTGTGAAATAGCGTTAGATTGTTTTCTATTGTACTAATAATAATTAAAATTACTCATGTAGTAAATAATAACAATTATACCATAAGCAACAATAAAATAATAAAAAAAAACTATATAGTTAAACTAAGAATAATATTAAGATATAAAGGTAATAAAACCCAATAGCAATTAGATCTTAAGCGATTAGACATTAAGAAATTCGACCTTAGGTAATTAGAATTTGGTTAGTATAAACATCCTCGAAAAGGCCTTGTAGTCTCAGAAACTAATTGACACTGAAGAAGGGAGCAATTTACTCCCGAAATATATATTTGTCGGAAAAACAAAATAATAGCGTTTAGTTGGAAAAGATGAAAACACACGATATTCTTCAGACTTTTTAGCCCAGAGTCGTTAAATTGCAAGGGAAAACAATTTGTTCATGCATCTTATCCCCCTCACGCTACGGTACGAAGATTTTTATTTTGAGATTAACTTCGAAATCCTTTGAATAAATATTTTACGCTTGAGTTTCAGATATCATCATTTCCGATAAGTCCACAAAATGTTTATCGCAGTTAGAGAGAAATTTTATGACGGACATGCGGATAGAAAAACTGATTTCAATAGAGCTCTAATTTTTTTACTAAACATGAAATGTCAATCTTAACTATTCAGTCCAGCTCATTAAAAACAGTCATTGTAAAAAAGCTAACACATTTCGATATATTTTAAAAACTGTTTCTGCCTTCTTAATGTCTTAATATTTTTTCATCACAATTGCTTACACAAGAGCTGCCCTATTAGATTAAATTCTCCTAATCTTTAACCATTCTACAAGGACAAAAATGATCCTTTGAGTGTAGTTGTCATGCACTTAAAAGCTCGTCTAAACTATCTCGGAACAATTTTTCTCAACGGACAAGATATAATCATTCGAACAAGTGTCACTTGACTGCTTGGGAAAAAAGAAAAGAGATTATTCAGAGGTATTCACATATCGGTCAAAGCATATTCCGTTTTGGATTAATTTTTGAATATGAGTAAAATGCACATTTGATTTATAATATTTGAGGTATGTTTGATTCAAATGAGTTTGTTCATTTGAATGAAAGAAACAGAACACACTCCAGCTGAATCATTGAATTACCTAATTGCCGAATTACTATACTCGTATTACTATACATTGTCTGGGAGGAACACCTGTTGAAGCGAAGAAAGTGGTGGAGATTGGAGGTACTTAAACAAATATTTAATGGATACGAAACCATGTTTCGAATTCTCTTGGATAGTGTCCTTTTCTCGTAGAATATAAATTAAAATCAAAAAATGCATATATTCAGGTTTCACTCATATGCATATACCACATAATTTCTTCGTAGCTTGGATCGGTTTAGTGTCTACTTAATTTAAAAGTTTCGTGCTTCCATTTAGCGAAGCAGCTAGACTGAAGGAACTCTTCTTACATACGAATTTAACGGGTTATACAAGGCAAGCGAAAATTTATAAAGGAAGACTGCCAAGAGAGTATTGTAACCATAGATGTCAGAGAGAATGGATTCGAAATGCATCGAGAGAATTGAAGCAATTTATCATGTAGTGTGAAGTTGGCGCGTTATTAGCTGTTGATTCGAATTTCAAATAAATTTGACGTGATGTCTCCCATTAATTTTCGCATCTTGAACTAAATCAATTTTCCGTGGGGGTATTCTAACTTGAACAATATAAAAGATTGAACATGACCTACCCTACGAAAGATACGTCCCTGACATGCTTCCTAGAGCTGTTTTTACAATCCTACACACGTCACTACATTTTTTCATTTTTCGACACAAAAACACTCGCGATCCGTAACAAACTTTTCAGTTTGATTAATTATCACATTTGCAACGCTTTTGCACTAGTTTCAACACGGTTCATCTTAAAAAAATGTTTTGTGTACAATTTCAAATTCAATATGATAGACGTTTCCCATCAATGTTGAATTTTCACAAATCATATGTTTTCAATCATATGGTTGATATTTTGTTGACAATTCGGGGGTTAAGGTATAAGAGGAGTGAGATTTTCGTGAGAGCAACTAGAGAGCTACGTGAATGTGTGGATTCTCTAGCGGCGTGAAAGGCAAGGGGATTTAAATTCGCGTGCGAGAGGAAGGCATGTATGTAGTAAAAGTACTTCACTCACGTATGGATGAAAATAAGCTCATTTCGCGTCCATTACTTTATATGTCTTTGATTGTAACTAATCTGAGAGATGCCTACATCATCGCCAAGTTAAGTTCACCTTTATTTAATCTTTTTAGGTCTTTGTACAAGATTTTTCACAAAGGCCTACTAGTTTCGCGACCTGTCTGTCTGTCTGTCCGTGCTTCACAGCAATTTTCTTCAGAAACTACCGAAAGTATAGCAATCAACAAAAAAATTAAATTTTTTTAAGGGGTGCTTCCTTATAATGATATAACACTTAAAATTTTTTTAGTCCAAGGTAGTCGAGTGGGGTATCAAACGAAAGAACTTGATTAAAACTTTAGAATCCGAAAGACAAAAGTGATTTTATGCATCGATGGGTCCAGGGAGAGGCAAAACGTACCAACATTTTATGTTCCCCCTCGAGATTGGACACCTTTGAGCCGAAAAATTTGTAAATATTCACGAAAGTGGGTCTTCAAGAATAAAAGGGCAACAAATACCTCAGAAATCGGAATTCCATAAACTTTGTTAATAATAGTATGATTAGTAGATTTTAAATTTCCCCTATAAAATTAAAACGGTACCCTCAAATTTTTCGGAATTTTGTAATTACTGATATAAGACCTTTATGCTCACAAAGTTCCATGGAAACCGAATCACAATCAAGTGAGTTATAGCCATTTTTATTTTCTTCTTGTTTAATTTTAATATGTTCAATCGGCTGAACATTTAGAAAAACTATTTAAGTTGCATCAAAATGGCAGCTGCAATGTGCTTATGAAAGAAACTCAACATCTTTTGCATAAATTTGAACTATTTCTTATCCAAGTATTGGCTGAATAATTGAAGTTATCGATTCACGCTAGTGTTTTGACCCCTAGGATGATTACAAAGTCCTTCTAGTAGGAGCACTCTCCTACCTCCTCAGCTTGTTTTTTTTAACACCTCTATTCCCTAACACCCTCCCCATCACTCTTTTTTTGACGCACAACTAGGGAATACGATCCCGGACCGTTATTTCAATCCCGGGATTTCGGGACCAAGGAGCACTGATCTCGGGATCCCGGGACTAGTCCCGTGATTGGCAAAACCTTATTTTTGTAATATGCCTATTTATTGAAAATCTAAACACTAAGAGCTTAAAAATAAAATATTGATACACTTATTTTATAATTCAATATAACAATATTAAATTGCATTAAAACTAAATATAGTGACATACATAGCGGTGACTAACAAATAGCTTTATGTGTGCAAAATAATAATAAATGATAATTATAATTTAAATTCAAAATAAAGTAATTACTTCAAATGTTAGTTCAGTGAAAAAATAACAACAATTAAACAATTAAACAGCAACAATTTAGTTTACCTTGGCCGCTAAGTACAAATTAAGTAGCGTTCTATGTGTAAGATCTGTAAGAATTTCAATCGTTCATTACAACCACGAAGTGACTGCAAAACTTTTATAAACTTTTAAAAATTTTTAGAACCTTGCAAACCGATCTTGCTCATAATGAATGTTAAGTGTAGCTTACCGAACTGTATCGTCTTTGATAATACATTCAAGTTTGTGACGTGCAAGGCTTTTTGCAACAGAAAACTTCATAGAGCTTGCATGGATGCCCTGAGGGACTGGTACCATCCATATATGGATATGCATTTTATTTGTTCCGATTGTCAAGGTTTGGAAAATACTTTAACTAACATGTATGATAAGTTGATCAGCAGTATCGAAGATTTAAATGAAGAAATAAATCAGCTTATCTCACGGCAGCATTCTCAGACGAGAGCTAACGATGAGAGTTTTGTGGAGATGGCGAGCAGCTTCGACGAATTAGCTGCCAAACTGTCTGATAGCAACAAACCATTGGGGAATCAGATAGTGTCAATAAAAGAGACAGTTACTCATACCCAACCATCGCAAAATAATGAAACTTTTAAGAAGTCATCATTGTTTGAAAGTAACGCCTCGAGCGCCCTGCAAAATCTTAGTGAACAACTTTAAAAAATATCTTCACAGCCTGACAAATCAAGCCACCGAGAGGAATTTGCTCATATTCTCACCGGATTGAGCAGGCTCGAGGAGATGTGCACCAGTATTCTGAACCAGCAACATAAAACTTCATGGGCTCCCCAGACATTGCGCTCAACGGAAACACAACATGCCAATTCAATATCATCACCTGATCCAACTCCTAACTATATCTACAAGCTTGGAACCTTCTGGACAGAAGAAGAATGGGAGGATCGCATCAAACGATTACAAAAGTCAATAATTAATCCTAGCTCATCGCTGGTAAAAATCGCAGATGCAGCGTACAGCATCTTCTTTACAAAGAGGAAAATTTGAATGCAACCGCTGTCAGAAAAAATGTGGAAAACATACTCCACATCAATAGCTGCAAGGTTGAAGAACTATCTTTTCAGAACACTCGAAGGAAAAGCTTCAAAGTGTTCATGCCATCACAGTATTCTTGGCTATTCACAAACTACAGAAAAAAGAACGGCAACTACATGTGGAACGGTATGAGCTTTAAATTATGGAAGGAGCGTAATGGAGTCACAGAATTCAAGGCCAGCCGTGACAAAAGTAATTATAAGAAAGTATGTATTCCTAACTCCATAACTAACACTTCAATTTCATCCAACATCTCTTATAACGCACCTCCATCCTTACCTCCTCCTATTTTATTGAATAGTGATACGTTAAATGAGCCAGAAGTCAACACCACTAAGGAGATTTGTGGCCAACCATGAAAAATTTCTGGAAAAGAGCGATCGAGTGTCGATGAGATGACTAAAGATCCGTCCTCAATACCTGAAACATGCATCTCAACAACTAGGTACAGTAATTTCGTGCGTGGTGAAGACCAAATACCACCAGCCACGAGCTCATCCGGACTGCAAACTTTATCAACCACTTCAAACAAGAGCAAATCATTTCTAGATCCACTCTTGCTACCCACTGTTAAGGCCACTATTGTTGAGTAACGATCTAGAGAAAAGGTACCTTATTTCAAGGCTTAGAGAGCACAAAATTTATGAATGTGTTCGCCTTTACCTCTCCTACATGCATAAAGCACCGGCAAAAACCTGTATTGAAGGTAAAACGACGACTAGTCTCAACATCATTATTCAAAGAGAAGGCCTCCCGGTCGATCTTGACGCCCTTCGGAACTTATATTTTTCCTATCATAAAGAGTTGGGTGTGACCATAGACCAGGTGAAAAAAGATCTTGAGACCTATCCTTCCTTTGTTAGTTCCAGTTATATCTCTTCACTACAAAGGACACGAGAAAACCAACACAAATTTTTTTGTCCCCTTTCATAAGTCTATTCAACATAGTCTTAAACTGTTTTACCACAACTTTAGTGGTATCCGTAATAAACTGCCCCAACTATTTCTTGACGCAAAATCTTGCCATTTCAATATACTTACCCTGACCGAAACATGGTTAAATGACTCTCACAAAAATGAGGAGATTCTGGACAATAATTGTTCCATTTACAGAGACGACAGAGATTTCCTTAGTACTGGACAAAGACGCGGAGGTGGTGTATTGATTGCTTTACATAGCTCTCTCTTTAGTGAGCCCGTCAAGACGCTATCAAATTCATCATTCCAGCATCAAATAGTGCAAATAAAGCTGCAGAAATTTTCTGTATATATTGGCGTCTTCTATGTCCCTCCAAAATCATGCTTACCTCCAGAATCTGCCGGAATTATCTATAATGCTGTATGTGTTATCATAGCTGGAATTACTACCGGAATTAATGAAGAAGACAGTGTCATTATAACTGGTGACTTTAATCGGCCAAACATTAAATTCGTAACCGATGAACTTGGTAATCTTCTTCCCGTCAATCTTCTAGACAGTCATGACTTTAACTTAGTGAGTACCCTATATGGCAATGATTTGCAGCAAACCGCTCCTATCCCCAACCAAAATGGAAATTGGTTAGACCTCATTTTCACAAATGCACATGACGAAGTAGTGGTCAATCCAACTGATGAGAGCGAGCACCTGTTTTCCAACACAATTGATCACTCCACCTTTTCTGCTGAACTTTCCACTCCTGCTTCAGTAAGACCTATTTCTTACAATAATGAGATTGTATATGACTTTCGTAATAGCAATTATAACAATATTAACAGCCTTCTATCAACTTTCAACTAGACTGGTACTTTGTCAACATTAGACTTGGATCAAGCCTTATCCACCTTTTACCAAATCATTCTTGACGCTGTTGATTCATTTGTACCTAAAATTAAGAAAAAAGACAAGGTTTCTGAACCTTGGCTGGGAAGTGACCTCAGGTGTTTACGAAACCAACGAAACAAGCTATATAAAATATTAAAAAATGGTAACAACGTTGGCGAAGAGTTTAAGAGAAAATATGACGAGCTCGCTAATGAGTTTAAAATTAAATCTCAAGAAGCATATAAATCCTACATAAATGTTGTAGTTGAAGAAATCACTCGGAATTCTAGAAAATTTTTCGAATTCGTCAAAGTAAAACGTAAGATACATGGTTACCCTTCAGCAATGAAATACAATGATTCTATCTCTTCTTCTCCAGAGCAAATCTGTAAGTTTTTTGCTGATTTTTTCCAAGGAATCTACTGCGATCCTTGGAAACTCGCAAAACCTTCCGTCCTCTGAAATAGCACCAAGAGCACAGATCGATAGTATTTCGATATCTGAAGAGGAAATTCGTCAAGCTATCGAAGCTCTTGATTTGAACAAAGGACCTGGCCCCGATTTTATTCCCCCTCGTTTTTTGGCCCTCTGTAAAGATAATTTGCCCCTCCCTCTTTTCCTCATTTTTAATAAATCGCTTTCGGGTGGTATTTTCCCCTCACATTGGAAACCATCTTATATAATACCAATCCATAAAAAAGGCGAAAAGCGGTCTGTTGAAAATTATAGGGGAATCGCTACGTTATTTTCCATACCGAAGCTTTTTGAAAAGATTGTATGCGATAAAATTTCACCTCTTATTGAACCTTATCTCAACGACGAGCAACATGGTTTCCGGAAAAGCAGATCTACTACCACCAACCTTGTCGGGTTGATATCAGACATTCTATGTGCGATGGAAAAAGGTAACCAAATCGATGCCATATACACCGATTTCAGCAAGGCGTTTGACCGCGTGAATCATGAAATATTGATAAAAAAACTGCATAGTTTTGGAATCACTGGCCCACCTCTTAACTGGATCCATTCATATTTGAAAAACCGCATCCAATATGTCAAGTTCCAAGGTCGCTTATCGAAGAAAATTCCTGGGGTTCCTCAAGGTAGTCATCTGGGTCCATTACTTTTCAATATCTTCATATCTGACCTTTCAGCGGCACTATCCGATATACCTCATCTTTTTTATGCCGATGATCTGAAGGTATATCACATTATAAAATCACATATTGACGCTTCCTTTCTTCAATCTAAATTAAATATTTTGCTCCAATGGTGCAACGATAATCAACTTGCACTCAATTTGGATAAATGCCATGTCATAAGTTTTTCCAGAAAAAAAAAATCATGCTTAACGATTATCAAATCAAAAGCACGAGTTTGAGCAGAGTTGAGAGCATAGTAGATCTAGGCGTAATCTTAGACACAGAGCTTCGGTTCAATCTTCAACATGACGAAGCCCTCTCTAAAGCTAATATGATGCTAGGTTTCATCAAAAGGAGAGCCAAAGAATTCGAGAATATTTGGGCAACAAAATCGCTATACACTTCACTTGTTCGTCCCATTCTCGAATACGCTTGTTTGATCTAAGACCCAATTTACAACATTCATAAAACTAGATTCGAGTCGGTATAAAAACAATTTTTACTCTTTGCCCTAAGGTCCCTCTATGACCCCAGAGATTTCCATAGTCTTCCAGCCTACGATATCCGACTCCAATATTGAATATGGCATCACTAGCTTCTAGGCGAACTGCGTTGTTCTCATGCCTAATTTTCGATGTGCTTAGGGGTAATATTAACGTGAAATTTATTTCCGAGAAGGTACGGCTGAATAACCCTTCTAGAGTTACCAGAAATTCTCCTATGTTCACCACAAGAACAACATCGGACCATATATGCGGATAACCCGCCAATAAATAGATGTTGTAAAGCATTTAACAAATTCGGCAATCATTATTCCCCAACCATTTCCAAGTCCCTTTTCAAGTCCATAATTACACAATCCTGCTCTTCCCGGATACAGTAGATCATTGAGTAACCTAATGTATAAATTGTAATATCTTTGTGTTTTGTTAAATGATGCCTTGTTTGGCAATAAATAAATAAATAAATAAAAAATCTTGTAAAATCAGCACATTTATTTGGCAAATAAGACTTCAACATGAGAAGATTGTCAATGCTGGTATCATTAAGCCGGCTTCTCAACTTGTTTGCAATGTATGAAGCAGAAGAAAATGCTTTTTCAGGCTCAACGCTTGCAGGAGCGATGGTCATCAAGCATTTGAAATTTTATTGAGATTAGAACCTCGAATAGCAGATCCGATTTCTAAAAAGTTAATCTCCTTTCTAATAGTCTTAGCAATATCTGTGTCTTTGATATCTTTTATTTCAACTTTTTTCATGCTTTTTTCAATTTCGGTTTCTCTTCTAATGTTAACTCGGTTTTCTCAACTTAATCTGAATCTATTCTCTCAAACGAATCTGAGTCTGGAACCTGAAATAGATTACTTTGAGAGTCAATTGAACAAAACTTAATTGTATGTTTTATAATTTTGTCACGAAGGATCGTTTTAGGCGGCACTGAAAAAATATATTTTATATCGAGAGGCAGATCATCAATTTGATTTTCCAGATTTTGTAGGTAGTTTAACAAACCTGATAACACCGAGTGTCTTCTTTCTTGTACTCTTTTTAACAGCGATACTTTCATTTTCTCAGAAATTTTATTATTTTTCTCATGTACATTTTTTATCATGAATTTTAGTGCAGCATCTGCTGTACACAAGTTAGCGTCGGAATGGCAAAAAACTTCTACAGCTAGTTTCGCAGGTGTTAGAGTATCAACTAAATCCCTGATAATCTCGAAAGCTGCTTCGCTTATTGTAACAGGATAGTAAAGATCAAGGAGAGATTTTTGAATGGGAATTTTCAGTAGCAGAAAGCATTCTAACATTGCCAATAGGTTGTTTCATCGTGTACGATAATCTAGCAACAATGATAATTCTTTATTGAATGCAGATTTTACGTACTTTTGCAATATAGTGTCGTTTTTTCATAAGTGAAGTTTTGAGCACTAGCTTTATTAGCTTCTGTTCCATCGATCTTTAAACAGCATTTAGGATTATCTGGATCTTCTTCCTTATCGTCGATATCCCATAAAGAGTCATTAACAACCTCAGTCAAAGAAGTTTATGGTTCAATGTCTTGTTCCGTATAAAATACATTGTTTCTTATAAAGTACATTACATTAGCTACGATGTCTTGATCTAAAGATAGATCGAATTCACCCAAAGGTTTCCTTAAAAGTAGCAAACAGTTTTCTGCCGTCTTAGAAACTTCAATTCGGACCAGTCCTCTGCTCCAAAATTTATTTTTTGAATGAACATTGATATTGATGTACCTTTTGTTAGAATGCGATGTCCACTCGTCAAAAGTAATTGAGAAAATGGCCTCTACTGATTTCAAAGTTTTAATATTTTCTTTTATATGATGCCGGATGTTATCACTAAAATTCAGAATTTTGCTGCGAATTGTCGTTGCAGTTTTCGGTGATTCTGTATACCCCTTGGCTAATAGTAGCTGTCTTAGATCATAAGAAATGATAAAGATAATAAATGGTAAACCATCTAAGGCAACCATATGTGACAAAATTTGATGAAGGGTGTCCTTTCAGCTTTGAGTTTTGTGAAAGAAAATCAGGGATTGGCCGCTTTGCTGGAGTCAAGATAGAACTGGTCGAAGGCTTTTGGGTTGGCGATAGCCTGTCTGAAAGTTTATGCTATGCTTATGCTTTGTAGCTAAATAGATGTGCAATCCTTTTGTTGAGCCTTCTATTGTCCTAGGAATAGATGGGTGCTTTTTGGGTTGAGCACTATTTCCGTTTGCAGTTACCTTAAAATGATTCCGCACTGAATTCTGGTTTGTAAATGGTTTGTAAATGGTAGACTCCAATGACGATACCACGTTTTCCAATATTTTATTGGCACTACGATTGTGACCTATAAAACCAATATCTGTGGTTCAAGAAATGCTCATTAATCAACGTTTATTTCATAATTATAATAAAACTAATTTTTCATTATACATTAGATCTTTTATTTATTTTGTATAACAGCTTTTTTCGACTACTATTTGCAGTCTTCTTCAGTACAATTATTGGGTTACAAGATTTTTACTTGAGTACATATAACTTTTAAAAAAGGCAATTATATCTTTGATTTAATTAGGCTAAATAACACTGAATGGCAATTACCTTCATCCGTATTCATTCTTTGTTGCTCAGGTACTTGGATTATCTTTATTGCTTCCATCGCGTCTAATTCTCTAGGACAATTACTGCTCTTAATTACACTTGCATGGGCAATATCCATCATGTGTTGTTCTTCGATGATGTGTTTAGCTACGGCGGACCTCATGTGCGATCCCGGGTTTTTGGCTGCGATTCGTGCTTCCCTAATATGTTCGTGGAACCTGACCGGGATCAATCTTTTCGTTTGCCCGATATAAATCATGGGACAAATACTACACGCTACTTTGTAGATGCCACTCGTCTCTTCCATTGTTTTTAGATCCTTGCCCGATCCCAATATGTTTCGTGCTGCGCATCTGCGACTAGAGGACACCATTTCAATTCCGTGATGTTTGAACACTTGCTTCATGTCTTTTGAATACCTGGAATATGTCACTGATATGCGCTTTGGAGTTTCTTTTGTGCTCAATGTTGTTAAATTGTCCCTATTTTGTTTTCAGATCTTCTTCTTGATTATTGCTTCGATACATTTTCCGTCGTATCCATTTATGCTGGCTGTATTTATGATATATTCTTTTTCTTTCTTGAATCGCTCTACTGTTAATGGCACTGTCAGTAATCGGTGAATCATTGAATGGTATGCTGCCATTTTTTGGGGGTAGCTATGGCTAGAGTCGCTAGTAATTGTACGTTGAGTACTCGAGGGCTTCCAGTAGATGTTGATTTCAATCCTGCCTTGGTTTCTAATAAGTTTCAAATCAAGGAACGGGATTTCACCATTTACTTCTATCTCCATGCTGAACTTTATCTTCGAGTGGATATTGTTGATTTTCTGGAAGGTATTTTCCAATCCTTGATTTGCAATGATGATAAAAATATCGTCCACATATCGTACCCACAATTTTGGCATCAAACCTTCTTCTTCAATGATATTTTCAACATGGGCCATAAAAATTTCGCTGATAAGAGGAGATAAAAGGTTGCCCATTGCTGTACCGGACGTTTTTTTGAAAAATCGTTGCCTGAACATAAAATAATTTTCACTCATGCATAGTTGAGCCAATTTTAGGTAGCATTTTGTCTTCTCTTTCCATTCACTAGAGTTTTCTATGCTCAATAACCACTTTTCCAGTAAATACAATGATTCTTTAACTGGGACATTCGGAAAAAGGGCTTTTACGTCAAAAGACACCATAATATCTTCGTTGTTCAAATCATCTATCTTTTCCCCTTATTTTTATTTATTTCATAGTTTTTCCCGATTATTCAAAAAAATAGAAATTAAGTCAAATATAAATGTTCCGAGGGAGTAACATATTTTATCCGAATCATGAAGCATAATTTGAAAGGTTGAATAATTCTTTGAGTATAGTCACGACTAAACTTTCAGAAAAATTTAAGTCCATACAAGAAGCATATTCATAAATGAAAATTAAGGAAATCCTATTATTCCATTAGAAGTAATATGGCAATACAAACTACAAGCCATCATTATAATATTCTTCATTATAATGCTATCAAAT
The DNA here is from genome assembly GCA_963969285.1 of Odontomyia ornata. NCBI lineage: Eukaryota > Metazoa > Arthropoda > Insecta > Diptera > Stratiomyidae > Odontomyia > Odontomyia ornata. Next base: position 40,713,128 of record OZ017738.1, on the reverse strand, counting down.
CTCTTTTTATTAAAACGTCAAAAATACACGTTCTCCTATAGCCAACAGAACGTGACCAAAAAATTTAATCAAATCGCAATAATAACAAAACAGAATGAAGAAAAGAAATACGAGAGCAAAACTAAACGTGTATCTGTTTTACAAAGATAAACCAAACAATTTTACGTTGCAAAACAAAGTGAAGTCGAGAAGCTAGAAAAACCCTAAAATTCAAACAAGAAACGCATAAAGAAAATTGGAAACGATTGTGGAATATTCGATCTTCAGAAACGCGTTGTGAAATTTATTTAATGAAAAAATTATTTTAAGGGACTACTAACATCGAAACATACCTTTTATTGACGTCGCAACTTCTCTTGGTTTCTTTACACGCATCGCATGACACAACACAACTCACTCATTTGGCTTATGCTATCACACTGCCACCAGCTACAGAAACGAAATGCCCATGTGGGTATAAGAGTAAGCGTAAAAGGTGCAAACGCACATATATATTACGCTGCTGAGCAAATGGTAAATTTTCTCAATGTTCCAAGTTGCATTTTTGCATGTAGAATTTGTATTATTAATATTTTAGCAATCCCGAAATTCCGGGATTTGCAGCTTTAAATCCCGGGATTCAGGTATCAAAAATTTTGCTGGGGTCCTGGGATTGTATTCCCTAGGCACAAGGCTTGTGCGGTCTGCACTCACATCTCGCCACTTTGTCAAGTATGCCACCCAGGCAATGTTCAATATATCGGTATAACTTTGAGTAACTGTCTCTTCAAGTGTCTCGCCGATAGGGTCAAAATGCCCTAAGATACTGAGCTGGACAAGATGTTTAGGTCCACGTTTCAATCAGTGTTCATTAAATGATCCCTAAGTCATTTTTTAAATACCAAAAGTGAGTTTGCTGTCTTAACCATTTCTGGTAGATTGTTATATACGCAGAGCATCATTCGTGGCATCGTTCTTTATTTATTTATTTATTTCGAATCCATTTTAACAGGCAAAATGCCCAATTACAAAAATAGAAAAGACAATATAGATAAAATAGACAGAAATATTTAAGATAATTAAGCAATTAATCATAAATCATAACAATTAATGTAGTTTGTGTCTAACTTAATGCTTAAATGCTATTAAAGATTGAGGGAAAGTACCAAGTTCTAACTGATTGTGCACGCGAGGCAAACGAATCATGGCAGAATGAAAATGGGTTTCAGTACGCTCAAATTGGATGTGAAGATTGGAGGAGCGCAGAGGCCTGCCGGGGCTCCTCCAACTTTTTTGATTTACCAAGCTAGGGCAATCAATCAGGCGGTGGTGGAGTTTAAATAAAAGACATTCATCAAGGAAAGTCCTACGTGCTTTTAATGAAGGAAGATGTAAATAAGTGAGTCGGTCTTCATAGGGAACATAGGGAATCTTGTACTTATAAAAAAGACAGCGGCTGAAGTTTCTTTGGACATATTCTATGTCAGCAATAAGGTATTCAAAGTGTGGGGACCAAACTTGAGAGCTATACTCTAAAATACTTCTAACTAGAGTATTATAAAGCTGGACAGCGGAGAATATATCTTGGAAAATAAAAGTATGCCGGCGTACAAAACCTGAGACTCGAGAAGCTCTGGTTTTAATGCTTGAAATGTGCATATCAAATTTGTGTTTGGAATCAAAAATTATACCGAGATCCTTAATTTTTAGAACAGTTGAAAGAGATTCGTTTCCAATTGAATAGTTAAATTTGATTTGCGCTGGTTTAAGGGAATACGACATAACATGACATTTAGATATGTTCAGTTCAAGATTGTTAATGCTACACCAATTTTCCAGGATAGACAAATCATTCTGCAACACTTGACCAATAGCCCTAAATAGTTTCAAATCATCTGCGAATAGAAGGGATTTTGAGTTTAAAGCAGCAGGTAAATCATTGATAAAAAGTATAAATAGGAGAGGGCCGAGGATTGAGCCTTGTGGGACACCTGACGTAGGGTAAAAGGTTGAAGATAAAGAACTGATTACACGAACACAACAAGAACGATATGTTAGATAAGAATTTATCCAAGCCAATATCGGAGCAGGAAATCCATAGTGCTGCAACTTTAGAAGTATAATAGAATGATCAACTCGATCAAATGCTTTGCGAAAATCAGTATAAATGACATCCATTTGCATATGGTTATCTAGAGCACAAGAAATTGAATGAGATATTTCGAGTAAATTAGTAGTAGTAGAGCGATTAGGAAGAAATCCATGTTGCTCGGCAGCAAAAGTTTGCGATGAAGATGATGCTAATTTATTGTGAATGTGGCGCTCCAACAATTTAGAGAAGCAGGAGAGGATAGATATAGGACGGTATTTGGAAATATTACAAGGGTCAACATTCTTCAGAATTGGAACAATATGTGCAAGTTTCCATATTTGAGGGAAAGTTCCATTGGCTAAACTTATATTAAACAGAATCGAAAGAGGAGTAGATATAGAAGTAATGAGTGACTTAGCAAATATAGCGGGAATGCCATCGGGACCCGGTCCAATGCTTCCATCTAACTTGCTGATGAGTAGCTCAATGTCATAGGGAGTGGTTTCGAAATCAATAGCTAATGTCAAATAAGAGAATGGAGGGCAATAGTTTGTAGGTGAGGACGAGGCACTAAAAGATTCAGAGAAAAATTTGGCAAAAAGATCTGAAATAGCAGAAGGTTCGTTAGCATCCAAGCTGTTCCAATGTGCTGAATCTGGAATACGAGAGGAAGTGTTCAAATAACGAATGAAAGACCAAAAAGGTTTTGTTGGGTTAGACAACAGAGATTGTTCTATGGAGAGATAATAATCACGCATGGCTGCTTTAATGCGACATTTAGCAAGAGTACGAAGTCTTTGATAATCTGTACAAGCTGCAGGACACCCAGTACGTTTGAAGTCTCGATGAGCTCGATCCTTACTTTTTAGAAGGGTCAAAATATCGGCGTTCAACCATGGTCCGTCATTACTTTTTAATGTGTGAACTATTGGTGTATGTTGGCTGATCAGCGTATTCAAAAACATGCAGAATTTAGAAACAGCATCATCGCAAGATACACTAGCAAAGAAGGAGTCCCAATCAGTCGATTGAAGATTGTTCGCAATAATTGCAAAGTTTGATCTACGGAAATTATACCTTGAAGGCTATTCAGTCTTCTTACGCCTCATGTTACACAGTTTAACATCAATACTTAATGGTGGATGGTTGAGATAGGATGCAACATAAGCAAATTCAGGGTGTTTTAAGTCCAAAATAGTAGACTGATTGTTTGAACAGTTTGATAAAACCAGATCAAGAATGCGGTCATTAACGTTTGTTATGTTATTTAGTTGATTTAGTGAGCAAAGTGAGAGGAAAGAAGAAAAAACTTCAGAGAGACGGTTGGCTGACTCGATATATGGGCAAGAAGAAAAATTTCAAGATAAAGAAGGAGCATTAAAATCACTACATAGAAGAATAATATCTGAAGGGTATTTAGCGTTTATGTAGATAGAAAGTTCGTCGAGAAATTTAACGTAAGTGGAAAGAGAAGACTGGCAAGGCACATAAATTGACGACACCAAAAGATGAATATTGGATGAAATGGTTACCCTAACAAGTACACATTCAACAGGAGAAGTTGAGATCAGTGGGGAAACTGAGGAAGTGCTTGTCTAACTCAGTCAACAAGGACAATTCATCACTGCTCGGAAATCGAAATTAGAGGTCGCGGTCAATAGACCGAGACAGTTGAAGGTGCTATTTTTTAGAAGCGAAGGCCTGATAGAGGCTGCAGTGCTATGAAGAAGAAGAAGCATCACCTCTATCAAGTTCTACATTGATGAAACGTTCAACAGACAGTAGTTCATTTAAAGTACTCTTGTTCTTTTGTAATCCAAACTGCTGTTGGTTTGAATTAGAGTTTTCAACTAAGAATCATGCTAAACGATTGTTAAGTATTTTTTCAAATATGTAACTTAGTCTCGTAAGAAGCGCAACCGGGTGATAATTATACGGGTCAAGATGACCACCATCCTTAAATATAGGAACTATTTTTGCAAGTTTTTCCTCTTCCGAAAACGGCCCATTCCTTATATGCACGTTTAGAAAATTTGCCATAAGCTCGGCTATGTCCTCGTTGGTCATACTAATCTCATTTATTATGATGCTATCGATGCCTGGTGCCGTGTTTTTTTCAATCCATTGATTATATTTCAGACTTCCCTTTTATTTGTTTGATGAATGTGAAAGGTGGAATTTATTGAGATACTATTTAAATTGCTTTTTGAACTGGCAACAATTGCTTTGGTGATTCATCCACCAATTTTTGAAAAAGATTTATTTAATGAGTTTGGTGCATTAGAGGGCCCATCAATATTCAGTTCAAAGTTTTGTGATATAGCCCAGGGTGAAAAGTTATCCTTTACCTCAATTATTATTTTCCATATTTCATTGAAGTTCTCAGCCACTTTTTCCATTCTTCTTGAAAAATATGAGAATTTAGGTTCTTTCACCAGTCGTTTCGATTCTTTTTTCGCTTGCATGTATACATACTTGAAGGCTTGGTTTCTATTGTTCTTCCTGTAGTCTATGTCTGCGTCTTTTTTTAAATACTTGCCTCAATTACTTTTTTCGTTATCCAAGTACGTATCTTTGCTTAGCAACTATGATGATATTTTCGAGTTCAATAAGGTTATCTGTTTTCGGTTTATTCAGTAATTCTTGCAGGTTTAATTTGAAGAGCTCATTATCTAGATACCTAAAGGTATGTTGGCTTCTATTTATTGGCTTGGTCTTGAATAACTATTTTTAAAACATGACGATCCAACTCTGGTCAGTCCTCAAATGTGTATGTAATGTTTTCAACCACTTTTTGATCAGTGGTTATTATATAATCCCGACAGATGTTTGAAACTGCGCGAGTAATTTTGTCGTTGTTTATGATAACCACTCCATTCGTTTCTAGGGTATTCATGCAAAGCCTTAATTCTGGTAATTCTGTTATTATATCAATGTTTGTATAATGCATCTAGTACTGTGCAAAAGTCTTGTGTATTGATACGTTTGGGGTTGTAGTACGTCTCTAAACTCATTTTTTTTACTTGCGTGCTTTTGTAGTCCTTTAGGTCATGCTTTCCTCCACATTTTACACAGATTTGCTCTCCTACACATTTTGATGTTTTGTGGCTGTATTTTTGGTATTTGAAACACCTCGTTACGTTACAGTCTTCCTTCACCAAATATGATCCATAATCTATACCAACGTATCTATTTGCAAGCCTGTTTTACATCATAGTATACTCAACTAGTATCCACACTCAATCAACCCTCCGGAAAAATCCCAACACAAGCCGAACAGTGAGCCATAAATCTTCGGTAGCAGGTAAGTAGGTAAATGCTGACGTCAGGATTACTATATCTCAAAAAATCAATGAATTTGCCGAAAAACAAATTCGTTCCGTGCAACCTTTTATTGTTTTATTAGGATCTGGCAGCACTCCCATGTTCTGAAATGCGTAAAGAACACGTGCGTCGAAAATTTTATTTGCTTTTTGCTTTGTTTCTTGAACGCGCCAGGCCTGGGCTCAGCTGACACACCCCGGATCAGCTGACGTGCCCCTGGGAAAATTCAAAAAGTGTGCGACACAGGGTAAATGAAAGGTGTGGGTACTTGGTGAATGTACTATGCTTTACATGCTCCCATCTACCTGGATGATGTGCAATGGCCTTCCGTTTTTCGCCCGCTTAGCATGTAGGGGTAAGTGGGGTAGATTCACACAAGGGGCACTTACGAGTACATACACTGAGTCTATTCGAAGTTGGTCACGGAGCGAAAGAATGAAGTTAACGCGTGTGCGTAGTTTTTATGTGTTTATATGGACTAGTGAAGTTTGAATTCAGTTGCCACGGAACACTCGAGTGTACGATACGGAACGTGTTTTTGCCTCACGTAAGTAATTTCGTAACCTAACTTTGGAGGTATTTTATGATTAGTGACAGTTGTTGTGGTTACTCACTGCTATTTATTATCAAGCAAAATATCGTATAGTTTATTTTTTTGGTTTGTAAATTATCCCACATGAAGCCAGTTTTTTTCTGCACATATTTTTATGAACAAAAATGTCATGGGGTAGATACATACACAAGTACAAGGGGCACATTCGTACTGTATGAATGTGCACCTTGCACTTTTTGTTTTTTCTCTCGCAACTTAATGATCGGTTCTTATCATTTTTTCTTACACAGAACGATCATGGTTAAAAATTATAAGAAGAAGGGGACCGAGGAGTGGGGAGGTTAATGAAGAAGGAATGTCGTCAGCTGTATCTGATATTTTGGTATACAAACTCTCTTTTCGGAAAATAGCAGAAAAGTATGGAGTCAATGCACAAACACTTAAGAGCCGAATAACTAAACTTCACAATACAGAACAACCTGGAAGTGAGGGCCGTACTTTTCACTCAAAATTTGCAGCACTTCAAGTATTTACGGTTGAAGAAGAGGGTCTTTTGAATAAGTATATTTTAGATAGTTCAAAAATGCATTTTGGACTAACATGTATTCAAGTTAGAAAACTCGCCTATGAGTTTGCCAATGCCAACAATATTAAACATCCTTCGAGTTGGGTTACGAATAAAATGGCTGGAGTGGACTGGCTGGCAAGTTTCCGCAATCGATATAGCAATTTAAGCTTACGGAAGCCTGAAAATACGAGTGCTGCCAGATCATTTGGTTTTAATAGAACGGCGGTCAATGAATTTTTCAAGAATCTTGAAACTGTTTACAGCAAACACAATTTTACTGCAGACCGCGTATTTAATCTTGACGAATCTGGCATCTCAACTGTTCTCAATACACCCACAGTCTTAGCTGACAAAAATCAAAAACAGGTTGGTCAAATAGTATCCGCAGAGCGAGGAGAGTTGGTTACATTTGGCGGTATGATAGCAGCAAGCGGGAATACAATACCACCATTATTTGTTTTCCCTCGTGTACACTTTAAGGATCATTTCATAGAAGGCGCTCCAAAAGGATCATTAGGTGTAGCCACTAGATCCGTTTGGATAAATTCGGAGATTTTTGTCGAAGTTCTAAAGCATATACAAAAGTTTACTCTCTGTTCAAAAACAAACCCCATATTAATTCTATGCGACAATCACGAAAGTCACATATCTATCCATGCAATTAACTATTGCCGTGATAATGGTATTGTATACCTATCTTTTCGACCACATACGACTCACCGTCTACAACCGTCAGATGTTGGTGTTTTCGGCCCGTTAAAATCAAAACTGAAAATATCATTCAATGATTGGCATGTTTCCAACCCAGGAAAAACGATAAATATTTATAATATTCCAAAACTAGTAAAAGTCCCCTATCTGGAAGCATTTAATGCCAGAAATGTAACCAGAGCTTTTGAGAAAACTGGAATATGGCCCTTTAATAAATTAAATTTCAATGATGAAGATTTCGCTCATATTCAAATATATAATTCGAATCCTGAAACAGAGCTGAATGAAAGTATAGGTGCTGATAATTTTGTTGAAATTTCGGCTTTGACTCCACAAACATTTTCAAGAGAAATATCACAGCAACTTACAGCAGCGTCGATTGTTAATGATGATTGTTTGCCTTCAACATCCAAAGTCTTAAAGACACCAGAAATTATACGGCCTCTACCAAAAGTTCATAGAACGAAACAAATTAAAAAAGGTCGATCCCTGGGAAAATCCAGAATTTACACTAATACACCCGAAAAGCATAGAATCGAAGAACTAGAGAAAAACAGAAGTGAAAAAAGGAAAGAAAAGGAATGGAAAAGTAGAGCGAAACAAATGATGCGTGCTTTGAGTTTTATTAATGAAGCTTCCTCAAAAACAACAAAAAATAAGAAAAATATAATCGAAGAGGGTGATAGTAGCAGTGAGACAGAGATTAGTTTAAGAGAAAGCTCTGCATCATCTTTCGACGACATTCAAGAAAACGAATTTTAAGATTTACTACTGCCTGTCGATACTGATCATTTAAAAGATGGTGCTTTTGTACTTGTTAAATTTGAAAAAACGAAGACCCTCATATATTACATTGGAAAAGTTATTGAACATTATACTTCAACTGAAGTGAAGATTTCTTTTTTGAGGAAAAAACCAGGGAGCTCTACGAGCTTCGCGTTTCCAGATGTCAAAGATGAGGCATCAGTTGATTTATCAGATATAATGATGATACTTCCAGATCCTAAGTCGGCTGTCACAGCTAGAACAGCCAATATTTTCAACTTTTATATTGATCTCTTATTTTTTAATGTGCATTAATGTGGTTTCTATAAGGATTTATCTTTATGTTCACTAAAATTTGATTTTAAGATTGTGTGGTAATTAATAACTTACAAGCAATAATTTCCTACATTGTGTGATTTTCAGTATTGGTAAAATGAATAAGATTGATCGCAAATAATGACATTAACTCAATTACAACTTAAGTGCATTTGGTAAATTACAATATATGTAACCTACAGACTGCTAACTAACACTGTGTACACTAGTCTTAGACATGTACGTCTCACAAAAAATTTATTTTTTGCTAGCTAGTTCGATGTAAAAAAAATCACGAGCAGATTTAAATAAGGAACGTTTTTCATTTTTATTATTTGTTTTGTAAAAGAATTATTTTTGTTTTTACTGGAATAGTATGTTTTGAAGCAATAATTTGGTATGAAAAATAAACGTTATTTTGAATCCAACAAGTGCGTATGAATGTGCCCCATTCCCCGTATGAATGTACCCCACTAATGGGGTACATTCGTACATTTTCTTTTTATTTTAAAAGCATTATGGACATTTTCGCACGTGAAGTTTCAGTAATATTATGCTTCCAATGCAGTTAAACTATCAATGGTGACATAAATTGAAAGATATAAACGTAATACACGGCATTCCACACAGCTAAATATAAAAACTGTATGAAGCTACCCCACTCTCCCCTACGCGTTCCATTTTATACTGGGATTTAATGAATGGATTTCTTAATTCCTCATTTGTATATTGGTTTTCTAGACCATTTTTTTTTTTGTGGTAATGAGGTGAAGGCATTTACGCCCGCCGAGTCTGGCAGTGTGGGACTCCCATGGAGGATACCCTTGGACTACCCACTAAACACCTCCCCTGTCAATCTGAGAACCTAGCCTAGCATTGGTGGTTAGTTTAGGTTGTCGCAATTTAATCTCAATGATATCATACTCATTCTCCATTACATCCGTTGCTAAATTATAGAGTTATGTTGCATTTTCATTGGTGGACGTTTTAATAACCGCTCCACCATTTTATTGACCTGATCTTCGACTTCGAGGAGAATTATAATTTTTAATAATTTCAGCATATGAAGGATTGACCGCAGACGAAGATTTATCCATTAAAACATTTGTATTTAGCTCTGCAATCAGACTTCGAAATTTAATCATTTGTTGGAAGAGTTGGTCTTCTTTTGATTTTTGGAGTTGAGTTCTGCATGCAGCACATATCCAAGTCACACCACCGGCTATATACATTATTTTTCGGTATCTCTCTTCCAACATTTTGATGTACTTCAAGTGAAACCACATGAGGCAGATGTCATCATATCACATTGCCGTATGACATTCCTCCCCGGGTTTCCTGCATTTTCCCCATTTATCTTTGACTGGTTGAGTAGCCATTATATATATATATTTTTTTTAACTACCCGTCCATTATTTTATTCTTATTAACTTTAATTTTATTAACTCTTTATGAACTTTATAAATTGAAAAAATTTTTCGTATTTGTTATTTTTTATCTTTCATTTACCTTTATCTATTATTATTATTTATATTGCTACCGCCAGTTTTGATCCTACGCCGTTAAATGCACTGACTGACGTCAAATTAAAGACACTAATGATATACGTCTTGCCTAACAATTTTAAGAAATCCCAGAGAGAGATCGTTTGTACATACTTTGACTTACAAAATGACTAAATATAATCCCAAATCTTCCAAAATTATCTAGTAAACTAACTGTCAAAAAAAATCATTAATGGAGCTCATTTCGATCAGTTAAAAGCATCAAAATTTAATTTATTTCGTTTTTTTCTATCAGAAAATATTAAAAATATTTTTTGTGAGTTTTATTTCAGTGTAAGGATAAGTTGTGAATTAATATAAAAGAGGAAAATGTGTGAGCCATGCTATCCATGCCTTATGCCAGATGGGCCAGTTGAGATTAATGATCTGTATAGTCCGTGTGGGCCGTCAATTTTAGGCTGCCCGCCTCCTCGGTGTGGACCGTACTTAGCCCCTTGTGGCTCACCATGTCCACCGCAATGTCCGCCGCTATGTCCACCACCATGTTGCCCTCCTTGCTGCCCACCTACTGGAGGATGTTGCCCACCTCCCCTATGCAGGCCAATGGTAAGACTACTGTGATCAACCATATGCTACTTTATACTATTCTTATTACTTCCTTATCTTATAGGTGAAGGCATGCAGTAGCCGTGAATTACGCGGGAGCATATTATATCCACGTTGTGATTGTGTAAGACGAAATGGATTGCAAGCGGATTGCCCGAGACGCTTGTGCCAAGGCAGCCCTTGTTGTTTAACAATACCAATGCCGAGGTGTTGCCCTTCAAGATATGCAAAGAGCTAGTTTATAATTTAGAAAATCGTGAATTTATCGCTACCTAGACGGCTTCAAAAATATTGTCTTAGTTTTATTGCTTTCAAAAGTGACTTTATTTATCTACCTTACGCTGCTATAAACTCGATGTAGCCAAAATTATTTGTTAAGAATAATGTGTTCGAAAATTATTCAGTGGATACACCTCACCAGTGTAGTAACACTGTACTGGGTCCAATAAATTGTTGATTAAAGACAAGCTATGCTTTTTTTGAGTTCCTTATGCGATGAACTTCAAATGCGCAATTATTTCATGAATAAATACAGATTCCTTTTTGTACGTCCGTTCCCTACCAGTCGATTCTACGTCAAAGTCAAAGTCAAAAGCGCTTTATTTAATACTAATCGTTATAAATTTTAAAAGAATATAAAGCAAATTCCAAACAATAACAATCAAAAAACTTAATGGCCCAAATGGCTCTCTAAATTTGTACGTTATCGTTAACTCATATAATAAAAAAAAAAAACCATAGCAAATTCAATTAATTACGATTATTACATATTTTTAAAATTTAATTGGAAAAAGGTGAAAATACCAACCAACACTATCCTAAAATTATTTATAATCAAAACACAACAGTGAAACCTTGATCCTACACCTAATATGTTGTAACTTATTTCTAATAAAATACAATCAAAAACTTTATCTTATACTAAAAAAATCAATAACAATGTTCCTAACCTAAGTGTTTAATCTTCAAAGTCAAAAGCGCTTTATTTCATACTAATCGATATAAATTTTAATCTTATCTCTAACGGAATATAGTAAACATGACATATACCTAACCTATACCTAATTTTTAACAAAAATAAGTAACAACACTAAATGTAGCAATAATGAGCTGAAACTCAAAAACTAAATAGCGAAGAACACCAAAACTGAAAATAAACACGAATAATTTAGACATTGTCATTCAGCCACCAATACCTAGATTACCCCGTCTCAACTCGATCAGCTTCAACGAATCTAGCAAATGAGTATCTCCATTGAAATCGTTGGTCTCGTGAACTCAAATTCGGAGGATATTTTATCTTCTTATCGGTGGCCCGTCGATATATGTGATATATGACTGGGACGCCGTCAGAATCAAAAACATATCGATTCATGTCCAAATACACGAATGCTTCTGGAGGAATGAAGCCAGTAGCGAGGCAAGTCGCAATATACCCGTCTGTAGGGTGGAACGGCTGTGAAATCCAAGGGTTTTCACTCACAGTCACAGATCTTGCGATATGATTCCGAAGAAGTTTCAATATGAAGATATCGACCCTCGTCACTTCAGCAGTTTGATAAATTCTTCTATTCGATATATGATGTTTCCAATCCGTCTCAGGCTTTCTGTACAAACCAGTACATGCACGAAGACATTTCCTTTCGAAAACTCTTAATTTTTCCATAGTACTAGCACTCTGGTTTTACCAGATCTGACATCCATATGTCAAAACTGGTCTAACCAGGGTCTTGTAACAGATAGTTTTGACCTTTAGATCAATGTATTTGGAATGAAAGAGTCTTCGTCGGGCCATGACTACTTTGAGTGCCTTACTGAGCATGATTTTCACATGTTCAGTATAGTACAGATACTGATCGAGATAAACACCGAGGTATCGAACACAGGATTTATGTGGAACCCGTTCTAGACTACCCTCGCCAGCCATGATGTGGAAATCTTTCCAATTACGTTTCAGGTCTTGACTGACCCCCTGCAGCGTTGTCCGGAACAAGATTGTTTCACACTTTTGCGCATTGATTTTCATTCGCCAATTGTCAGTGTACAGCTGTACATCATTGAACATTTTTTGGAGATTTCTCTGAACTATTGTAGCTTTTCGGTCTGCCGTATAGATGATCAGATCATCAGCAAACGCTACCAATGATCGCGTTGGCGAGACGTTAAAATCAAAGCCGTTCAATAGTTTGTGAATGAAAATTGAGAAGAGTAGAGGCGCAGTAACTGTTCCCTGCTGTAGACCATTCAAGACCTTGAAGTCGCGCATTGTTGTCAGATTTCCATAGTTTTTGGGGCATGAAGATTCTTTTCCTTTCTTCAAGATCGGAAATACCTTAGCCTTTTTCCACTCATTTGGGAAATATGAATTGCTCAACATGTTATTGAACAGTATGCAATAATTCCTAATAGCGACCTCCGGCAAATGTCGGAGAGCTACATTTGGAATACGATCAGTACCACATGATTTCTTGTTGTTTATCCTGCGAAATATGAAACACAAGTCTTCATAGCTGACAAAATAATCAATAAGATTCAAGCTCGGTATGAGGTCAGATGTTAATGTTTCATTGAAATGAAGAATTGATTGGCCGTTCAGGCTTGATTTGAAGTCGGAAACTTTTGCATCAACGACTTCTGAAAATGTTTCGTTCCCTCTCTCAGGGTTTGGTAGATGAACTAATTCAAAATTTGTTCCAATCAGGTCAAGTTTCTCCAACCCTTCACATATTTAATTCAATTCAATTCATGGTGCTTTATTAAGTAAATCCATAACATTTTTTATAAAAACATAAAGCAAAGTTTCAAAAACATTATACAATTAGAAAAACTTAATGGCCCACTTGGCACTCTAAATTTAAACAATATCGATACTAAAATTGATTTATAAAAACATTATGTGAAATTAATCAAATGAATATTATTAAATATGATTAATCAATTGGAAAAAGGGGAAAAAAACCAACCAACGCTATTCAAAAATTAAATATAATACAAAGAACACAAAACTGGAATCTTTTGACTTATATCTAATATGTTGTTACTTACGTCTAATAAAATTTACTCAAAAAACTCTAACTTATCCTACTATAATACTTTTACAATACTCCTCACCTACAAAGTAAACCTTATCTCTTAGCCTAATATGACGAACATCACAATATACCTATTCTAAATCCTATAAGCTGATTTTAAATAACACAAACAAATAACAATTAAATGTAGCATAATGAGCTGAAAATAAAAAGAAAACAAACACAAACGAGACATGCGAACAAGAATAATTTAGTCATTGTCATTCAGCCACCAATACCGTGCCAGCTCCCTTCCAGCTCGATCAACCTCAACAAATCTCGCAAATGAGAATCGCCATTGTAGGTCGTGGTCTCGCGAGCTCAAATTCGGAGGATATTCTATCTTCTTATCGGTGGCCCGTCTATATATATGATATATAATCGGGACACCGTCAGAATCAAAAACGTATCAATTCATGTCCTAATACACGAATGTTTCTGGAGGAATGAAGCCAGTATCGAAACTAGTCTCAATGTATCCGTCTGTAGGGTGGAACGGCTGTGAAATCCAGGGGTTTTCACTCACAGTCACAGATCTTGCGATATGATTTCGAATGAGTTTCAAAATGAAGATATCGACTCTAGTCACTTTAGCAGTATGATAAATTTTTCTGTTAGATATATATAATGTTTCCAATCCGTCTCAGGTTTTCTGTACAGACCAGTACATGCACGAAGACATTTCCTTTCGAAAACTCTTAACTTTTCCATTGTACTAGCACTCAAGTTGTACCAGATTTGGTATGTCAAAACTGGTCTAACCAGGGTCTTGTAACAGATAATTTTGACCTTTCGGTCAATGTATCTGGAATGAAAGAGTCTTCAAAGGGACATGACTGCCTTTTGCGCCTTACTGAGCATGATTTTAACATGTTCGTTATAATACAGATACTGATCGAGATAAACACCGAGGTATCGAACGCAAGATTTATGTGGAATCTGTTCTGTACTACCCTCACCAGCCATAATGTGGAAATCTTTTCAATGACGTTTCAGGTCTTGACTGACCAACTGCAATGTTGTCCGAAATAAAATTGTTTCACACTTTTGCGCATTGATTTTCATTTGCCAATTGTCAGTGTAGAGCTGCACGTCATTAAACATTTTTTGCAGATTGCTCTGAACTACTGTGGCTTTCCGATCTGCCGTATAAATGATAAGATCATCAGCAAACACTACCAATGATCGCGTTGGCGATATGTCAAAATCAAAGCCTCTTAATAGCTTGCGAATGAATATCGAGAAAAGCAAAGGCGCAGTAACTGTTCCTTGCTGTAGACCATTCAAGACCTTGAAATCGCGCATTGTTGTCGAATTTCCATTAGTTACAAGAAATGATTTCCCGTACAACATATTACACATCATGGCGACAAGGTGTCTGGGGAACTTGTCCTGTAAGAGTTTAAAAATCAGTCCATCTAACCAAACCGTATCGAAGGCTTTCTCCATGTCAATGAGACACACTCCAACACATTCTCTGATATTTAGTTTCCAACAGATGTCTGAGGTTACTTTCGTTATCGCATGTGTAGTCGAATGCCTGGCACGGAAACCAAATTGGCAATTCGGCATCAACTCATACTTCCCAACGTGGGCGTTTAATGCATCGTTCAGTGTCACTTCAAAAACCTTGCTGATGTTAGGCAACAAGCTGATTGGGCGATAGCTTTTAGGGCACGAAGATTCTTTTCCTTTCTTCAAGATCGGAAATACCTTAGCCTTCTTCCACTGATTTGGAAAATATGAATCGTTCAACATATTGTTGAACAATATACAATAATCTCTGATAGCAACCTCCGGCAAATGTCGAAGTACTATGTTCGGAAAACCATCTATACCACAAGATTTCTTGTTGTTTATCCTGCGAAATATGACCCACAAGCGATCATAGCTAACAAAATAATCAACAAGATTCGAGCTCGGTATGAGGTCGGACGTCAATGTTTCACTGAACTGAAGAACGGATTCGCCGTTCAGGCTTGATTTGAAGTCGGAAACTTTTGCTTCAACGACTTCTGAAAGGACTTGATTCCCTCTCTCAGGGTTTGGCAGATGGACTTATTCAAAATGAGTTCCAATCAGAGCAGGTTTTTGTAATCCATCACATATGATCCTGTTTCTATTTGTATCCGGAGTCGTACTGTTGAGTTCGATACCAGCCCTATCAAGAAGACCTATCTGATCACTAGCAACTTTAAGATTCGATACCTTTACTCGAGACCTCTTGCGAAATATAGCATTCACTTTCGTGAAAACGCCACCTGGGTCCTGTGAGCTAATACCCCTCAGTTTCTCCGCCCATTGGTTGCTGACCTCACTCCTGAAGTGTGAACGGATTAAGTTTCGAACATTCTTCAGGTGTAATTTCCACAGAGCCAATGTTTGATGGTTGTAGTCCAAAAATCGTCCATAAATATTGTTGACGCGGGTGAGAAGAAGGCTTTTCAATCTTTTCAACCTTGCGATGGTTGGTGTTTCATATCCTTCCATATTGTTTCGAGGTTTAATCTTGGGAACTACTTTCTCAATCGTTTCTAATGCCAGCTTCTCTAACTTCAACAAATAGATATCTATTTTATCGTTAGTTAGATTCCTGTCATTAGAAACCATTGAGCAAGAGTTGCCATCATCAGAAGGGGGACATTCCTTCTGGTACTCCTAATCAAACTTTCTTTGAAGCCTTTCCCAATTGGTTTTTTTGAAATTCAACCGATGGTTTTCATGTTGAACTGGAATGAGAAAGGCATCATCTCTTTGATGATTGATTCCCATCACGATTGCGTAATGATCGCTATCGTAAGGAAGCACCTGCAGTTTCCGTTGAGGATTATTAAAGTTGAATTTAAGTCTTGGGTCAGCAATGCAAAGATCCAAATATGGGAACTCCGATCCATATAGTTTGCACTTGTATTCAATCTGGTTCTCTGTTATCCACGATTTTAGGAGTACTCCTCTTGGATTATTGGTGGCGTTCAGCCATAGTATGCCGGGCATTTAGATCTCCAGGAAGAACAGAATAATTATGTAGCCTGTTCAATGCGAGTATTTGAAACAAGGAATCGAGTTCCTCCTTGAACTTGAGCACGTTTCCACTAGCTGCATAGGCAGAGGTAACAAAGAGGTTATCCCCGCCTTGCAGTGAGATTTTGATAACGGACACTTCAAGAGATTCAAAGCTTTTGAATTCGACTTTATCAATAGTTTGGAAACGATAGGGTCTCCTAACCAATATCCCTGTGCCACCTCCCCCATCACCTGTTACCCTATCGTTTCTTACGAATTCAAAATCCTCGAATGTCATGGAGTACCATGAATTGAGGTGGGTTTCAGTGAGAAGCAGGATGTCAGGCTTTTGCTTGACAAGGAAATCTAGCAGATAGTCACGTCGATGTATAGCAACAATCGAGTTGACGTTGATCGAGATGAGATGAAGTCCATCCGCGGGAATGTGGCTGATTGACAAATTATCTTGAGACATTTAAATTAAGACGCTGAAAAATTAGATTAATCCTCGCGTCCTGCTTGTCCGTTCTGCCAGACAATGAATCAAGCTGTTGAGTAATTTTAATAAACTCATTACTGCTACTTACACTATTAATACTAGGCTCTACTGGTCCTCTCGAGGTGAGTGCAAATGATACCCCGGGCTTGACGGGATTTGGAGCTATACTGTAGCGTTTTACTTGATTTTGCTGCGGTTTAATTTTTTTTTTGCATCTTGATATCGGGGGCATCCTCGATATGATGCTGGATGACCAAATGTGCGGCAGTTAACGCAATATAATTTTTCTTTGGGCTCCGTCTGAGCCAATTTGCACTCACCAGGAGCATGCACTTCACACATCTGTAGTGCATGGCGCAATTGGCGGCCGAATGGCCAAATCGTTGACACTGGTAACACTGGTTGACCTCTCGTTTCTGTAATCGCTCCCACCTCACAACTCTATAATTCAAGTTCATTATCTGCTGAAGGGTACTTGGGCTGCTAGTATTTGTGATTTGTACCAAATAAAAAGGTAACTCTTTATTCTCAATGGCTGATCTTCTTGTTACGAAATTTTTCACCGAAACGAACTCTACATTTGGTGCAGTTTCCTTCAGCATTGCAAGAAGATCAATGACATTTTCTCCACAATCCAGGCCCTTCAACAGAAAGGTCTGATTTTTTTCGCTTTTTGGGGTGTATGTGAAGTGGGGCACCTCTACAGATTTTAACGCATCTTTAGTTGCTTGAAAATCAACCAGTGATTGCGTTTTGATGGTGATTTTTTCTAAGTCTACTCTCTTGATCTCGAAATTTTCAATTTTTCGTTCGGCCGCCAATAGCTGAACCATGTCGCTACCACGTTGTCCAAAAACGTTTATTGGTGGGACTTTGTCCTTCTTCTTACTAACATTAATTTGGCCCTGAGGGCCAGCAGAACCACTAGTTGGTTTTTTCCAAGATTTTTTTGTTTTAAATTTTTTATGAAATTTATATTATTATGATTATTATTTGATCGTATACCTTCTGATGTGGATGGTTCCGTCTCGTTTCTTAAGTTCGTCTGTGATGTCTCTGCTTCCAATTCCATGGATTCGCCTAGGTCCTTAAGGGCCGCATAATAGTTTCGACTTTCGTTTGTGCCATCTGCACTTAGAATGTCTTCGGTTTTATCATAGCTTGTCTTCAAAATATTTGCTTTCTTTTTTGTCTCCTCTTGCTTCTTCTCTTTTCTTTCTAACGTATTTATTAATCCTTTCATTGTTTCTTCCATTGAATATATTCTCTGCTTAAGTTCGTCATTTTCACGTCTGATTTGTTCTATCTCAGCGCTGGGCTCCATTATTTGCAGCTTTCGTTGCGATTCGTCAGAATTTTCGCTGATGATTCGCCTTTTTAAAGTTTTATCTATCTGCAATTGTTGATTGTCAGCATTAAATTTCCTTTGCTGTTGTGCTTCAGCGAGATCCCCCATCCCACCTCCCAGCGGGGGAGGATTATTCGGGTGCTGTTCTTTTGTAAACAGCCTTTGTTTCGTTTCCAATTGATTGTATCAATAAATATTGTCGCGTGGTTTCGGTTCGCGGCCAATAATTTTAATGTTCCGGGGAAGTGAAAATGCAATGTCTTTTAAATTAAAAAGCGATTATTCAATTAATCACAAAAATGCACAATTACTTGTATTTCACAATTTTAATTTTCACTAAGTCTATAAATTTGTCATTCAACTGTCCACTTAAAATCACTTCGCACTCAAACAATCAATCGTCTTTACTTCGCGTTCCACTATATCGCAGTTTTCTATCGCGGTTGTAATGAATGATCCCCCCATTCATTCAGCTCGCCTTTATATAGGGTCTCTACCTATTCACCCATTTCTCGTACATTGGCGAATGTTCTACCGAGAGGTACCTGGTAGATTCGAGCAAATTAATGAATGGAGTGACGTCACTTGCAGATGTTGATCATGCTTGTTGGGTTCTCGTGGGTTCGAGTAAATTCATTTGTTGACGTTCTTAATGATTATGAAAACAATTGCGACAGTAGCTCGCAGAATTATTTGTACATGTAATTATTTGTACATGTAACAATATATATGTATATATATAACTTTTAACGATATTTAAAAAAAACGAATAACTTTTTGAACTAATTAACCAATTTGACAGTTGAATATTTAATTGAATAAAATTAATTTTCTGACAGGAGCAATTAAAAAGACCTTGATCGTAGTGATATTGTAAAATATCCCCCGTTCTAGACTACTCTCACCAGCCATGATGTGGAAATCTTCCAATTACGTTTCAGGTCTTGACTGACCCCCTGCATGGCTGGGGAGGGTAGTACAGAACAGATTCCACATAAATCTTGCGTTCGATACCTCGGTGTTTATCTCGATCAGTATCTGTATTATAACGAACATGTTAAAATCATGCTCAGTAAGGCGCAAAAGGCAGTCATGTCCCTTTGAAGACTCTTTCATTCCAGATACATTGACCGAAAGGTCAAAATTATCTGTTACAAGACCCTGGTTAGACCAGTTTTGACATATGGATGTCAGATCTGGTACAACCAGAGCGCTAGTACTATGGAAAAATTAAGAGTTTTTGAAAGGAAATGTCTTCGTGCATGTACTGGTTTGTACAGAAAGCCTGAGACGGATTGGAAACATTATATATCTAACAGAAGAATTTATCAAACTGCTGAAGTGACGAGGGTCGATATCTTCATATTGAAGCTTCTTCGGAATCATATCGCTAGATCTGTGACTGT
The DNA here is from genome assembly GCA_963969285.1 of Odontomyia ornata. NCBI lineage: Eukaryota > Metazoa > Arthropoda > Insecta > Diptera > Stratiomyidae > Odontomyia > Odontomyia ornata. The sequence continues at coordinate 40,693,383 of OZ017738.1, read as the reverse complement.
GAGTGAAAATCCTTGGATTTCATAGCCGTTCCACCCTACAGACGGGTATATAGCGACTTGCTTCGCTACTGGCTTCATTACTCCGGAAGCATTCGTGTTTTTGGACACGAATCCATATGTTTTTGATTCTGACGGTGTCCCAGTCATATATAACATATATCGACGGGCCACCGATAAGAAGATAAAATATCCTCTTAATTTGAGTTCACGAGACCAACAATTCCAATGGAGATACTCATTTGCTAGATTCGTTGAAGCTGATCGAGTTGAGACGGCGCAATCCAGGTATTGGTGGCTGAATGACAATGTCTAAATTATTCGTGTTTATTTTCAGTTTTGGTGTTTTTCGTTATTTCGTTTTTTGAGTTTCAGCTCATTATTGCTACATTTAGTGTTGTTTATTTTTGTTAAAAATAAGGTATGGGTTAGGTTTACATTATGTTTATTATATTAGGTTAGAGACAAGGTTAAACGCTTAGGTTAGGAACATTGTTATAGATTTTTTAAGTATAAGATAAAGTTTTTGATGCCATTTATTAGAATTAAGTTAAAACCTATTAGGTGTAGGATCAAAGTTCACTGTAGTGTTAAGATGATAAATAATTTTAGAATAGTGTTGGTTGGTTTTTTCTCCTTTTTCCAATTGAATTTTAAAAATATGTAACAATCTTCATTGATTTGAATTTGCTATAGTTTTTTTTTTTTTTTTAATATATTTAATGATAACGTACAAATTTAGAGAGCCATTTGGGCCATTAAGTTTTTGATTGTTATTGTTTGGATTTTGCTTTATATTCTTTTAAAATTTATAACGGTTAGTATTAAATAAAGCGCTTTTGACTTTGATTGAGTATCACTTCAAACAGCTTGCTGGTGTTAGGCAGCAAGCTGATTGGGCGATAGCTTTTCGGGTTTAGCACCCTCAGTAAACCTAGGGAAAGAGTATCTCCATTGTGATAGTAATTGTAAGAAACCGATCACAAAGCTGGCTGCAGTGTTACGGAAACGATTTTTTTTTTAAAAGGGAACGATGATTATTAACAAGTTAGAAAAAGGGAATGAATGATAAAAACAAATTGGATGTTTTCACTTTGGACATTTTATTTTTGACATTGTTTCTTGTTTACCAACACTTGCGCTATGCATTACAATGCTTGATCGTAACTCGGTCTTTTCATTATTTATGCGCTTTATAGTTTTTCGTGTTGTAGGGTCCGTTGGAACGGGATACCTCTCCTTTCCATCGTTTGACATTGGTTCTCCACTTAATACTTTGCGTCTAACTGGAGATTTGGGTCTATGAAGGAGCAATGTAACTAAGGTCTGTTATAATCAACAAATTCACTAAAAATGGAGTACTTACCGTTTTTTATATGTCATAACTTCTAACTGTAAAGCTTTCGTTGGCGGAGCTTTGTTGAACCTTTGCAAGCGCAATGTTAGGAATGGGTTATTTGAAAAAGTTAAATAATCTTTCAATTCATTTCGTGTCTGAGTTGCATTGTATAGTGGGAGTACATCATAAGTACCAGCTGGGTTATAGTCGTGGAATTGAAGGCGTGGTGAAACTATCACTTGTTTAATTGATTTAACAGTTCGATGGCGAAGATTGGTTATAGCAATGTCTTGAATGTCAAAAGAACAGGGATCACAATTCACAACGGTATCCATACTAGGTAGAAAATATATAAATGGTATACAAAACCAAATATACTTAAGTTAATATGGACATAACTCAAATCGAGCTGATTTGAATTACAAGGAATATGTGATTATTATTTTATTTTATTAATTAAATATTACAGTATTTAATAAAACCATAATCATTTGTTAAAAATCTTCTTACACCAAATATAAAGAAGAATCAAATGAATAAAAGAGATCCAATTTACACTGGTATAATGATGATTCGGATACGCTTAAATGTTGAATGAATAAATGATAATCCCGTTGTCGATTCTAAAAAAAAAACAATTGACAGTGCGAAGGATGATCCTGCCAATTTACAAAATATCAGTGTGAAACATAACATCCTGGAAGGAGAAGGCATAAGATCGTTATAAGAATTTGATGTTTAGAAGAGGCTATCCTGAGTAAAACTTTTGTTTCGGTAATTTTTTCATGTGTGCGATGAAAATCATACATAACTATAGGCAAAATCATATATACGAGTACGTTTAGGCGAATTACATAAGACGGCACTAGATCGAAATTGCTAGAAACTTGTTAAATTATACTAGGCTAGCAGCATTATATATAATAAATGCCACTACAAGCGAACACCCGAATGTGCTTATGTAAATGATTTAGTTTCAGTTTGGAGAAAATATACCATGACTCAATGCAAGTGCTTCTGCTTTCTGGTCCGCGATTGATGGGTCTGCTTCCAACTGATGTCTCTGAAAGGATATAAATTCAAATAAATAAATATGTGAATGGTTTTAGATTAATAGTTATTACTAATACAACTAATTTAATGTAAAATTTTGCTTGAATGTGTAGTAGGAGAAGATGAATTAAGTTCAGTTACTATAGTAAATTTTTCTTTAGTTTTTTTTTTTGAATTAGACATTTGGACGTGATATTCGAGAATGGTCGGTTTTCATATGAATTATATATAATAAAAAACATAACCCTTCCCGCTGATGCAGCTGCTCTTCCATCATACTTTTAGCATTTTTATTAAACTGTAAATTGGCTGTTCATTACTTACATATTAGATTGTATAACTAAAATTTAGAATTAGAGAAACGGCCTATAAGGCTATTTCAGGCATATCGACTCTGAGCCGGCTTATGGCCAACGTACTTGTAAGTAGACCCAACCTGTCAAGAAGTCAACTTTTGATGAGTGCCGTAGAGTCGATGTGACTGGACGGAGCAGAAACAAAGGGTGACGCTTTCAGCAAGGAGCTATACTGAAAACACTTGGCATAGATAAAGAGAACTGAGGACTCCATCCGCATATCCGATAGTCTCTGACTCGCCCCGCTGGTCATCACAGGTTATACTTATCTCCATTCTTGCTAGAGAGTGCCGCACTATCTACTTGCTTCGAAATGAAGACATGAAGGAGGCAGCAATCCTGGTTGAGTGCGAAACTCATCCCTGACTTGAGACCGAGGCTTAATCGAAGGCTCAGTGGGACTGGCTTCCACCTGACTGAGCTCTTCAGCGTAGATGGATGTTTTCACTCTTACTTGCATAAGATTGGTAAATTTCGATTCTCTGAGTGAAAGTTTGTGCTTGCAAAAGATGGGATAAGCTGCACGGGGCCTCTACAAGGAAACAGGGGAGCCCTCCTCAGATAGTTTAATTGGAGAAATGCTTGGATCAGTTGACAAATGGAACTATGCAGTGTATTATATTCGGACAGTCCTAAAAGACAAAAAGGGCTACTTGAATAGTCAGGAACGTCAGGGTTTTGGGAGCACTTATCAAGTAATCCCTCTTCCTTTCTCCTCTTTCGCAAGTGAATGATCTATCAACTTGTAGGTACCTTCTGGCATTGTGAAACAAACTCAAATGATTACAGGCTAATTTCTCAGTTTGACAGGGGTGATATTTAGTGAGTAATCCAAGGAGTCCCACACTTAGGGTGTAAACAAATTTCACCTCCCACCAAACAACAAGTCTAGGATGTGAAGTGTCTTATGTTAATACATAAATTTGGATAGCCCTTAACAGCACTGGCAGCCCAAGAAAATGCAAGGAAAGTTCATTATTTTGTAAGATTCAATCGAGTTGGATGTAATAAACTATTGGATGGTAGTGTTTTTTTCCAACAATACAAATATATGAAGACATTACGTCTCAGTTGTGGGTTAACACGCCTGTACATATTTTTTGAAAGTATTAAGATTTTGTTTCCGCTCGGCAATTCACGTGACTATTTAAAGATGCCACGAAAGCAATTAAGTGATTTACTGTTCGCCAACTGCATCGAATTTCCGTCTATGGCTACAGTAGTACAGTTACGAGAAATGTACAAAACTCATGACAGGATAGCGATGAAAGATGCCAATCACCTTTGCAATGACTCCGATGAGCAACGAAGTGTGGTTGGTGGTGTGTTAGAAGTGATCGAGCCAACCGAATTGGAATGTAATGAAGACGCGAAATACTAATAAAGCCATTTTTGAAGCAAATCATTACGGGCGATGAAAAATGGGTAAGAAACGAGAATGTCGTTCGAAAAAGATCATGGTCAAAAGAAGGCGAATTATCACAAACGACTTCAAAGCCAAGATTGACACCAAATAAGGTTATGCTGCGCGTACGAAGTGTGACAGTTAAGTAATGAGACTAATTTGATTGCCGCACTTGTGGTAGGCCTGCGACCTTGAAATTCCCTTCCCCTTCTTCGGCATCCTTTCCCTCTCCATTGATATAGTTATCATCACTCTAGCTTGTTTAGTTCGCCTGCTATGTCATGTTGAGTAGACGTGTGCTGATGGTGCTCGTCATGAAAATGGAGAAACGAAATCAAGAGCGCTCGTTGCGATAAAATTTTGCGCCAGATTGGGCGTAATAGCTTCGGAAACGTACGCTGAAATTGTAAAGGTGCATGGTGATAGTGCTCTTAGTCGTGCCCAGGTGTTTCGATGGCATAAAGAGTTTAAGGAGGGGCGTGGAAGACGAAGTGTGGAGTGGAAGGCCAGTCGATGTGCAGACTGACGTGAATGCCCAGTGTGTGCGCACCCTAATCCATGAAGATCGGCGTTTAACAGTTCGAATGTAGGCCTCGGAACTGGATATGAACCATGAAACAGTCAGACAAATTTTAACCGACTATTTTGGGATGAAAAAGTTGTGATCGAAGATGGTTCCAAAGAATGCCCTCAGCGTTTCCCAGTATTTGGCCTCTAAAGGGATCGCCGTACTGCATCAGCCACCTTATTCACCCGATAAGTCATCCTGTGACTTTTTTTTGTTCCCTAGAACAAAATCGGTGGTCAAAGGAACCCGTTTTGAGTCAATCACGGACATCCAGGGTACTCGCGGACATCCCAGTTGAAGCGTTCCAGAAATGTTACGAAGCATGGAAAATACCCTGAAATTCTTGAATAGCTGCCCAAGCGAACTACTTTGAAAGGGATGGCAGAGCTGTAGAATAATTTTTAAATATAGGGCTTTTGTGGAATAAGTCTCATTACTTAATTGTCACACCTCGTATGGTGGGATTGGAAGGGAATTGTTTATCATGAGGTGCTAGAACCTGACTAAACACTGAATTTGGCTCTGTACTGTCAGCAATTAACCAGATTGCAACAAGCAATTCAAAAAAACGGCCAGAATTGATCAATAGAAAGGGAGTTGTCTTCCATCATGACAATGCCAGACCACACACATCTTTGATGACCCGGCGGAAATTGACAAAGCTTGGCTGGGAAGTTTTGATGCATCCACCGTATAGTCCAGACCTTGCACCATCAGACTACCATTTGTTTCGGTCTCTACAAAATATCCTTAATGAAAAGTAATTCACTTCCAAAAGGGACTGTGAAAATCACTTGGCCAAGTTTTTTGCCGATAAACCACAGAAGTTCTACATAGATGGAATAATGGCTCCACCCAAAAAAATAGCAAAAGGTCGTAGATAATAATGGACAATATGTACTTAAATAAAATCTGTTTTAAATAAAAGAAATATTCAATAGGAAAATGACAAAAAGGCTCGATACTTTTTGGATTTACCAATGTTAGTACCTCAAGAAGACTGTTGAGATCAACGGATATTAAAAAACATCATTGACAAAATCATCAACGAGAAGGTAGTTACTGGGGATTCAGCTTGTGTATCTGATATTTTGGAGTAGCTGATCTTCCTTATTTATAGCTCTTGAAGATGCGCTATCGGAACTTGACTTTTATGAGGTATTGAGCCTGATTGCTAACACCACCGTAGAGAATGCATATGTTCAGAATGTTCGTGGCTATCCTTTTTGCATAAGAACATGGTAGATTGATTGATTGTTCGACCATCTAGGGATACCCACGGTGTCTTGTGGATGGCTTGGTGCAGAAAGTTTGTAGAGCTTACTTTGGAGCCTCTACTAATAGCAAAGTCTATCAGGTACTGTTCACTATTGTTGGTCTCTGAATGAAGGGTGTACTCTCCGGTTGGTTCTTTATGTGTTGTTCCTTGGCCAGTTTTTGTGCTCGTCGCCCAGAATAATTTTAATGTCATGGCGATGCATTGACAGTGTGTACCAGGGTGCCGTAAAATTAGTCCTTGATTGCGTCCTCATTCCTTTTAATGAGCACCTGATAGTTGGCCAGCCAGACATTTAGGAATTTGGTCTTGAAACAAGTGGCACAGATCCTTTTTTGAATGGGCTTGAAGTTGATGATAATTTGTTTGAATGTGTTGTCAATAATGAAAGCTATTCTGCACTCCTGGCTTCCTTGCAATTTTTTTCTCTTCTCGTGCCATCTGGTTTCTCGCACTGCAAGGATATTGATTCTGTATTTTTTTATTTCATTCAGAAGTTGTCGCAGTGCACCTGGTCTATTCACTTATCTAATATTACATTTTCCAAAAGAATTATCCTCTATACGTTGCGATAGTTGATGCCAATCCAATCTGATCCGAGGGTGTTGTCCTAGTGGCGCTATGCCAGCGCTTTTTGGTCAGCAAAGGATATTTGAATTCCTATATATCCACGGGCTAGCTGGTTAGGGCACCCCTTTATCGACTACCTGAAGATGCGTTCGATAGAAGACCGAAATACCAACACCGATTCTTTGGAATTAACCTCAGTATTGAGGATTAATCTCATTTTTAAAATTAACCTCAATTTTGGAATTAACCTCACTTCACAGTACGTTCGGAGTACAATCCCAGGGATGAAATGATGTTCTTTGACCAGTAGCAAAATCAACGATTTACAAGTTGGTCAGACTGCTAATTGAAGGAGAAAATTCTGATTTTCGGTATGATATTGATGCACGTGAAGAAAAATATTTCTTAAGTCTTATCACAGGGAAAAAAGTTCACAGAGAGATATTTGCGGATATGTATATTTTTTAAGCTACGTGGTAGACCCCAAAAAAAGTCCGGTCCGCCCTAGCTAAAATAAAGGCACTAGCCGGTGGGTTCTATATCCAGAATTTCATTAACATCGATTGAAACGTTTGGTCACAACAACATCATTTTGCTCGTTTTTCGACCTTTGAGTGGCTGTCATTTTCAGATGAACTGACCTAAGAATTTTTATTGTGAGATTCATCCCACACTTCAGTGAGCCTCTGTACCAAATTTCATTCAAATCGGAGCTACACTTTGGTCAGAACATAAATCACGATTTTTCGTCGAAAATGTCTGCCATTTTATTTTCGCCAGGCCGATATAGCTGATTTACGAATTCAACCGAGATATTTACTCAATACACCTTTCCTGAATTTGAATTGAATTTGGTGAAAATCGGAGGAAAATTGCGAACAAATTACGTCATATCCTACCGGGTTCATTATCCGTATGTGAGTCAGTCCTGATTGCTACGGGACTGGTTCACACGCTGAGCCCAAACGCGGATGTGCAAAAAACTTGTTAGTAGTAAAGGTGAGGCTCGGATACAGTTTGTATAGTAGTTAGAAGACCAGGCAAAGGAAAGACTGTGACCCTTTTTTAAGTGTATTAAGAAACAAAAAGAAATATCATTTTCTGAGCGAAAAGCAAGGCTGAAATATATGCTGAAAACATCAGCCTTAGTATCGCAAGCTTTCATAGTTAAACGTTAAGTGGCAAACCGTGTAAAATAAAAAACATGTAGTGAAATGAATACACTTATAAGGCCTATAAAGTGAGCACTCTTTGTGTCTTTACGCATTGGTATGATTTGTTTCTGATAAAAAGGAAAGAGACTTCCCTATAATTGCAGAGCAGTTTAAGAAAGTCCATGATGTAAGCAGTAGGTATGCTTCACTAGCAGTGAAATGTCAATAACTAAAAAATAAGGGAAGAAACAAAATTTAAAAATAAAGAATATAAAATTACAAAAGAAAATCAAAGAACCCCCATGAGCGCTCCATACTTCAGTTCTATTTTGCGCTGATTCCCAATGACCATGCCATTTTCAAATCTTAATCTTTGCAGTGTCAATTTAAGTTTGGAGTTCGACGATCAAACTTCTGTCATTTTGTATCAGAATGTCCCTGTGGGTGGCAAATCCTTTGAATTTATTAAAGAAACCTAACTCGTCTCTATTTGTTTTGTATGTACCATATCTAAAACATTTGCGATCCAGGTCGTCTGCTTCATTGGAGTGCCTCTGCATTTCAGAATCTACGCATTTGGCCTTGAACAGTCTCAAGTTGTTGTAACCTTTATTGACCAGGATTCTATTTATGGACGTTTTCACCGGACTGCTGTTCACCAGAGTATGGAACCATGGTTTTTGCCTGTCAAGCGGTGGGCTCTTTTTCAGATACACTCCGCGAGTCCTCGTGCCGTCTCTAGGCAGTGATTCTTCCAGCCACATTTAATTCTTAAACCTATAATGTCAAAAATATCATCCTGCAGTAAATAAGTGTGTTCCAAGAAGCCTCTTTTAGCCCTTTCTTTAGCATAATAATCAAATTTTGCAGCCACCTCTATTCCTTTATGTCCTGGGATCCATAAAAAATTGACTTCACGTTCGGTTTGCTGTTGATGACCGGCCAGATGTCAAAGATTACTTTTTTCTGTTGTTTTCAATGCTAAGAAGTGCGACCCAGGAGTCTGTAAACAAAATCAACATGTTGGTCGAGGTTACAGCGGGATTCTTTAGGGCTACCAAAATATTGTACCATGCAGTTCAACATTGAGTGCAGAAACACTTTTATTTAGACTATAACGATAAGCCCCGTTTTTGTGAGGTTGATGTAGGCACCTCCAACACCGGCAATGTTCTTTTCTCCATGGGCAAGAAAGATCAGCTGAGACATGCTTTTTAGTTGATCCACATAGGAGGTGAATTTGTCGTTAATTTGGGAGTCACTGAGGTTTTGTGTGTTGCGCATTGGATTACTAACCTCTAGAAATACCTTAAAGTTGTGCAGTCTACTAACCGCGACACTGGGAATAATTTCATCGAAGGAGGCATTAAATTTCTGGTATACGTAGGCAAAGTTGCAGGCTGTTCTCTTTACGTCTGCCAACTCCGTATCCGTGAAGTTATTAAAAACGGCTTTGTTCAACTCTCTTGCTGTGAGCAACTCGGCTCCTTCCTTTATCATGAATTCTTTGGCAATTCCGAATGCCTGTACATTGGCGGAGCTATGTGGGACTTCAAGGCAGAGCTTTAGGACATTTGCTTTGACGGCGTCGATTTTGTCAAAAAAAATAGTTTGGAGCGGTTGCAAAGGTGTTCATTCCATGTCCAAATTTCAGTCTAACTAAAGCTTTATATAGGTTGGCAAATATATTGTCCAAAAGCAAACAATGATCCTGATAGTCAGTTGACAAGACCAATGGCAAATGGTGTGAGGTTTGCCCATTTTGACGTTGTTTATTTCACGTTGAGTTGTCCTGGAAGAGCTGAAAAGTGGTTTTCGGCCTTGCATTTCATATGAAAGATTGAAAGCAAATACAAATGAGATTTCATTTCAATATTTGTGCTTAAAATTTCGAAATAATACCTCTAATGTGATGATAGCATTTCGTATTCCGCACGAAATGTCGACGTCTTTACAAAAAACTTTCACTGTATCTGTAAATTTAAAACTGGTACAATAAATCCACTCTTCCAGTTGCAAGTAAAGCAAATGTAATCCAGGACAACAAATTATTTTAGTTGCATCAAAAATTGAAAATTTGTTCGCTACTGTTACACCTTTATTACATTATTGATCAAGATATTTATATATACATATTTCTACAGTGTTGAAAAATTAATTAATTAAAGTGAAGGAATTAAGACCATTGTATTTTTGTATTAAAAACTTGGAAACATTTTTAGATGTTTCATCTTTTTATGTATGTTAAAGTTTTTCCTTATGTGATTAATAACATACGTAACGGTCAACTTTAAAAGATTATGTAATAAAATCATGTACTTTAACAATTTCCCTCTAGTCATGTTCAAACACTTGAAGACTGCATTCAGCACTTTTTCAAGTGCCTATAACGAGGTTAATGCGGAGATGTCACTGCAAATGTTCAATACTAATCGATACCGCTAAGAACAAGGAAGGATGTGAGAAGACAACGGCAATCATAATCCCAAGCGAGGAAATCAAAAATAGCCTGCACTATAAACTTGTCCTGCATCTTAGCAATTGAATTTCGATTGGCTTCAAAAATATCTACCAGTATCCGTATTTGAAAAGCTCAAAGGAATTCTTAAAAATCAATTGAAATTCATATATACTTGCACAGATATTAGTATTCCAATTTATAAATACAGCTGTGACTTCCAAGTGAAGGTAAAACAGCTTGAAAGATTTCAGGATTATCGTTAACGGAATGTTAAAATTTTTTTTTTCATAATCATGCCAGCCGTACCAACTTTACAATGCTGGAAAGAAGCATGACAGGCAGATATCACCAACACATTCATTTGTAACGGATGCGAAAGCTATAAATGTATGCACAAATTCATGCAAGTCCGAAATATATCCTTTTATCCATATTGCGCCATTGTTCGTGTCTTGGCTAAGCTTCCTACCGAGTCTATTTAAAGTCGGCGCGAGTTTTTCAAATTTTAGTCCAGCTGTAGACATCAAATAATTCGGTTCAAAGAAATTAAGGAATAATTAGTGCTTATTAATTCAACTTACCTTGAGAGGATTTATCTAGGAATTCAATTCAGTGGATGTTGTCAATAAATATATATGAATTTTATGGAAAGTGTTGTTTAAAAAATATAAAGTTTGTTGAAAATATTCTAAGGTGATAGTTTAAAGTGGTATATCAATGTTTAATAACGAATTAGTGAGATCATGTCGTAAACTGGATTTATTCCTTGATTTAACTTTGTGAAAATGAAATGCAGTTAATGTTATAAAGTGCGTTAAGAATTGTAGCTGATGCAAAAAATAGGATTACTAATCAATTTTTTTCATTTTGTGGAATACTAATAAAACGGGTGAGTTCAAAAGATTTTACTCTTTGAATTGTGCTATAGGATAGGAATACTTGCAAGCATAATGTTCAGAACTAGATGCAAAGTTTTACTCTTTATTGTTGCTTAACTTTGTATAGAATAGATCCGACTCTATTTTACCAATCCACATTTATTTCTTGAATTTGAAGGAAGCGATTGATATTTTCTGTGCTTATGATTACTTGTTATTGTATTCTTATTCGTCTACTAGTGCTCTGGAGCAGAAAGTTAAGGATAACATGACAAAGCACACTAATTATTTCCTACAGAGTAAGTTAACGGTAAATAGTAAATTAAAAATTCATGAATTTTCGACAGCAAATCAAAGCCCTTTGAAAAAAACATGGACTACCCTTCGACTAGGAACTATTTAAGCCTTATTTTGATGTGAGATTTTCGTGGACTATGCAAATTCATAATTTTTAAATTAGGGTGCAAAGGTATATAAATTACTTAGATATCCGCAGCAAAAACGCACTTTATAATATTATATACATATGGATGTGTTACCCTTTATTACCTATAGTATTTAAAACTAGTATTGGATGAAGAATCTGAAAAAATAGCATATTTAAACCAACGCTATTTTGAAATTTGCACATGGGTGACCACTAAAATGACAATATCTTTTTTCTTAATTAAGAAGTCGCAATTTTAATCCGATGTATAAGAACATCGGATTAAAATTGCGAATTTTAGAAGCCTTTGAAGTTTTGAGCTTCAACTAGGCGCCTTTTGTTTTTTGAGACCTGACCTCCAGTTTTTTTTACAGATTTCTTTAGATACTTATAGTTTGTACCAAACTAAAGAATTTCATCAAGATCGATTAAAAGGTTTGGTGACAACATTTTGCACGTTTCCCGACCTTTGAGTGGCTGCCATTTTGTTTCAGATGGACCGACTTTAGATTTTTTGTTATGAGATTCATCACATAATTTAATGAACCTGCAAACAGAAACCGCGATTTTCCGTCGAAAATGGCCGCAATTTTGTTTTCGCCTGGCCGATATAGCTGGTTCAAAAACTTAACTGAGATATTCACTCAATACACATTTCCTGAGATATATGATAAATATATATATATATATATATATATATATATATATATATATATATATATATATATATATATATATATATATATATACTGTATATAAAGTACTCTCCGCAATAGGTAAATTTCTCTCGAGAAATTTACCTAAAAGTAATATAATACGCCGCAGCAAAAAAAAACTCTGAGTCCTTAAGTATCTCGGCGATAGGGTCTAAGTGCTCTAAGATACTGCATTGTCGATGCTCAGGACTTATCATATATTTGAATTCCTTTGGTATTTGCTAAGTCTTTCCTTAAAAACAAACAGCGAATTCGGTCTTTTCATTGTCTCCGGAAGATTGTTAAATCTACACGCATTGCATCGTTCTTTAGTTGATCAGTTTTTGCGAACGATATTACGAAATCGATCGCAGTCAAAATTAAAAGCGCTTTATTCAATACGAATCGCTATAAATTTTCATAGAATTCCAATCATATTCCAAACAATATAAATACTAAAACTTAATGACCCAAATGGCTCTCTTGATTTATACATTATTGAATAAAAAACATTTAATTAAAAAACAAAAAAAAAATCAATTCCAAGTTAATTAATATTATTATATATTTTTTGATTCAATTGAAAAAAGGGGAAAAACCAAATAACACTATTCAAAAAATTAATTATAATGCTCGCACAACAGTGAACTTTTATCCTACATCTATGTTGTAATGTAATTCTAATAAAATTCAATTAAAACTCTAGCTTATACGAATACAATGTTATCACAACATTCCTAAGCTAAACTTTGAACCTTATATCTAATGCTAATATAATGAACCTAGTGTAAACCTATCCTAAATATTGAAACCTATCCCTAATTTTCAACGCAAACAACAAAAACACTAAATGTAGCAATAATGATCTGTAGCAATAATGATCTGAAACGCCTAAACTAAGTAACGAAAAACTCAAGAACAGGAAAAAAATAAAAACGAAAAATTTAGATATTGTCATTCAGCTACCAGTCCTAGGTTGCTCCGTCTCACCTAGACCAGCCTCAATGTAGCAAATGAATATTTCCATTGGAATCGTTGGTTTCGTGAACTCAAATTCGAAGGATACTTTACCTGCTTATCGGTCACTCGTCTGTATATGTGATGTATAATTGGGATAGCGTCAGAATCAAAACCATATTGATTTATGTCCAATTACACGAATGCTTCTGGAGGAACGAAGCTAATAGCGAGGGAAGTCGCAATATACCTGTCTGTAGGGTGGAACGGCTGTGAAATCCAAGGGTTTTCACTCACAGTCACAGATCTTGTGATATGATTCCGAAGAAGTTTCAATATGAAGATAGCGACTATAGTCACTTGAGCAGTTTGATAAATTCTTCTTTGATATATAGGGTTTCCAATTCGTCTCAGGCTTTCTGTACATGCGCGTAGACATTTCCTTTTGAAAACTAGTAACATTTCCATTATACTAGCATTCTATTTGTACCAGACTTGACATCGATATATCAGAAATGGTCTAAGCAGGGTCTTGTAACAGATAGTTTGATCTTTTGATCAACTTATCTGGAATAAAAGAGTCGTGAAAGAGCCGTGACTTCGTTTTGTGCCTTACTGTTCAGTATAGCACAGACACTGATCAAGATAAACACCGAGGCACCAAACACATGATTTACGTTTCAGATATTGACTGGCATTGCATGTATTTTCAAATGTCTGGCATGAAAACCAAATTGACAGTTATATTCTTCAGATTTTTTAAGCCCAGAATCATGAAATTGCAAAAGGAAACAATTTGTTCATGCATCTTATCCCCCTCGAGCTACGGTAGGAAGATTTTTACTTTGAGATTAACTTCGAAATCATTTAAAAACATATTGTACGCTTTAGTTTCAGAAGTCGTCATTTCTGATAAGTGGACAAAATGTGTATGGCAGTTAGGGAGAAATTTTGTGACATACTTAGGGGTTGAAAAAGCTATTTCCATAGGGCTCTCATTTTTTTGCTAAACCTAAAATATCAATCTGTAGCGCACTCTTCGTTTTGTAAAATAAAAACTCACAATTATGTTTTCTAGTTCAGACGTAATTTGATTTTATTCTCGTGTGTACGTTCTGACTGCGCACATTAACTTCTCTTTTTTTATTCAAACCGGATTTTTTTGTCACTGCTGTTAGTGCAGTGGTTTGGTTATTATTGCTTTTAGTGCAGTGGAATAAACTGTACAATTTAGTAAAGTGTACTAATAACCTGTAATGATTTTAAGTCTTGATCCGAACGAGGAACCGACCTCTCATCGGTTCTAGACGTTAACTCTGAGTAGTGCCAACGGATTGTACCAACCGCTCAATCAATCCGTGCACCGTAATCCATTTTCGCGGTGGCTGCTTGTTGGCCAGCTAGATCGGAGAGGGTTTCGGTCGCGGGTCTCCAAATGGATTACGCTCATTTACAATCTTCAGCCACCAATACATGCCCGTTTTCAAACGCGTCTCCAAAACAAAACCATACGGAGAGGAAACCTACTTTACGTTACTCCGTATTTCTCCATACAATCAGTCAAAGGACAAAGATCTAATCTTTACTTCGCGTTCCCGAATTCCCGATGCGATACCGAAAAATATACTACGTTAACGTAAATCCGAAAAAACTACGCTAAAGAAAAACCAAGATCAACTGAGGTACCGCGTACCGCGCGCGACGCGAAACCGACCTCAGCGGATTTTCTCAAACCCTACCCTCGCGACGGCATACTTACCATGCACTCTATTTCCCGCTGAAAGGAGGGAACCACTGGAAAGGAAAGTCGTTGTTAGAGTTTGCAATTCATTTTAATGTTTTTTTTTGTCCTACGAGTATCAATATAAAGTGTTTAATTCAACTTACGAGTAGTTTAAATAATCTGCAATTGTCTAATTCATAGTAATGTTAAAGTAATCGTAGTTAACTCTCTTCTAAATTATTACGCATATTTATTGAATGTGGGTCTACTTTGACTCCTATGCTATGTGCCTAATGGAAATAATTGTTCTGTCAAAAAAAAATAGAACTTCATTTTTGCACTCAATATACGCAGGAAAAATTATATAAAACTGTTTGAACCTACAAAGATTTTATTATCAAAAAATCAACAAATAGAATGGAGATCTGGAAGGTTATATATTGTAGTACCCAGATCAAATTCATTTAAATAAATATTATAATACTTATCAATATTATATTTAGATAATCTTATGTACTTGTTTTATTTGTTGATTATAGATTTTGTAGGTAAGATTCATTTATTTATTTTTTTTACGTATCTTCTTTTATTTACGTTAATTATTTTTTGTCGTTTGTTTTATATTGTAGGCCTCTGTAAATAACATAAAATAGTTATTCTTTTTTTCTTCAGCAGTACTTGTAAGAAGCTACAGACTATTTAAAATAATTTAAAAGGAATTTTAAGGATTGACTGTGTGAACCAATGTAATAGACATTCGCACTACAAATTTATGATTGCAAACAAAATTTTCTAAACATTGTTGTGATCAACTTATTAACTTATAGATCCAAAAAGATTTATATAATCTCTAAATTAATAAAACTGCTGAGTATAAGGTAAAGACAAATTAAACCAAATAATCGCAGCCTGTTGCCCGTACTAAATTTTTCGTTAAAATTATATTTTAATAGCAACAGCACATCAGAAACCCGCAAAAGCATTGCTTTCTTATTGCTAATGAAAAAGTCCAATAAAAAGCTTGAATTTAGAATCAAATACTACTATTATCACATCTTGAGCTAACTAGTAATGTAAATTCTATGGTAAGTAATGATGTGAGCACGAATATAAAGTTGGGTTTAGTTTGTTAGAAGGGCTGAAACTCATTTTAAAGTTTATTTCCTTGAAAAGCCGTCGGGCCTTGCTTTGCTGTGTGAGCAGACGCGTTTCGACTCCTTTGGGTCATCTTCAGTGATGACTATTATAAAACTAATTCTAAAAATTACAATTCTTATGAAATCGAATTAAAAGTTAATTGGAATGGAATTATGAAATTCTCAACTCATTAAAAAAATCTTGCGAAGTGAAGTTGTAAGTTAAAATTATGTAAATGTAATTTTAGAGTAAAAATTGCTTTTTGTAAGATCGAATCCGAAACTTAAAGGTAACTAGCTTATAAATCATTATTTTTTGTTTGTTTGTCCTTCATTTGAGCAGCATTTATTAGGTGTACTTCTTATCAGTTCATAGAACTTTATAAATCTTGTACTCACAGAATGGGTCCGACATCCGATGTACACATGATTTCCGAATTGATATGCTTAGTTCGGTTCCCATTTGTGTCGGGGTGGTCTTTAGCGAGGGAATAGTTGTCTTGGTTAAGCACGAACGTTTCGCCTACAACGAGATTCGTGTTGAGGATGCCTTTGTTTCGGTTGCTGGTGAAGAAGTTTTACAGCCTGGCAGCGAGCGTAGTATTTCGGCCACAAGTTACACCAAAAATGCCGATGATTAACCACCCACTGCACCAGTTTCGCAGTTTAAGCAAGCGACATTTGACGAGGGCTGCTATTGATTGTTTGACCGCAGTCGCTCTGCAGGACACATATATCCACCATCACAGTCGTTATTTCAACCAGTGTGCTGATAAGAAAAGCAATCAAGAAGCAAAGGAACTTTACTGGCGTTTATGACCGGCTTATCTTTTCATGACCTTCGTGAAGTCCTTTGTGCAAAATCACAATTAGGACCGCTTCATAACGTGATCTTTCAAGTATAATTGCGTATCTCCACCAATGTAAAAATTGACAAGCCTCCGAAGAAGATAACCCCAAAGGCTGCCGGGATTGCGAACGCATATTGCAGAGGCAGAAACAGACCGTGAATCCAATGATCTTCTTCAATCGGCATATACAGCAGCCCCAAAACCCAGAAGAAATAATAAACGAATACAAGTACAATGAGTGCTACGCCACAGAAAAATGTTATCAACGAAAGAATTTGACGCTTTTAATAGCAGGAAAATAACACAATATGTAGCATTATACGCACCTACTTCTGCCTCATTGTTCCCAATTTGATCAAAAACACCTTCATAATTTACCCTTGAACTCAAATTCCTCTCCATTCAGTCAATCTATCGATTACACTTCGTATATACACTGTAAGATTTCTAACCTGACAACTAATCGGAGATCGCCAACCCGCTCCCACGTTTTTTCTTTTCCCCGGACTATCACTTCTCTTCTTGGGTGGCGACCACTACGTGCACACTTCACTGCCATGTGGCTGTCACATCCTCTTGACATCCCACGACAGAATTGACGTGGGATGTGCGCTCGTCGCAACCAACGTGAAATGACAAGCCACCTAGCAACAAGGTGTGTTAGTAGTGGTCGCCAGCGGCGTCGCATGATTCATTACAAACCTTTCTCGCAAATATAGACAAGTAGAGAAAAATGTATAAAATGAATTAAAATGTCAAAAAAAAAATTAATTTGTAGTCGCTCCATCACTATGATACCTGTCATATGAAATGGTTAGGCTTGGTGTTCCCGAAACCTCACAGTTCTTCCGTATCGTGCTTGGTATGTTGATTGGGAATGATTGTTGCGCTGGTTTGGCTGGTCGTTATCGTTGCGGTGGTGTACTGATTTACTGGATTTTGATGTTTGGTCTACCTAATCTTGTATTGTAAAGGCGGGTTTCAATTGATCGATAGAAATGTTTTGATACTTTCCATTAACGATTACTTTAAAAATTTTAAACCCACGCTTAATGACAATGTATGGTCCTTTGTAGGGTGGCTGAAGTGGAATATGAATGGTATCGACTCTAACAAAAACATGCGACTAATCTTTTAAAGCAGGGTGGACGAACACTTTACTACTGGCATGATGTGTGGTCTTTGCAGGTTGAAAAATATTAATTCTTCGTCGAAACTTTTTTAGAAATTCTACATCACTGGGGGTGCTCCTTTGATGGTTTGAAAAATTTTCCTTGAATGCAAAGTGCTTGTCCGGAAGTCATTTCTGCTAATGTTGCTTTTATATCGTTTTTCCAGACGCCGCGAAGTCCTAGTTAAACGAGAGGTAGTTCTTTGTACCATTCATTAGATAATTTGGCTCTAAGAGATGATTTTAACGACCTGTGCCATCTTTCAATAATGCCATTTGACTGCTAACATGCTCTTGATGTTTCTCAATATTCTGACTTGCAATGCAAATATCATATATGTATGCTATGACAAAATCAATTCCACGAAGCACTTCATCGATTAGCCGTTGAAATGTCTCCGTGGCATTTCTGAGACCAAGTGTCATAAATGCAAACTCAAATAGGCCAAAGCGCGTAATGATAGCGGTTTTTGGTATATCGCACCGTTCAAGCGGAACCTGATTACAAGCTTTTTTTAAATCAATCTTGCTGAAAAATTTTTGCCAGGTAAAGGCATACAAGATCTTGTATGTGCGGTATCGGGCACTTGTCTGGTACCGTAATAAAATTGAGTTGGCGATAATGCCCGCATGGTCTCCAAGTACCATCAGGTTTTTTGACCATATGAAGAGGTGTTGCCCAATTGCACCTTGATGGACGGCGTATGCCCTTCGATAGCAAGTCATTAAATTCTGTTTGTCAGGAGACAATCTTCTGGACTGGTAGACCTTTGGTAACGATGCATGGTGTTGAAGATTTGATGACGATGCGTATGCTGTTAATTTTGTTGATGTATCTACTAGTGCTCGTTTTTGTAAGTCTACTCCAAGGCCGTTATAGTTCAAAAAATCTGCACCTATAAGCGTTGTGTAAACATCAGTGAAAATAAAAGTCCAGTCAAAAGTGCGGCGTAAGTTGAGTGAAACGGTAAGTTTTCTCTGGCCGTATGTATTTATCACTGCAACATTAGCAGCATGCAGTCGTTTATAATTGGCATTACTGGCATCGTATTGCTTTGATTCTAGTGTTAATGGGATGACGGATAAGTCCATATCTATAAGAAATCTACGTTTAATAAGGGTATCGTATATAAAAAGGTGCAAGTGTGATATTTTGGAGGATGTTGAAGACCAGTTGCATACACAGGAGAACAAAGCTCCAAATATACAAATCTGTGATAAGACCTGTGTTATGCTATGGGTGTGAAATATGGACCCTAACCCAAGCATCCGCAAATATATTGAACGCTTTTGAGCGACGGGTCCTGAGGCGAATAATCGGAGCGAAGCTTGATGGGGACAGCTGGCGAATTCGATACGACTATGAGCTGTATGGAATTTTTGACGAACCGGAGGTCTCAACGATTGTAAGACTGTGGAAGCTGCAATGGGCTGGATACATGAATTGTATGGACGATCAATGGATACCCAAGAAGGTATTCGTTGGGAGAACTGAAGGCCGGAGGCTAGTGGGGAAACCAAAGAAACGCTGGTCTGACTCGGTCGAGGAAGACAGTTCATTGCTGCTCGGATTTCGGAATTGGAAGACGCGGTCAACGGACCGAGACAGTTGGAGGCACTGCTTGCAAGAAGCGAAGGCCCGAGAGGGGCTGTGGTGCGGAGAAGAAGAAGAATATGAAAAGGCGTGGTGTGGATGTGCCAAATTTGTCCACCTCGAAACAAACTTGGTGCTATAGTTTTCCGCACTCCTGAATAGGCAAGGTGGCCCTCATTTGGTTGAATCCTGCCCGAACTTATGATGATACCAGCAGTTCTTGTTTTTGGCCTTGCTAGCCCTGCGGTGAAGTTTATCCGAATTGGACGATGGTTGATTACGCTGTCTTGCGTTACGCTGCTTCTAAACTTCTGGTTTCTCAATTTGCCTTTGGAATGATCCAGTGTTTTTGTCAGAGGTTGTACGGTTTGCAGTTGCATAAAGCTGATGGATGTCAGTTGATTCCCAAACGTTTTCGGCAATTTTCGCGAAACCAAGTAATGGTTCCGATGATACAGATAGAATTACACGTATAGTTTTGGGCAAGATCTGAAGCCATAGAGTTTTCAGGATATCATCACTGATAGCTGCTGATGCTAATTGTCTCATTTCGGACATAAAAATTGTATTTGTGACAGTAATTTCCTTAGTTTAGTCTGTTTGCTATCAGCTAATTCTTCGATGATTTTTGCTCTCAAGACGAGAAATTTATCATCTGTTAGCGGATTTTTAATGATATCGAAAGCTTTGCATGTGGTGTTTGCCAGCATTTGACTAACTACATGGTGCAATTTGAGCCGACCCGATGTAATTTTAGCTACTGTGAATCGTGACTCAATTTGATGAAACCACCGCTCGGTATTAGCCGTGAAAAATTCCGGGAGCTTTAAATGCAAAGTGGTATATACACTAGTGTATCACTCTTTTTATCGTTGGGATGATTTCCTGACGTTTAATCTGCCTCGTTGTGTATTTTTGGTAGCCTACTTAATTATGCGGTACGACACGAATGTTTTTATTACAGTTTTTCTTCTTAATTACGAAAATCTATATTCAGGGGTCACCACTATGTTGCGCACTCTTCGTTTTGTTAAATAAAATCTCACTATTATGTTTTCTAATTTAGATGTAATTTGATTTTATTCTAGCGTGTACGTTCTGACAGCGCACATTAACTTCTCTTTTTTTATTCAAACCGGATTTTTTTGTCATTGTTAGTGCAGTGGTTTGGTCATTATTGCTTTTAGTGCAGTGGAATAAACTGTACAATTTAGTAAAGTGTACTAATAACCTTTCTGGCAAATATTGACATGTAGAAATAAAAATGCATTAAAATGAATTAAAATGTCAAAAATGAAATTAACTTGTAGTCGCTACAGAACATAACACACCGATTCGACTATTCAGTCCAGCTCATTAAAAACGGTCATTAAAGAAAAGCTATCACATTGCGATGTATTTTAAAAACTGTTTCTGCCTTCTTCATGTCTCAATATTTTTTCATCACAATTGTTTACACAAGAACTGCCCCATTAGATTAAATTCTCCTAATCTTTAATCATTCTACAAGGACAAAAATGATCGTTTGAGTGTAGTTGTCATGCACTTAATAGCTCGTCTAAACTATCTCGGAACAATTTTTCTCAACGGACAAAGAAATAATCATCCGAACAAGTGTCACTTGACTGCTTGGGAAAAGGAGAAAAGAGATTATTTAGAGGTATTCACATATCGGTCAAAGCATATTCCGTTTTGGATTAATTTTTAAATGTCAGTGAATAAGACATTTGTTTTACAATATTTGAGATATATATTTGATTCAAATGAGTTTATTCATTTGAATGAAACAAACAGAACATACTCCAGCTGAATCAGTGAGTTATCTAATTGCCGAATCACTATACGAGTATATTACTATACATTGTCTGGGAGGAACACCTGTCGAAGCGGAGAGAGTGGTAGAGATTGGACGTATGTAAACAAATATTTAATTGATACAAAACCATGTTTTGAATTCTTCTGGATAGTGTCCTTTTCTTGTAGAATATAAATTAAAATCGTAAAAAAGCATTTATTCAGGTTTCACTCATATGCCTGTACCATATTATTTCTTCGCAGCTTGAATCGGCTTAGTCTCTACTTGATTTAAAAATTTCGTGCTTCCATTTGGCGAAGCAGCTAGACCGAAGAAACTCTACTAACATACGAATTTAACGGGTTATACAAGGCAAGCGAAAATTTATGAACGAAGATTGCCAAGAGGGTACTGTAACTGACCTTAGAGATGCCTACATCATCGCCAAGTTAAGTTCTCTTTTATTAAATGTTTTTAGGTCGTTGTAAAATTTTTTTTTCAAAGACCTACAAGTTTCACGACCTGTCTGTCCCTCCGTCCCTGTGCCTATCCGTGGATTACAACAACTTTCTTCAGAAACTACAGAAACTAAAATGTTCAAAATTTGTGAAAAGGTCAGAAGTGATGGTCTCTCAAAAGTCTAGGTATTAACAAAAATTTGAATTTTTTTAAGGAGGGTATCCCCTCATAACGAAGTAGCTCTTGAATTCTTTAAATCAAAGGTAGTCGAATGGGGCATCGAATGAAAGATCTTGATTAAAAACTTTAGAATCTGAAAGAAAAAAGTCATTTCAGGCATCGAGGGGTCCAGGGAAAAGCAAAACGTTCCAAAATGTTGTGTCCCTTGCGATTGGACACCTTTGAGCCGAAAAATCTGAAAATAATCACAAAGGTGGGTCTTTAAGAGTAAAAGAACAACAAATACGAGTACCTCAGAAATCGAAATGCACTCAACTTTTTGAACAATTGTAAGATTAGTAGATTTTACATTTTGCCCCATAAAATCAAAATGGTACTCTCAAAATTCTTGAAATTTTTGTAATCACTGATAAAAGACCTTTGAGTTCACATCTCGTTGCAGACAATGTTCAATACATCGGTATAAGGGGGCACACAAAATAATGTGAATTAATCCTTTCATGAATATCTAGTACAATTCATAATCATAACTCTGAGTAGCTATCTCTTCAAGTATCTTGCCGATACTATGCTGGACAAGATCTTCAGGTCTATGCTTCAATCAGTGTTCATTAAATGATCCCTACGTCTTTATTTAAATACCAAAAGTGGGTTTGGCTTCTTAACCATATCTGGTAGATTGGTATACTCGTATGTTCTGGCAACAGGTATTACGAATTACGATTGTATGGGTTTATTTTTGATACCGTAATTAATGGGGTTTGGTGCGATCCATTAGTTTTTAAATATTTGTAGATAATTCCATTATAATAACTTGACTAAAGGTTAGTGATTTCGCTAATTGGTAAGCCCATCTAGTTTGAGTAAGCGTTGGAAGATTCAAAATGTTTTCATATACTTTGGTCAGCAGCCTGGACATAATCGATTCTAAACGTATCGAACTGAGAAGCTCGAGTAATTATAAATAAAAAAAGATGTGAGGGGCTTGACCTTGAAGATATCGCTCAAATGGATCTTCCTCAACTAAAAAATGACAAGTTCACAAATAAAAGGAGCCCAGTTGGCGATGTCCGAAAGGTTCTAATGAAACACACATATGCGCAAGTGATGGCATCGCGGGAAAAAACCAACAAAAAAAATCAACCAAACTAAACAAATCCTTTTTCCTACTGTGGAAAACTATGATTTACCCACCAAGCCTATAACCAACAACCCACGATCGAGAAGATAGTATATGATCTACACAAAAACCTCACACTATTAGCGATTCAGGACTTCCAGAAAATAGATATGAATCTACTAGTGAAACTATCCGAATAACTTCTAAAGACAAAACAACAAAGACAAGAAAAGGCTGCAAAAGAACAGCAACCAAGCACGTCTAAAGCAGTGACATAAAGACACTACAGTTGTCTTGTTTACCAAAAATAATAAAACTCCAAAAACCACTAAATTTACACCAACCCATTAATGTAAAGAGGTTACTCTTTCACGACATAAGCTACTTTTTGGTTTACTTTTTTTTTTGAATAAAATATAATTTTAAATTTGAGATATAAGCCGCCCATCTACAAGTATATGATGGCCATTAGTATTATTTTAGTGTTTCTTGTAAATCATCTAATCTCAAAGCGGGTCATGAGTAACCTTCCTTGTAACAATCCCTTTAAGTATTTTTACTAACAATTCCCTACACAACCAATTTCTACTTACCACCCCCTAAGAGACAGTAGTTCTTACCAGTCAAAAGTCACTGAATCTTGCTTACCTACACTAATCCCATAAGTGGACACGATCGATAAACGCTGGTCGTGAGTGTCAACTGGCTAGACCATTATATTAACAGTTTCTCTAGTTGTGGATAGCTACAGGGGAGAAGGGAAAAAAATCTGTGATAAGACCTTTGCTATGCTATGGGTGTAAAACATGTACCCTAACCCCAGCTTTCGCAAATATATTGAACACCTTTGAGCACGGGTCCTGAGGCGAATAATCGGAGCGAAGCTCGACGGGCACCAATGGTGAATAAGACACAACCATGAGCTGTATGAAATTTTTGTGAATCGGAGGTCTCAACGATAGTAAAACTGCAGAACCTACAATGGGGGCTGGCCACATGAATCGTATGGACAAACAACGGATACCCAAAAAGGTACTCGTTGGGAGAACTGAATCGAGAAAACGCTGGTCTGACTCGAATGACGAGGACAGTTCATCAATGCTCAGATTTCGGAATTGGATGGTGCGGTCAATAGACTGAGACAAGTGGAGGCACTATTTGCAGGAAGTGAAGGCCTGAGAGGGACTGTAGTGCACCTCTGTTAAGTCCTACATTGATGAAACGTGAAGCAAAAAAAAAACTTGATCCGTAGAAAATATTATTTCCTAATAGATAATCCGATTTATAGAAATCAGAAAAAAATTGTGAATTATTCCTGTTCGATAAATGTTCCGTGTTTCCTTGATTTACAGATTGTATTGATTTAAAAATTGATCGCAAATTCCTTGAATATTACTCAACATGTTATGTGGAATGAATTATTACTAATTGTTATCAAAGTAGCTTAAATGTTAGGAAACGAACAAGTATGAAAACACGAAAGGCTTATTTTTGAGCTTGTTTGAATTTTCAAAGATGAAAAAAATCTGCATACATTTAATTTGTTATTGCTGTTATTTAAGTAAGGATAAAATGATGACGAAATTAATTGCCAACTAGATAGAAATTATTTAGACATTGCTTTGACTTCGGTCAAAACTCATATGTATGTAAACAATTAAATAAAAATGAATCGCTAAGCGCTAAACTCTCGGTTTTCTCATTTCTGATATTTCGACCGGGTGTGGGACCCGCCACGGTGGCTGAACCCTCCTCTTCTGAGTTAGCCATCGGGTTGTAGCTCCTTCCATTTTTGAAGTTTCTGGGGCTCGCACTGAGTAGAGTGGCTTTCCTCAACATTTTTTATATCTACCGGGAAAATTCATATAAATTGTTGTATATGACTTTTCCATGGAAATTTAAAATACCATGGCCACGTCTACAATGGATCCTTGATGCGGATGGGAGAGTACGAGGGGGCACCGCCTCCATCTAGATGCCCCACTCTTATTTGGGGGTCGTAAATTTTCGGAGTACAGGTGAAATCGTCTCGCGTCCCACCCGTGTTAATCGAGCAAATTCGGTCGCGTTTCTCTTATCAATTCCTTTGGTAGATTACCTCAGCCTCGACACCATCAAACCGGTATTTTTTTAATCGAATAATTTGTGAATGCGTAAATTTTTTGTGGTGGGCCCTTGTGCTGGGGAAAAAGAAACCGCTCCACGACCGGCAAGCGCATTCAAGCGTCCTCAGACAAGGCCAATTCTGGCGAGCACTCATATCTTCGCTCGCTGAGGCAGCATCCCATTGCTGCAGTCCTTTACAGACATTCCACCATAGTTAAAGACTACATATCTCCATAGCTTTTTCAGATTTATCGGTCCACAGCTGTGTAATCGCGGGAGAGGAACATTTTTTTCTTGTTCTTTTGCTTACCACGCTTATCCAGTTATCAATTTGAAATTTTAATAACTGGTATTGCAAAATCTAGGTAAAACCTTTCATTCGACATCCTACTCGACTATCTTTAGTGAAAAAAGAACTTTTAAAGGAATACATCCTTATATTCCCTTTGAAACCCTTTAATGTTTTTTTTGATTCTGAAATTTTCATTAACCAAAAACATCTGAGCTGTTCACAAAATTCGATGACTGTAGCTTCTCTAGTGCCTTAAAAAACTTGCTGTGAAGCACTGACGGACAGCCACGTACGAAATTGAAACAATTTTATTTTAACTCGAAAAACGAGTGAATTACGACTTTTAAGGTATTCTTTGTACTCATAAGGAACTGTCTCCATGTTTTTTTTCAATGTTTTGGATCAAAACGATCCAATCATAAAAGGGGCACGAATGTTTCATACTTTTCCCCTCCTCATGCACGCCACGATGCAATCAAGACAGGTTTAATACCTGTTTTGGTAAATTGTCATCAAGACCTTCAATTTGACACTGTACTCGTATATGACTACTTTTGAAAAAAATTTAGAGGGGTTTCCTTCCTATATGGGGAGAGAAGGTTCGATAAGGTTTTGTAATTAAAAATAAGCCCTATATTGAGAAAACCGATAAGATTAAAAGTTGATTAGCTCATAGTACGAGTAGTAAGCACCAATAATAAAATAAAACATGCATGAGAAAATAAAATTCTAATTAATAAAAACAAACATAAGTAAAAAACATCACATTTTTCGAATGCATTTCTAATGCATCGCAAACTTCTAGTCCAAGAATTAATTTAGAATAAAAAACTTTTAGAAAAAATCGACTTCAAAATACCCTAAGAAGAATGAAACGAATTTTATGGAAGTGGTGCTATATCATTTTTCCCCCGATTCTGTTGTGATGGTGCAGACGTTGAAAGTATTTATATTTAAATGGGGAAATTGATTTGGCATCGCTTCCATAAAATTTATTTCATTCTTTTTAGGGCATTTTGAAGTCGGTTTTCTTTTTTTTTTCTATAAGTTTTTTACTTTTCCCCTTTTTAGTGGCAATTTTTTCATTTCAAATTTTTCAAAACGCAGTTTCTTAAATACATTGTACCATATACATATATTAACATATAATTTTTTAGTGCAATACGAAAACCGCTACTGTTAAAATCTGCAGCGTTCATAAGAATCTAGTTTAGTTCTGATACATTTAAAACATGATCTCATCAACGTCGACCTTGATTTTAGGTTTCATAAAAATCCAATATAAATAGTTATAAGAAATTTTCGAATTGCGAGCTTTGCCCAGCCACCATTTTGATATTCTGACCTGACCCTGAAGTGCTTTTTTATTGTTTAACTTTTTTCGACCTTAGAGCGGTCGCCATTTCGTCTCAAATGGTTAGACTTTGGATTTTTTATTATGAGTTTTATCACACATTTAAATGAATTTTTGTATCAGTTTTGGACTGTCCTTAATTACTATGCTAAATATGAGCCCGATCTGTCAACCAGTTTGTTTACAGCAGCTGCTTAAGTCGGTACACCTCAGTAGTGCGTTGCGATTTTCGTGATTTTTTTTATTGAGACCGAATTTAAAGCCAAGAACGAAATAAATACCACTGTATTCACCAGATTTAGGCCGTGTGATTTTGATGAATAATTAAATATTTTGCGTGTTATTTGCAATTGCCGAGTACTTTTTTGTCACAGTGTAAAACAAAACTCGCTGAAGGAGCTGAAGGCCATCCCAAAAAGTGCTTATGAAAAGTGTTTCGAGGACTAAAAAAATCGTTGGCGTAAGTGTAGTGCATCTGATGGGGATTACTTTGAAGGCGACAAAATAAATATTGATGAATAATTAAATATTTTGCGCGTTATTTGCAATTTCCGGCTACTTTTTTTTCACAATGTATAATGTATAATATTAACTGGAAAGTAACGAATCAATTTTGGAATGACGATTTACTCTATAATTTGCAATCACTCAATCCTTATTACTCCTTCGGGGAATTTTATAAATCCTATGCGTGTAATGTAAGAAGGATCTTTCAATAGCAGCACAGAATGAAAGCGGAAGAGAAAAGCATCCTGAAATTTTTACTCTAAATATTGTTGAATTATATTAATGCTGCATTGAGAATCAATTTATTGATTATTTCCGGTAGAAATTATTGACTAAAATGTACCGTTTATGCACAAAATTGAGAATACTGAATACTTTTTACATTATTACATCAAATCCTTGAAGAGTGCATAACAATTGGTTTTCGTACGAAAGATCATTAAAATTCAATCTCTCGACATTGATATATCATATTGAACTGTTAATATCTACAGAATCCTTGAAAGGATTACAATTCTGCACCTATACATTTTAGATCAATATGTTGTCCTTCATTTGAAACTTCTACAATCAAAATCCTTACACGCATTAATCAGTTACGCTAAAAATCGGGGTGAAATAGGAAATTTTTTAGTTTCAACGGTAAAAGTCCTTTATAGTTAATTTAATTCCTTGTTCTTTAAATGGGACCTAATAAGAAGAAAGAAGTATCATTTGCCGAAAACAGGACTCTTCTATCTCCGTTTAAAAGTTACGCCTGAATATACATAAAAAAAGCAAAAAAAAAAAATAAACGTGATGAATTGATAACCTTCTTTCCTTTGGAAACCGGTTAAAAATAACTCGTACATCGCTTAGACACAAAGAAACTCATTTAATATTTATCTATTGAATTCTTCATCAGTGAATTTTTTAAATTACCTCAATTCATCTTCCAATTAGTACTGTCTATAGTAAATAAATTTCATCCAATTAAATTTTTTTAATAAGCATTTGAAGCTCTCATTTTTTAAAGAACTCAGCCATCATCCTTGAAATATAAACTACAGCTTCTAAATACACTTCAATTGTCTGAAAGTCAAATTGTGGCCATTCACATCGAAACTAGCTTTGAGCAAAATTCTGACTCGCATCGTTGCTAATTGCTATGATAGTATTGTATATTGCAGCAAAGAAAAAACATTTGTTTTTTCCCCCGCAAGGAAATCCCCGGTGCACTGTAATAAGTACCAACACATATCCGTAAGGGAAGTTTCTTGCATAAAGATGATTGTTCTTAGCTGAGCAGACAATAAACAATAGCTTTTGAAAATCTCTTTAAAATTTATACTCCGTTATGATATGGGAGCTTTAATTTACGAGTATATTCTATGTACAGGTGTGCCAGATGAATATGATTCAATCAAAAGTAAATGTTCTTTTGTTAGGATGAAAGGCTACTTTGAAGAAGAAAATGCATGCATACATACATACGAGTACGATTTACTTGATTCCTTTTACAGGTAATATTATTGACGAAATTAAATACAAGGAGCGTTCCAAGATAAACGAGACTGAGCTAAAATAGAAACGACAGGAGCTTTGTTCTGATAAATTCGAGTTTATTTATACAAAATAGTGTTCTCCGGCCTCGATACACTGTTTGGCGCGATCCAAAAGCTTTTTGAAAGAATGTTTCAGGTCATTGACCGGAATGTTCTTCACGATGTCGGTACAAGCCTTTTGGATGCCCTCTACGGACGCAAAACATTTTCCTTTCTTGACCAAATGCCAATTTTCCGAATAGGTAGAAGTCACAGGGAGCCATATCAGGTGAATACGGTGAGTAATTGATGGTTAAAATGCGATTTCTAGTCAAAAAATCAGTCATAAGAGTGGATTTTTACGACAAAAGTCTCGTTTATTTTGGAACAAAATGTGCACAGACCTTTCGTAAACCCAAACGATCGGTTAAAATGTGATCAATCGATGTTTTGGACATATTCAACTCCGATTCCATGAATTTTAACGATCATTTCGGCCTGTTGATAAATTCAGACACAATTTCAATGGAGTTTTCGGTGATCACTGATTTTGGGCGGCCCGTATGTTTATCGTTATTTATGTCCCCACGACCATCTTTGAAAGGAGATAGACAATCATCGCCATAAACTTTTTTCATCAATTCGAATGTTTCGGTGAAAGTTTTACCGATTTTAAAACAAAATTTGATATAAGCTCTTTGTTCGAAACTCATTTTTGTACCGATGACACAAACATACTGTCACTTTAGACGCTGAAACTTCGCTTCCACTTAGCCGAATGTCACCAAGCTTTCACTGGAAGTCAGGGAGAGATGTAACTTTTCAACGCTTTATCTCATTCATAGGTGGCGCCACCAAAAAAAATTTATGACAAAAGTCTCCTTTATTTTCGAAGTTACCTTGTATATGATCATTCAATTTAATTTTTGGAAGATGAGTAAAGATTCGTTTGAGAGGATTCATACAAATGGCCACCATCAAAAGACAAATAAGTTGGGTAGACAGAACTACGCTCATGTCAGAAAGGTTTTGCTCCTAATCTAAGATATGCACAAACTATTAATGAATAAACTCAGGAAAAACTTTTGCCAAATCAACAACAATTATATACTCGCTTTAAAAGAAAAAACACAGCCGATTTTGTACTAAAATACAAAACTCTGTTAAACTCACGACCTGTGTCCGTCTGTCCGTCCATCCGTCTGTATATCACATCAGTTTTTTCCCGAAACTATAAAAGCTACAGCCATGAAACTATGTGGAAAGGACAGAAACTGTAACTTCTTGAAAATTTTGGGTTGGACATTTTTTTCAAAGAGTTTTAAGAGGGGCCTCTCCATAAAGGGGGGTTACCCCTTCAAAAATATATGTTCGGTAGGCGAGTAGGGTGTCATGTGAAAGGCCTTAATAAGAATTTTTCAAAACAGGTCTTAAAATTACCTTATCAGTACCGAGGAGGACAAGGGAAGAAGAAATTTCTGCTACTGACTTTTGTCGGCGGCAATGGTTCGATGTTACTGAAACAGTCCTCTGAATCGTCGAACGTTTCCTGCAAATACTAAAAAAGCTAGTTATCTGATTGATATATCATTAAGTCCAAAATGGGAGCTGATTATTTTCTTCTATCTCCATCGTGAACTGAATTTTATTGTGGACCCTATTGAGTTTATTGATTGTTGTTTGTAGCTTGTCCTGCTTGAACACTGCAAACACATCTTCTACGTATCTTATCCAAATGTGCAGAGTAATTTTGGAATCTAACAAATAAATCAAATTTGGACTGCTGTATGATGGATTATTATTATTCTTTACACTTTTGCTGATTTTTGGTGAGTTGCATGATGATTGTATTCTTTTTAGAACGTCTCCCACTTTTTAAATTAGCCTTTCTTCTTAATAATGTTGGACGGCAATCGTACTTTGTCGTCTTCTCTCTTGAGAGAGGTTATCGGTGTCCATTTCCGAGTACAGTACTTCAGCCACTTTTTTGACGGTGGCGGCGGAATCAGATAACGGCGCTTCGTTTGTCTAGTTACTTTTTTCTTTTTCTGCCATGATCACTTTGTCGTCCTCAGAGTGGTTTGTTCTTATTTCGGTATTTGACACTTGCTTTGGTCGTTTTGGCAGTGGTTGCAGCAGTAATTGTTGAATACAAGATGCTCTTTATATTTTCTTCTATCGTACCAACATCTGGCGTCTTCTGTCGAGTTCCACGCTTTTCTTTATAAGGGTGCTCTGGCGTTGGCATCGTTTTTTTTTGTTTTGCTGCGCCCGAATGTTGCAAAATTTTTGTTTGGACGAGGCTATCGGTTGTTTTCTATTCTGTCTCTGATTTTTTAGCCAATGTTGTTGCCGCTAAAAATGACGGCAGGGTTGTTGATTCTCCTATCCGAATCTGCGTATTCTTTGGAGGCATTTGCTGCCGTTTAATTTTTGTGGTTTGCTTTCACCACGTTTAGTCAGCGAGGATCTGGGTCTACGCATGAATGGATTGTCTCCATTTTCCCCGATAGTGCTTGTAGATATATCTGTAATAGAAGCAAAGTTCGCTACTTCTATTATATTGTAGTCGCTAGATGACGACGGCTGGGAGCCTGCTCACTCACTACCCTCTGCCGCCCGTACTGGAATTCGCACCCTCTGTACCATAATTTTTTTCTCCTTCTCCACTTTGATCTTGATTTTTTTTCTGGGTTCCTTCCCATAGTATTTTACCTATCGCCATGGGCATTTGCATACTTAATGGTTCACCAAGCCTCAATGCTCCAGTCACGACAGCTATTTTTGCCCAGTACTGCCTTCTCTCGATAGGCACGGGTCACTTAACACCAGGAGGATCTGGGGCAATATAGTATCCTCACTTCCGATTGAAATCATTGTACATCAAAAGTAAGACTGCCTCTTGTAGTCGGATGTTGTCCGCGAAGGAACCTAAGGGAAACCTCTTCTTCCTCGGGTACGTGGAGACGAAACTCCTTAAAGAATGCAATCCTCCAAGAATGCTACCGTGAACCAGCAGTGCCTTTATGGGGATTAATATATTCTTGCCAATGATCTTAATGCTCAGCGTGCATCATGGGTGAACACCAACAATAATCCAAGCGGTATATTCCTGAAATTGTGGATAACAGAGAATCAAATTGAATACAGGTGCAATTTACATGGGTCGGAATTTCCAACATACCCTAGGACAAATCCATATTTGGACGACAGATATTGCAGGTGATTCCTTATTATAGCCATGATAATGGAAGTAAGTCGTCAAAGGAATGATGTCTTTCTCATTATAGTTCAAAATGAAAGTAATCAGCTTAGTTTTAGAAAAACATATTGGCAAAAGTTTCACAAGAAGTTTAATTAGGATTACCAGATAAAATGTCCAACTTTTGATGGCAGTAGCTTTTGCCCAATCGTCCTTAATGATAGAAGTCTAACCAACGATGAAAAAGATCTCTTTTTGACCAATTTAGAGCAGCTGACATTGGAAACCATTGAGAAGGTAGTTGTCAAGACTACACATCAAAACGATATGGAAACATACGAGATATAAGCTATTACAAGGCTGAAAAGATTAAGAAGCCTTCTTTTCACATCCGTCAAGAGTATTTATCGGCAATCACTGGACTGCAATCATCCTTTATTGGCCTTGTTGAAATTACACCTGAAGAATGCCCGGAGCTTAATATAATCATACTACAAAAGTGAGGTCAGTAACCAATGAGCAAAGAAACTGAAGGGTATTAGCCACCAAGATCCAAAAGTGAATAGTCTATTTCATAAGAAGTTTCGAGAGAATGTGTCGAATCTTAAAGTCACTAGTAGTGAGATCTGCTAGATAAGGCTGGTGTAAAAATTAATACTGCAACTCCGGATACAGATGGAAATAGGATTGTGTTGGACCGTTTACAGAAGCTTGCTCTGATTGGAACTCATTTTGAATTGGTCCATCAACCATACCTTGTGAAAGGAAGCCATATACTTTCAGAAATCGTTGAAGCAAAAGTTGTTGACTTCAAATCAAGCCTGACCCGCGAATCCATTCTTAACTTCAATGAAACATTGATCTCCGACCTCATATCTAGCAAAAATCTTATTGATAATTTTGTCAGCTATGAATACCTTAAAAGCTAACCTAAAATATCCTTGCTTTCAAAACGCTTACTGGACTAAGAACGCAAGATAGTTAAATAATATTTTACAGTGACAACTATCAGGTGGAATTTTAAAGTGAAATCAGCTGTTTCTTGATTTGGTGAATTTGGTGTTAGAATTTCGGTATTTTCAAGAGTGAAAATCAAGGATAAGTACATTATCTTAGAGGAAATTCTACATTTGGAAATTCTGCATTAAACCGGTAGATTTGTAGTACGAAGATAATTTGGAAAATTTATAATAAATTTAGAAAATTTATAATAAATTTATAAAATTTAGAATAAATTTAATAACAATTTTTCCAACTAATTCTTATTGATAATTTTCAAATTAATTTTATAAGGTGTTTTAATATTATTTCCCCTACACGTAATAATTTGATATTGCAGACAATTTATAAAATAATAATTGTTATCATAAGATTAAAATAGTAGTGATTGAATCCTTTTCAACTATTATTGGTAAGAGTTCCTAAAATAATAAATAAGGAAAATGTCGACGGTGGAATGCAAAAAGACTGCTAAGAATTCGGAACAAGGAATAGGGTGTGATGGAATATGTAATAAGTGGTTCCACATAAGCTGTATTAAAATGTCTGAAGAAAGATATCTAAAGATTATGGAGATTACTCAAGATGTTCTTTGGATGTGCTCCGCTTGTAAATCTTATAGCAAAAAATTAAAAGATGATCGTCTCATGGAACAAATGAAGCAAACAGTCAACCAGCTAATTGAACTGAAGTCTACCATCAGTGCCTTAATGGAAAAAAACACATGTAAATAAAATTACATATGCTGATGTAACCAAATTGGATACTGGTTTGCAGAAAGAAAAACGCACAAACACAACATCACAAAAAGGCATAATCATCAAGCCCAAAGCCCATTCAAGCTCCGATCAAATTCTTTCCGATTTTAAATCTAAAATCCGACCCTCTCAATGCAAGATTCCACTCCAGCTAGTCCGTCCGATTCGAAATGGTGGAGCAATTATTAAGACTTCTTCGAATGAAACTTCATCTACGCTTCTCAATATTATTAAGGAAAATATGAAGGGATACGAAATAATGGAAACTAAGTCTCTTCAACCAAGATTGGTTATAAATGGATTAGAGAAGCAATTCACAAACGAGGAGCTAAGAATTGAAATCCAAAATCTGAACCCGAACATTTCAGATGAAGATAAAATGGAATTGGTTCACTCTAGAAGAATACGGAGCGGAAAATGGTTACATATTTTGGAGGTGAATGGAACAATGTTCAAGAAGATAGCGAATAGATATGTTAATATCGACTATGGATCATACTACATAAAGGAAGATTTTAACGCCACGAGGTGCTTCAAATGACAAAAGTTCAATCACAAGACATCAAAATGTGAAGGGGAACTGAGGTGTGCAAAATGTGGATCACAGCATGATACAAGAGACTGTTAAAGCTCAGTTGAAAAATGTTGTAATTGTATGGAAAATGGTAAGAAAATTGGCCATGCACACCGGGCAGATTCGACGGAATGCCCAGAATTAAAACGTAGGATTTTGATTGCTAAGAGAAGCATTAACTAAGATGATTAATATGCCATTCAATAATACAAAGATATTTGAAGACACCCAAATTTCTATCCTCTATGCTAATATAAGAAGTGTAAGACAAAAACTTAACGAACTTCAAATTTATGTAAAGCAACATTCAAATATAGATTTAATTATACTTAATGAAGTCTGGATATATTCCGAGGAAGTGGAGTACTACAACATTCAGGGATACGATTCTGTATTTTCCTGCAGGCCCGAAAGAGGTGGAGGAACAGCAATTTATATTAAAAAAACTCTTAATTTCGTAACGAGGCGAGTAATATTGGATAAATACAATATGATAGTCATCGAACTAGTATCCCCTGGAAAGAAAATAAAAATTGGCACATTTTACCACCCCACCCGACTTAACGCGCAAGACCTGTGCTTGACATTAGATGAACTATATTCTATGGAAAATAATTTGATCACAGTTGCCGATACGAATATAGATCTAATAGTTGAATCTAATGAGTCAAGGATGTACAACGACGTACTAGAGCGAATGGTGTCACTATTGTGAACCCACTTCAACCGACCCGACTAGCATCTAATACCTGCCTGGATCACATAGTCACAAATGATAATCAAATTGCTGGGAAAATTGCTTATACTCTAGAGGACTGGCCTAAACTTGATCATCGTGTTTTGAAAGTTGTTATTCAAGGCATTAAAATAAATAAAAAGCAAACGCCTGCTTACAAAGTTTTCAAATACTTAAATAAGGACCTCTTTAGATCAAATCTTAAGGGTTTATTAATTAACCAAAAACTTTCAAACTTAGTGGTGCTCACAAACATCATAATGGAAGCTAAGGACACCTCGACTACGGAGAAAAAAATAAGATGTCGTCAACATTTATGGATAACCAAAAAAGTTATTGAGGCAAGTAAGAACAAGCGGAAGGCTTATATGAACTACAAACGGAACATGAATGATCAATCGCTCAGGTTTATATACATCGAAGCCAATAAAACATCTAAACGTGTTGTGAAAGAAGCAAAAATTTTGTATTACTCCAAAAGACCAGATGCAGCGGCCGACAATGCGCATGAAATATGGGACATAATAAATGAAGTTAAAAGAAACTCACCGCGTGACTCTACAACCCGGGATTTCACCATAGAGAACTTACCAACACAGATAATATCACCATTGATGAAATAAAACTTATAAAGGAAGAGATAGCAGAATGTGTTGCAAATTGTCTAAACAAACATATTAGGAAGGGAACGTTTCCTGAGGAAGGAAAACTAGCAAAAATAGTCCCAATCTTCAAGGGAGGAGACCGTATGGATCCAAATAATTACCGCCCGATCGCGCTTTTAACAGGATTTAGTAAAATGTTCGAAAAATTAATAAACATCCGTCTATCATCATTCATTAAGGAAAATTCAATTTTAAATTTACAACAGTTTGGTTTCCAGAAAAACAAAGGAACTTTTGATGCTCTTTTCTCAGTCACGCGTTTCATAAATACAGGACTTGACAAGGGTGACTATGTTGCTGCCATTTTTGCGATGATACGGTGGATCATGAGCATTTATTTCGTAAACTTGAATTATATGGCATTCACGGGAAACCAAATCAACTTTTTAGGAATTACTTAAAAGGAAGATCGCAGAAAACAGTAGTCAATAATGTATTGAGCGACTTAGCACCTATGAAGTCAGGCGTTCCCCAAGGCTCCATACTTGGCCCTACCTTATTCTTGTTAAACACTAACAATTTAAATACATGTGGACTAAAGGGACACTATGCACTCTATGCTGATGTCACAGTTCTACTTTACTCGGGATGCAAAAAAGATTACTTAGAGAATACCATTAATGAGGATCTAAGTACATATCATTCATGGTTATGTAATAATAAGCTAGCGCTAAATGCTTCTAAGACCAAATACATTATTTTCAAACAGAAGAACAAGGAAGACATTAACATTGATATAAGAATTAATAGCGAAAAACTGGAGAGAGTAGCGGAATTCAAATATCTTGGACTCATCATCGACCAACGATTAACATGGCTGTCGCATATAAACAACTCAAGAAGACAATTAGCTCCTGTTATTGGATTACTGAGAAGATATGAAGGATTTCCAAGCAATATCAAGCATATGGTGCTAAATGCATTCGTTCTGTCGAAACTACATTACGGAGTAGTAATCTGGAGCCAGTCATCGAAGCAACACCTTAATATCATCTCCAGGTTGCTTACCAAGGCTTATAAAAATATGCTAAATCTACCAATACGTACACCAACCAGATTTTTGTACCAATCAGCGAAAGCATTAACATTTACTCAAATCGTTGAAGCAGAGAAAGCCAAGTTTACTTTTAAATGCTTGAATTCAAATTCGTCGTCACATATTCAATTTATGAAAGTATCGCAGAAAAATCACTACAATGCTAGGAATGCAAATCAATTCATAATACCTTTTGCAAGAACGAATCGTCTAAAGAATGATGCTACAAATGATGCCTTGTGTATATACAACAACCTCTCAGATTCAGTTAAGTATGCAAACTCACTTATAGTTTTTAAAAAAAGGCGATTGAATCTCAGTGCAATAAATTTCTACATCGCATCTTAGGGCCTTTCTTGACCCTATCGTCGAGATTGTATAGCAGAAAGATATTATTATGGAGAATCTCAGTCCAATAAATTTCAACATAGCATCTAAGGGCACTTTAAATCCTATCGTCGAGATGCCTGAAATGACAGCGAACTTTATAACTCAGAGTTTTTTTTCCCCACGGCGTATTACAAAGTTTTTTTTATCTCTGAGAGCTGATCACGAAATGAACAAGATGAGATTAATAGGATAAATTCACATAATTTGTGTGCCCCCTTATACCGATGGTCTAATCATTGTCTGGGTGGCACACTGAAGAAACGACGAAATGTGAAGTGCAGGTCGCACGAGCGTTGTGCGAAAGTGTGATGGAGAGAGTGGAAGGGAATGGAGGTATTTAACAAAAAAAAAATATTGCTACCGGAGAGTGATGTAATTAAGGGGTAGGGTGAAATATCTGATCTAGCAATCAATTATTCACTTCGCTCTTGTGTGTGCTCCAGTATTTTGCGAATTTCGATTATTTTATGAAAAATAAAAAGGTTTATCAAGGACCAGTTTCAAACATCTATTTTGCATGACTCGAAGCTTTGTTTTCAGGCAATTTCCGCATGAATTCCATATAGGAGCTCCATATAGCATAACGGGCTGAATCACCATTTTAAAAAGAAGAATTTTATTTTTACTACTGATGAGTGATCTCCGATTAAGTAGAGGATGGAGGGTTAGTATTACCTTCGAAATCTTGAAGCAATTAAGTTCAATATGGTGTTTGAACGTTAATTTTACATCAAGAAGAAGTCCAAAATAACAAATTTTCTCCAGCCAAAGAATTGCTTGTTCCAGAAAATTTAAACTTCGATGATGAAGTTGGCAAAGCTTTCTTTTCTAAGTGGAATATAGGGCTTTCGTTTTCGATAATCAATTTTAATTTTTCAGCGGTGGAAATATTGGTACAGGTTGTCCAATGTGCTTTCCAATGTTGTTGCTATCACTGAGGGGTCTGTTGACTCTTTATAAAAGCAGACGTCATCCGCAAATGCAGCTAACATACAGTTGGCAATTGTAGGCATGTCTTGGATAAAGATTTTGAAGAGCAGTGGGCTAAGGCAAGACCCTTGAGGAGCTCCAACTGTTATGTTATGCTTTTTTGAAAGCAACTCTCTTATTTTAACAGAAAAGCCCCGACCTTTTAAGAAAGACAAGGTGATATTCATAAGGTATTGTGGGAATTTTAGGTCGTTTAATTTGAACAAAACCAAATCATGCCACCTAGAGTTGAACGCTCTTTCGACATCAAGGGAAATAATCCCTACTGAGAGTTTTTACCTAGTGCCCATTGTACATCTTTTGTGGTACAGTAGACTTGTTGTTCAGTCGAATGCCTATGCCTGAAGCCAAATCGAAAGTTTGGAGGTATGTTATTTGCTTCATTAAATTTATTGAGTCGCTTCAGTATTGCTTTTTGAAACAATTTGCCCCTGGAGGGCAATAAGCTTATTGGTCTATAACTTGTGGGAAGCAGTTGCTTCTTGCCTGGCTTATAGATGGGGACTGCCATCGTATGTTTCCCGGAAGAGGGAAAATAGCCAGTGTTGAGACAAGCATTCAAAATGTGTCAAATTTGCATAATAACTTTTCTGGGCAAGTTTTTTAAGACAACGTTTGGAACTTTATCAATGCCAGGTGCTTTGTTATTCTACGGTTTCTTTAAAGTTTATGTTAACTCGGCTAGTTTAATCATTTCATAGATGGGAAAAGAGGCTAATAGAGGTAAAGATTTTAGGCTATTAGCAACAGTCATATCTGTGATAATCTTTGGTAATGTTGTAGTGTGCATGGAAGGTTTCAGCGAGGAGCTCGGGTTTTCTCTCGAAAGGGTATTCATACTTTTTTTCAAGCTGATATGGAAGTCGATTTCGGGAGCCTCTGAAGATTTGATTCAGCCTCTAAATATTTCGTGCATTGCATTCGAACTTGCCTAGCATTGATCTCGAATTTTCAATGCGCAAGCTCCGTATTTTTAATCATATACCTACCGTTAGACTTTTAACATCTTGTTTGATATTCAGATGCTTGGCTCGTTGCCACTGCTGCCTAAGAAAGTT
This sequence comes from Odontomyia ornata, assembly GCA_963969285.1. Taxonomy (NCBI): domain Eukaryota; kingdom Metazoa; phylum Arthropoda; class Insecta; order Diptera; family Stratiomyidae; genus Odontomyia; species Odontomyia ornata. The sequence goes on along the minus strand of OZ017738.1, from coordinate 40,654,028 downwards.
TTTTCTTCTTATCAGTTCAGTTCATACGTTTCTGCATCTAACACTATAAGCATAAGTGCTAGTTTAATTGCTTTCCCAAAAATTTCACCCAGTTTAGATATTTCTGTGTCTATTTCGTCAACTGTTGTCACGAAAGCTGCGCTCTTTGGGTTAAAAAAATGCTTTTGTTGATGACCTCTTTGAACCTAAGCCAATTAGTTTTCTTGTATGGATATATCTTTCGATCTTGTCTTTCAACATACTTTATTGAAAACACAACAGGTAACTTTGGAGAGGAAAGAGCCTGCAAGATACAGCCCAGAGATATTTGTGTTTCCATCGCTATGAACGAAGTTCACGATTAAACCAGCTACTCAATGTGTGTAATATTTAGGCTCGTATGGTGAATATAGGAATATGTTATATTCATTCATTAGGCTGTGAAGAGTTCGGCTTGCTTTGTATGAGTGCGAACAGTTCCATTGCTGATGTAAGGCATTCAAGTCGCCGCAGGGGAGATATCTGTCATTGTTGATAATAAACTTCTTCAAATCTTTTTTAGAATACACGAGCTTTTCAATTGTTAGCTAAGTGCCTGGAAAATAGATGGAATAAATTTTAACATTTATGTCTTCAATCAGAACACCAGTACTTTTGATAAGTGCTGATTCGAAATAAGGTACAACGCGGTGTTTTACGGAAGTGTTGATGGCAGTAGTTACGCTACCGCCTATTTTTCCTGTCCTATCTTTTCGGTAAATTCCGTTATTAGGGTGAGGCCAGGTTTCTGTTATTGTTTTTAATTATAAAATTGAATATTTCTAACGATTTATTCTTAATGCTTTGTGCCTCCCAGTACACGATTTTAATACAATTATTAACACAAAATCCGAATGGCTAAATTAACAATAAAATTTACAATTTGCAAGATTTTTTATCAATTCTTGCGATATTTCCACTAAATTGTCATTTAAATGAGATGAATTTTCAGAGGAGCTTGATTTTAGTCTCGACTTTAGAATAAAGCTATAAAGTTGATCATGAAATGGATTTTGCGGGGCTTTTCCATTTAAGTGGGTTGTTGCCTCTGGTAATTGGTTTGGCAAAGTGTAATGTTTTGCTCTTGATTGCTGAAGCTGTTATTGATATTCATCATTTGCTTTCTAGTTGATGCATTTCGGTTCATGAGCTTTTATTTTATTTTTATATGTGGCTATCACACAATACAATACAAACGTCGTCACTGTATGTAGCTTTATTTAACTTACTAACTAACACTAATCACGTATCGGCATGTACACTGTCGGAATTGCGTGTTGCTTGCATCGAATGGCGTCATCGACTGACTGTTGCTTCTCAACTCATGCGTTGTTGTCTCATTCTCTTTTGAGCGTTGCATTATCTCTGGCGGTGAGTCCATAACATCGAAACCTTATAGCGGCGAGCTGCTGCGTCCCCACAGTACACCTTCCTGAGTCATGTTGTTCACGATATGACATTTAGCTGGTGGCAATGTGCGCGTGATGCTTGGGCGATTGCGGCACTGTGGACCGGGATTCACAGTTCGGATGCTGCGATGTGGTCACTGCAGCACTGGATGGGCTAATTTTGGAGTCGCTGTTCGCATTTGGGATTTCTTCGAGGAGCGCGGGCTTCAGTCACTCGGTGAAGACGTTTATTGAGTGCCAGTTTACGTCAATTTTGTATATTATTTATGATGATCGATTTAGTACTTTATGAGGGCCAGTAAATGGTTGCGATAGAGCTATGCGTAAGGTGTGAGCAATTGCTTAAGTTTTGGTGGCGGGATGTTGGTAATTTGTTGTGGTTGGATTTCGCGTGGGTCGAAGTTATTCCATCGTTTGACGTGAGGACTTATTGTTTCGTTGCTGGGTATGAAAAATTCACTTGGAAGCGTTAGCGTTGTCCCGTATACCATTTCTGCCGAAGATGTACCAATATCTTCTTTCACTGTGTTTCAAAGGCCCAACAACACTATCGGGAGACCGTCAACAAGTTCTTTTAATGGCACATGATAGATTGTTTCAAGGTTCGATGCCATCGTTCGATCGCCCCAGTAGACGAGGGGTGGTATAGTGATATTCTGGTGCTTTCGCAGCCGATGAGGTTGGCTAAAGCTGTGAAAAATGGTGACTCAAATTGTGTGCCTTGGTCCGTAGTTACGGTCTGTGAAGCTCCAAACCATGCCGCCCAATTATTGAAAAACGCTTTGGTAACTGATTCGGCCGTTTGATCACCAAGCGGAAATGTCTCGGGCCAACGTTAGAATCGATCCATAATAGTGAGGACGTATTTGAATCCCTGGCAAGGAGTAGGTGGTCCTACTATGTCAAGGTGGACGTGCTGAAACCTTTCAGCTGGAACTGCAAAACGCTGAGGTGAATTTCATTGATGTCGGCCTACTTTGGAGCGCTAGCATGGGATGCAGTTTCGTGCCCATTGGTGTGTATCTTTTCACATGCAGGGCCAGATGCAACTTTGGGAAACACCTTTGTATGTGGCGCGGCCGCTAGGGTATGATGGCCTTATGGTTCACACGCGTCGAAGCACGATTTCGCGCAAACAAAATTTAAGACGATGCTATTCGCTTCGACAGGATGATAGCAGAACTCGACGTTTCTGTGCTCGCGCATATTGCCAATATCATTGATTCGCTGCCAGAAAGTCTTAAATATGACTACCTTAAAGCACAACTGCTGTCATGTTACGGCATGTCAAAATCGCAGAGTCCGCGTGAACTATTGCACGAGTTCGAACTAAGTGATCAACGCCCATCGCAACGCCTTCACCGCATGCAAAACGGAGCTAAGGCAAACATATCCGAAGGAGTCTTGCGTGCACTCAATAGTGGCCGCGTCGAAAACCCCAACATTAAGCAAATTGGCACAAGCAACTGATCGGATTTTCGACAGTTTCAAAGACGACGCCATTTCAGAAATAAACCCAAGCCGACGGGCAGAAACGCGTCATGACGGCATACAAAATGAAGGGCTACTGAATCCCCTCATATATATTCTTTTCTTGTAGTGCACGTAGCTACATTCGAGTAGGGATCACCCCCACAATTACAACTTTTTACTTTGTCACGTTGAGTGTTGGTAAGAGTGCATGCAGTGTTTTTATGATCACCACTACAAATTAAGCACCTTGTTGATAAGTGGCAGTGCGATGATCCATGTCCATAGCGCAAACAATGATGGCGTTGCTTTGGTCAATTATTCTTGTTACTATAGTAATTTCAGCCTATGCTCGAATTTTAATATTTTCTTTGTACGCATATTTTCTATGGACATAACGTGAAGCCCTGAGAGTACAATCTTCAGTAGGTTGATATCTGCACATTGAAACGTGAAGTAGTTGACGTATTTTAGATTCAAATACTTTGGACATTATCAAAATATTCGATAATTGTTAGTAAGAGTCGCTTTCCGATTGACATTCATTTTGTAGTGATTGATGGACGTTCATCGTCCGTTCAGGGTGTTCATTGTCCACTCAGGTCTGCTGCCTCAGCGAGCGAAGATATTAGTTCTCGCTGGAATCGACCTTGTCTGAAGATGCGTGAATGCATTGGTGGACTAGCATTGCGGTGTCGCGGGGCGGGTTTCCCCCCCCCCCCCCCCCCTACAAAAAAATTATGCATTCACGAATAAGGGGATTGTCAAACGAAGACGTTTGACGATGTCGAGGCCAAGGTAACCGACTGAAGGCATGGACTAATAAAAAGCGACTGACCGAGCCTGACTAATGCACACGGGACATGAGAGAATTTCGTCGTTACAACTGATATTTACGACCCCCAAATAAGAGTGGGAGCTTCCAGGTGGGAGCGGTTCCACTTGCAAGTCCATGCAATTGACTGGGGCGTGTAAATTTGTTCATTGGTCTCACTGAAATGACGGCTTTGCCACTTAATCGAACAAGTGAGACTTTCACTTTGGCAAACTAGCAAGCGCTATGAAACAAAATAAAGCACGGTGCGCACTTGTTATGGAAGTTTTTTAGATGTAAACTGAGCCGTTTCGACCAATACCAGTGAAGTTTAGTGTAATTTAACTATAGTTTTGGGGGAAATATAAAAGTATAATAACAGTGCTAAGCTTTTAGCACTGTTCCATGTCCGGCTGCTCTTTGAAGAGAGGAAAATCGTCGTGGTATGAATGAACGATTTTCCTCTCTTCAAAGAGCAGCCGGACATGGAATCGAGGACACTTTTGAGAAAATAAAGTAGCATGTGTAAGCTTTTAGCACTGTTATTATACTTTTAATTTTTCCCCAAAACTATAATTAAATTACACTAAACTTCACTGGTATCCTTTAAGTGAAATGTTTCCGTACAAATTTATTGGGTTTGCACTTTTTCAATTCCAAACGAGTAAATACTTAAAAACTGTCTACATATTATCCATCTACTTTCTTTGTCTTACCCGCAAGATCTTTATACTCCATAACCTCACATGTTCACGCAAAAATGGTCTTCGATCCGAAAATCTATTTGAAAAATTGCGCACGTAGCGACTCGATCTCGCTAACAACCCGTTCTGTCTTTCAACCGATTCCTCCCTCTCGTTTATTAAGACACGGGACCAAATGTGAAACAGCGAAGAGCGATGCAATTCTCTTCAATACCTCAATACAATAAGCAATAAAAAAAACCGCGACCCAAACTAAATGTATGTAAATTCCGTACTGCTGCTGCTCGAACTCCGCCAGTACGGGATCAAGTCCAAATTTCATTCCGCGTTTCCCAAGACGAGCCTCTTTTTCCATCTTCTTGCTCAAGTTCTCGAGATGGCGGTAACGGAAGATTCGGGTCCAACTAGGATTTTACAATTCCTTCGCTAAATCCCTTAGCAATAGTGTTGTCATTATCAATGTTTTTGGTTATTGTTATTCGTTTTATTTGTTAGCGCTTTTCTGAGCTGATTTAGAAATTCAATTCCAGGTTTATTATGACTGCTTTTCAGACTAACTGGTACAAGTAAATTTGTGATTATGTTGCTCTGCATATTATGGTTAGTGAATTGAAATTTTCTTGTAGGCTCATAGAGTAGGTATCGGAATAACTGTTTATCGATAATGGTAGCAGTGATAGTGGAGGGGTTTATTTCGAGTTGGTAATAATAATATTAATAAGTTGCGTATCAAATTGTTCCGCACTTAAAGCGTTGTAATTTTTATGAAATCTCTTCCTTTCGTGAAGACCCCTCGAGCAGTTTGCCTAGGCGGGCTGCTTGATTACTACAGTTTAATCGAGCATGATGAAATGTTCAGCTCTTTCATAATCACATCAATTGTGTTGCGCGGTATGTCAGGAAAAGTAATAGAAGGAATTCTCACCTTTGTTTTCCCGTTGTTAGCAGCAGATTTCCGTTGCTGTCTTCCAGGATAGAAAGTGGTGAAAAACGATTAGACGTTGTCGCGGTATTTTTTGCCATTTTGAAATCGTCTCTGAGGAGCATTCTTATCGGGGATGGCTCCCGGTATCTTTTCCTGTTAATAACAGGACTGCCACTTTTGATTGATTTAACACTCATTTTCAGATATTATTTAATTAAAATCATCGATTAAATAGACTGTTCACAATAAAGTCACTTGTGATCACTTGGAATTTGTCTGCACCGTTCAGAAGTCGTTACACACGCATTTGAATTTGGAAGGTGTAACGTATCGAGCAAACATTTCTGATTCAGTGTGACTTTTTTTCTCAAATCTTTTACATACTCGTAAAAAATTGAAGCTGTTTTCTCTAAACTACCTCTGTTAAACTAGTTACCATAATTGCGAAAAATTTCTTCGACCGATTTTGGCTCCAATTTTGAGGGACTGTAATACATACGCATAGTTATAGCCCCTACCAGGATTATGACTTTTCAATCATATTTAATTTCTTCAGACTTTCCAGAGCTGAGATATCGTATCAACTACTTAAAAAAGTGATTTTTTTGAGGCCGCCATATCAGGGCCAAAAATATAAAAATTTTTCTTGAATTCAACATCTAAGCTTTCTTGTGAAGCTGATATAATGTACAAATAAATCTTTTTAAAGAAAACAATCTTAGAAATTTGTTGGATCATACCAGAATGCCCCCTAATGGACTTGGACAGCTTCATGAAAAAAGTTGAAGTTGAAAGCTGCTTGATTTGAATTTATTGCAAAATACAAAAATTAATCAAGCTACGACAATTTGAAATGTATTTTTCTTCTGTTTCAGACTCCAGGATATGATTCCTTTTGCGTTCCTTCTCGTCATAATCGCATTATGTTTAGGAAAAATAGTTGCTGGCGAATATCAGTAAGCGATCATCTTCTCGCTGTAGTAATTTATTCATTAACTAATTAAAAATACCATTTCAGGCAGAGTTTAGCTTTCACAGACATCCTCCCGGAAGACTCAAAACGTTATGATAAAATGCGACCACCTAAAAAAGATGGTCAAGCTACGACGGTATTTTTTCATGTAACCGTGATGGGGTTGGACTCCATTGATGAAACGTCGATGACATATGCTGCAGACATCTTCTTCGCTCAAACATGGAAGGATCACCGATTACGCCTGCCAGAAAATATGACCCAGGAATATCGACTGTTGGAAGTAGACTGGTTGAAAAATATGTGGCGGCCCGATTCATTCTTTAAAAATGCCAAATCAGTAACATTCCAAACAATGACAATTCCAAATCATTACATGTGGCTGTATAAGGACAAAACAATATTATATATGGTCAAATTAACCTTGAGATTGTCCTGCGCTATGAACTTTGCCATATATCCTCACGATACGCAAGAGTGTAAGCTGCAAATGGAAAGCTGTAAGTACTGAATTTGAAAATTTTTGGATGAACAGATGGAGAAACAGTATCTAAATACATATAATGTTTATGTTTCAGTATCTCATACAACAGATGATATGATTTTTCAATGGGATCCGGATGTGCCACTTGTAGTTGACGAAAATATTGAACTACCACAACTGGCTCTTATTGAAAATAAAACAGCCGATTGTACGCAGGTTTATTCCACTGGAAATTTTACATGCCTGGAAGTTATCTTCATCCTGAAACGCCGACTTGGATACTATATTTTCCATACATACATTCCCACTTGTATGATCGTCATCATGTCCTGGGTATCATTTTGGATTAAGCCTGAAGCTGCACCAGCGCGTGTTACTCTGGGAGTTACTTCTCTGCTTACACTTTCTACACAGCATGCCAAATCACAGGCGGCGTTACCACCTGTGTCCTATCTAAAAGCGGTAGACGCCTTCATGTCTGTGTGTACGGTATTCGTGTTCATGGCATTGATGGAATACTGTCTTGTAAACATAGTACTGGGCGACACAGCGGTTCCCAAGCCAATACCTCTGCCTCCTCCTCCTGAACCTCCAAAAGAGGACAAACCTGAAAAGAATGATAAAATTGTAAAAATTGAGAAAATATTTGATGATCTCCCCACAACAAATTCTAAGGTAAGAAGCTTTGAAAACGTGGACAACCCTAGAATATTCATTAATACTTACATTTTGTTGTACCCACAGAATAGCCGACGCAGTACCACATCCGAAGTTAATCCTGATGGTCCGTGGGTTCCCAGACGTGAGAGCACCATTCTTCTTTCGCCACACATTGCAAAGCCCCCACCACCACCTCCTCCACCAAAGCCTGTAGAGCCACCAAAACTCACACCGGCTCAACAACGCCTTAAAAACGCTATAAATATTGATCGATTTTCTCGAGTATTCTTTCCATTCTCTTTTTCAATTTTGAATTTAACATATTGGATTTTGTTCTGGGAATATATATAAATATCAATTACTATTGCTTGGTTTTCAAAATTACTGGATATGTGAATAATTATGACTTATTCTCTTTATTTTATATTATAAAAACTTTGGAATCTTCATGGTAATCCAAAATCAACGAACACAGTTTATTCGTTAACAAACTTAGGAGATGAAAATTTCTCAAAATAAGAATCTCTACTTTAAAAAATTTCAAATATTATCGGATCGAATCATTTAATGGGTTCGAAATTCCTTGTATATAAGAATAAAATTAAACTATAGCTGAACAAAATAAAAATTCATATTTACTTATTCATCGTCAAGTTCTCGATGAAATTGATCATTAATGGAAATCAGTGAAGCACACAGTTAAAATTTGCTATTTAAATAAAACTCGAGTGAAACTTTGAGATGCAAAAGCCTTGCACTTAGTATCTTATAAAATGGATTTAACCTGGAACGAAAAGCTTTGGCCTAAAAATTAAAATTGTCTCGTCCATTAATGAATAATCAATTATGATAAAAAGTAGAAGTAGCGAACCAACGAATTTGCGTAATCTTCACTTGTGATAGCTAAAATTGGCAAACCACAACTATTAGCGATAAATACATTCATTATAAAAAAAAGTATTTTTCAATATTCTTGTTTTTTATGCTAAAAATCTGCGCTGAATTTAATCTTTCAAATGAGTTTACCATTTGTTATCCATTCTGTTGAGCTTAAAAATATTCAAATGGCTCTAAATAGTTGCTTGAGTTTAATAAAACTTTTAATCTTTGAATTACAAATTAAAACAATTGATCTTTCATTTCATTTTGCATTTTGCACCATTCATAGAAGCTGTTGTTTTATGTTCTTAGATTTCAGTCACAAGGCGAATAAAAATGTTATTATACAATAAGTAATAAAAAACAAGCTCGTATAAATATATAAAAGTCTATATTTATTAAAGAAACGTTAAGAATATGAAAGAAATATCGAAGTTATTTAATGCAAAGTCTATATTTTGTCTGAACAATAGGTGATCAATCGTTAATTAATTATTAATACTAGTACATAAGAATCGGTCGGAAAACAATGAAAATATTTTTAAACAAGTGAGATTGACTATTTTATTTGGATAAATTGTATAAAACATAAAAATGATTAGAGGAAAAATTCATGCAATGCAATAGTTATCCAGAGAATAAAACATACTTAAAAAATTTTGATAGTTTCATTACTCAATATCAATTTTATTTAAATAAGCGACGTTGAAAACTTGGTTGTCCCAGACAAAAAAAACTCCAAACATTTTTTTAACTTTTTGAGATTTATAACATTTCAGTTAAATGTTCCTGATTCATCGAATTAATAACAATAGAATTAAAAATTTTCTGCAGCTGAGTAACCTCTCTGTGAACTTTCTATTAGATATAACACGCGTCACCTATATTTATTGGTAATTTTCGGACAATAACCATCCCTCATTGTCTTTGTTGAAATCAAAGCCGTTGCCAGAACAAAATGTTCAAGGAGGGTCGGTTTGACGATGTTGTTACGAGTGAACAAATACAATATACTCGTATATACTTAAGCTTCATCACTGAACTGGTTGCGAGCGAGCAAACTTTGCCTATATACTCGCGCTTCGCCAATGAAATTAGGCAAGCAAGCGCATACGCCCATTGTTATCGAAGCATGTACTTGTCGTCCAATGATCAAGCGTAAAAGTAAATAAGCAAGCGGAAAACTAAATAAAAAAGATTAACCTGCAATGGGCTTCACACAAACTATCACATGGTGAACGAAAAGCTTTGGGTGTGCTTCAAAGAGAGTTAAGCTGAAAGTTCACCCAAAAACATTCTCTCGTTCAATATCTCCAGTTTCACCAATATGCCCCAAAAGATCATGAGAAAGCTGAAGCGAAAAGCACTCCTACGCTCAATTTCCCCAGTTTCGCATATTCGCTATCCGAGAAGGCGTTAAAAACACGGACATTTTTCTGCGTTTTGTACTGAATAGGTAATTCCAAAGTCCGTGAAGGACTGCAGCGATGGTCTGCTGCCTCGGCAGAAGAAGGTGTCAGTATCTTCCGAGAATGCCCTTGTCTGGGGATGCGTGAATGCGCTGGCAGGCTAGCATTGCGGTGTCGTGGGGCGGCTTCATTCCCCCAGCACAAGGACCCACTACAAAGAATTTCGCATTCACGAATTTCTGGGGTCTCAAAAGCAAGGCGACCGAAGTCGCAAAAATTGTAGGCAACTACTCAACAAGAGGAAATGACTTGTTCAGAGAACAAGTGAAACAAGTAAAAAGGGACGGATTTAGGGTAACCTCGTCCTTACCCGAAGAGGCTCATGGCCCACAAATGAGAGAGGGGCAACCGGGTGGTGATGGAGCCCCCGCGCACCCACCCAACCGGATCAAAATCCACCTGAAACAATCCCGGCGGCTGGCTCATTTTTGTGGTGTGAGCCTGCCACCGTACCGGGTCCTATACCCGGTCAAAAGAGCAGAAATGAAAAGACCGAAGCTCAAATGTTACTAGTTAAACATTATTATTTCCTTCTTTTATCATTCTCTAATACGAAACTATTTTTCCTTCTAATTCTATTCGTATTGCTATCTTACCTTACAGGATAAATTACAAAGTGTGCAATGATTGGCAAGATTTCAATAAATTTGGTCGACAAAAGGTCAGAAATATGTATATAGTTTACTCCATTTAAATGATGCTGAAATTACGGTATTTGATATTTTCATGTCCGACTCGTTTGATATAATTTAACGGAAAAGAATATAATTTGAAATAATTTTTATATAAACATTAATAACACAAAGGCAAACGGTGTACTCACATATATCCACGCCGGGCGCCCGCTGGTGATATGGTGAGATTGCTGTAATTTCTTTAAGTTGACAAATTTAGCACATATATAAACATATTTCTTCTTTTCATTTAAATTGGTAAATTTTAAAAACGCGCACGTGGTAATGGAATCCATGCAAATTAACGAGTTTTCCTTTGGAATTTCTTTCTCAGCCTCGACGCGCGATTAATATTTGATCAAGCAGCAAAAAGAGCGAGCGCCACTTGCAATTCGAAATCCCACCTCCGGTAAAAATTCAGAAGAAAATGGTGATAGTGCCTCCCTATTGAACTCGCGAAAAACCCAGCACTGAACACATTAAACCCCTCCAGCGCCTATGGATCAGTAGAAATGAAATCCGGGCTTTGAGTCTCTTCGCTAGAATCCAGACAATTTACTTTCACGAGCAGGCACAACTGAAACTGTTTTCGTTTTGGCTTTGCCGTTTAGTTTCCACCATCTCAATGCATATCCACTTATATTTTGATACGGCTACAAGTTCGGTTACGATCAAAAGCACTTAACTGACTCTATTCGTGTTTAGTATCTACTAATCCCTTTATGTGATTGTAAGTTTCAAGCTACTAAATGTGTTATGGTGAATATTATATTATATGTTATTCTTAGAATTTTGACTAATTTCTAAAGATAAGTTCTTGTGTGGATTATTTTCCAATTATTATCGTTTCCGTACAATGTCTTTGCATAATGATAATTAGAATTTATACTCGAAATTGATGTTTTCGTATCATAGTTTTGAGCCACGCGGACAGTTTTTGGGTATAATTCCGTTGTCTCGAATGTATTTATAGACGACGACAGTGCGTACATCCACGCGGATGTTGCATCAACCAGAACTCTTAACTCATGAACCGCTAGGAACCTTTGCCCACTCGTTGACGCCAAGCATTGTCAAATCTATTACTCACGGCCCGCCATTTTTTCAACGACGAGACTCCTAGCATATAATCCCTCGCAACTACCCTTATTCCAAGCAATGCTCATTCTTCATCCAAATAAACTCCATCACATCACCGAATCAACCCCTTTTATTGTGTTGCCATCGAAGATGCGACACACATTTATCGGCGCTTTTCTGCTTGGACAGTGAACGGTACATATCAAGACATGAATTTCATGCAATTGAGCAATTGGTCCACCAAATTCATAACCAATTTCTTCACTAATATTAATTCGTAGTCGCGCACTCGACTGACATAATTTCATTATATATTTTGATTTATGTGAATTTACGAGAGATAAAATTTCTTCGAAACACTCTTCATTCCACTTTTGTCGATAAACATCTTCACGCAGGCAACAGGCACCGGTCAATTTATGCAAGCGCGCAGCGTTATAATCCGCGTAACTTGTCTTTCTTTCTTTGTTGAGTCGTAACGCGCAAAAATTGCAACAAGAAGATACAAGTGCATTTTAACTGTGCGATACTGTCGAAACGAATTAAAACAATCACTTCGACCGCGAAGTGGACATGACCGACAGAGACACTTTCAGACGTCCGCTACATGTGGCGACCAGAATCCGACTCCCCGCATTTGTTGCATTTGCTCTGGCTCAAGCATTTGTTGTTCATGTGCTTGTTGCTGTTGGAGATGTTGTTATCGTTGCAGTTGGGCTTGTAAACTGCCTCCGCTCATGGGAGTTGTATCGAATATGGAGTTGAGTTGGGTAGATCGTTCACTCATAAGAATTTTTACTAACAGTTTTATGAGTGTAAGTGTATATTTTTGGGTATGACTATGATTACGATGAGCGGAATGTGAGAATGTGTAATTTTCATACTATCACGCCATAGTAGGATTTCCTATATGGAAATGGTTTGTTGGTTGTGTAGTGATTTAACAGATTTGACCTATACTATGCAGGAATTTCCTTTAACCCTTTGCCTGCGCCGAATTCGAATCGAGCAGTTTTAGTTATATTGAATATATAAAATATAAAATCTATAAATTGACATAAAAAGAATAAAATTTAAATTTTACATGAGATTATCAAATAATTTAAATTAATAAAAAAAATAATAAATTTAACATCCTGCTCGATTACTACAGTTTGCGAAATCAGTTTAGTAGTGGTAGTCGCAGGGTGATATATCTGGACTGTACGGGGGGTGTTTCAGTAACTTCCACCCCAATTCCGATATTGTATCGAGCGTGGGGCGCACGGTATGAGGGCGGGGAAAAGATTCGCACTTCGTGCTGGAATGCTCCTCTGTTTCGAGCGATAGCGGGTATCACGTGTGTTTTTAGTAGAAGATTAGAGTAGTATGATGCATTAATGGCACGTTGGGTGTGCAGAAAATCGATGTACAGCACGCTCCGCTGATCCCAGAACACAGTACAGGTATCCGTCCTACAACACGGTAGATACGTTCCTGAAAAGTCTCGTGTTGTGCGAAACCTTGTTATTCGAGACTAGAAGCTAGCATAAAATAAGAGTAATGTTCTAGTAGGTTATGGAAAGATTCCTTTATTTTACTTCAGAATAATTTTTAAACTCCAAATAAAGCACATAACAATGCAATCAAAAACATATTAGCAAACAAAATAAAAACATTACTTGATTGACTTTAATCATCATCACTGCCCAGCATATAGATCGAGACCGTTTGCTTGGCGAAGAGATACTGTGAGCGTCAAAAGAAAGTAAACACCAACTTTTCATCTTTAAATTGTTACATTACAAAGCTATTATTGACTTGCGATAAAAAGTAATATTAATGAGGCTACTACTAAGCCATTTAGAGATTGATTACTATTAAACATGAAATCAAAAGAAGTGGCACATTGCACAAATCTCACCAAAGTGGAAATGCATCCAATTTTACGCGTCAAAATAAAGTAAACACTGGTAACACTTACTTCGCTTCTTTTATATTTCGGGGAAGAACCTTAACTTTTGGTGACAAATTTGTGCTGTTCGCGTGCTTCACTTCACCAAAAGTCGTTTTAAGTGCATTTGTTTTAATACAGATTAAAAATAAAGACGTAAAAGAAAATAGTTATAGCAAACATCGCCTGATACTCGGAAAATTATAATAGACTTAAAAGAAAAACGTAAATCCTTGCGTGAAATTGGCGAAATCGTGGGCAGAAACCACTGCACAGTAAAAACAAGTTGGGTAAACAGACCTACGCTCATGTCAGAAGGGTTTCGTATTCAATTTACAAAATGCAGTCACAAGATCGAATCAAATCAGAAAATATTTCAAAGACGAAGATCATACTATTATTAACAAAGTTGAACGAATTTCGACTTCTAAGGTTTTTGGTATTGTTATACTCATAAATATCTCCCTTGATAATTATTTCAGATGTCCATCCGCGATAGAGGAAACACATTTTTCATGTATTTCCCCCCTGTGCCCCCACTGAAGTAAAAACTGACAGTTTAACAACTGTTTTGAAAAGCTCCCATGAAAACTTTTATTTCGTACTCATATCGGCTACGTTTGATGAATTTTATTTTCAGGGGCCAGTCTCCTGTACTGTTATCATCGATTAATGGCCAATTTTTCGAATCCTAGAATGGTTACAAAACCCTTTTGCTAGGAGCTCTCTCCCACCTCCTTGACTTGTATCACTTATGAGCATTAATTGTAGGTGCACATCTTCAGTCATTCATCAAACATGCACCTTAAACGTTGAAGTTGGGAAAAAATAACTCAAAATTGTTCAATCTTCGCATTTAAAACAGCCACTATTTTGTTTTACGATTACTGATACCACTAGCTGAACCGATTCTGAAAGATATACATGACACCTATCATTCCTGAAATGTTCATGCAAATCCTAGCAAAACTGTAGTGTCTGAGTCGGTAAAAAGTGCATGCTGTTCCATAGCAATATGTTGCCATAGTAATAAATGCAGCGCATATTGTTCAATAGTTATACAGGAAAATTCAAACCGCTATAACTTCGGTAAATATGATTCAATCTTTATGAAACTTTCAGGATAGATCAATCTTATAAATAGGGTAGCGTTAAGATTTTATTCAATAAAACATAAAATCGATAAATCATACTATTACTAACAAAGTTGAGTGAATTGCGACTTCTAACGTATTTGTTGTTGTTGTACTCACCAAGGCCTACATTCCTGATTTTTTTCAGATTTTTCGGATCTCAGGTGTCCAATCGCGAGGGGGGGGGGACACAAATTTTTCGTTTATTTCCCCTCCCTGTGCACCCCTCGAAGCAAATTTTGCCAAACTAAGACCTGTTTTGTAAAGTTCTTATGAAGACCTTTCATTTGATACCCATATCGGCTAACCTTCAATGAAATTTTTTTTTCGGGGGGTCACTCTCCTATATGGGGAGACCCCCCTTAAATACCTTATAAAATTTTTTTGTAGTTGAACTTTGAAGAGATCACCACTTTACACCTACACACAAAATTTGATGTTTCTAGCTCAAGTAGTTTCCGAGAAAAACTGCTGTGACACACGGACGGACGGACGGACGGACAGACGGACAGACTGGTCGCGAAACTAGTAGGGTTTTGTAAAATTATTTTACAAAACCCTAAAAATTATTGATAAGTATGCCAAATATCATCTGGTTGAAGATTTACTGTGATCTAGACGCCCAAAGCGGCTTATTGGTACTAAAGTTAGAGCTGCAGTAAGAGAAGTAAGAGCATATCCAGCCTTAAGTGCAGTTAAATAGTCAGAAGACATAACGCAGGCATCAAGCAAACCAGTAAGTGCGATTACAGTCAGGAGAGCGCTTCATAAAAATGGTCTACGTGGATGAATACCACGGAAAAAGCCATACATATCTAAGGCGAATCAGACTAAGCGTATGGACTTCGCTAAAAAATACAAAAACGAGGCTCCATCTTTTTGGGAAAACGTATTATATACAGATGAGAGCAAATTCAAAATTTTCGGTGCGAAAAGGCCCCCAAGAATATGGTGTGCTAAGAATGAAGCCTTCAAAGAAAAGTGTGTTACCAACACTGCTAAGCACGGTGGCGGTTCAGTTATGGTATGGGGGTGCATGGTGGCAACTGGTGTTGGCAATCTTGTTTCAATTGACTTCACAATGGACAAAATGGATTATTTAGCCATTTTGAGGGACAATGTTGCCCCTAGCGTCGAAAAATTAGGCTTGTCTGAAAATTGAATCGTTCAACAGGATAACGATCCAAAGCATACGTCCAAAACTGTGAAAGAGTGGCTACTGTACCGTACTCCTAAGACACTTGATCATCCGCATGCAGTCCCCAGATCTTAACCCGATCGAGCATCTGTGGGAACATCTTGACAGAAAAGTGAGACAAAGGGTCATTTCATGCAAAGCCGACTAAAAGGAAGTTATAAAGGAAAATGAAGCCAAATCTCTCCCGATGTTACAAAAAACTTGTCGCGTCGATGCCTAGAAGACTAAATGAGGTAGTTAAATCCAAAGAAAAACAAACGAAATATTGAAAAATTTAAAAAAATCGACTTTTCTATTGAAGTTCTGTTATGTTTTGTTTGCTGTTTACTTTTTTTGACGCGTGAAATTCGGTCTTTTTTTTATAAAAGTGAATTTATCTTTGTTTTATATTAGTTTTGTTTAATGTTAAATAAATCTTTGATTCTTTATACTTATTTTTGATTTTGTGTTAATGACTTTGTTTTGATAAAATTCTTAATACAAGTATCTAAGGTGTTTACTTTCTTTTGACGCCCACTGTATATTTTGTTGTTTTAGAGCTTTCTCCTTTATGTGGAGTAACTCCTGCCTTTTAAAAAAGTCTGCAACTTTGCTTTGTTTACTTGCCCTAACAAGGTCATTGTAAATTGCGCTATATGGTGATAAGGAATTTTGCAGTGCCTTTTGGAATTGCGAACTTCTTTCTGGAGAAGGGTCTAAATTAAAAAAAAAATAATTTCAGATTTTCTGCTATACCAAGACCTTCCTGTAATTGTTTTGTTGTAAAATTCTTAATTTCACATTCTTCTTCAGAGTCATCATTTTCAGAAGCAATTAGTTTTACTTCGGATATCATTTGGATTAAATCTGCTTCGGTAATTTCATCTTCGACTAACAATTCTTGAACATCTTCTACTGCCATATCCACAAATCCTTATCCTCCGATTGATTTAGCGAATTCTATTATGCTGCCTATTTCACTTCCTGTCGATTCAATTACATTTTCCACTTCAACTGCAGCTGGCCATACATTTTTCCAGCACGCGTTTAACCCTCCGAGTACACACCTTTTTTTCGCCCATCGAGTACATATGGGGTCAATTTAACCCCAACTTTCTTTGAACGTATACAGTATCGCCCCCACTACAAATATTAGTTTGAAAAAATTTCCAGAAATAGTTTGAAAGCTCTTTTAGTAATTCTCATACATTAGAGAGGCCTTAAATGTCCTTAGCCTACCTAAAAAAATTCGCGAACAACCTGAAAAAACGAAAATGAGCGTTTTTACATAAAAAATCGTAACTTTTTCAATTTATAATATTTTTGGCTAAAAATTTACGTGGAAACTCTCAAGACATATCAAAATAAAGGAAAAATGAGCCCTATAGTGTCCCTTAAAAAGAAAGTATTTATTTTGCATATTTATATACTCCAACCTGATAATCTTTCACGAGCTCCCATTTTCCACTTTGTCTTATTTTTCCTGATAAATGTTGATGTTGGTCTCCCTCGTGTGGCTGAATTTTCACGCTATTGTAAAAGGCGTTCACTGAAAATTGCATTCTCCATTCTCTGAACATTCAGAAAGTTCATAATCAGATACTGATTGCTCAGAGACGTGGTCGTCTTCGGAGGAACCACTGCCGCCAAAATCATCACCGCTGTCTTCAGCCTACCAACGATTACGCACACTAGATCGCAGATTATATTCCATATTGCTTTAAAAAAAAAATACTTTCAAACTTTATTTTTGTCTTTTTGAATTAATCCATCCATTTATAAAGTAAAAAAATTCAATTTTTACCAAATTGACCCCAGGCTGATTTCAAAGGTTTCTCAAGAATAACTAACGCCTTCGAAAAGTAAACAAACTATGTAAACTTATAGTCAAGACACTAAAATATACTTAGAAGCCCATAATACCCCCACTCTCCCACAGCCCTAGGCGCTGCAATCGGTCAAAGTAGCGTCTTGGGTCAAATTGACCCTCTGTGTACTCGGAGGGTTAATGTGGATGGTTTCAATTCTTTTAACGACAAGGAAATTGCTTCTACACAGTTCTTAATCGAAAATTGCTTCCAAGCTTCCTTTGCATCAATAGCATCTGAATCTGTTTTCTCTAAAATCCATTGTAATGATCTTCTAATGTAATAAGTTTTAAAGGAATAAATTATGCCTTGATCTCACGGTTGCAGCAATGCAGTAGTGTTTGGAGGTAGAAACTCTACTCTAACATTAGGATGATGTAAATCTTATGGGTGACCTAGTGCATTATCGATTAATAAAAGTGCCTTGCAGTTCAAATGTTTTTGGTTCAAATAATTTTCAACCGCTGGTACAAAAATATTTAAAAACAAATCTCGAAAAAAATCTCCAGTTTCCCAAGCTTTTGAATTTGATTCCCAATACAATGGTAGCGTATTTTTGTTTACACCTTTAAGTGCACGGGGGTTTAATGATTTATAAATGAGCATGGGTTTTGTGACAAAGTCTCCTTACGCATTGCATAAAAACAATTTAACTCGATATTTTGAAACTTTGAATCCAGACTCAGTTTTTTCATTTTTTGAAATGAAAGTTCTATTCGGCATTTTTTTTTTCCAATAAAGTCCTGTTTCATCGGCATTGAATACTAGATGTGCTGAGCATCCGTGCTCCTGAATAATTGTTTGTAATTTTACTGGATATAATTTTGCAGCTACATGATCAGCAGACGCAGCTTCACCTTGTATTTTTATGTTGTGAAGTAAAAATCGTTTCTAGAATTTCTCGAACCAACCCTTACTCACAACGAAGTCTCTGTTGGGTGAGGGTCCTCCATTCTTTTTGAGATGTTGATATATAGCAAACGCTTTCTGTTGAATTATGTTACTACTCAATGGAATCTTTTTTAGGGTTTTGTACTAAAATACAAAACCCTATTGCTGTATCCGTCTGTCCGTCCGTCTGTATGTCACAGAACTTTTTCTGCGAAACTATAGAGCAGCAATGAAACTTTGTACAAAGGTCAGAAGTGGTGACTTCTTGAAAGTTCAAGGGTCGAAAAATTTTTCAAAGGGGTTTAAGGGGGTCTCCCCATATAGGGAGGTGACCCTTCAAAATTTTTTTTTCACCATTGTCAGTCGAGCAGGGTGTCATTGGAAAGGTCTTAATGATCTCATTGCCTTATCGGTACCGCGAGGGGAAGGGGAATAGTACGAACTAAGTAAACTTCTAGTGAACAAAACGCAAAATGAACTTAACTTCAATAGGAAAAGCACATTTGTGATTTGTATACACAAAAAAGGATAAGGAAATTTTCTATTACTCCCCAATATGCACATGCCTAATTTGTTTGCCTGCACGCTCTCTAATACTAATTTCAAAGAAAATCACTGCTACCTGCTGTTGAGGGCATGGGGTCCAACGTTTGTTTTTATCCGCAGATTTTTGTCACTTTGCTGCTTTTTTCCATGCACGTTGTCCAAAAATAATGTAAACAATCGCACTCTAAGTCGATTGAAAAATTTCCTTTTCAATGCAAACAAACAATAATATATATTGGCTGATATTTGTCGCTGAGCATGACTCTTAACACTTTATCTACGAGATCTCAAGCTAAATTGCTTATAGGACTGTTATTTTTGTCGGTTCTTACTCTAAATCTGAAAAAGTGCAAATTTGTAATTCAATTTTGAAATTCTCTTCATAATCCATAATGCAATTCTCTAAAGTGATATCTCCTTATCGTGTTGTAGAAGTACCGTGTTATACGAGGAAGGCATCAGTACACATAACCTTACCCGTGGACCTGGTTGTTTTCGCTTTGACTTGCGCCCCCATCCTCCTTCTTCCTCCACTCTTTAGAGCTTTCGGGAGTGTAACAGTGTACCCGTGTCTCATCTGCAGTGAAGATTTGCGTTAAAAACTGTCCCCTCCACTTCGTATCGCGTCAGCAAGTGGCAACAAAGTTCCAACCGAGTGTAGTTTTGCTCGATGTTCAACAGTTTAGGAATCCATCGCGCCATCATTTGCGATATTGAAGGGTTTCGTAGATGATAAACTCTACACTACTAATACTGGTGCCAAGTTGAGCCGAAATGTCTCGAACATTCATCCTACGGTCCTCCAAAATGAATTGAATTGTCCTTTAATGTTATAGCCCATTTAAACACAGTAGCCCTACTCAGACACTCACTACCGAGCTGATTTCATAAATGCAGAAAAATTTCCGTGTTTTTAATGCCTTCCCACACTAAAAAATGAATAACAATACGTTGTGCAACGGCGGTTGGCACTTGACGTTCACTCATGGTCATAGTACTAGCGTGAATCATGCACTCCCGACGAAAACTAAGCCACACTGTTTGTAAGGGACCCAGCTATCACATACTCAAGCCACGACCTTCAAACCGCACAGGCGCGCCATCTACAGCGTTTGTCTCCATCATATTTGACCGGCCCTCGTATATGGACGTTACTGACCTATCATTTGGCTTGTGTATCTGGTACCTTGGAGTAACTAATGGAGATGCGCCATCGGAACTTGACCCATATAAAGTAGTGCTCTGAATCACAGACAGCACTGCAGAATGAGCATGTGTCGAGAATGCTAGTGGTGGTAGATTTTTGTATGAGAACATGGTCTGGGGATGCACAGGTTCTCTTATGGATGACTCGATGTGGAAAGGGCATGGAGCTTACTGTCAAGCTTGTACTAGTAGCGAAGTCTATCAGCCATTGTCCTTTGTTGCTGGTCTCTGAATGGAGGCTGTATCTGTAGTGAAAGTAGGTATAGATATGTCCGTAAAGGACCGAAGTGATGGTCTGCTGCCTCGGCGAAAGAGGATGGTAAGATCCGCCAAGATTGGCCTTGTCTGAGAACGCGTGAATGCGCTGGTAGGCTAGCGTTGCAATGTCGTGGGGCGCGTTCTTTCTCCCCAGCACAAGGACCCAGATGAAGACAGAGGGACTTTAGGGGACTTCGTCGTTACCCGAATAATCTTATGGCCCACAAATAAGAGTGGGGCATCCAGATGGAGGTGGTGCCCCCTCGCACTCTCCCAACCAGATCAAGATCCAAACGTCGAAGTAGCCATATATTTCTCATTTGAGTGGAAAATTCATACAAACATAGTTTGCATGAACTTTCCCATCAAAAGAGAAATATAGACGTGTCCAATTTATGTCATAGAATTATGTGATCGAATCACATAACCCTATACCATAAAAGAGCACGCGAGCGGAAGCCCACTCTACCCGACGAGAGCCCCT
Organism: Odontomyia ornata; assembly: GCA_963969285.1. Classification (NCBI taxonomy): domain Eukaryota; kingdom Metazoa; phylum Arthropoda; class Insecta; order Diptera; family Stratiomyidae; genus Odontomyia; species Odontomyia ornata. Next base: position 40,632,973 of record OZ017738.1, on the reverse strand, counting down.
GTTAATCAGCGAAAAAACGGAGAAGCGTGCCCGATGGCTAGCCTATTTGAGCGAAGGAGCCTGCCATCGATGTGGGTCTTATACACGGTCAGGTATAACGGAATAGAAAGACCCAACGGCTCAGCTTTAATAATCCATTTTATTCATTCATCGTTAATACATTAACGATTGAAATAATCGGGAACGTAGAAATTTCCCATTCCGAACTCATGTTTTCCTTGTAGTTTTCCGCTTTTGAACACAGTGTGCCTTTGCGTGTCAAATATGTGCCATCTAGTTTCTTGCGCAGCTAGGATGTTGATTCTGTATTTCTTTATTTCATCCAGAAGTTTACGCAGTGCACCTAGTCTATTAAATGATCTAACTGTATTAACCGAGCAGTCATACAAGTAAACTGCTCGAAAACCCTCCTATCTCCTACCCAAAATTTTAGTGGGCCTAAACAAGCTTGTCGGTCTGACAGCACCAATGCAGCGAATTTCCCAGCAGCAGCGAAATATTATGAATAATATCTAATGCAATACAAGCAATAGCATCAATAACGTAGGTTCAAATAACACCAATGTTATAAATATCATTGGCCCTGCTTCCCATCAACCATCAGTACTAACATCTGATATGAATCAGCAAATGAATTTGTCGGCAATCAATCCAAATGCAGTTCATCTCCCTACGGTGACTGTTACACCGAAATCACAACCGGAGATTGCTCAAACGATGCCACCCTTGATCAGTGTGAATGCTACGCCTCCACTTCCCAGAGTTCAAACCATTCAATTGACGCCACAACAGCAGCAACTATTGAAAACCGTTCAACAACTCTCGTCATGGCTACAAAACAAGAATTTTCTGGCCAATGTTAATATCCCGTCAGACTTCAACCCAAACAATCCAATTTACAACAAACCAGCTCCTCAAACAGTTCAGTCACCATCACCATCGCTGACTCAAGCACCTAATCCTCAACCTCTATCATACCTAGGGAAAATAATCTCTAATTCCACATTAAATACCAATAAATAAAATGCAGAATTTTCATAATCCAGATCAACGTAAAAATTACTTTGAAAATGAATGCTCATACCCAAGAAAAATTCCTGTTCACATAATCCAAAACACAGAATTAAATTCGTATCCAATGATAACAACATTGTAGCAACATGAATGGGCCAACTTGATCCGCATCACAATTGCAGCAGCAACAATAAATGTAATTTACAGCAGCTGAGCAAGGGGATCGTCTTCATCCACCGTTACAGCGTGGCGCCACGGTGGACGACGGACAAGCAAGAAGAAAAACTTGCTTGGGCACGAAAAACCACCTGGGAGACTCAGCTGCGAAGGGAATAAGGCGGGAGTCTGGTGGAGATCGTGGGACCGCGTGGACGACGACGAGAGCAAAGTGGACGGAGATGTTGCATCTGTTTAATTATTTCAATCTTACAATTAATTCGCTAATGCAAATCAAACGGTGAATACGAAAATCGGTAGCGTTGTCACGTAAGAGAATGATCGAGTTTTGTACCCGAGATTGTGGAGTAATCGCCTAGTGAAAACGACCCGATAAAAATTTGTGCGAATCTCGCTTGAATTGGAAGCACTGCAAATTATAAGCGGTGATATAGATGGACAGTGAATTGGGGCGAAAAGGAGATTGTAAAGATGCACCAATGTCGTCGGCGGTTATAGAGCAAATACAGAAAAGTACAAGGGGGTGACTGGATTTCGGTGCTATGGGATTCTATGAAGTGATGGAAGACTGAAAAGTCACGGAAACTGGGCAAGAAGAGTTGACGTTGAAAATAAGAAAGGAAAAGAAAGTGTCGTCCTTCTATTACTTAGAAATTGATTCAAAGAGGTGATGTGAAAATGGCTTGTTGGATTGTTGCGCGGGACGAATTTTTTTCTGGCTGGAATCAACAGTAATTGAAACATATAACCAAAAGAAGCTTTTGTAAAGAATCTGAAAGAACGTTCTGATATAACGCTGCGTCTATGGACCGAACAGTGTGAATTTATTTTGGCGCAAAGATTGCGTCGCAGCCATCAGGTTGTCATTTTCTATCGCCGCATTTGGGATGAACATAAATTGCAAAAATTGCTCCATGGATTTTGTAGACAGCATTACAACTTTATGGAGTTCTGAGCACATCCGGTACGAGGCCTCTGATGCCCATTGCACTGGAAGGTGGCAAGGGGGAAATCAATTTTCGCTAAGGCTTATAGAGCTTGCGATTATAACTGGAGTAACTTGGGTATCGGGCTGAAAAACAGAGGAGAGTTGAGGTTGTGCATTGCCAACGGTTGGATGCGGTGTGGTGTGTTTTGCGTATATCGCACGGATTACTGAGAGTTTTACCTATTTTTGTGCATTTAAGTGGAAAAGATCTAAATTATCAGTGCAATTCCTTTGATTCTTGATTTGAAATCGCGATAGTGAACGCTGTTCGTTGCTTCCACTGAAGAAATTTTTTGTTGGAATTCAACAACGTAATCGAATCGTCATCGTGCGTTTGCGCTTCCCAAACTAATCGACTTGAGTGTGTGTGCGAATGTTACTGGCATATAAATTCTTTCAACAGGATGAAATTAATGGTAATCGACTTTTTTAAAGTTCAATTCTGTTACGGTGCTGAACAGTGGCGCCTGTGTGAATATTGCCTTCTATCATCGCGTTTTTACGTCTGCCCTATTCGCAGTGACGCGAATTTCATTTCACTGCACACGAGTATACTTTCCATAACGGATCCTTGAACGACGAGTATTCAAACAAGTAAAAATTACATTGTATATAGAAAGGCACTGTTAGAACTGATAATCGCTAGTAGATGATAGACGAAACGAATTAATGCTTAAGTGAGAGTCCTTAAGACGAAGAATTTGTTTATCGTCGAGATATGGTTATAGAATTTTCGCTTAAATAATAATAAAAATGTTTGAGTAAATTATAAAATCGGTCTTTCCATTCACTCTATCAGACGGGGTATGGGACCCGCCACGATGGAAGGCTTTTCCGCTAATATGGGCTAGCCATCGGGCGCGCTCCACCGATTTGTTGTTTAATAGGGGCTTTTGCCAGGTTGAGTGGCCTTCCACTCGCCTGCTCTTTTACGGTATAGGGTTATGTGACCCGATCACATAATTCTACGACATAAATCGGTCACGTCTATATTTCTCGTTTGATGGGAAGGCCCATGCAAAGTTTGTTTGTATGAGTTTTCCACTCAAAAGGGAAATATATGTTACCTACATTTTTCGACTTCGGTCGACCTTATTTTTGAGACTCGAGTATTTGTGAATGCGAATTCTTTTGTGGTGTGTCCTTGTGCTGGGGGAATGAACCCACCTCGCGACACCGCAACGCTAGCCTGCCAGCGCATTCACGCATCCCCAGACAAGGCCAATCTCGGCGAACCCTACCATCCTCTTTCGCCGAGGCAGCAGAACATCGCTGCAGTCCTTCACGGACATTTAATACCTACTTTTCACTACATAACATTCCAAGTTGCAAAAGAATAGTCCCCTATATGTTGCGATGGTCGTTGCCGTTTATCCAATCCGATACGAGGCTGCTCTCTTGGTTCCACGACAAGTAGATACAAAGTGGAGCGTTGTCAGCAGTTTTGGTTCACGAGTGGTATTTTATTTCCCACATTCCCGTCGACTAGGGCGCCCTTTATCCGCTACCTAATTATGCGTCTGATAGAGGACCGACCGAAAGCATCACACGGACACATGTTGATGGTTGAAACATATTTCAAATTGACGTTAAAAAAAAACAAAGTATTTAATTTGAATATGTTAAATCGGCCAAGCATTTAGAAAAATTATTTAAGCTGAAACAATGGCGGCTGCAGTATGCTTATGAAGGAAATTCTGCATCTTTTGCATAAATTTGAACTATTTTTTATCCACGTAATGAATGAGCAATTCAAATCATAGATTTACGCTATTAGAAAACTGGTTTCGAGCCCTAGGATGGCTACAAAGACCTTCTGGTAGGAGCACTCTCCTGCTTACTCAACTTGTTTGAGTGTGCTGTCTTTTATCACATTACCTACATTTTCAAGTAAGCTGAAGAAGACTTAAGTTGTTGATCTCAATTTCTATAGTATCAGCTTTCATTTTATTCAGGAGAAAGATTCACCCCTAATCTTTCTCTTTGGCTGTTGTAATGATCAAATAGCTCGGAGATTACCTTGTCTTTTCTACCAGCGTAGTGGTTAATGTGCTTTCTGTATAAGCCAAAGGTCCCTAGTTCGAATCCAGTTGGTGATAACGAGATTTGATTCGAGTAATTTTTTGGATGGACTATAAATCCGTTCAGTTATGATACGAACTGGTATAAAATCAAAATGTGTTGCAGCTGGGTGGACGGACATACGGCATATGGTATTGACCATATCACCCTCTTGAGTACCGAGACATATGATCAAGACGATGAGATACTCTATCTTTAAGCAAAGGACCGAAAGAGACTGTAGTGCTAAAGCAAAATAAACTCTTCTTTTGTTCTTGCTTGTAACACTTGTGTTGTAAAAAATTTATAGATCAATGCTTACAGCGTTTCGCGACCTGTCTGTCCGTCTGTCCGTGCGTCACAGCTAATTTCCTCAGAAACCATAGAAGCTAGAATGCTCAAACTTTGTGAAAAGGTCAGAAGTGATGGTCTCTCAAAAGTTAAGGCCTTGACGAAAATTTAAAAAATGTTTAAGGGGGTCCCCCCTAATAACGAATTGGCCCTTAAAAATTTTTTTTAATCAACGGTAGTCGAGTGGGGTATCAAATGAAAAGTCTTGATTAGGACTTTTAGAATCTGAAATAAAAAAATCATTTGATGAATTAGGGGGTCCACGGGAAGGCAAAATGTACCTAAAATTTGTGTCCCCCCCCCCCCCCCTCGCGATGGGACACCTTTCAGCCGAAAAATCTGAAAATTATCACGAATGTGGACCTTTATGAGTACAAGGGAAACAAATACCTTAGAAATCGAAATTCGCTCAACTCAACGGTACCTTTAAACTTCTTGAAATTTTGCAATTATATAGACTGACATAAGGTATATATGTTCACAAAATTTAATTGAGATCGAATCATAATCAAGTGAGAATCACAACAATGATAACACGTGTTTATGGTTCATATAGGGTTTTCCAATAAGAGGTGTTATTTTGATATTAAAAGAAAAATGCCATTTTTTAAAATAAATGATCGGATGTTTAGTTCATTATAAAGAAGAAGATATGCCGTTAATAGCAATAACTAACATTGGGCAAATAACCACTACGACACGCTTACAGGCCCATATCCTCTTCATGAAATTTTCCATAACCAAATCGCAAAGTGGCTGCCCTATGTCCTCGATAGCCTCACGAATTTCATCTTTGAGATCTTGAATTGACGCTGGGCTATTGGCATAGGCCTTCTCTATCACGTGGCTCCAAAGGAAGAAGTCGCAAGGTGTTAAATCAGAAGTTCTATTCAAAATAACACCTCTTATTGGAAAACCCTATATATATTTAAACTTGACTTAGGTACTTTTATTTTCTTTCAATTTTCATGAAAATTTAAGGAATAGTGTTTAGCTTGAACATGTTCAATCGGCCGAGCATTCAGAAAAATCATTTAAGCTAGATTAAAATTGCGGCTGCACTGTGCTTATGAAAGAAACTGTGCATCTTTTGTATAAATTTGAACGATTTCATATCTAAGTATTAGATGAATAATTCAAGTTATCCATTCACGCCATTAGAAAACTTGCTTCTAACCCTAGGATGTTTACAAAGACCTTCTGGTAGGAGCACTCTCCTGCTTACTCAAATTGTTTGATATATAATTTGTATTGATTTTGGGCGGGAATAGTGTTGAGATATTTCAGTATTTTCCTCTTCTCTCTGCCTGTACTCTTTGAAATTCTGCAACTCATCCCAGAGTTTACATATATTGTCGTATGATTTTGTGAAGAGTACGAAGGGTTGATTATTATGTTCTCTGCAATTTATGCACCTATTATACGAAGGATATTTGATCAATTGTAAAGCACCGCCATTGGAAACTTCTTATTTTACTTTCCAAACTCTTTAATGGTTTGTTTAAATTATTCTTCTTTGGTGTTTCAAATTTTTGCTATTTTTCGCGCATTTGTACGTCGTCAGAAGCATAAGTTAATCAGGAGCTTTATCAAATAAAAATACGAGTATGTATGGCCCATCAAATATGCAAACTTATGTCCTTTTCCATCCATTCATGACATAATCTTTCATAACATTTCCCCTTCAAGAAAGTAATGCATTTCTTATACATAACATCCAGTATTGAATATGCCGGAATATTTGTAAACAATACTTAACCATGTGCCAATCATATGATTCTGATTAATTTTGCGCAAGTCTAACCACCATGTTGAATTTCCTAGATTTCCTATCGATTTTTCGCAATCGCTAGCATTGTGCGTTGCATTTCACTTGACACATTGCTAACACAGTAAAGTTTTGTTGTTTATTAAATCTAACAAGTGTGCTTAAGGAAGAGTTGTTTTAGTAAAGTTGAAAATAAATAGAAATTCATTCGGTTTTAATATTATAAATAATACGGATACAGTTTTATGGGTGGAAAATTAAATACCTAAACCGGAAAAGTGAATTCATATATAAATGAGGAACATGTTGAAAATGCGACCATATGTACCATCTGATCGGATAGCAATCAGGGATAGCATAGACGAAGAAGTGAGCGATGATATTGAAGATGATGTCTTCATACGAGATGGAAAATCTGCAAAGGTACTTTATTTCCCTGTCCACCTTTTTACTAGAAATTTAAGCTCCGAATGAATGGTAATGATATTTTACGGTTCTTGAAATTGCATCATCATATGATAGCATAACAATCATTTGATGTTGGCTAAAAATAGAATCCCGACCTTTTGTACACAATATAAAATTGTGTTTAGTGGGTATAATATATCAAATAAAATTGCTGGAAATGTTATCAAAAGTTGTGGCTTCTAATGTGGCTTATTTATGTTTTGTTTGAGATCTGAGGAATCATTCGTCGAAATTCGAATATTTTACAGAAATAACGTTGATTTGAATACTGCTAAAATGATTCTTACAGGAAGCTTGTATGTAAATATTGCATTAAAATTTTCGAATAGTCAAATCAGTACAATTTGTAGTGATTGGAAGTGTTTTTAAATGTCCATAACGGACTGCAGCGATGGTCTGCTGCCTCGTTGAGCGAAGATATTAGTGCTCGCCAGAATTGGCCTTGTTTGAGGACGCGTGAATGTGCTGGCAGGCTAGCATTGCGGTGTCGTGGGGCGGGTTCTTTTCCCCAGCACAAGGGCCCGCTACAAAAAAAATCGCATTCACGGATTATACGTTACTAATATCGCGAATCGACAGTGTCGAGGCCGAGGTAAACCTACCGAAGAAATGAAATACTAAAGTACGAAAGATCGAGCCTGATTAGCGCGCGGGGGACTCGAGAGAATCTTGTCTTTACTACTCGATATTTACGACCCCAAATAAGAATGAGGCATCTATGTGCAAGCGGTGCCTCCTCATTTGGACATACATAATCTTATCGGTTTTCCATGTTTCACTTTGTTCCCGACATTGAATACATAAATAAAATTGTCACAATAGTACAATATTGCTATGTTAAGCGTGACACGACCAAACAAGTCCGAGTTCTGATTGCAACTGATTTATTCTCTTCAAATATAATACGAGTACATATACATTTACATGACATTTCTCCCGCCCTATCATAAGGCGATACATATTCAGTTATGTTAAATTATCAATACTCATTTAAAGCAAATAGCGAAATAAGAAATCAAATGTAATTCAAAAAATTTTGAAAGCACTAAATATTCAAGCTGAATGAATTCAATTATAAATATTAACAAAAACATTAAGTATGTACCAAATTTTCATTGGTAAACACTGCTTCTGAAACGATCTGGCTCTCTACGAATACGATTGCTTCGTCTCAGTTCTAAGGGTAGTTCCATATTTTCCATCACAGGCTCTTGAGATCAAACTTGAGATGTCGGAGTACTGGTCGTAATAGGCTGTGTCTTTTCAACGATTATTGGTTTATTTGGTGAGATCTGCAAGTCTGAAAGAATTTCGTTTTTATCTACGTCTTCATAAACATTACGTTCGCGCGGGTGGTCGCAGTGTCATCTTCTCTCCACAACGCCAGGAGTTAGTATACGATGGGAATACCGATGGATTCTCTCTGTAACTTTGTCTTGTAATAGACTTGTTGCCCTAGTTGGAATTCGCGTATCTTCTTACCTGTCTCAATCTCTTGTCTTAGGTTCTTGAACTGCAGTTCTTATCTCTTGTCGGGTTCTAAGTTGTCGAAAATACCCTTCAGTTGTCTGCCGAACGTTATCTCAGCTGGCAGTTTACCTGTTGCAGTATATGGAGCACTCCTATATGTGGACAGAATCTCACAAAGACGCTGCTGCGTTGTCTTGTTTTCATTTTTACTGGCTCTCGTTCTTGTTGTAAAAGTCTGAACAAAACACTCAGCGAGCGCATTCGTCCTGGGATGGTATGGTGATGATCTAATGTGGTTTATGTATCGTGATTTACAAAAATGTTGAAACTTTTTGGATATAAATTGTGGCCCGTTATCCGATACAATGATTTGCGGTGATAAAAACGTGATAAAAATATCACCTAGTGTATCACATAGATGTTCGGCTCTTGTTTGTTTGAAAGGTTGGGTATCTACCCATTTTGGCATCAACTACAACAAGCCACTGCTGATTCTGGTATAGTCCAGCAAAGTCCACATGGATTCGTTGCCATGGTCGTTCCGGTATAGTCCACGAAAACACTGGAAGTTTGTAGTGTTCGCACGTTAATAAAAAGACGACCGATCTTAATGAGTTCAGTTTATTGACTGACTCCTTTCTTAACACACTGTGTTACATTACGAATAATGTGTATGTATAAACTTTGGGATGAAGCGGGACAGAACGATACTCCACATCTCCCCCGCAAATTATTAATGTTAACATAACTTTAATCCATTTATTTTCTTTCCTTATAATATAAAGATCAATATAGAGTTATAACGTATTCATGGTATGTATATAAAAAGATGAAAATAATATTATATGTTGGTTTGAAACAATTACATAGCTACATATTAATTCATGTGTAATTTTTGATTAGTAAGTGTTGTTGGGATTATTTTTGATTCTCTTCGAATATTCACCTTCATCTCCCCCTTCGAAGGTTTTGAACTTGAAGCTCCGAGCCCTCCTTCAGTTTCTTCTTCGGGAATATATGGCACGTTCTTCCTGTGGGCGTTGTTAAGATGAAACACATTTCTTCGGTAAACCCCAGAATTGGTTTTTATATAGAAAGAACGGGGGGTATCGGCTTTGGCAGCAATGCGACCCCACTGATGTATGTCTCTAATCCAGACGTCACCGATTTTAAAGTTTCTTCTGCTGCATACACCATGGCGTCTATCGTAGTTATTTGTTTGTTGTTGTCTTCGTTGCTCCTCAGCCATTGTTATTTTGTCCATATTGAGAGAATTTGGCTCATATCGTTCACTCGTCACCGGGATGGTTGATCGAATTTTCCGACCCATTAAAAGTTCTGCTGGACTGTAACCGTTATTAAGTGGTGTGGCTCGGTACTCCAATAGCGCTAATTCTGGATTTTCTTTATTTTTCTTTAAAAGCGTTTTAACAATTTTAACCACCGACTCAATGAATCCATTGCTTTTAGGGAAACAAGGGCTGGATGTAATGTGCTTAAATCCCCAGGAGTGTGCAAATTGTCGAAACTCTGATGTGTGGACCGTTGCAAACTGTGGCTCGTTATCAGTTCTAACAATTGTGTGTGATGACGCATCTGGCAGTCTGTGATTCCAAATGTACTATCTCCGGGAACCTGGAAAAGTAGTCACTTATAACAAGAAACGTCTTACCATGACATACGCAGAGGTCCATTACTATGGTGTGCCAAGGGCGCTCTGGCATTTCAGAACTGATGAGCGTATCATGTCTTGGAACGCAAAACTGGTAGGGTAGTACACCGCCGAATATATTCTTCCATCTGTTTTGACGAGCCAGGCCACCAGACAGACTGGCGCATCCTGCTTTTGCACTTTACAATTCCCCAATGCCCGGTATGCATCGTTTCTAACATCCCGTGTTGTAAGGCCGTTGGGATGACAAGTCTCTTACTGTGCATCAAAAATTGCCCATTAATTGAAAGATATTGGCAATCGTTATAGAATAACCTTGCTTTTTGTGATAGTTTTGAACGATGTGGCCATCCGTCTTGGCAATACTCCTTTACTTCTTTGATGATGGGATCATCTTGCTGGGCTTTCCGAATAGTGTTTAGTTTGTCGGTTGATGCTGGCAGCTCTTCGATAAAGCTGTTGATGAATGTTTCGATTTCATCGTCATCGTCCAGTCCTGTTCCTTGAATAGGATGGCGAGATAGCGTATCAGCTGCTATAAGATCTTTTCCAGGAGTATAGATTATGCTAAAAGTAAGACCCATCATTTTCATACGGAATCTTTGGATCCTTAACGTCAAGTCATCGAGGTGTTTCGTAGTAAAAATTAGAATCAACGGCTTGTGATCTTTCTCAATTGTAAAATGGATGCCAACGATGCAGTCCCGGAATTTTTCACATGCCCATTTGATGCCTAAAGCTTCCTTTTCTATCTGCGCATACTTCTTTTCGCTGTCAGACATCGTTCGCGAAGCGTATGCTACGGGCTTACACGTCCACATCTGTCTGAAGGAGCACTGCTCCCAATCCGAAAGAAGATGCATCAGACGACGCAAGGGTTCTATGTGTAGGATCGTATGTCTTCAATACCGGAGCCGTTGTTAGTGCTCGTTTCAGTTTTAAGAAAGCCTCCTCCTGAACTGGCGTCCATAGAAAATCAGCCTGGGATTTTAAAAGCTCATTAAGGGGATAGCTTACTGAAGAGAGATATGGAACGAACTTACCCAGGTAATTTACTAATCCTAGAAACTGGCGCAGTTTCCTTACATTTTACGGATGGGGAAACCCATCAATTGGCTTGATTTTTGATGGGCAAGGGTGTGTACCCTCCTCGTCAATTTTGTGTCCCAAAAATGTAATGGATTTGATACCTATCTGACACTTAGATTTATTTAAGGTTACTCCATTCTCTTCTAGCTCTTTAAGTACAGCACGCAAATTTAGATCATGCTCTTGTATGTCCTTCCCTTTCACCAATATGTCATCCATTTGGCAGATGACTCCATTAAGGCCTTCGAGAATCAACTGCATTCGTTTTTGGAACAACTCTGGGGCCGTGCAAATACCAAAAGGCAGCCTTTGGAAGTAGAATCTTCCAAATGAAGTTAGAAAAGTTGTAAAAAGCTGTGGTTTTGGAAATAGCTTTATCTGCCAAACTCCATACTTCGCGTCTAACTTGGTGAAGTACTTTGCACCTTCCAATTGCACCAGTGAATGGTCAGCAACTGGCATCGGGTATATACCTCGTTGAATGACTAAGTTGAGTTTCGTGAGGTCAACTCAAGGACGAATATCACCGTCGGGCTTATTAACGATTACCATCGGAGCGCACAAATCTGTTGGCTCATCTACACGTCTGATTACACCCAACTGAAGCATTTCATCAAGTTTTGCCTTGAGCTTTTCCTTTAATGGAATCGGGACTCGTCGAGCTGTTGCAATTGCATAAGGTTTCGCGTTTGGTTGCAATTTGATTTCGTAATCCTCCTTAAGACAACCGAGTTTGTTAAATAATTTTGGATATCCCGTCTTGATATTTACCAACGATTTTTGAATTGTTTCGACATTCGGATTATCAAAGGTGTTAATTCGTTGTATAATTTTCAAATTTTGGCAAGATTTTAAGCTCAAAAGTGGTGATTTTAAATTGTTCACAATGTAAAGTTCAGATTTACAGAATATGTTTCTATATTTAAGCACGCAGTTCATTATTCCCGTAACGTCGAGACGTTCACCAGAAGGGCCACTTAATTTTTTATTCGATTTATTAATTTTCGCGTCAGGGAAATTTATTTTAAATTCTTTAAGTGATAAGACATCTATCGGAGCTCCCGTATCTAGCAAAAAATTAATTTGCTTTTCGTTGACCGTTACTTTAGCGGTCCACCGTTCATCGTTATTGTTTTCGTCTGTCATCGTGCCTATGAAGAGTGTCTCGTCTTCTTCTTCGACATGAAATATCTTGTTGTTGTTGATTTTTAATTTCTTTTGACAAGCCTTACTAAAGTGGTTCCACTTCTTACAGAACCGGCATTGTTTGCCTCTAGCGGGACAGTTATGTTTGTTGTGCTGCTCTTTCGCACCGCACCATGGGCATTGACATTCTCTAGTCTTTGCAGTCTCTCGTACGCTTCGTCTGAAGTTGTGTGAAGGTGATGATGATGACGTCTTTGGTTTATGAGAACGCAAACTATTAACGGTTGTTGCATTTGCACTAAAAGGTGTTGTTGCCAAATCTACTTGCTGTCGTCTCACTGCCTTGTGTTGCCTTACCGTTTGTACCGCTTTTTAAAGCGTTAGGTCTGCTTCTAGTTGCAACCTTTCTGACAACCTTCTGTCTCGTACACCTACCACCAACCGATCCCGTATCATCTCTTCACGCAAGCTTGAGTATGAATAGTTCTCAGAAAGCAAATATAATGATGTTATAAAGTCCGCAATGCTTTCTTCTTCTAATTGGCATCGAGAATTGAACTTTGCCCGCTCGTAAATCACGTTGTGTTTGCGGCCTTTGTTCCTTGCATGGCCTGCATTTTTTTTACAAATACGTCGATGTCGGCATTTATTAGCGGCCACCAGACATAAAAACGCGCTATTGCACGCATAGCAACTATTCCCGGATGTCCGATGTGTCGACGTCTTAGCAAGGGTTGGCGAAGTTTGTTAAGTATGATTAGTCTACCTTGCTAGGCTAGAATGTTTTCGGTTGTAGCGATTTCGTCTTTTTAGTCGTAGTACGGTTTAAGCTCGTTCGTTACTTCTTTGCTACTCCAACATGATCGTATCAGCCATAATACTTTTTGTAGCACAGGGTCGTTTTTTGTTGCCTTTTGTAAAATCTTTTGTGATAGTTATATATCGACGTACTTACTACTTAGTAATTCCTCGGATATCTTGTTAATCCGCTGCTCTTCTCTGCCTGCCCGTTCATCATTATACGGAAGTCGTGATAAGCAATCTGTAATAACGTTGTTAGCTCCTCATCTATATTATATGTTGTAGTTATACGATTCAGCGTAGAGCGCCCACCGAGTCAGTCGGATATTGACCAATTTCAGTAGACTCCGATTTTTGCCAAACAAATATTGTAACGGCTTATGTTCTGTGATAAGCGTGAAAGTAGTACCTCGTTAAAACTGGTCAAATTTTCTTACTGCGAAAAATATTGCCAAGGCTTTGCGATCGACCACAGAATATTTTTGCTCGGCGTTAGTAAGTTTGCGAGAAGAAAAGGCAATAGGCTCCTCGCTTTGCACACTAGTTTTATGCAATAAGACAGCTCCTGCTCCTTTTTCAGATGCGTCACATGCTACGTATAGTTGGCGGTTAAGGTTGTACAGCACGATAATATTAGCTTTAACCACCTCTTGCTTTATGTGCTCGAATGTCTATAATTCCGCAGGATCCCACCTCCATTGTTGTCGTGTTCCTCTTAATAAGTGAAGATTTGCGCACGTACCGTGCAAGTTAGTTATGAATCGATCATAAAAATTTATTAAACCTAAAAAAGATCTGAGCTCCTTTACGTTGGTTGGTGTTGAAGCATTTGCAATCGCTGCCAATTTGGATTGTGACGGTCGTATACCTTGTTTACTAATTTTATGTTCCGAATATTTGGTTGAGGGTTGCATAAACGCGCACTTGTTCAATTCTACTCGAAAACCTGCTGCACGTAGTCGTCGTAAAACCTATTTTATGTTTACCAAATGCGTGTAATTGTCCTTGCCCGTTATGGTGATATCGTCAAAATATACCGCAACGTTGGGTATCCCTTCTAATAAGTTTTCCAAATACCTTTGAAAACTAGCCGGGGCATTTGTGATGGCAAAAGGAAGGTGGTTGTAATCTCTGTGAGTCAAAATAACTACGAATTTCCTTGAGCCGGGGTGTATTTCAAATTGCAGGTATGCATCCTTTAAGTCAATCGTTGTATACGTTTCTCCATGAGATAATTTGTGTGTCAGCTGATCAAAAAGTATGACTGAATCCCGTTCTGTTACCAGCGCGGGATCAAATGATGTTCGAAAGTCACCGCAAAATCTAATTGTACCATCTTCCTTTATGACATTTACTGTGGGTGTTGCCCACTCTAGCAGTGTATTGTTAGGACCCACGTGTGGAATCACCCCTTTTTCTATAAGTCTGTCGAGTTCAGCTTCTACATTTTTTTACAAACCGAATTTTATTGGACGTGCCGGTACATGTATAGGCTTCACGTTAGGTTTTAAATAAATTATAATTTGATAATTTTTAATGTTACCGAGTGAGCTCTCAAAAAGGATTTTATTTTCCTGAATTATTTTGGATAATTCTCGATCAATGTTATCGTTGGTGTATTTCTTTTGATGATTGTATTCCTTCAGCGAATACACCGCAGACGGAAATTGCATGCCGAATGCTTCATTCTACGGTTAACCAAAAAGCAAAGGCTCAGCGTTGTCCAATACAACTTTCGGGAGAGAAGCTGTCGTGTTTTGCAGTTTTAAGGTCACAAACGTTTTACCCATAGGTCTCAATTTGAAGTTTCCGTGTGCTTTCAGTATAGGGCCCTTTGATTGTGTTGGTGATCCGATTCTCCTCCACCAAGCTGTGCTTATAATCGAGTGTGCTGCCCCTGGATCCCAATCCATCGTGCATTTAATGTTGTTAATACTGACGTTTATTCTTTTTCTCTTATTATTAAATTTGCAGAAGTGTTCGCTGCGGCTCAATACGCAGCGAACACTTCTGCAAATATTACTTCCACATCTAAACCTTCCGATGTAGCCGCAATCTCGGCTTAATTCTTTAAACTGATTTGCGTACGACTCAAAAGTCTGATCGGAGAAAGAAATTCGTCAATGCCTTAAATCGTGTTGTACGTATTTTTCTTTAATGGCGTCATATGTCTGCTTCTCAAATTCTATACTAGCGTCGGCAAAGGCAACTTTCAGCTCGTGAAAAGTTTCTGGCTTAAGACACGACAAAAATAACTCACGTTTCGTGGCAATGTAGGCACTATTTGTTGAATTATCGAGGCCCCACATTTGAAATTGTGCCTCAAAATAGTCTATAAACGTGGCGGCTTGTATGTGGGTGTAACATTTTTTGTACTGAAATCCGCTCACGATGCTCTGCAATTCATATGCTTGTTTGATTTCCGAAGTGCTATCGTCTCGTCGTCTCGAGGTGTTTTCAATCGTCAATCCCTGTATTAACGATTGGAAGGCTCGCTAAACGTATTAAATTGTTCTGGGTTTATCGTAAACCGTTTATTTTACTTCAAACAGACTGCACTGGTTATATCCATAATTTTTTTTTATCCTATCCTCATCGCCAATATTATGTTAAGCGTGATACGACCAAACAAGTACGAGTTCTAATTGCAACTGATTTATTCTTTTCAAATATAATACATTTACATGACAAAGATTATTCTCATTACGAAAATACTAATCAACATAATTTCTTTTGCACAAAACTGCAGCACAACGAACTGTATTCACTTTCACGGTATTTTCTAAGTATATACTCGTATTTTGGAATATTTAGTAGGGAAATGCACAAAATAACACACGCAGCGACCCACCAAACTTCCAATGCAAAAATGCAGGCTCCCGCACGATATCAACGATTGCAAGCATGGGATAATTCAAGCATGCAACGACAGAACAATGCAGTCAAAGCATGTCACTTCACCATATGATTTTGGGGTTGGAAACAGTTGTCCATTCACTGCATTTTTCTCTTACAACAACATTTCTCACGAATAAAACATGACACATTTATTTTAGCACTTTTAGTTACACCTAAGTATATATTTTCTTTTGCAATATCCACTAGACCTGAGCATATGTTTTGTTTTGCAACATCCACTACAAACCGCAAATTCCCGTCTTTTTCTACATTCAAAATCGAATCGACACAATCCAGCAATCGCTAGATTGTGTCGCAAAGGGGGCTGCCATTATTGTTTTTTTTTCTTTCTACAATCAAAAATAATTTGCGTATCAAATTGCTCCGCACTTATTGTGCTATTATTGAGCAACTTCCTTCTTTGCGGAAAGGTCCCTCGAGCAGTTTGCCTAGGCGGGCTTCTCGATTACTACAAATTTAAATTCCTTGACATTAAAATCTTTTCTACCTTAAAAATATGAAGGTGAGGATGAGTGATTCCGAGGCACTGAAACCGAACTTCAGAGTCTTTTCACCATTCGGTCCTAGGTCGAAGAAAGCACGATTTCTCCTTTGCAAACCAGTTCTAATGAATGCATCAAGGGATACGTGACTTATCCTATGTAAATGCCAGGAGTTTGACCAGTACCATGGCTTAAGGGCACTGGTAGCTTTGGACTGGCGGATAAGATGGTTTGGACCTAGTTGCTTTGCATGGTAGTGCCAAGGTAACACTCGTGTGTGAACGGCTCCAATTCAAATCTCATACAATCTCCGTCCGTGTAAAACCTTGGCAGGCCTTGGAGTACGTTCGAAGTTCGCACCATTGAGTTGGTGGTGTAGGTTCGGTTGAGACGGACTTCCGATTAGTGCTGGTCTCGCTCTGAGCACTTGTCCCCATAAGGGCTTGTGCCAATCCTCGCATGGCCTCCCTGCTCTGCAACTAAGGGAACAAAAAGACGACTACACACACGATCGGACCCAATAAAACTGAAGCAATCAAAAATCCTTAAAAAAAAATTTTAAAAAAACCCAAAGAAGAATGCAAAAATAACAATAACGACGAGGCAACCAGCGGCTGCAACCACGATGTTAACAGCACATCGGGAGCGGTACTAACGATAACAAAAACGACGATTAATACAATGAGAGTGAAGATGGACGAAAAAGGAAGATTAACGGACAGTCTGGTCCTGACTGAGACTCCTGCGGCGTTCGGGCGCAGCAAAAACAAGTTGGGTAAATAGACCTTCGGGCATGTCAGAAGGGTTTTGTACCACCGTGCGAAATGCTGTCACCAGCAACGAATAAAGACGAGAAACATACCAAAGAGATGTGCACGTTTATAGGAAAATCCATTGCTTCTGTACTTTTAACGGTCGTCAATTTGTTGCAAACTAACAAAAATCACGCAAATCGTAAATTCCCGAAAAAAAATAATATTATTGCTCTTATTTGAAAATTTCAAGAATGTGAAGCTCGTTAAATATCGATTATCATTGAATTTAAGGGTATTCATATGGTTTTGTTGAGGAAAATGTGAAATTCGAATATCATACTATTATTAACAAAGTTGAGTGAATTTTGACTCCTAAGGTATTTGTTGTTGCTGTACTCATAAATACCTATCTCTGTAATTTTTTTTTCATATTTTTCGGATCACAGGTGTTCGATTGCGAGGGGAGGTGGGTGCACAAATTGTTCGGATATTCCTCTTCCTGTGCGCACCCTGAAGCAACAAATACCAGTTACCTACCCTGTTTTAAAAAGTTCTCATTAAAACCTTTCATTTGATACTTATATTGGCTACCTTTGATAAAATTTTTTTTTCAGGGACTACTCCCCTCTATGGGGAGACCCCCTTTAAGCACTTTACAAAAAAAATTTTGGTAGTGAAACTTTGAAGTGGGCATCATTTTACATCTATATACAAGATTTTATGTTTGTAGCTTATACGGTTTGCGAGAAAAAGTGCTGTGACACACAGACGGACAGACGAACAGACGAACAGACGGACACGCAGGCGCGATTCTAGTAGGGTTTTGTAAAATTATTTTACAAAACCCCAAAAAAAGATGCGAGCGCCAGAGCTTCCTATAAAGGACGCGCCAAATTTTCGAGCCTTGGAGGAAAATATTAGGAAACTCGAGAATTCGATGGTCACTGCTGCGATCGCTACCGGAGCGATTGAAGCAAGGGCCGTAAATCCCGAAATAATGAAGAACCATCCTGAAGTCAACGAGAAGATTACGGCAGGAAAAGAAACGAGCGGCCAGGTAAACAAAGTGACGATGTGTGATTTCATCGCCAACGTCGAAAAGGTGGCCGAAGTACTGTATTCGGAAACAGAAGCCGATAACCCCTCCCAAGGACGATGGCCGCAAAGTACAATCGCCGCCCAGCGACATGAAGAAGAAAGGCTATTCCAAAAAGTGGGAGTTGTTCTAAAAAGAATACAGTCTGCATGCGATGTGCCAAAAATCACCAAAGCAGTAAAGATTGGGCTCCTTCAACTAGAGGAGCTCCTAGACCGCATAGGGCTTTATCGGAGAAGCTGGTTAAAGACCGATGAGGAACAGAAGGCCGAAGAAGAGCAAAAGGCTAAAGAAGCGCTTGGGGTGAAATGTGAAGGGCACGTGTAGATAGCTCCACAATCAAAAATCGATAAAAGAATGGCGTCTAGCCCAGTCAGAGGAGATCGGGATAAAAGAAGGAAAGAACAGGCAGTTGATGGGCGCAGAACACCAGATCAGGGGTTCCAGACAGTACTTACAAAAGGAGCGAAGAAAGCTGCTAAGAAACTTCTTCAAAAAGTGCCAGAAAGTAAAGGTCGCATGGACGCCCAAGGAGAAAAAAGACCCGATGCAAAACGAGAGAGAAAGAAGCCCCAACGAAGACCCCGGTAGCAGGCACTGTTCGTAAAACCCCAAGATGGTCAATCTTGCACGGGGGTGCTGCGGAACATCAGGGGAAACGTAAGTTCGGAAGGCACTAACACTGCCATTAAAGCAGTACGACCAACGCGGTCTGGCCACATACTGGTCGGAATTGGAGCGGAGGCCAACAAAAAGGAAGCATTCTGCGACGCATTAAAGAAAGTCCTCGGCAAAAGCGCGCCTATAGCCTTGCTTGAGCCGATGGCAACGATCAAAATAAGAGACATTGACTGCATCACAGATCTGGCCAAGGTAGAAGAGGCCATCAAAAGGGAGTTCCCTAGCATGGGCAGGATCAAAGTGAGGTTGACACCAGAAAACCTTAGGAGACAACGCATGGCCATAATTAACTTGACCGAAAAGGACGCCAAACAATTTCTGAATAAGGGCAAAGTACAAATAGGGTGGGTTGTCTGTAGGATACGGCGGAGAGCAATGCATCTTCAATGTTTCAAATGCCTTGGCTATGGTCACACCACACAAGTATGCAAAAGACCCGATAGGAGTTCCCTTTGTTACAAATGCGGTGAAATGGGGAATAAAAGGAAAGAGTGTACGAAGGAGGCACACTGTATTCTTTTCAAGGATGCTGATCCAAGACCTGATTTTGGACACGTCTTGAGATCAGGAAAATGCCGGGTTTTTCAGGAAGCCCTAGCCAAAGCAAAATTAGAACTTCGAAGATCCGCATCCTGCAGCTGAACCTACACCGCAGTTCAACCGCACAAAATCTACTTGAGCAGTTTGCGAGGCACATAAAAGCCGACTTTTTGCTGCTGAGTGAGCAACACCACGATAAAAGTTCACTGCTGCCAACTGGGTTCAAAATAGTGATCCCAGGCGGAGAGCTGTGGACGGGGGGATGGTTTTGTGTGGGTTTGGTGCTCAGGAATCACCTCCTTTAGTGTAAGTCTAACGCCGAACAAATCGATATCATCTTTCCAAGCCAAGCTTAATGCTTTTGAGGGCGCTGTCTCAAGCGCAGACGGGAACTAGCTCATTTGGGGAGACTTCAGCGCTAAAACGATCGAATGAGGCATACCTCAAACTGATCTGCGGGGAAAACGAATCCTAGAAATGGCGGCTAGGACGGTGCTCGTCGTACTAAATACCGGCAATATGCCGACTTTCCACCGTATTGGCTGTGAAGGAAACATTCCCGGCATGACATTCGCATTGGAGTCCTTAGTACGGAAGATACACAATTAGAGAGTATTAGAGGACTACTCAGCCAGTAATCATTAGTGCATTCTGCTTGAGATCAGTGATGTTGTATCCTGATGTCCGTGCTCTCGGCTTTCTACAATTGGATGGAACATCGGAAGGATGGAGGTCGAGAGGTTCGTTGAGGTACTCACAGCAGGTGCACCGATGCAGGGAGATTCGGAGGGGAGGGAAGAACTGGCAGCTCAAGACGTGGTGACTTGGTTCTATGCCCCGTCGGAAACCCCGCCACGGCAAGCCCCTAGTGTACTGGTGATCAACTAAAATCACTGGAAAACGAAGGGAGTGCCACAAGCTTCGGCGCGAGGCTCAACGGGCACGGAACCGCGACGAGGCAAATAGTCGGGTAGCAGCATCTAAGTCGGTCAGAAAATTCCTTCGCAAATTGATCAACAACAGCAAGGCTCGCTGCTGGCAATATCTAGTGGACAATGTGAACATGGAACCGTGCGGCCTTGGCTACAAGCTAGTTGTGCGGAAGCTTGGTGCCCTACGGAAATCTTGTATACATGATGCAGAAAAGATGGGCGAGATAGTGCGGGCACTCTTTTCCGCCCATCCTGTTCATGTTGACGCTGTCCATCGTGAAACAACAGTCGAGTGTCCACTCTTCCCACAGCCGGAACTGGAATAGGCAGTCCTTTCGCTGAAAGCCAGGAAGGCTCCAGGTCCAGATGGTGTTGCAGCTGCAGTGTTGTGGCTGATATATCACCATTGTGCTGACTTGCTGCTCAGCATGTTCAACGCTTGCCTACGGGACGGGGTTTTCTCAGTAAGATGGAAGGTGGCGAGGCTCGTGCTGATCAGCAAGGGGAAGGAAAATCCCGATTTGCCTTCTGCATACCGGCCGTTATGCATGCTAGACACGGCTGCGAAAGTGCTAGAGAAACTCATCAAGGGAAGACTCACTGACGCGATTCGTGCTACTGGGGACATATCTCCTCGGCAGTATGGCTTTAGAGCAGGACGTTCTACCATTGATGCAATCGCAGAGGTGGTGAGCGCGGTCTGGAAAGCAGAGACATATACAGGTAGTCGCATCAAGCGACGGATCATCCTGTTGGTGACACTCAATGTCAGGAACGCCGCCGCTAGATGGGTGGAGATTCTGGATACGCTGGAAAACCCTTTTCAAGTTCCAGAATATCTAATGCGGCTTTTGAAGAACTACCCAAAGGACCGAAGCCTGCTCTACGAAAGGTGGAAATTACATCGGGTGCTACCCAGGGAACTATCCTTGGTCCGGACTTATGGAACGTGTCTTACGATGGGCTACTAAGACTGGAGACGCCAGAGCAGTCACGCATGGTCAGCCATGTGGATGGTGTTGCGGCTGTAGTCGCTGGACACACCGTTGAACAAGCGTAACTTAGGCTAGGTATGCTAATGCGCCGAGTGAGGGACTGGACGGCTGCTCGCAAAGTGGTCATCTCGACAAAAAGTGAATCCCTTGAGTAAGGATGATCAGTATTGGAGGCTGACTTATCGAATCGAAGCCAGCGGTGAAGTATCTGAGCAAATCAGAGCAACGACTGAGAAGGCTGCTTCGGGAATATTGGCCCTGAGTCGACTTATGGCCGACGTAGGGGGACCCAACCCATCAAGAAGATGCCTCTTGAGGAAGGCTGTAGGCTCAGTGCTACTGTACAGAGCAGAACTATGGGGCTACGCTCTCAGTAAGGAGGTATACCGAAAACGTTTGGCACAGGTACAGAGAAGAGGAGCACTGAGAATTGTATCTTCGTACCTGACAGTCTCTGATTTGGCGGTGAGTATTATTGCAGGCGTGATACCTGTCGCCCTCCTTGCTAGAGGCACCACGCTATTTAACTGCATCTAAACGAGGATGCGAGGGAGATGATTGCCCGCGAGGAGAGACAGCGCTCGCTCAACAATTGGCAGCAGTCTTGGCTGAATCGCACGAAGGGAAAGTGGACTGTGCGCCTCATCACGGATGGGAGACCGTGGCTAAATCGGATGAATAGTGAGACTGACTTCTATCTGACCCAGCTTTTGAGCGGGCATGGGTGTTTTCAGTCTTACCTGCACAAGATTCTTAAGTCACGGTTATCCGATTGTCGGTTTTGCTCAGGTGAGGAAGGCAATGCCTGCCACAAATTTTTTGCCTACAGAAAATGGATCAAGCTGTGAAGGGACCTCTACAGGAAGACGGGAGAGCTCACCCCGCATAATATAGTCACGGTGATGCTCGAATCGATTGACAAATAGAACCAAGTGGCAAATTATGTTCGGGCTGCCTTAAAAAATAAATGGGGCTCACAGCAGCCGGCGTCGTTGGGGCTAGAGGATCGCTTGTCGGGCACTTCTTCTTTGCCTCTCCCCTTCCGCTAGATGAGGGATCCCCCAGCTTGAAGGCGCCTCACTGCGTAACAAAACGAGACCTAGCCCGAAGTAATGTGTCAAACGGTTCCAGGCTAAGTTCTCAGGTTGACAGGAGATGTATTTATTGGGAAGTTCAGTCACCTTCTTGCGAACGTGGGAGTCCCACACTCTGTGCGTCAGTGGGCATTCACCTCCCAAAAACAAAAAATAAAAAATTATGCAATTTTCTTTCCTTCGTAAAGGTCCCTCGAGCAGTTTGCCTAGGTGGGCTTCTCGATTACCACAAATTTATGTATGACTTATGCTACTCGTATGTATATGCCAGAAGTTTTTCCAGTACTGTGGATTAAGGGGTGTCCACATCAGATTAATATCACCCTCTATGTGGTGAGGAGTCTATGCTGGTTAAAACGTTGTGGTTTTTTTATTATGGGGTAGAAAGTGTTTGACGCGTATCCTAACTAAAGTCACATGGGACCTCATCTTCTTAGTGGGAGGTGTTACTTCACGCTTGATTCAAACCTGTCTATAGAGGCCATGAGGTTAGGCCTGATCACGACAGATGGTCATGTTAAGCACCTTTGAGCATTGGGAGAAAAATTTGTACAGTATTTTGTTTCCAGTAGCCAATGTAATTACCATCGTAGTCATCGTATAAATTTGGATCGTTGAATTTATACTCTTCGTTGTCATAGTCATCCTCATCACTGACAGCCAATTCACTGGAATCTTTGGCATTTGGGAGGTTTGAAGATCTTTAAATATTCCAAGCTTGATTGGGAGATATATAAGGGATTTATCAATTTGAAGTTTATCACTTTCATCACAGCGATAGAAGAAGCTGGACCCTGCTCCCTGGTATCACTGTATTGCTTCCGTATGTCATAAGATTCACTCGACCAAAAACGTCTTAGGCGATGTCAGTTCGCTGGGACGGAATTCCAGAGTTCCGAGAGTGTATTACATTGCAAGTAACGATACGGCTTGTCATAAAATTAACGCCAAAATTAAAAATGATTAAAGTGATGCGTCCCGGAATTATTTTTTTGCAGATTGCGCTTCCCTAGTTACGACAGTGCTGGCCAATCCTCGTTATGAAAACGAAGTTTGAAGTTTAGAGGCGATGGGTTGGTTTGATTGGCCGCTGTATGTTATACTTCTTTATGTTGACCCCCTAACTCTAACGTTCCTTAATGATTAAGTTATTTACACAACTAATGAATTTACTAGTTTAATTAATACTCCTTATCTGTTCTTCAGTACGTGGAGTGTTTCCTTGACATTATTCAAATTAAAATGTTGGGAGACAAAGGATCTTTCCCTTCCAAAAGTGGTTCCATTTTTTTATTTTAATTTCGTGGCATATTCAAAGAGTAATGTAACTCAATCTAAATTTTGTATTTTTTTTTATGCTATTAAATTTTTAACTCAGCATTGACTGAAAGGAACAAATCCATATGAACTTTCCTTTTGATTTTTTAGCTCAATGAAGAAAAAGGACTCAAAAGACCTCTAATGGCTCCGCGTCGTAGGAATAGTAAGACTCCGAATCCAATACCGATAATGAAAAAACATCGTCGTTGCTGGAAGTGTTGTGAACCTTTTTGCTATGGCCTAGCAGCCGTTGTTATCCTTGTAGTACTAATATTTCTAGCAGCATTACTTCTAACGATGTTTCCTATACCTCTACAAAAGATAAAAGTTTGGTTACATAGGGATGTTCCTTATAACGCACATATTATTGGACAGGGTTTTCCAATAGCCGAAGAAGTTCCGTGTTCTCAGATCAGCGTTCAGCGAGTATGGAGTGCAGTTTTCTCTCGATTGAATAGTGAGAGTCCTGTCCGAAAAGTGGATTTGAATGGAGATAACGTTATGGACATTGTTTTTGGATACGGAATTGGTAAGTGCCGTATTCTATTGGAATGATTAGGAAGAAATAAGTAATATTAACAGGAATGACTTTCAATATTTATTCTAGATGATTCTATCCCTCGAGAAAACTATGAAAAATGCTCTTCTCATCGAATTGAAACGGAAATCCCATGTGAAGGTGGAGTTATCGCTTTAGATGGAGTTACAGGAGAAGTATTATGGCAGAGATGGACTATTGCCAATGTGTTTTCCTTGTTTTGCAATATTGATGTAAATTTAGATGGGAACATAGATTGCGTTGTTGCTGGTGGTGGTGGGGTATGCATCTTATCCTTTACATACAAAAATGTTTTATTACACTTTTGTTATATTATTATTTAGCTTATTTCAGCGCTCAACGGAAAAACCGGCTCAATATTGTGGGAGTTCAAGGAATTGGAAGTAGAAACAAATTCTCCAATTTTAACTGACCTATATACTATAAGTGAAATAAGAGACCTAAATGCTGACGAAGTTCCTGACATTCTGGCAGTGCATGTTGAAGAGCGAGAAACGTCAAGGGCAGGGCACATCAAACTAATCTCTGGCAAATCAGGAAAAGTGATTAGGAGCATTCCCACCCCATTCCGCCAGGAAGTCTTTGTTCCTGTTCAAGTTCTCACTGATATTGATGGAACAGAGTATCTTCTTATCATTACTGGAGGGCAAAATACACCAGGAGGAGTATATAAAATTCGTCTTCATTCTGTTATGAAATATTTCAGCAATAAGGACTTCTATCCGATTCATCAAACAGAGTCTACTGGATTTATGGTTCCTGCAGTACTATCTGATTTAAATGATGATAACATTTCAGACATTGTAGTCTCTGCATTCAATACAACTGTATACGCTTTTGATGGAAAGAATGGATCAATTTTGTGGACATATATTTTTCCTACTTCTGAAAGCATTAGTTCAATAGTTCCAGGGCATTTCGATAGTGATAATGTCACCGATTTTATGGTAAAATACAATACAGGCTCTGGATTCCCAGTCTACTACTACTCTGAAACAACTATTTTGAGTGGAGCAACTGGAACACCGTTATTAGATGCAATGATGACCGACTCTGGGGGTCCCAATGGATTGCTGGGGGGAGTATCAATATCTCAAACTTTTGGAGGTGATATATTTTTGCACTGGCAGACACAATGCCGCGGAAAAGCTGATGCAAAGGATGCATACATATTCATACCAGGTATACCTTAGCAACAACGAAAGTTTTTGTATTTTAACATTTCCTACGATTTTGTAGACAGTGATATAATTTTGCAATCAAGAGCGGATACATGCATCCTTCGCTATAACACATCAACTGTCTTAAAACTTTATGCGATTACAAGACACATTGAGCCTCCAGGAGCAGTAATATTTAGTTCAGGTAAAATATTTGAGTTCCATTCGGGTTGATTAAGTCCCTTGTTTAATTATTATTGCAGATGACCTTGACATACGACTCAACCAAACGACTATTGTACAAACTCAGAAGAACACTGTGTCACCGATAAAGCATCCGAAAATTTTAAAAAACCTTGTTCCGAAGGATCAGCAAGTGACAACTAGTGAGAGTCAATCTCAGGAACACACAACAGTTCACTCAACTGATAAAAAGAGACCACAGATACCAAAAGTGCGACAAAGACTAAGGAGACCTATTCTTGATAGCAATTTGATGAATTCAGTACAGCAAGAAGTAGAGTCGGCTTATGATCCTGTTTTATTCCGACAATTTGCAAACTTGCCTCCTAAGGAATTTGTAAGTGTAGTAGAATAATATTTTTATGTCAGGTCTTGGCAGACCACTACTTGTGATTATCGTCCATTGTTTGTTAGGTCCTTCTCTATTAAATTATCGGTGTAATGCATCTGGTCCACACTTATCAAGTTCATCTATAAGGAAATGAGCTCAAACATTCTGGCACCTAACTCCTTCTTCTTCTTCGTAGCATTACGGGCCTTTGCTTCCTGCGAATAGCGCCCCCAACTGTCTCGGCCGCGTCCTGCAATTTTGAAATCCGAGCAGCAATAAACTGTCTTCGTCGACCGAGTCAGACCAGCGTTTCCTCGGTTTCCCCACTGGTCTCCGGCTATCAGTTCTCCCAACCAATACTTTTTGGGTATCCGTTATTCTTCCACACGATTTATGAGTCCAGCCCATTGCAGATTCCGCAGTCTAACAATCGTTGAGACCTCCAGTTCGTCAAAAATTTCATAGAGCTCATGGTTGTATCGAATTCGCCATTGGTCCCCCTTTAGCTTGGCTCCGATTATTTGCCTCAGGACTCGTCGCTCAAAGGCGTTCAATATATTTTCGGATGCTTGGATTAGCGTCCATATTTCACACCCGTAGCATAACACAGGTCTTTCCGGTGTATGTAGCTGGTCCTCAACATGGTCAAAACTGAATAAAACATTTTATTTGCAAGCTGTATTCTTCGGCGTATCTCGTCTCTTTCATTACTCGTCTTCGTTATTTTTGTGCCTAGATAAACAAATTCGCCAACGTTTTCGATACTGTATTCACCAATTTCCTTGACTGCGTCATGATCTTTGTTTTATTTTCATTGATTTGTATCCCTACTAGTTTTGCGTCGCAGTCGAGTTTCAGGAAATGTTCTTTGGCAGTTGTTAATGACCGTAACAAAATGTTGATGTTGTCTACATAGGCTACCACTTGGCTCGACTTGTAGAGTAATGTACCTCGTGTATCGACAGTCTTGGGTGAATTGCGCTAAGGGAAGTTGGACTGCGCACCTTATACTGGATGTGAGACCGTGGCTAAATCGAAGGCATGGTGAGACCGATTTCTATTTGACCCAGTTTTGAGTGGGCATGGGTATTTTCAGACTTACCTGCTCCCGATTGTCGGTATTACCCAGGATTTTTTTTTGGTTGGCATTTTTTTTTGTTGGGACTTTTTTGGTCGGGACTTTTTTTTTGGTTAGGACTTTTTTTTTGATTGGGACTTTTTTTAAGTCCCAACCAACAAAATAAGTCCCAACCAAAAATAAAGCATTGGGACTGGGACTGGGACTGGGACTGGGACTTTTTTTAAGTCCCAACTAATAAGAAAAGTCCAACCAAAGATAAAGTATTGGTTGGGGCTTTTTATTTTGGTTGGGACTTTTTTCAGTCCCAACCAGTAAAAAAAGGCAAAACCAAAAAAAGTATTGGTTGGGACTTTTTTTAAGCCCCAACCAATAAAAAAAGTCCCAACGAAAAATAGAGTATTGGTTGGGACGTTTTTTTGGTTGCGACTTATTTTAAGTCCCAACCAATAGAAGAAGTCCCGACCAAAGATAAAGTATTGGTTGGGGATTTTTATTTTGGTTGGGACTTTTTTGAAGTCCCAACCAATGAAAAAAGTCCCAACCAAAAATAAAGTATTAGTTGGCACTTTTTTTAGGTTGGGACTTCTTTTAAGTTTTTTTTGATTGGGACTTTTTTTAAGTCCCCACCAACAAAATAAGTCCCAACCAAAAATAAAGTATTGGGACTGGGACTGGGACTTTTTTTAAGTCCCAACTAATAAGAAAAGTCCCAACCAAAGATAAAGTATTGGTTGGGGCTTCTTATTTTGGTTGGGACTTTTTTTCAGTCCCAACCAGTAAAATAAAGGCAAAACCAAAAAAAGTATTGGATGGAACGTTTTTTAAATCCCAACCAATAAAAACAGTCCCAACGAAAAATAGAGTATTGGTTGGGACTTTTTTTTGGTTGGGACTTCTTTTAAGTCCCAACCAAAAACAAAGTATTGGTTGGGACTTTGTTTTTGGTTGGGACTTTTTTTCAGTCCTAACCAATAAAAAAAGTCCCAACAAAAAAAAATATTTTGGTTGAGACTTTTTTTATTGGTTTGGTCCTTTTTTAAGTCCCAAATAAAATAATAAGTCCCAACCATAAATGAAGTATTGGTTTGGACATTTATTTTTGGTTGTGACTTCTTTTAAGTCCCAACCGATAAAAAAAGTCTCAACCAAAGATAAAGTATTGGTTCGGACTTATTATTTTGGGTGGGACTTTTTTTAAGTCCCAACCAGAAATAAAGTATTGGTCGGGACTTTTTTTGGTTGGAACCAAGTGCCAAGCAAAAAAAAAGGTCCCAACCAAAAATAAAGTATTGGTTGAAACTTTTTTTTGGTAGAGACTTTTTTTCAGTCCCAACCAATAAAAAAAGTCCCAACCGAAAAAAAAGTATTGCTTGGGACTTTGTTTTGGTCGGGACTTTTTTTAAGTTCCAACCAATTAAAAAAAAGTTCCAACAAAAAAAGGTATTGGTTGGGACTTTTATTTTTGGCTGGGACTTTTTTGAAGTTCCAACCAACAAAAAAAGTCCCAACCAAAAATATGGTATTGGTTGGGACTTTTTTTTTGATTGTGATTTAAGTCCCAACCAATAAAATAAGTCCCAACCAAAAATAAAGTATTGGTTGGGACTTTTTTTGGTTGGGACTTATTTTCAGTCCCAACTAATAAAAAAAGTCCCAACAAAAATAAATATTGGATGGGACTTTTTTTTATTGGTTGGGTCCTTTTTTAAGTCCCAACCAATAAAATAAGTCCCAACAAAAAATGAAGTATTGGTTTGGACTTTTATTTTTGGTTGGGACTTCTTTTAAGTCCCAACCTATAAAAAAAGTCCCGACCAAAAATATAGTATTGGTTCGGACTTTTTATTTTGGTTGGGACTATTTTTAAGTCCCAACCAAAAATAAAGTATTGGTAGGGACTTTCTTTTTGATTGGAACTTGTTTTAAGTCCCAACCAATAAAATAAGTCCCAACCAAAAATAATGTATTGGGACTGGGACTTTTTTTAAGTCCCAACCAATAAAAAAAAGTCCGAACCAAAGATAAAGTATTGGTTGGGGCTTTTTATTTTTGTTGGGACTTTTTTTAAGTCCCAACCAATAAAAACATTGAAAAATAAATATTGGATGGGACTTTTTTTTATTGGTTGGGTCCTTTTTTAAGTCCCAACCAATAAAATAAGTCCCAACAAAAAATGAAGTATTGGTTTGGACTTTTATTTTTGGTTGGGACTTCTTTTAAGTCCCAACCTATAAAAAAAGTCCCGACCAAAAATATAGTATTGGTTCGGACTTTTTATTTTGGTTGGGACTATTTTTAAGTCCCAACCAAAAATAAAGTATTGGTAGGGACTTTCTTTTTGATTGGAACTTGTTTTAAGTCCCAACCAATAAAATAAGTCCCAACCAAAAATAATGTATTGGGACTGGGACTTTTTTTAAGTCCCAACCAATAAAAAAAAGTCCGAACCAAAGATAAAGTATTGGTTGGGGCTTTTTATTTTTGTTGGGACTTTTTTTAAGTCCCAACCAATAAAAACAGTCCCAACAAAAGAAAGTATTGGTTGGGACTTTTATTCTTGGCTGGGACTGTTTTGTAAGTCCCAACCAATAAAAAAAGTCCCAAACCAAAAGTAAAGTTTTGGTTGGGAGTTTTTTTTTTGATTGGGACTGTTTTTAAGTCCCAAGCAATAAGAAAAGTCCCAATCAAAGATAAAGTATCTGTTGGGACTTTTTATTTTGGTTGGGACTTATTTTAAGTCCCAACCAATAAAAAAATTCCTAACCAAAAAAATTATTGGTTGGGACTTTTTACGTTGGCTATAAATAAAATAAAGTTCCAACCAAAAAAATAAAGTATTGGTTGGGACTTTTTTTCGGTTGGGACTTTAACTAAGTCCCAGCCAATAAAAAATAACGTCAACCAAAATACAGTATTGGTTGGGACTTTTATTTTTGGTTGAGACTTTTGTTTAGTCCCAACTAATAAAAAAAGTCCCAACCAAAAACAAAGTATTGGTTGGGACTTTTATTTTCCGTTGGGAATTTTAAGTCCCAACCAAAAACAAACTATTGGTTGGATTTTTTATTTTCCGTTGGGACTTTTTTTCAAGTCCCAACCAACAAAATAAGTCCCAACCAAAAATAAAGTATTGGTTGGGACTTTTTGTTTTGGCTGGGACTTTTTTTAAGTCCCAACCAATGAAAAAAGTCCCAACCAAAGATAAAGTTTTGGTTGGGAGTTTTATTTTTGGTTGGGACTTCTTTTAAGTCCCAAGCAATAAGAAAAGTCCCAACCAAAGATAAAGTATTGTTTGGGCATTTTTACTTCGGTTGGGACTAATTTTTAAGTCCCAACTAATAAAAAAAGTCGCAACCAAAATAAAGTATTGGTTGGGACTTTTTTTTAGGTCCCAACCTATGAAAAAAGACCCAACCAAAAAAATACAGTATTGATTGGGACTTTTATTTTTGGTTGGGACTTTGTTTAAGTCCCAACCAATAAAATAAGTCCCAAACAAAAATAAAGTATTCGATGGGACTTTTATTTTTTTTGGAACTATTTTTAAGTCCCAACCAATAAAAAAGCTCCCAACCAAAAATAAAGTATTGGTTGGGACTTGTTTTTTTGGTTGGGACTTTTTTTTAGTCCCAATCAATAAAAAACCCCAACCAAAAATAAAGTTTTACTATGTCCCAACCAATAAAAAAAGTCCGAACCAAAAATAAAGTTTTACTAAGTCCCAACCAATAAAAAACGTCCCAACCAAAAATTCAGTATTGGTTTGGACTATTAGTTTTGGTTGGGACTTTTCTTAAGTCCCAATCAATGAAAATAGTCCCAACCAAAGATAAAGTATTGGTTGGGACTTTTTATTTTCGTTGGACTTTTTTTTAATTCCCAACCAATAAAAAAAGTCCCAACCAAAAATAAGGTATTGGTTGGGACTTGTTTTTTAGTGGGACTTTTTCATGTCCCAACCAATAAAATACGTCGCAACCAAAAATAAAGTATTGGTTGGGACTTTTATATTTGGATGGGACTTTTTTTAAGTCCCAACCAATAAAAAAAGTCCCAACCAAAAATAAAGTATTGATTGGGACTTTTTTTTTGGTTGGGACTTTTACTAAGTCCTAACCAATAAGTCCCAACCAAAAATAAAGTATTGGTTGGGTCTTTTTATTTTGGCTGGGATTTCTTTTAAGTCCCAACCAATAAAAAAATTCCCAACATAAAATAAAGTATTGGTTGGGCCTTTTTGTTTTAGTTATACCAACCAAAAAAAAAGTCCCAACCGATACTTTATTTATCGTTGGAACTTTTTTTTCTGGTTCGGACTTCTTTTAAGTCCCAACCAATAAAATAAGCCCCAACCAAAAATAAAGTATTGGTTGGGAATTTTTATTTTTGTTGGGACTTTTTTTAAGGCCCAACCAATAAAACAAGGCCCAACCAAAAACAAAGTATTGGCTGGGACTTTTATTTTCCGTTGGGAATTTTTATAAGTCCCAACCAATAAAATAAACCCAACCAAAGATAAAGTATTGGTTGGGACTGTTTATTTTGGTTGGGACTTTTTTTAAGGCTCAACCAATGAAATAAGTCCCAACCAAAAACAAAGTATTGGTTGGGACTTTTATTTTCCGTTGGGACTTTTTTTTAAGTCCCAACCAACAAAATAAGTCCCAACCAAAAATAAAGTATTGGTTGGGACTTTTAGTTTTGGTTGGGACTTATTTTCAGTCCCAACCAATGAAAAAAGTCCCAACCAAAGATAAAATATTGGTTGGGACTTATTTTTGGTTGGGAATTTTTTAAGTCCTAACCAATGAAAAAAGTCTAAACCAAAAATAAAGTTTTGGTTGGGAGTTTTAGTTTTGTTTTGGACTTTTAGTTTTAGTTGGGGTTTTTTTTAAGTCCCAAGCAATAAAAGAAGTCCCAGCAAAAGATAAAGTATTGTTTGGGAATTTTTATCTCGGTTGGGACTCATTTTTAAGTCCTAACCAATAAAAAAAGTCGCAACCAAAATAACGTATTGGTTGGGACTTTTTTTGGTTGGGACTTTTTTTAGGTCCCAACCAATAAAAAAAGACCCAACCAAAAAAATATTGGTTGGGACATTTTTTATTGGTTGGGACATTTGTTTAAGTCCCAACCAATAAAATAAGTCCCAAACAAAAATAAAGTATTGGTTGGGACTTTTATTTTTTTCGGGACTGTTTTTAAGTCCCAACCAATAAAAATAGTCCCAACCAAAAATAAAGTTTTGGTTGGGACCTGTTTTTTTGGTTGGGACGGTTTTTTAAGTCCCAATCAATAAAATAAGTCCCAACCAAAAATAAAGTTTTACTAAGTCCCAACCAATAAAAAAAGTCCCACACAAAAATTCAATATTGGTTTGGACTTTTATTTTTGGTTGGGACTTTTCTTAAGTCCCAATCAACAAAAATAGTCCCAACCAAAGATAAAGTATTGGTTGGGACTTTTTATTTTCGCTGGGATTTTTTTTAAATTCCCAACCAATAAAAAAAGTCCCAACCAAAAATAAAGTATTGGTTGGGACTTTTTTTTTGTAGTGGAAGTATTTTAAGTCCCAACCAATAAAATAAGTCCCAAACAAAAATAAAGTATTGGTTGGGACTTTTATTTTTGGATGGGATTTTTTTTTAAGTCCCAACCAATAAAAAAAGTCCCAACCAAAAATAAAGTATTGGTTGGGACTTTTTTTTTGGTTGGGACTTTTTTTTGGTTGGGCCTTTTACTGAGTCCTAATCAATAAAAACAGTCCCAACCAAAAATAAAGTATTGGTTGGGACTTTTTATTTTGGCTGGGACTTCTAATAAGTCCCAGCCAATAAAAAATTCCCAACCAAAAATAAAGTATTGGTTGGGACTTTTTGTTTTAGTTGGGACTTTTTTTAGGTCCCAACCAATAAAACAAGTCCCAACCAAAAATAAAGTATTGGTTGAGACTTTTTTTTTGGTTGGGACTTTTAATAAGTCCTAACCAATAAAAAAAGTCCCAACCAAAAATAAAGGATTGGTTGGGACTTTTTATTTTGGCTGGGAATTCTTTTAAGTCCCAACCTATAAAAAAAGTCCCGACCAAAAACAAAGTATTGGTAGGAACTTTTTATTTTAGTTGGGACTTTTTTTAAGTCCCTACTAATAAAAAAAATCCTAACCAAAGATAAAGTATTGGTTGGGCCTTCTTATTTGGTTGGGACTTTTTTTAAGTCCTAGCCAATAAAATAAGTTCCAACCAAAAATATTGTATTGTTTGGGACTGTTTGTTTTTTGGTTGGGACATTTTTTAAGTCCCAACCAATAAAAAAAAGTCCCAACCAAAAATAAAGTATTGGTTGGGACTTTTGTTTTATGGTTGGGACTTTTTTATAAGTCCCAACCAATAAAAAGAGTTCCAACCGAAAATGAATTATTGGTTGGGGCTTTGTTTTTTGGTTGGGTTTTTTTTCAAGTCCCAACCAATAAAAAAATCCCAACCAAAAATAAAGTATTGGTTGAGACTCTTATTTTTGGTTGGGACTTTTACTAAGTCCCATCCAATAAAAAAAGTCCCAACCAAAAATAAAGCATTTGTTGGGACTTTTTATTTCGGCTGGGACTTCTATTAAGTCCCAACTAATAAAAAAAGTCCAACCAAAAATAAAGTATTGGTATGAGACTTAAAAAAAGTCCCAACCAATAAAAAAAGTCCCGACCAATAAAAAGAGTCCCTACCAAAAATGAATTATTGGTTGGGGCTTTATTTTTTTTTGGGACTTTTTTTAAGTCCCAACCAATAAAAAGGGTCCGAACCAAGAATAAAGTATTGGTTGAGACTGTTTCTTTTGGTTGGGACTTCTACTAAGTCCCAACTAATAAAAAAAATCCCAACCAAAAATAAAGTATTGGTTGGGACTTTTTATTTTGGCTGGGACTTCTATTAAGTCCCAACTAATAAAAAAAGTCGCAACCAAAACAAAGTATTGGTATGGACTTATTTATTTGGTTGGGACTTTTTTTAAGTCCCAACCAATGAAAAAAGTCCCAAACAAAAAAAAAGTATTGGTTGGGAAATTTTTTTTTGGTTGGGACTTTTACTAAGTCTAAGATGAAGTATGTTCACGTAAAATGTATTGGTTGGCACATCTGTTTTTTAATTGGGACTTTTTGTAAGTCCCATCCAATAAAATAAGTCGCAAAAATAAATATTTATTAGGACTGTTTTTTATGGTTGGGACTTTATTTTTTAGTCCCAACCAATAAAAAAAAGGCCCAACCAAAAGAAAGTTTCAACCAATAAAATAAGTCCCATCATCAGCACTGGCTGAACTCATTATAGGCCAACCTCCTTTCTGGAAAATGCTTGCCGTTTCGATACCTAAACCCAGTGCTTCAGCCATTTTGGCAGTAATTAGCATCATGTGGCAGCACATCTTTGTCGCCTCACTCCACTTTTTTCTGCTATAATCTATTCTATTAGTTCAAGATCTTTCAGAGTACTCTCGTCACTTTAAGGATGCCCTTCTAGCAGGAGCACTCTCCTGCTACTTTGACTCGTTTCGTCCTTCTTTAATGTTTTGATTGCTTGTGTAGTTTGTTGTTTATCGAATTTTTGTTAACATAATTAAAAATGTCTTAAAGTATGCAAGTCAAGGAAAAATATAACGCTTCCTAATTTCTAGAAAGATGAATACGAACTTGAAGGTAATCCAGAAGAGTATGAACCAATTTATAATGACGATCCACAACGCCCGATACATTTTCGTAGCAAGTACCCAATAAATAGAGATGTGCGCAGTGAGAGTGCTGAAATTGAGGACAAAATGTCAAATACTATTGCCAATACGAGTAAAACGATTAAAAGAACCACTCCAGGAGAACCCTACAATCTATGGGATCTTGAATTGGAAAAGGAAGAACAGGAAGCGGTTAAGGAAGCTCGCAAGAATGATTACGTCCTACGCGATAGCCGCGCTACTGATGAAGAAAAGAATAATATCTTGCCATCTATTTCCTCAACTGGTACTCTCATTGAACCACTTAATAAAACCGCCAATAGCTCTATTGACTTTGTATTTGTATTGAACGTTCGAGAATCGGAGTTATATCCTCCGCTGCTACTACCAGAAGACGTGCATTGTTTAGACGAAAAATTGAGTAGCTACGGAAGTGAGTACCATAAGCTATTAATATACACTAACTCTATAACATTTCATATTGTACTATACTTCAGGACTATCAAAAGAGGAACTGGATTCATTGCAAAAGCAATATCTTAAGCAATGTCTTCGTTCACGACTAGTCAACTTGGAGCCGGCTGTGCCACGTTTTGAATCACAAATGGTTGTTACGAGGATATCAATATCCTGTAAGTGTCGCGATTTACAGAAAGATGAAGTATGTTCACGTATTGAACGTATTGATAAACAAAAATGGACTGAATTCATGGGCAATAGTGGAAGTGGTATATATTAGGATAGAAAGAAATTGATAAAGAGTATATATTTTATTCATAAGCTAAATCAAATTTTATAAATACTTATCAATACTTTTAATTTATTGCCAAAAAATGTACCTTCGTATGTACTTGTATATGTCTTTCAACTATTGCGTTTTCTTCAAACTAACGGCATAATCATATGAAAATAAAATCCTGTAAATTTATAAAATCTGTACAAAATAGATTAGGTTATAAATATGACTTTATCAATAAAATTCTAAACTACTTATTTTGAAGTTTTTTCGTTATTATTTAAGTCGAAAATTTTGCCCATTGAACATAAATGACATGCATACACTTAATACAGGGTTTTCCAATCAGAGATTTTATTTTGATATTAAAAGAAAAATACCATTTTTTAATATAAATGATCGGATGTTTATTTCATTGTAAAGAAGAAGGTATGCCATAATAGTGAAAAATAACATCAAGCAAATAACTACCACTACCACGCTTACAGGACCATATCCTTTTCATGAAATTTTCCATAACCAAGTCGCAAAGTGGCTACCCTATGTCCTCGATAGCCTCACGAATTCCATCTTAGAAGTCTTAAATCGACGCTGGGCTGTTGGCGTAGAACTTCTCTTTCACGAGGCCCCAAAGGAAAAAGCCGCAAGGTGTGGCCAATTGTGATCACCTCTTCGAGAGATAACATGGTCCGGAAACTTTTCCCGTAAAAGATCAATGGTTTCGTTGCTTGTGTGGCACGTAGTGCCGTCTTGTTGAAAGTAAACGTTATCCAGATCAATACCATCCAATTCCGGCCATAAAAAATCATTAATCATCCCTCAATAGCGCAATCCATTCACCGTAACTGTTGCTCCAGCCTCATTTTCGAAAAAGTAAGGTCCAATGACTCCGTCGGATCATAAACCGCACCAAACAGTCACACGTTGAGCATGAAGAGGCTTTTTAACAATAACTCTTGGGTTTTCTGAGCCCCAAATGCGACAATTTTGCTTGTTGACGAAGCGACCGAGGAGGAAATGGGCCTCATCACTCAAGATGATTTTTCGATAGAATTCCGGATCGTTTTCATGCATTTCAAGGACCCAATCAGCAAAGACACGACGTTGTTGATAATCGACTGGCTTGAGTTCTTGCGGCTGAACTTTATAAGCCTTAAGACCTAAATTTTTATGCAAAATACGGTGTAATGACGTTTGTGGAATGCCTAATTCCAAAGAACGACGAGAAATGGGCAAACCTGGGTTTTCTTCAACACTTTCGGCTACAGCAGCAATATTCTCGGCTATTCTTGAGTGACGTGCACGGGTTTTATTCTTCACATCACTAAATTGTCCCAACAGCCCGAATTTTTCCACCAAATTTCTGTATTGAGGTCCGACAAGGTGCTTCACGACGACCCAAAAATGTTCGAGTTTTACGAACAGTCTCTGCCAAATGATCACCATTTTTATAGTGAATTTTAATAATTTCAATGCGTTGTTGAAGCGTGTATCGTTCCAATTTTATTAATGGCGTAGCTTTTACTTGTCAAAATAACACCTCTTATTGGAAAATCAAATGTTCTGTGGAAGTTTTGTAGTAATTGAGCAGCCCGCCTAGGCAAACTGCTCGAGGGACCTTCACGAAAAGAAACCATTTCATAATAATAATAACGCACTAAGTGTGGGACAATTTAATACGCAACTTAATATTAATAGTACTAACCCGAAATAAATACTGCCATTATCACCGCTACCAGTATCGATGATAAGTTTATCCAACCCCTACTCAATGAGCATACAAAAAAGTTTCAATTAACTAACAATAATGTTGAGATCACAAATTTACTTGTCCCAGTTAGTTTTAAAAGCGGACATAATAAACCCGGAATTGAATTTTTAAATTAGTTCATCGTTAACGAAAATAAATAAATAGCTATGTGACCAAACAAATTGAGAATGGCAACACTAGCGCTATGCGGATGTGGGAAGTAATTGCAACATTCCACTTGCAACCGAATCCACCGTTACCGCCAAGGCGAGAAATCGAGCGAGTGGATGAAGAAGATAATTCGTCGAGTTGAACGGGAAATGGGGTGGGGACTTGATCCCGTACCGGCGGTGTAGTCGTATGAAGATATTGCGGGCGAAACGAAAAAAGTAAGTATATAGTATGGAGATGAGTTTTTAAGTGTTTTCCAGTTTGGAATGAATGAAGTGCAACCCTGATAAATGAAATATTGTGCAAAAACTGTTCACTCGAAGGATACAAGTGAAGTTTGATGTAATTTAATTGCAGTCTTTGGAAGTTTACGTATGCTACTTTCTTTTCCAAAAGTATCTTCGATCCCATGTCCTGCTGCTCTTTGAAGAGATGAAAATCGTCCATTCATGTGCCGAAACGATTTCGTTAGCATTTAAAAATTCCCAAAATTTTCTGTGAAATCTGGCTCACACCAGTGTCCTCGTTGTTTATTGAATATTTATATTTAAACTTCACTGGCTTTAATGCCAAAATCTTGAAACCAAGTGAGCGTTGTCGCAGTATGCACAGTAGTTGTCGGCATTTGTCTCAGTGCCGCGCATATCTGATCGTCGTTTTGGCATAGTTTTCTTTGTGCGAAGAAGCACATCCTTATCGTTCCATTGCGCAAACGTTTAAAAAGTATTCCCATAACAAGTGCGCGCCGTGCTCTACATTGTTCCATTGTGCTTGCTAGTTCGTTGACACGAGATTAAGTAGCAAAGCAGTCATTTGTCCCGTCTTGTTTATATAATCTGTAAGTTTGAAGTTCGCGCAAAAAAGCCAAAGGTGCAGTATGTGCAGAAAGTGTCAGTCGCACAGTCAATGAGACCAATTGCAATTAGGACACTTGAATCAATTGTTTGGATCGTTTTTGAATGAATTTTAAGCATTAAATACACAAAGCAGCGAAAATTTCATAACAGCGCTTTCTTCCCAGTAAAAGTCTAATTTGTTGTGGAAAAAGAAACACAATTTTTTTAAAAAACTTACCACTGGTATCCCTGCCTGCGAAGGGGGAAAGAGAAATGGAAAGAGAATCACTTAAATACCTATCATTATATTTTGTTTTTGTGAGAGTTGTTTTATAGTTTGCCACTGATGGCGACCTTTGTAATTTAACACTATTTTCTTTCAGATATATTATAACATTTTTAGGAGAAAGATGCCCATCAAAAGAGCCCCAGAGAGGAGACAACTTCACTCGGACACAGGACCGATACTTCTGTGTTCAATATGTCATGAGGACATGGACGAGTTATCCAGCCAGACGTTGCTTTGTGGTCATCGTCTTCTCTAAATATGTATGGGTCAGTCACGCAAATATCGTCAACATGCCCTCTCTGCCGATAATCCCTAGAAGAAACACCCACCAAGTCAAGGCAGAGCCAGCCCCCCATCGCTTGTGGAGCAGTACCTAAAAGCGGGGTCAGCCAATCGAATCCACTGGTTAGACTCAGCGGCATGCATGAAGCAGGAGCGCTAAAACCAGCCAGACATACGATTCAATCCTCATCATCGGCTTCCGAAACGGCCCAGCTCCTGGTCGTCATGCAGACGATGGCTGCCAGTATGGAGTAAATGATGAAGCAATTGGAAAAGCTAGCTGTCCCAAAACCACCGGTCCAGCCTCCTATCCTACTGTCAAGGGTAGACAATGCGGAGACCTCAGAGCTACCTCTAACACTAGCTAGTGATCCAGCACCTCATAGGCTCAGAGGAGTGATGAACCCTATTGCCCCAAAATATAGGCCCCGAGTAAGAGTTTCAACATAACACCTGCACCACCGGAATAACACGCATACCTAGAGGCCTGGTCGACAGTTATTTGAACAGACGGATCCTATCCTTCGCTCAATTCCTTGGTATACCTGGGATTTCCCGCCATCAACTCAGTCAGAAACTCGTCGAATGGGAAGGTCCACGCATCAAATTGAAACAGTATTACGACTAGCCAGCTGCGAACGTAACCGTTTCCAGGGCGTTTTTTAATCATCTAAAGTGGCACACGTCATAGCTAGCTGGAAGTTTGTATTTTTGGGCCAGGACGACCCTGCAACCATAGAAGCCTTCTTACAAAGGGTAGAAAACATGACGTCGATGACCCTGGAAGGAAACATGTTGCCAGATGCGCCCTAATGCTATTCACAGGAAGAGCTCTCCAATGGTTCTTGCGTTTCGTTGCCACATTTCCAACATACAATTGGGAGACTTTGCGGCATGCCGCATTGCGCGAACTCTTACCAGTAGAGAGCGATGACATATTGAAACAAAGGCTACTGCAACTGGCTCAGGAGAAAATAAACGACTACTACAAAGCTCTATGTTGCTTGTTAGAACCATTACTGAGCCCCATGTCGGAGACAGAGTTCTTAAGTCTCTTTGGGATGAAATCAAGCTGCAGTTACGAGAACGATTAGTCTTTGCTCCTCGCCACAATGTATATGCACTTTGCGCTTCAGCAAAGAAGCTAGAAGCCATGCAATACTCCCAGCGATCCACACCCCAAAGCAAATTTTTTAACCGTTGGGAGCAACCAGAACGACGCATAGTGGCTGAGCTCGAACACAACGTGCTTACCCTACCCACGCTACCTTGTCTCGAACAGCGTTTCGGAGACCTTATCTCCACCACACATGGACCTGAACAAGGCCCATCATTCAAAAATCCATGAACTGGCACCTAAACACGGCTCACCATGTGTTGGAACTGCTGGTAGACGTGATATCGCTGCACCAAACGCCAGGCAAAGGCGAGCATCTTTTGTTTCGGTTGTGGTAAGCCAGATACATATGCACCAAATCACATCAATTGCAAGAAGCCAAAAAACTTGTAAGTTAGTGCTCAGGACAGCCAGTAGCACTCGAGACAGACCCAGAAATGGAACGTCACTCCGTCCCGTCTACTGACAGTTCCACTACGACGATCCTTGTGTCAGAAAACACACTAGATACAACCACACAGATACCTCTGCTAGTCCATGATACTGCAGATGATAAATCTCTTCCTGAGGCCTATCTAAACACATTTTTGAAGCGACCACCTCAAGCACTGTCTGAAGAATCCCGACAGTCACTAACTTGTGCATTGAAATAATATCACATTTGGCTGCAGGAATATCTTGGGGCATGAGAGCGGATTTTTGCTTCAGAAACCAAAACAAGACAAAATGATCAACTCGCCGTTGGAGCTGCTTCCGCAAGAGAGTGCGCATCTGCCGCCAAATGCTGATCGTATACATCGTTTCGGGGGTTTCCGAGAATGACACCAGACCTTACGCACCAATGAAATTGTCGCGTGAAATCGCTGTCGCGTCAATTGGCACGGGTGCACGTATTGGCTGCCTTGCCTTGAGCCTCGGTTCAAAGGTACTACATCAACACCCTACGTTGGTAAAACCTTGGCATCAGTACAGCTGACGGCACTAAACGTTCCGTCAAGGGTAGATTGATAACACCTGTCACGTTTAGAGGTCAAACTAAGGATATGACATTTTTCATAATCACAACCCCGCTAATCGGATATTCCAATGGTGTATGCGTGATGACTTTCGCAAGCCAGTGTAAAGGGGGAGGGAAGGGTTAAAGTGAAGTGGAACTGGATGTGAAGCATTCCTAGTCGTAGAATGTGAATCTGAAAGGAAAGCGAAGCGGAAGCCTGAGTAGTTGGAGATCTCGTTGATATAGCAGAACCGATGTACCGGAGGAGCAGAAGTACTGAAGTATCGAGTGTACTGATGTATGGAAGGACCGAAGGAGTAGATGGCCGGAAGGTGAAGTGGAACTGAGCGAAAGGAGTAGTGAAACTAAAAGCGAAGGGAAGCGGAGACCCGAAGGTGTGTTGGCTGATGGGAGAAGTGAAACTGGACGAACGGCGAGGCCTAGTAGAAAGGGGAAGCGATGTACCTTGAGGCATGTTGGGTGCATGATGGCTGAAGGGAGAAGTTGAACCGAGTGAAAGGAGTAGTGGACTTAGTAGCGAGTGGAAGCAGAGACCTGGAGGCGCGGTGGATGAAGGAAGAAGTAGAACTAAGCGAAAAGGTGTAGTGACCCCAGTAGCGAAGTGAAGCGGAGACCTGAGACGTGTTGGCTGATGGGAGAAGTGGAACCGGATGAACGGCGAGACCCAGTAGAAAGGGAAGTAATGTACCTTGAGGCATGTTGGGTGGTGTATGGTGACCAAAGGAAGAACTTGAACCGAGCGAAAGGAGTAGTGAACCTAGTAGTGCGGGGAAGCAAATACCTGGAGGTGAGGTGGCTGAAGGAAGAAGTGGAACTGAACGAAAGGAGTAGTGACCCTAGAAGTGCCCCTAGTAGGGAAGCGGAGACCTGAGGCGTATTGGCTGATGGGAGAAGTGGAACTGGACGAACAGCGTAGCCTAGTAGAAAGAGGAAGCGATGTACTTTGAGGCATGTTGGGTGGTGTAAGGTGACTGAAGGGAGAAGTTGAACCGAGCGAAAAGAGCTAAAACCTAGTAGCGAGGGGAAGCAGAGACCTGGAGGTGAGGTGACTTAAGGGAGAAATGAAACTGAACGAACGGTATAAGCTTAGTAGGGAGGTGAAGTGAAGAACCTGGAGGCTTGAACGTGTTTGGTCATGTTGCGTAAAGAGCAAAATTAAAGAGAGGGTCGAGAAGTATAGACCGCGAATACTTTTCTCGGCCCTAAACTATAAGATGCTTGTCAGATCGTATTCTTCTTCTTCGTAGGGCTACAGCATCGCTCTGGCCTTTGCTTCCTGCAACAAGCACCTGTAGCTATCTCAGTCCATCAACCGCATCCTCCAATTTTGAAATCCGAGCAGCGATGAACTGTCTTCGTCGACCGAGTCCGACCAGTGTTTCCTTGGTTTCCCCACTGGCCTTTGCCCTTCTGTTCTCCCAACGAATACCTTTTTGAATATCCACTGCTCATACATACGATTCACGTGGCTAGCCCATTGCAAATTTTGGAGTATTACAATCGTTGAGACCTTTGGCTCATCAAAAATTTCATAAAACTCATGGTCGTATCGAATTCGCCATTGGTTTCCGTCTCGCTTTGCTCCGATTATTCACCTCAGGACTCGTCTCTTGAAGTAGTTCAATATGTTTGCGGACGCTTAGATTAGGGTCAATATTTCACACCTATCACATAGCACAGGTTTGTTTACTTGGAGCTTTGTTTTCCTGTGCATACAGCTGGTCTTCATGATCATCAAAACTGAATAAAATATTTTGTTTGTAAGCTGCATTCTTCGGCATATTTCGTCTCTATCATTACCAGTACTTGGTATTTTTTGCACGTAAATACACAAATCCGGCCAAATTTTCCATGTTTGCCAAATGTGATATTTTGTGTATTTGAGGAATTTTTCTTCGACTGTGTCTTGAGCTTTGTCTTATTCTCATTGATCTGTAGCTTTCTAGTACTAGTAGATTCTTTGGTGGTTATTAAAGACCGTGAGAAAATGTTAATGTCATTCGTATAGGCCACCACTTGGCTCGACTTGAATTATAACGTACTTCTTTTATCGACACATAGTTTTCTTATGACATATCCAAGAGCCGAACTGAATAGCGAGAGGGCCAGCCCTTCATCTTGCTTCAGTCCGATCTTTGTGTGACTCAGCTTTTGACCGGGCATGGGTGTTTTCAGTCTTACCTGCACAAGATTGGAAAGTCACAGTCCCCCGATTGTCGGTTGTGCCCAGGAGAGGGAGACAATGCCTGCAAATTTTTTGCGTGGAAAAAATGGAACAGGCTTTGA
Source organism: Odontomyia ornata (assembly GCA_963969285.1). Lineage (NCBI taxonomy): Eukaryota > Metazoa > Arthropoda > Insecta > Diptera > Stratiomyidae > Odontomyia > Odontomyia ornata. Next base: position 40,589,574 of record OZ017738.1, on the reverse strand, counting down.
CGGGACCTCTGCAGAGAGACGGGAGAGCTTACCTCAGATAGTATAGACGCGGTAATGCTTGAATCTGTTGACAAATGGAACCAGGTGGCACATTAGATTTGGGCAGTCCTAAATGATAAAAGGGACTCACAGCAGCTGGGGGCGTTGGGGCGGGGGATAACTTGTCTAACAATTCCTCTTCCCCTCTCCCCTCCCGCTAGAAAAGGGATCCCTCAGCTTGAAGGCGCCTCACGGCTTTAACAAACGAGACCTGGCTCGAATCAATGTGTCAAATAGTTCCAGGCTGGACTCTCGGATTGACAGGGGATATGTTTAGTGGCTAGTCCAGTCGCTTGTGTCCCACACTCTCTGCGTAAATGAGATTGAGCTCATAATCACAATCTAAAAATTATCATGCGAGAACGACCGGATCATTTGAAAGGGGAAAGTTCACGCTAAAGTCCGTTAAATGAAACAAAAGAAACAAAGGATAAGTACTGCTGGATTTGATGGGCTCACTCTCATTTTCTTTTTGTCGGTTGGAATGATTGGAGTTTGATTTAATTGATTGATCGGAGTTGAATTTATTGGTTTAAAGACGAAAGGGTCACGGTGTGATCGTTTAAGCAATTCATCAAGAAACAGATTAGACTGAAAGGCGAGAATTGCATCAACCTCACAGGAAAAAATTGGCGATCGGGGTTTAAATGTCGAAGGGGCCCTCACCTTAGGTAATAGCGCAGGTTTAGCTCAGGTAAAGGAATTCCTACAATTTGTTCAATTTTTTTTTTTGCTTCTACAATCGTTTAAATAATTGATCAACATTCTTATTCTCTTAACTGAATGTAATATAAAGTGAATTTGTTGTGAATACATCGAATACAACTGGTTAAAATAAATTTTTAAATACAAAGTATTTTCTTTTGAACAGGATTAGATAATGGGTGTGTAAGTGAAAGTGACTTGCATTTGTCAGCTTCCATTAGTTTCCCTGTTTAAGAAGGCATTCATAGTGAACGTGTGCTAGCAAAGAAGTATTGCTTGGTTCTTCTAAGATTTGATTTGTTAAAGTAGATACACGGAGTGAGCGTTTCCAGGCGAGAAAGTGCCGCTTAGTTCGTAAGAGGATAACATTAAGAGTGAACAGAGTTTTCTTTGTATCCTGATTTGTAGGTAGGGAGCAGACTTATTCACAGGGTTTGTACGTCAAATAGACAAGAGCCGATAGGGATAAGGAGGAATCATGTGGTGCTCATGACCCATCTGCGCGGGTTAGTCTGAGCTCCTTATCGTTGTTGCTCGCAGTGTTTGCCGGGGTCATTACATTCATACGGGCATAGAAGTCGCATCAAAGTGACTAGTAAGAATATAAAGAATAGAATAGGAAATAATTGAACTCAAAGTTCAGACCGCTGCCCTCTGACAACCAAGAAAACAGTGACTAAACTAACAGTGTATTCAATGAGTCCGTAGGATGATACATACAAGTATATGCTGTTATTAGAATATTTTCCATATGATTTTTTATTAGTACTAACCTTCAAACGATACGTGTATAAATTTTACGACTATCGGACTATTAATTCGTGAGTTATAGCATTTTGGAAAAGAGTAAATTTCGAGTTTTGATAAAGCATTGCTTTTTGATGCAAAAAAAACATATATAGTGGAAGCCAAACAATGGCTTGATAAAGATTATCCGGACTCTGCTCCGTCGAAACAAATGGTAGAGACATGGGTTGCTGAATTTAAACGTGTTCGTACCAGCACAAATGATGCAGAGCACAGTAGATGCCCAAATGAGGCTGTCATTTCTGAAAACATCAAACAATCCACAAATTGGTTACGAACGATCGCAAATTGAAGGTGCACGGTGCTAGTTGACATTGTAAAGATATCAGATGGTAGTGTTTTTACAATTCTACACAACATTTGGGTATGCGAACGCTCTGTGCAAAGTGGGTGCCGCGTGAGCTCACAGTCGACCAAAAATAACAACGCATTGATGCTTCAGAGGAGTGTTTGGCGCTGTTAAGCCGCAATAAAATCAAATCCTCTTGCCAAAATGTGACAATGGGTGAAATATGGCTTCACTATTACACACCAGAATCCAAAAGACAGTCAGCTGAGTTGACAGCAGTCAATGAACCAATTCCAAAGCGAGCAAAGACGCAACGGCTGGCCAATTAGGTGATGGTGTCTCTATTTTAGGATGCGAACGGAATAATATTCATCAACTATCTCCCAAAATGAACCATCATCAATAGCAACTATTATTGTGCCACTTTGGATCGATTGAAGTCTGAAATCGCAAAGAAACGGCCGCTTTTGCAAAAGAAAAAAGTGTTATTTCACCAAGACAATGCACCGTGTCACAAATCGATGTAAACAATGGCCAAATTGAATTAATTGGGCTTCGAATTGCATACCCATATTCTCCAGATTTAGACCCCAGTGACTTTTTCCTGTTTTCAGATCTCAAGAGATTCCTCGCTGGAAAGAAATTAATTTAATGATGAAGTAACCGCTGAAACTAAGGCCTATTTTGATGAGAAAGAGAAATCGTATTATAAAAGTGGCATCGAAAAGTTTGAAAATAGCTACACTCGTTGAATCACCCACGAAGGCAATTATGTTGCATAATAAAATCGAGTTTTGTCATTTTGTTACATATCCCTTTGTTATTTTGTTACATATCCTACGGACTTATTGAATGACCTATTATCTTGGTTATTATGAAATAATTGAATTATATCCAAAGCCTTACTGCAGTTTAACAAGTCATGTACCAGAGATTTTCTTATAATGGTGTTCTCCAGACTTTAGCAGAATATTTATTCATCCGTTGAAATAATTTACTCATATAAGAATCGGGCAGTCATTAAAATTTCTTTATTCTTCGCTCCAAAGTAAATTGGTTACTTCATGACTTGCAGTTGCTTAGCGGTTCTTATCTCTTAGGAGCAAGTTTCATAGTTAAAAGTATTAAATTTAATTTTTGTTTGTGGCAAAAATTTATTTACAAATTTCATAATATGAAATTCCCTTATAAAACATCGTAGATCATTCTGAATTGCTTCTGGCATCCATATTATATGCAAACCCAATAACCGTTAGATTTATTACATCTATACCTCAAAATAATAACTAAATGGGTTATTGTGAATTGTCCTAATTTCTGTGAATGTCAACGTCAAATCCGTCAGCTGTCACCGTCTTACACGCCGGACGTGTTGCCTTAAGTTTTCCTAATATCGTTCAATAACTATCATTCATGGTTTGCATTTAATCACAGATTTCTGATTACAAGTCAAGATGGGCATTTTGGATAAAATTTCTGAAATCGAAAAGGAAATCTCTCGTACCCAGAAGAATAAAGGTAGACAATTCAACTTAATTTTAAGATTTACTTTAAACAGAGTTTTTCAGCTACTGAGTACCATTTGGGGCTTCTTAAGGCGAAACTCGCAAAATATCGTTCGCAGCTGTTAGAACCAAGTAAAAAAGGGGAGAAAGGAGACGGCTTCGATGTACTCAAAAGCGGCGATGCCCGTGTAGCTCTTATCGGTTTTCCATCCGTGGGAAAATCTACTTTGCTTTCAACTTTGACTAAAACAGAATCAGAAGCTGCCAACTATGAATTCACAACATTGACTTGTATCCCTGGCGTAATTGATTACAAAGGTGCAAACATTCAATTGCTCGATTTGCCTGGAATCATTGAAGGTGCCGCTCAAGTAAGTCCGAGGAAATGAATGAGGTTCAATGATGTCAATCTTTGTTTTTTTTTGTCCTGAACTTAATTTTCAAGTAAATTAACTCCCTTAAAGTAAACCTATTGTGCTTAACAACAATTTCAAACTTTGTTCTCAGCTTTAACAGAAACATTGTTATCGTTTTTATGCTTAATTTTGTTTGAATCGTCTTATCGATCTTAATTTTTTCGCATCGCAGGGGAAAGGTCGTGGTAGACAGGTAATTGCAGTAGCTCGGACAGCTGATTTGGTTCTTATGATGTTGGATGCCACCAAACCCAACGTCCATCGTGATCTTCTAGAGCGTGAATTGGAGTCTGTTGGAATTCGGTTGAACAAGCGCAAACCGAATATTTACTTCAAAGTCAAGAAAGGTGGCGGACTTAGTTTCAATTCCACATGTACGCTGTCGCGATGCAACGAGAAAATGGTCCAAACCATTCTCCACTCCTTTAAAATATTCAATGCTGAAGTCCTGTTCCGCGAAGATTGTACCGAAGACGAGTTCATCGATGTTGTTACTGCAAATCGGGTTTATCTACCATGCATTTATGTCTATAATAAAATCGATCAAATCTCCATCGAGGAAGTAGATCGACTAGCTCGACAACCTCATACTGTGGTCGTTAGTTGCAACATGCATTTGAATTTAGACTATCTACTGGAAACGCTTTGGGAATATCTTCAGTTGATTCGGGTTTACACGAAAAAACCCGGAGCACCGCCAGATTTTGATGATTGCTTGATTTTAAGAAAGGTAATAATTCATTTAGAGGTGTATTCAGGCGAAATTATCGACACAATCCTTTTCAGGGTGTTTCCGTCGAACACGTTTGTCACGCTATCCATCGAACGCTAGCAGCGCAATTTAAATATGCCTTAGTCTGGGGAACATCGACAAAATATTCGCCGCAACGCGTTGGAATAAGTCACATTATGCATGACGAGGATGTTATTCAAGTTGTTAAAAAGTAAAATGCGTAAGGAAGGATTAGAATAATGAAATGCTGCACATCGTGAACGCTAGCTTGCGAATTCAATTTGTAGGAACATCATTGATTGTAATTATTTGTATTCTGGCCGTTTCTAATTAAATACATAACTCAAAACTGTAACTATCATACAATAATGGGTTGTTGCTTAATTTACCTTTAGGCTGCAGTATTTTGATTCATACGTTTCCGTCGCCTGGCTGAAAACTCGTTTTCTATTGGGTTGGTCGATAATTTAAGTCGTTCTTTCTCAGATGACGTGAACTGCATATTTCACGTAGTAGTGATTGCATGGGTTATATTATTTTATACTATTTTAAATATTAGACACTCTGCAGCCAAAAACTGAGCGTCATTAGTAAACAACAAGTTGGTTAAAATAAACTTGAAAATGGACAATCAAAGAGAGCATTATCGGCATATTTTATCGTTTTACTGCCGAAAGGACAAAAATGCGGTGCAAGCTCGACAGAAATTGTGTGAAGTTGATGGTGAGGATTGCTTAATGAACGCCAGTGTCGGCGTTGGTTTTCTCGCTTTCGTTCCAGAAATTTTAATGTCCGAGATTCACCACATACTGGTCGTTAACTACTACTGATGACGATAAAATAAAGGTGTAAATCGAAACTAACCGGCGTATGACAATTCGAGAGATAGTAGAGAAGTTCCGCTGACTTGCACTTATAACAGCTCAGTTACGTAAGCAAGTTGGATGCTTGGGTTGCTCACGAATTAAAGCAAATCCACTTCACCAAACGCATTAATATACGCGACTTTTTGCTGAATCGTAACCAAAACGACCCATTTCTAAAAAGAATCATAACGGGCGATGAAAAATGGATTGTTTACGATAAAGTGGTCCGAAAACAATCATGGACCAAGCAATATGAGCCCACACAATCGACATCCAAAGCCAATATTCACCAAAAGAAGATTGTGCTTCTGTATGGTGGGATTACAAGGATATAGTCTACTTTGAGCTGCTTCCAAGAAACCAAACTATTTGATTCGAATGTCTACTGTCGTCAAGTATCGAAATCAACGAAGAAATCTAGAAAAATGCCCTGACCTGGTCAATCGCAAAGGCGCGATGTTCCACCTTGATAACGCCAGACCCCACACCTCTTTGATTACCCATCAAAAATTAATGGAGCTCAATTGAAAACTAATGCCGCATCCACCCTATAGCCCTGACTTATTACTACTTTGTTTCGCTCCTTTCAAAACCATTTGAATGGTAAAACTTTGGATTCCAATTAGGCTGTTAAAAATGAGTTGGACCAGTTCTTCGCTTCATAAAACCAAGGCTTTTTCGAACATGGAGTTTTTCAACTTACTGAAAGATGGCAAAAGGTCATCCAACAAAATGGTCAATAGGGGAATGTGGTTACCCTTCGTACGTTTTTATCTAGTTTATATACCTAAGTGTAACAAATATATTGTAGTTTGTTACAATACATTCCGAAACTATTATGTCAAAAGGTTAAAGAGTTATAGTCATTTTTCTTCTTCTTCTTAGCACTACAACTGTCTCGGTCCATTGACCGCGTCTTCCAATTCCGAAATCCGAGCAGCGATGAACTGTCTTCGTCGACCGAGTCAGACCAGCGTTTCCTCGGTTTCCCCACTGGCCGCCGGCCTTCAGTTCTCCCAACGAATACCTTCTTGGGTATCCGTTGTTCGTCCATACGATTCATGTCATAGTCATTTTTCTACGATAAGATATTTGTACGAACGTACCCCGTACTTTGGGCCGTTCGAACGTACTTTCATACGCCATGGGGTCGATTCATACAGGGTGGTTAAAGAGCTATTAGAGTCGTTGAATTTTTATTAATTATTATAAAAATATTTATTTCTCAAAGAACTAACTTAATAATATTTTACTTGACTCATAGTCGATAAATTTTTCTTTAGAAACATAACAAAAAATTAAATCGTTCATCCTTAGTTTACTTATTGATAATTCTAAGCTTTACAATCAGTCTAAATGATATCTTTGCAATCATTTTCTATGAGATTGTTGTACAGTCTTTGACAATCTAAACTTAAAGTAGATAATCATACATTTGGTTGTTATTTTGTAAGCTATTGCACATTGTAATTATTTAAATTAACTGCAAAAGTAAAAAGTCTAGCCATTCTAGTTGTACAGCCCGATCTTGGTGGTAGATTAGAGAGGATCATGGCGACATCGGTGATATGCAGAGTGTGTATGTCTTCTATATCAGGGAAAAAGAATGACCATGATGACCCCGGCTTCTTTCCAAGATAAGATACTTTCAGCTCTGTACCCGAATAATGACTAAGAACTTTTCCGACGTAGTAGGCAAAAGAAGTCTTTTTTTCAAACTTTGCCATAACAAAACAATTATCTTTGATTTTCTCTGGTGTCACATTTAAATTATTATCGATACTACCATTATCAGCTTCTTCGTCCGTTTTTAAATCAATTAAAGATGTTGAATTCTCCCGCAAGCTAAATTGCGATCTTCCAGATTCCTCTAAATCTTCATCAATTTCTATTTGCTTAGTTTTCTTTTTCTTTTGTCTTGAATTAAGTTCGTTCAAACTACGTTTCACTGCTTCGGCTCTGGCTTTCCTTTCCTGTTCTATTTTTTTCAATTCTTTCTTTCTATGTTTCTCTTCTAGTTCAGTCCAGTTCAGTTTTTTTCAGTTCAGTTTTTTAAGGTGTATCTGTATATGTACGGGATTTACCCGGTTTTCCTCCTTTATTGGTTTTTCTGTTTCTAACAGCTGTAGGATAAGGTCTTACGACTTCTGGTATTATGGGAAGATAAGCACTCGGTTCAGATTGTGTCTTAGCCGCAGAGGTGGAAGGTTCGTCAGTTCCGGTAAAAATATCTTGGGGATTTTGAAGCAAAGAAGGCGACTGCTCACGAATATCTGCCTCATTCATATCAGTCGATGGCACGCTGGTGGAGGGTTGTGATTCTAGAGCGACATTGCTCGTTTCCGGATTATGTGTCACATTTACCGAATTATTTGAAGCATACACGTCAATGGGCGCGAAATCTTCATCACTGAAGGCCATTTCATTGAACAGCCATATACCTGGCTCTTCAAATCCACTTATAATATTTTTTACCGTAAAAGATTCGAAATATGCAAGTTTAGCCAGTTTAGATATATTATAAATATTGATTTTTTTGCCAGGATTCGAAGTATGCCAATGATTGAACGCTATTTTCAACTTTGCCTTGAATGGGCCGAACACTGCAACGTCTAAAGGTTGCAATCGATGACTGCTGTGCGAGGGAAAAAACATAAAAATGGTGTCATTATGTCGAGCATATGTTATAGTCTGTAAGCTGATATGGCTTTCGTGATTATCACATAATAGTAGAGCTCAGCGTGTGTTTCTAAATGTGCTTTAATATCTACTGAAAAAAATATGTCAGCATTTATCCACCTACTTCTATTAGCAGCTCCGAGCCTTTCTTCAGGGGCACCTTCAAGAAAATGGTCCCTGTAGTGCACACGTGGAAATACAAATAGCGGAGGAATAGTATTTCGGCTTGCAGAAATAATTGCGCCAAATGTCACCAATTCACCTCTTTCTGCTGACACGGTTTGTCCCACTTGTTTCTGTGATTTAAGAGCCAAAATTTTAGGAGTTTCTAAAACTGTAGAGACGCCGGACCCATCATAGTCAAATATCCTGTCGGCAGCAAAATTATGTCGTTGTAACACATCAGCCAAATTATTATAGAACTCTTGGACTGCGGTCTTATTGAAGGTGAACAATCTAGCTGCGCTTGTCTTTTCCGGTTTTCGCAGACATCCACTCTAAGCCGGCCATTTGGTTTTCATCCTATTTCATGGAATATTTTTAATTTGACGCTTTCGCGTATTCGTAGGCAAGTTTACGAATTTGTACTGTTGTTAGCCCATAATGCTTTTTGTAGGAATTAATAATGTAGTCATTTAAGCGTGTCGCTTCTTCCAAGGAGAAGACCTGTAGACTAGTGAGCTTAGGATGAAATGTTCGTGAGGGTCCATCGGTGTTAGAACCATCTTTGAATTTCTAGACTCTGATTTCCAACGTGGATGTCTTGATATTATATTTCAACAAGGTTTAGCTATACGGATTACGTCATCAATTGCTGATTTCATGGACTCTTAATCCACCTCTTGAGTACACGTACCCTTTTTTTATATTTTCCTACCATGATTCTGCAATCAAATATTAATTATAAGGTTTACTTTATAAAAATATATCGTTCTGTTAGAAATAGAGTACTTCATAAAGGGAAAAATATGTTGTTGTGCCGAAAACACCCGAAAACTATACAATTCGAGCTTCCCTTTGAAACATCGAATATAGGCGCTCATAAAGTGGACGAATAGTATAGGAGATCCCTCTGCGCTTGATTCTTTGTTTCTAGAAAACAGTAGAATTTCTTCTTTATGCGAACAAACACGTTTCGATTACTTTAAGCCATCTTTAGAGTCAAAATAATAAATTGGCTGACTATATTTTATATATATATATACAAACGGTAATTTACACCAGGTAATAAAAAGTAGGGGTTGGAGGGTCTGAAACCCCCCCGAAATTTTTATAAAAATTTATTTGAAGGTAACTCAGTTCGTGTTATTTATTTTATGTAAAAATGAATCATAACAAGATCATAAAAATCCGTTATCTAGAAAAACCTTTGATACGGTTCAATTCTAAGTGTATGGTAATTTAATGATAATTTTAGTGAACTTTTCTTTTTTCAAGTTTGAGCTAATTAGCTGCTGTTTATTTCATTGACTTTTGAGAAACGTGTGTTTTATTGTGCTGGCATAAATTTCTTCGGAGATATTCGTTCCTAAGCTGAACAATAGTCTCCATGATGAAGAAACTCAAAAAAGTTCTTTGCTAAACTTTAAATTGATCATCAATGTTAGAGGAACACGTCGAAACCGCCTTCTTTTAACATTTTTCTTCTCTAATAATTTTTCAGAAGAATTATTAAAAGCAACTCAATTATGTAGCTGCACACAAAGAATTTTCATAAGTAATTTCAAGCTATCAGACCTATCTGCAATGAAGCAATGAAAGCTCACTGTAGAGCAAGAAGCAATGAAAGCTCACTGTAGAGCAAAAATTATCGTATAGATTTACATTAAGTTGATGTTAAAAGGGTGAAAAGATCAATTTAAAGTTTAGCAAAGACAAGTACTAATAGATTACGGAAATTAAAAATACTGGCAATCCAGGAAACGAAATGGACTGGAAATGACATTCAAGGCATGAGATCGCACACAATATTCAAAAGTGGGAAGCCTACTGGAAAACGAAAATTCGGAGTGGCTATTATGGATAGGGAGTTTAAATCGCACATTATTGATTTCAAGGCAGGTCATCAACAGTTGTGTGCAATCCGTATAAAAGCGAGATTCTTCAAAGTCCGGCTGATCAACATACACACCTGGACCGAACGAAAGGACGAAGAAACGAACGAAACGTTCGACAATTACCTGGAAAGACTAGTCGATTCATTGCTTACAAACTACATAAAAATAATTCTGGGTGATTTCAATGCTAAGGTTGGCAATGAAATATCTGACCGGGGGAATGACTGGAGGATATAATAAATAACAACGTCTAGACCCTGATTGACTTTGCATGTAGCAGAAATCTAGTCGTACATTCGATTTGCCCCACTCATCAATGCATACATAAAATGACCTGGGTATCATCACATGGCAACACACAAACCAGATCGACTATGTTCTGATCCAACAATGTTGGGTGGAGCATACTTGCCGTCCGTACATAGCGAGGAGCCAATTCTGACTCAGATCATTACTTGATCAAATTAACCTATCGATGTCATATGTCAAAGGTGTATGCATCAATGACCAGCCCGCTACGAAAATTTGACATCGAAAACGGTATTTGTGGCCGAAAATTTCACGGAGATCCTGGACAAACAGCTGGCTCTTATCGGACGCATCACTGAGAACAAGCAACGAGCTTTGGATGGAAGTGAAAGCGGCTATTAAGGCCACCACAGAACACACAACCGGGCATCAAGACCGGCAAAAAAGAAAAGATTGGTTCGATGATGAGCCCCAGAATGCGTTGGAAAAAAAGAATCAGGCGTACAAAGAGTATTTAGGTAGGAAAACTAGGACGAAAGAGAGAATACTATGAAAATCTAAGAAAAGCAGCGAATAAGATAATTAGGATTAATAAAAGAAAATACTATGACGACCAATTGAGAAATATAGATGAAAGTCTAACGAGCAATAACACAAGACAAGCATACAAAGTAGTCAAAAGTCTGAAACGTGATTATCAGCCCAAAACCATGTTCTGTCGTGATGACATCGGCAATATCATCGCTGATGAAACCGAGGTTCAGGAAAGATGGGCATCATATTTCAAGAACCTCCTTAATCCTACGCACAGGTCCAGACTTTCTGAGCCTATAGATGCTTCCAAAGAGCTTCCATTGGCACCGCCAACACCGGATGAAGCACCTAGTATCGATGAGATTCTAGTGGAGCTCATTAAATATGGTATCAGCCGTGTTCAGAAAGCTAATCACAAAGTCATCAAGCACATTTGGCAACAACCACATATGCCGACTAAGTGGTGTCCATCAATTATATTCCCTATCCACAAAAAGATGACGAGCTGCAATGTTAAAATTATAGAGGCATATCACTACTTTGTACGGCGTACAAAATATTTTCGAAAATCTTAGAATATAAAAGCAGATCATACGCCAATAGTATTATTGGAGAGTACCAAGGTGGTTTCATAGCTCGTAGATCGACAACTGACCAATTATTTGTAGTCAAGCAGGTGTTTGAGAAATGCTGGGAGTTTAACATTGACGTATTCAAATATTTGTTGAATTTAAGCAAGCATACGACAGTATTGATCGTAATGTACTGTACCAAATAATGCTTTGTTTCCCTATCTCAGCCAAATTAGTCCGTCTTACCAAAATGACAATGACGTGGACAAGCTCCCAAGTCCACATAGATAACCAACTCATCGGTGCCCTTGATACATATATCGGACTAAAGCAGCGAGATGGGCTGGCCCCATTGCTATTCAGCTTAGCTCTAGAATAAGTCATTAGAAAGCTACCTTTCAATACAAGAGGTACGTAAGTATACAAGTCAAGCCAACTGGTAGCCTTTGTGAACGATATCAACTGTCAAAGAACTTTTTCAGAACCTCGACAGCGAAACAAAACTAGTAGAGCTATAAATCAATAAGAATACAACAAAGTCAAGAAAAAATACTTCAAATAAAAAAATATTTCACTTGTTGAATACATAATCGAAAATGTGGGCAAATTGGTATATTTTGGCGCTAAAAGAACGAGAAACGTTAATGAAAGAGACGAAACACTTTGAAACATGCAGCTCACAAATAACATTTTTTATTCAGTTTTGACGATTTCGAAGGCCAGCTGTATACACAGGAAAACAAAGCTCTAAGTATACAAATCTGTGGTAAAACCTGTACTTTGTAATGGGTGTGAAACATGGATCCGCCTTTGAGCGACGGGTCCTGGGGTGGATAAATGGAGCGAAACTAAACGGGGGCCAATGGCGAATTTGATACAACCATGAGCTGCATGAAATTTTTGACGAGCCGGAGGTCTCAAAGATTGTATGACTGCGGAAACTTAATGGTATGGCCACGCAAATCGTCTGGACGAACAAGGGACACCCAAAAGGTATTCGTTGGGAGAACTGAAGGGCGAAGATCAGTGGGGAAACCGAGGAAAAGCTGGTTTGACTCGGTCGACGGAGACAGTTCAATGTGGGTTAGATTTCAAAATTTAAGGACGTGGCCAATGGACTGAGACGGTTGCAGGAAGTGTAGGCTCGAGAAGGGCTGTAGTCCCATCAAGAAGAAGAAATTTGAATGCAGTGAAAATTTGTTGTATGAATCGAAACTAAATTGCATTTCAAGAAATGATTGTGCTATCAAACAAAATAAAAATGCGTGTGAAAGTTAACGATAGTACACTGAATGTAAAAAATTATGTGAAACCAAGAAACAGAAAATTTTTGTGATGGCAGAAAAATTTTGCTCAACATAGACTTCTAATTAACAATAAATAATTGCACAATGAATATTTTGAATGAGATATATCAAAATGTAAATAAAAACTTTGTAGATAAATGATTGTACCGCGAGGATCAAATTACTAAAACTACTAAATTTTAAAGAAATATTATTGAAACAAACTGAAAATTTAAAGCACATTAGTTCTTATCAAATTTCATGAAAAGGTAAATATAAACCCATCTTTGGTCATTATACTATTTTGTATAATATTTGCTAAATTTTAAATTGATCATTCGACTCTTTTTACATCAATTAAATTTAAATCTATATAATAATTTTTGCTCAACAGTGAGCCCTATTACTTCGTGTGGGCATCGGTATCGTTTTTCGGATAACTCCGACTGCTTGAAATTACTTATGAAAATCCAATGTGTGTAGCTACATGATTGAGTTGCATTAATAATTTTTCTGAAAAAATGTTAGACGGGGGTTTTGACGTGTGTATTATACACGACGTATGTTATTAATGCAACTCAATTATGTAGCTACACGCGAAGAATGTTCATAAGTAATTTCAAGCAATCGGAGCTATCTGATAAACAGGATCGATACGAAGCAATAAAGCTCTCTGCAGAGTGACAATTATCTTATAGATTTACAATTAATTGATGTAAAAAGGGTCGAATGATCAATTTTAAGTTTAGCAAAGACAAGTACTTACTGGAGAAAATTTATCTGAACATAAGTTCACATAAGTAGGAAAATTAAAAATAATTCACTTACCTCTAAGCACGGTGGTCACCACCACCCGTCTGTATCTAATAAGAGTGATAACCTGAGGAGAATTAGTACATACATCAAAACTACCTTCTTCTAACATTTTTCTTCTCTAATGATTTTTCAGAAAAATTACCCTAGCTGTAAACTAGTTATCTTTTCGTCTGTTGCCGTGAATATTTTGGCTTGTAATATTCACTCATGACATGTTTTCTTTAAATCTAGCGACAATAATTTTTGTGCAGCTCTAGTTTATTTTTTATTGGTTTTAAAAGTTTATGCGTATTTATTGGGTAATAAAGTGTGTATTTCATTGTGTTTAAGCTAAAATTGGAATTTTTCATGACATAAGTTGTAGTGAAAGTAGGTATAAAAATGTCCGTTCAGGACTGCAGCGATGTTCTGCTGCCTCGGAAAAAGAGCATGGTAAAATGCGCCAAGACTGACCTTGTCTGGGAACACGTGAATGCGCTGGAAGGCTAGCGTTGCGGTGTCATGGAGCGGGTTCATTCCCCGCACAAGGACCCACTACAAAAGAATTTCGCATTCTTGAATTCCTGGGTCACAAAAAGGTCGACCGAAGTCGAAAAAAAGGGGGAAATTATCACCGTTCAATAGATTGTATCGTCAACAAAAAGACGGAGTTTCCAATTTTTATATATTTTTTAAGAAACGCTCAAACGGCTTCTGTAATTATTGTTTCTTAAAAAATTCAAAACCTTTGAACGTCATGAATTGAGGTGAATTTTAGTGAGAAGCTTGATATCAGGCTTTTACTTGACATTGAAATTCAAGAGATAGTCATGTTGATGTAGAGTTACAAAGGCGTTGACATTGATCGAGATGACACGATGCTCATCTATGGAAATGAAAAGTTTGTTTCGGTTGAACATTAAGGTTTCTCAGTTTTGCTGCATTTATGTACGAAGGTTACCAAAAAATTACCATCACATAGTTTGGCCATCAAATTCGGAAGGAAGCGTTGACACAGTGTATCTACAACTAAATTAACATTTGACTCTTAAGCAAACATACTCAGACAAGTATTGTTCCAAAGCAACTGACAACAAAAAAAAGGACACAATAACCTGTCAGTCAACCCATCAACTGGCCTTAAGTGGCGTGGAACGAAACGCGGGATTCCTGGCCCTACGACTAGGTCATACGAGAGTGGAAACTATCTACGCACATTCAACGTATTTGGAATCACAGAATACGTAAACCCTCAAAGTAATGTCGTCGAATATTAGAATAACGTATAGAAATTGGACGTTATCCGAAGGAGAAGATAGCCGTAAATGCGTTTTAGTTAAGAGGATAACAACTACAGAATCATAGATGAAATCGTTGATAAATTACGGGTATTACTTTTTGGATCTGAAACTATACACTTGTGCGACATTCATAAAGAATGACGCCTTCGTGTTGTGTTCATTCAGTTAAAATAGTAACCGATTGTCAAACATTTGAATTATTTACAGGAAAGATCCATGAATACTATAAAACATACAACGGCAAATTAATTGATAGAATTGAAGGATCTCTAACATTTGGTTTCGATGTTCAAATAACACATCGTTCAATAAGTCCCGAGACTAACAACGAAAATAAATTTTTTTTTTTCAAAAATCATTTTTATTCATCAATATAATCACCTTCTAGGTTGATACAATCTTTCCAACGCCTTTCCATGTTTATAGAAGGATTTATTCTTTGCTTCAAAATAGGTTTCAGTTTCGGCAATTCATTTGAGCCAAATTTTTTTCCCTGGTGCATTTTATTGAGATCAGCAAAGAGCCAGTAGTACTGGGGGCTGAATCTGACAAATACGGGGGGTGGGGAAGCAAATCAAAGCCCGATTCATTCAATTTGGCCATTTTCGACTCGTTGCTGTTTTTGTTCCACTGAGAGCAATCACGGCACCCATTTGGAAAAAACCTTTATCATGCTCAATTTTTCATGAAGGTTTGTAAATACGTTTCCAGATGATATCTGTGTGATTTCTGCAATCTCACGGACCTTCACTTTGCGATTGTTCATTACAATTTTTAACACTTCACTCACATTTTCCTGTGTAACGGCTTCCAATGGCCTACCCGAACGTTCCGCATCGTTTGTGTCCGTACGACCACGTTTAAACTAAGCATACCAACGACAAATCGTTGGTTTCGATGGAGAGGAGTCCGGGTAATGTTTTTCAAGCCATTGCTGGGCTTTTACGGTGTTTTTACCCATTAAAAAACAATGTTTTATCAACACGCGAAACTCGTTTTTTTCCATTTTTCAAACGAATTAGGAAGTGACTTTACTCTAACCTCGATAACTCTGCTGTCTGTGATTCGATCGACGTGAAATTTTTACACGATTCGTGTAAAGGCTCCACTCTATGAAAACGTGGCTACTACGAGCATCATCTCTGGGCTAGTCTCGGGACGAATGAACGATGTGATATATGTATATGTATATATATATATATATATATATATATATATATAAATATATATATATATATATATATATATATATATATATATATATATATATATATATATATATATATATATATATATATATATATATATATATATATATGTAAACTAAGTGCATGATACTTCATTTAGTTTATCATTGAACTAGTTTAGTTTATCATTGAACTCTGTGGCGCTGTCAAGTCAAGTCAAGTCAAAAGCGCTTTATTTAATACTAATCGTTATAAATTTTAAAAGAATATAAAGCAAATTCCAAACAATAACAATCAAAAACTTAATGGCCCAAATGGCTCTCTAAATTTATACATTATCATTAACTCATTTCATCAAAAAAAAACTATAGCAAATTCAATTAATTACGATTGTTACATATTTTTAAAATTTAACTGGAAAAAGGAGAAAAAACCAACCAACACTATCCTAAAATTATTTATAATTAAGACACAACAGTGAAACTTTGATCCTACACCTAATATGTTGTAACTTATTTCTAATAAAATAAAATCAAAAACTTTATCTTATACTTAAAAAATTCTGTAACAATGTTCCTAACCTAAGTGTTTAATCTTATCCCTAACGGAATATAGTAAACATTACATATACCTAACCTATACCTAATTTTTAACAAAAATAAACAACAACACTAAATGTAGCAATAATGAGCTGAAACTCAAAAAACGAAATAACGAAAAACACCAGAACTGAAAAATAAACACGAATAATTTAGACATTGTCATTCAGCCACCAATACCTGGATTGCGCCGTCTCAACTCGATCAGCTTCAACGAATCTAGCAAATCAGTATCTCCATTGAAATCGTTGGTTTCGTGAACTCAAATTAGGAGGATATTTTATCTTCTTATCGGTGGTCCGTCGATATATGTGATATATGACTGGGACGCCGTCAGAATCAAAAACATATCGATTCATGTCCAAATACACGAATGCTTCTGGAGGAATGAAGCCCGTAGCGAGGCAAATCGCAATATACCCGTCTGTAGGGTGGAACGGCTGTGAAATCCAAGGGTTTTCACTCACAGTCACAGATCTTGCGATATGATTCCGATATGAAGATATCGACCCTCGTCACTTCAGCAGTTTGATAAATTCTTCTATTCGATATATAATGTTTCCAATCCATCTCAGGCTTTCTGTACAAACCAGTACATGCACGAAGACATTTCCTTTCGAAAACTCTTAATTTTTCCATAGTACTAGCGCTCTGGTTGTACCAGATCTGACATCCATATGTCAAAACTGGTCTAACCAGTGTCTTGTAACAGATAATTTTGACCTTTTGATCAATGTATCTGGAATGAAAGAGTTTTCGAAGGGCCATGACTACTTTAAGTGCTTTACTGAGCATGATTTCCACATGTTCAGTCTAGTACAGATACTGATCGAGATAAACACCGAGGTATCGATCACAGGATTTATGTGGAACCCGTTCAAGACTACTCTCACCAGCCATGATGTGGAAATTTTTCCAATTACGTTTCAGGTCTTGATTGACCCCCTGCAGCGTTGTCCGAACCATGATTGTTTCACACTTCTGCGCATTGATTTTCATTCGCCAATTGTCAGTGTACAGCTGTACATCATTGAATATTTTTTGGAGATTGCTCTGAACTATTGTAGCTTTTCGGTCTGCCGTATAGATGATCAGATCACCAGCAAACGCTACCATTGATCGCGTTTGCGAGACGTTAAAATCAAAGCCGTTCAATAGCTTGCGAATGAAGATTGAGAAGAGCAGAGGCGCAGTAACTGTTCCCTGCTGTAGACCATTCAAGACCTTGAACTCGCGCATTGTTGTCAGATTTCCATCAGTTACAACAAACGATTTCCCGTATAACATATTACACATCATGGCGACTAGGTGTCTGGGGAACTTGTCCTGAAGGAGTTAAAAAATTAGTCCATCTAACCATACCATATCAAAGGCTTTCTCCATATCAATGAGACATACTCCAACACATTGTCTATCATTTAGTTTCCAACAGATGTCAGAGGTTACTTTCGTTATTGCATGTGTGGTCGAATGCCTGGCACGAAAACCAAATTGGCAAATTGGCATCAACACATTTTCCTCAATGTGGGCGTTTAATGCTCTGTTGAGTATCACTTCAAACACCTTGCTGATGTTAGGCAGCAAGCTGATTGGGCGATAGCTTTTGGGGCATGAAGATTCTTTTCCTTTCTTCAAGATCGGAAATACCTTAGCCTTTTTCCACTCATTTGGGAAATATGAATTGCTCAGCATGTTGTTGAACAATATGCAATAGTTCCTAATAGCAACCTCAGGCAAATGTCGGAGAACTACATTTGGAATACCATCAGTACCACATGATTTTTTGTTGTTTATCCTGCGAAATATGAAACACAAGTCTTCATAGCTGACAAAATAATCAATAAGATTCAAGCTCGGTATGAGGTCAGATGTTAATGTTTCATTGAAATGAAGAATTGATTCGCCGTTCAGGCTTAATTTGAAGTCGGAAACTTTTGCTTCAACGACCTCTGAAAAAATTTCGTTCCCTCTCTCAGGATTTGGTAGATGAACCAATTCAAAATGTGTTCCGATCAGGGCAAGTTTATCCAATCCTTCACAAATAATCCTGTTTCCATTTCTATCCGGAGTCGTACTATCAATTTCGATACCAGCCCTATCGAGAAGATTTATCTCATCACTAGTGACTTCAAGATTCGAAACCTTCACTCGAGACTTCTTGCGGAATATGCTATTCACTTTCGCGAACACGCCGTCTAGGTCCTGTGGGCTTATACCCCTCAATTTTTCCGCCCATTGATTGCTGACCTCACTCCTGAAGTATGACCGGATTAAGTTCCGGACATTCTTCAGATGTAATTTCAACAAAGACAACGAGGGATGGTTGTAGTCCAAAAATCGTCGATAAATATTGTTGACGCGTGTGAGAAGGAGGTTTTTCAATCTTTTCAACCTTGCGGTGGTTGGTGTTTCATATCCTTCCATATTGTTTCGATGTTTAATCTTTGGAACAACTTTCTCAATCGTTTCCAACGTCAGCTTCTCTAACTTCGACAAATAGACATCTATTTCATCGTTAGTTAGATTCCTGTCATTAGGAACCATTGAGCAAGAGTTGCCACCATCAGAAGGGGGACATTGCTTCTGGTACTCGCGATTAAACTTCTTTTGAAACTTTCCCCAGTCTGTTTTTTTGAAATTCAACCGATGATTTTCATGTTGAACTGGAATGAGGAAGAAATCATCCCTGTGATGATTGATTTCCATTACGATTGCGTTATGGTCGCTATCATAAGGAAGCACCTGCAGTTTCCGTTGAGGACTATTAAAGCTGAATTCAAGTCTTGCGTCAGCAATGCAAAGGTCCAAATATGAATTTGTCCTAGGGTATGTTGGGAGCTCCGACCCATATAGATCGCACCTGTATTCAATTTGGTTCTCTGTTATCCACGATTTCAGTAATACACCTCTTGGATTATTGGTGGCGTTCAGCCATGATGTATGCTTGGCGTTCAGGTCACCAGCAAGAATATAATAGTTATGCCGCCTGTTCAATTCGAGTATTTCGAACAAGGAATTGAGCTCCTCCTTGAGCTTGAGAACAGTTCCACCAGTTGCATAGGCAGAGATAACGAAGAGGTTATCCCCACCTGGCAGTGAGTTTTTGATAACGGACACTTCAAGAGATTCAAAGCTTTTGAATTCGACTTTTTCAATATTTTGGAAACGATAGGTTCTTCGAACCAATATCCCGGTGCCACCTCCCCCATCACCTGTTACCCTATCGTTTCTTACGAACTCAAAATTCTTCAATCTCATGGAGTGCCATGAACTGAGGTGGGTTTCGGTGAGAAGCACGATGTCAGGCTTTTGTCTGGCAATGAATTCAAGGAGATAATCACGCCGATGTAAAGTAACAATGGAGTTGACGTTGATCGAGATGAGACGAATCCTATCCGTGGGAATGTGGCTGGATGACAAATTATTTTGAGGCATTTGAAAGCCCTAAACGCTGAAAAACAATGTTAATTTTCGAATCTTGTTCATCGATTCGCTCCGATAAGGAAGGCTGATAAATTTTAAGGAGCAGCTCATTATTGCCACTTACATTATTTATTTTATTTACATTGTCTGCTGGTCCTCTCGCAGCAAGTGCAAATGACACCCCGGGCTTGACGAAGTTGGTAGGTATCACACTGCGGTGTGCTTGACTTTGTTTCGGAGTGACTTTAATCTTTGCATCTTGATACCGGGGCATCCTCGATATGATGCTGGATGACCAAAGGCGCCGCAGTTCACACAGTATAGTTTTTCTTTTGGCTCCGCCTGAGCGAATTTGCACTGGCCGGGAGCATGAATGTCTTTGCATTTAACACACCTATATTTCATGGCGCAATTGGCAGCCGAATGCTCGAATCTTTGACACCTGTAGCACTGGTTGACCTCACTTTTCTGGAGGCGTTCCCACCTCGCCACGCGGAAGTTCAAGTACCGTATTTTCTGCAGGGCACTCGAACTACTTTTGCTGGAAATCTGGACTAAGTAGTGGGGCAAGTTTTTGCGCTCCACAATCGATCTTCTTGTTGCAAAGTTTTTGACTGGAATAAATTGTATTTCTGGTGAAGCTTCTTGGAGCACCTGAAGGAGATCGACTGTGTCCTCACCACAGTCCAGACCCTTCAATAAAAAGGTTTGATTCTTTTCGCTTTTTGCGGTGTACGTGAAATGCGGAACATCTCCAGAACTTAAGGCACTTTTTGTTGCCTGGAAATCAACCAGCGACTTAGTCCTTATTGTCAATTTATCGGCATTGACTCTTTTTTTATCTGAAAATCTTTTAGTTTATTTTCGGCTGCCAAAAGCCAAACCATATCTTTGCCTGTTTGCCCAAATACATTGATTGGTGGGACTTTTTCTTTTTTATCATTAATCTTAACGGACGGACCAGCAGACGGACCAGCAGACAAATCTTTTGGTTTTTTCTCCCGATTTTTAATGTTAAGGTATTCAATGAAATCATTATCTATCTTAGACGTTTTACCTGTATCCTCTTCAATGTTCATCGTTTCTTCAAGACCAGCTAGCGCTGCATAGTAATTTCTGCTGTCGTTTGCGCCTCCTGCGCTGAGGACATCCTCTTGATTAGCTTCTTCCTGTGGCTTTTTAGTTTTCTTGTCTTCAGATTTTGAGTGTGCTTTTCGGCCTTTCTTGATATCTTTATCTCTGTTGAACGTTAACGTTCCAACAAGTGCTTCTAACGATTTAACTCGAAGCTTGAGTTCTTCATTTTCTTTTTCGATTTTTTCAGCTTTCTCTTTTTCTTGGATAAGCTGTTCGATTTCGATAACCGATAGGATTGTCGGTTTTTCTGCTTTATTCTCGTAGCTTCTTTTAAGTTTTTTTTCGCCTGTCATCATTGGAGATGGGCATGATCCTTCTGATTGATGGCTGAAGCCATCGGGCTCCTCCATCTCGTTGCTTTTGCAGCGAGACTAGAGGGAATGTTCTCAGACCGGGACTTCCCTTGAACGTTTTTCCACTTTTGATATTTCTTCAGGATATGAATTTCAGGTATTCGATAAATGCTCGAATGATTCGACGGTGATGGTTTTCCCAATAAAATCAAAATTTGCTTTTGACTGGTTCGTAAAAAATTAATTCAATTTTTTGAAACTGACTTTTGTGAAAATTAGTTAATTTTTAAAATTAATGACAGGAGCGATTAAAAACACGTCTACACGCAACGAGTGCTAGACGTAGAATTCTGTGGCGCTGTCTGTCATATTGACTGTGAGAGAGCATGATATATATGGAGGTTAGATAGGTTAACCTGAAAGTGAAATCAAGTGTAACCAAATTGTTAAAAATAAGTGATTTATACTGGTGAAACAATAGCTTTAAATGTTGTTTCTCTATTTTAGGTGAGTTTTAAAAGAATGTTAAAACTAGTTTAGTTAATAAAATAAATCTCTTTTTTTAGAGCAACTCAGCTATAGTTACATTGTTTGTCAGAACTAAACTCATTATAAACACTCAACTCATTATACTCAACTCAACACATTATATATATATATATATATATATATATATATATATATATATATATATATATATTATATATATATATATATATATATATATATATAAATATATATAAATATATAAATATATATATATATATATATACATATATATATATATATATATATATATATATATATATATATATATATATATATATATATATTTATATCTATATTTATATATATATATATATATATATATATATATATATATATATATATATATATATATATATATATATATATATATATATATATATATATATATATATATATATATATATATATATATGGGATGTAATGAAATTTGTGACCACGCTGTGAGGTTGCAATTTTGCTCTGATTTTAGCTAAATTTTCATGAAAAGTGTATTGAGTAAATATCTTGGTTACGTTCGTGAACCAGCTACATCGGCCAGAGGAAAACAAAATGGCGGCCATTTTAGATAAAAAATCGTGATTTCTGTTCTGACCAAAGTATACCTCCGATTTGAATGAAATTTAGTACAAAGGCTCACTGATGTATGTGATGAGTCTCACAATAAAAATTCCAAAGTTGATATGGCTGAAACAATATGGCGATCGCTCGAGCGTCGTAAAACGTACAAAATTTTGTTGTTGTAGTTTTGACCAAAGCTTTCTACGAATGTCAATGAAATTCCGTAGTTTGATAGAAACTATAATTGTTTAAAGAATCATGTAAAAAAACTGGAGATCAGGTCACAAAAACAAAATGGCGGCCAGGTGAAACTCAAAAGTTCAAAGTCCTTTAAAAGTCGCGGTTTTGATTCGATGTACATGAAATTTGATTTTAAGAGAGAAATCAGTTAGATCTAAAAACCTTAACATTTTGGTGATCATGCATGGGCAATTTTCAAAATGGCGGCGGTTTAAATATTCGACTTTTTCAGGTATTCGTTGCCCTCTTGTGGTCACATTTTCCAACGGATTTTGATGAAGCTTGAGATTATGGATGGATCTTTGTACTAAGTTCTTGTATTATGCAAAAAAATTTTTGAATCGAATGAAAAATAAAAAAGTCGAAATTTTAAAACCTAATATTTTTAGCTGCCATTTTCACTAAAATTTGAATAATTTTCCCTGTCTAGAGTGTAACTCTGATTAAAACGAGATTTGCCGCATTGATTGATGAGGTCCTGGCATACAAAGATTTAAAATAATCAAAAATCAAATGCATGCATTCAAAATGGTGGCCCCCAAAGGTCTTAAGGCAAGCGCAATTCGCTATTCTAATAGAAACTGAAATCATGAATAATTTTCATTGAAACGTTTTAAATTACTTAACTTGGAAGAATTTATAAAGCAGACCATTTTTAGGATATGTTAAAATATTTTTACAACAACCAGAAAAAAATAATGTTATAACAAATATAAAATACTTAATTTCAACAATTTTCGTTGGTCATTTCGTACCCAACAATTCCTTGTTTTTATTTCAACAGTGCCCAAATTGTTGATGTTTATTTTTTGAGCGGGAAAGGGTAGTACTTGTATCAATAAAAAAAGTTGTTACCAACTCAATATGCTCTGTTTTTGGTACGAATACCAATACTGTTGATTTGTCAAGCATATTAGTCATTGGCATAAATTGCTCATAATGTTAACATGCCAGTTTTTATACTTACATCAAACACGAAAGTGCTTCTTTCTCTGTTATAAAACTAGGAGCTGAAATAAAAATCTTGTAACTGGGCAAACTATAAAAATAATGAAATGTAATTTTCATATCAGTTTTTATTGAAAATACTTTCAAATCTTATGACTATTTCTCCATTGTTTAGTACAAATCTTTCTCCGGGTAAAGAAACATCTTCATTTTTTTTTTAAATAAAAACATTCCAATTGATTTTGAAATTTGTATGCTTGGTATTTTTTATAAAAGACAACTTCTATTTCTTGGCCAATTAAATAAACTATCTTATTGTTATCGTAAAAAAGTAATAGCGTTTTCAAATATATATTTCTGTGATAAACTTTTACAAAGGAATTTTGTGAATATAGAACATTTTTATGCAAAAAGCAATCAAAAGCTTTTACTAGAGTAAACTCTGTACACAAATTTTCATAGTAGGTCGATTTCAGCAAGTCAAAATCCAAAATATTTTTGAATTTTTGCATATCATCAAGAAAAAAATTATCTTCATTAATCAAAGACGAAACTGAAGAGAGCCCTTCACAGACAAAGTGTAAGGAACATTAACCCTTGAATTCATTGATCGGACATATTGCTTGAAAAACTGATGCTTGGCCTCAAACCTGAAACCCCACAGATGTTTCAAGGGCCCAAGGTTTTTAATAACGGTTGGATAGTGAACTAGGAAATGACATTTGGGTGTTAAAGTTATTTTGAAAAATCCTGCTAAAAAATTATTGTGCTGGACGATTAGATCTCTCAATTCATTCAAAATATCATGATCAAATTCTGTTAATAGAACAATATCTACAATTTTTACAAAAACAATTAAAAACTTAAAAACTGGATCATTTACCTCAATTAAATCACCAATCATTAAAAGAACAAAATGTAAAAATGTTTTCATTTCGGCCCCATTCATTTTAATATTACTTTTCTTTATGTGCGATTTTTCTACGGGATTGCTCACATTACCTGCTTTTCGAAGACCATATGGAAACATTTGCTTTCTATAGTTGAACGATTCCAAAGATAATAATTTTTTTTCATACTCGTAGATCTTGGTATGAGATTGCTTGAGGCCAAGCAATCTCATACCGAGTTACATCAATTGGTCCCGCAAAATAATCAACATCTTCAGGAACAACGTAAGCAACCAACATCTCGAGCGCTCACTGAGGAAGTTACCGAACATCGTGATAACCCAGTTGACACGCATGCCGATCTCCAGTCTTCCATCCAACAGCCAATGCAGGCTATCAGTCCACCTTCAAGAGTTTTCGTATCTCGTCTAGCGCCGCATACGACTTCCGAACAAATCGAACATCATATAACATCAAAGCTAGGTAATGTTCCATCTATACTTACTTGCAGAAAGTTGACTGGTGAGCAGCGTTACATTTTATCCTTTAAAATTGATATTTCTTCATCCAAAGCGGATATTATTATGAAGCCTGAGTTCTGGCCCAATGGTGCGCTTGTAAAAGAATTCATCTCATCCCGTAATATGAATTTTCGGAAAAGGCGTCACGCTCCAACCTCCAAAAAATAGTATAAATGGTCTTCAATGCTACTATCAAAATGTTAGAGGGCTAAGGACCAAACTTTCTAGATTTTTAATCGCCTCCACTATTGCCAACGATGATATTTTCTTCATTACCGAAACCTGGTTAAATGATTCCGTGAGTGACTTCGATTTGTCTGGTACGCACAATATTTTTCGTCGTGATCGAGACACTAGTGTTTCCTCAAAATCAGACGGTGGTGGAGTCATGGTAGGTGTCAAAAGATGTTTTCCTAGCTCCATTTGTTGTGATTTTCAACCATCTCCTCCTATTGAATGTATCATGGCCAAGCCAAGTTCGTACCTATTAGTATCATCTACATATATACCTTGCAATTCTGCATTACAAACCTACACAGTATTCTTTGATGAAATATCTAACTACATGCTCTCTAGATTTCCTCATGATACTCTGTTGATATGTGGAGACTTTAATGCACCTTCAGTTTTATGGAACCTTGATAGCTTCATACCTATCACGTCGAACAACCCTATCTCCTTCGATTTCTTGTCTTTTCTATTCTACTTGTCCCTCTCTCAGATTAATTCCATTGTTAATTTAAATGATCGACTACTCGATCTTGTTTTCGTCAGCCCGGCCTTGGCAAATAATATATCTATTTCTTCAGTTGAACCTTATATCCCGCCTGACCCCCATCACCCTCCGTTATATATAGAGCTGAATCTTCCGGTAACTCGTGGTAAAGAGAAACTCTTACCTCCATCTTTTAATTTCAATCGAGCTAATTTTGAACCCATATCCATTGCCCTAAACTCTATTCACTGGCCCAATTTTTTTCATAATCTTTCATGTGATGATGCTTTGGCAAAATTTTATGATCTCTTAAATGAACAAATCACAGAATTTACCCCTTTATATTCACCGAATAATCGGTCTGATGCCCCCTGGATTAATGCCGATGTGTACAATGCCCTTAAAAATAAAGAGAAAGCCAGATTGATATCCAAGAAATCCTGTTCAGTGGAAGCTCGTTTAGAGTATTGTAGATTGCGCTCCTTAGCGGAGACCGAAGTCAAACGTGCACTAAAAAATTATTATTGCTCTATTGAGCAATCTATTTCGTCTAACCATCCTAAACGTTTCTGGTCATACATACGATCCTTAAAGACCTCTCCTCCTATACCTAATATAATGTTTCTGGAGAATTTGCACGCAAACACCCCAGAAATGATCTGAAAATTGTTCGCTCAATTTTTCGCCTCAACGTTCAATGCCCCCTCAGCTGCTGGTAATTATTTTCCAAACTTTTTCCATCCAACCTTCCAGTCCTCTTTTTCGTTCTCTCCGCCCGAAATCGAATCAATTATCCATAACCTAAATGGATCTGTCGGCCCTGGCCCGGATGGGATTCCTTGCTTTTTTATCAAATCACTTTCTACTGCTTTGTCTTTTCCCCTATCCTTTCTTTTCAGCCTTAGCTTAACTGCTGGCATATTTCCTGAATGTTGGAAAGTTGCCTTCATTACTCCAATTTTCAAACAAGGCAATCCATCTGATATCGCAAACTATCGGCCAATATCTATCCTATCGTGTTTTTCAAAAATATTTGAAAGAGCTATGTACCTCAAATTAATCCCTGTGCTATCACCCATCTTTCATGATCAGCAACATGGTTTTCTTCCGCGCAGATCAACTACTACGAAACTGCTTGAGTTCTCTAACAGTGTTGCTCTAGCCCTGGACTCTCAGGCACAAATGGACGCTATCTATACGGACTTTAGCAAGGCCTTTGACACAGTTCCTCATAACATCCTACTTATTAAGCTCAATCATTATGGTTTTCCGGAAATATTAATATACTGGCTCAAGTCCTACCTTTCTTCCCGGTTGTGTTGTGTGCGTCTGAACAGAAATTTGTCTCCATATTTTAGTCCTACTTCAGGAGTTCCTCAAGGTTCTATTCTGGGACCACTCTTATTCATCCTCTTTATCAATGACCTCCCACCTATGCTAAATTCGTCATCTTTGCTTTATGCTGACGATCTGAAACTATTTAGACAAATAGATAGTACTGCTGATTGCAGCATTTTGAATAACGATCTGATTACGTTAAGCAACTGGTGTTTATCTAACAATTTCCATTTAAATATCCCAAAATGCCACGTAATGTCTTTCTCATTGAAACGTGAACCTATAGTTTACCAGTATAACATAAACGATATGCCCCTCGCGCGTGTTTCACATTGCTAGGATCTCGGAGTCATCTTCGATTCTAAATTAAAGTTTGAGAGACACATCTCTCATGTTATCAATAGGACTATAAAAATGTCTGGTTTTGTGCTACGTCATGTCCACATATTTAGTGATATTCACACTGCGTCCCTTCTTCACGTTTCTCTCGTACGAAGTATTTTAGAATACGCTACCCAAACCTAGTCTCCACACCAAGAATATCTTACTACTGCCTTAGAGTTAGTTCAGCGAAAGTTCACTAAATACTTATTTTACAAGTTTAAAATTCCGTATTGTTCCTATTCAGATCGGCTTAACTTTTTGCGTTTACCATCTCTTTGTGATCGACGTCTTTATTTAGATGAATGTTTCTTGTTCAAACTTTACCACTGTCTGATCGACTCATATCTTGTAACAATATATACATGTACGGGTTCCTGCAAGAACTACTCGATCATGTCAAACCTTAGTCACTCCTTTTGCACGTACCGATGTTTATTTTCACTCTGCTATGGTGCGCCTCCCTAGAGGCCACAATAATCTTGAGCTTGGTCCATTTCCTTCTTCATTTTTTAGTTTTAAGTCTTTGCTAAGAGAAAAATTATTCAACACGTAATTCGTTAATGTTTGAATTATTTGTACAGTTCCAACTAATTCACTCAGTATGTTTTTGGTTTTTATCATTATTGTATTCAATATCTTGTAATTGGGCTAACCGCCTGTAAGATTTGGAATTAAAATAAAAAAAAAATAAAAAAAAAATAAAATAATTTGAAATTTTTGACATATTTGATTTTCCGATTCTTAAGAATATGTCATGCACAAGCAATATTCTGTGTTACATGAAAATGTGGCAAAGTATTTAAAATTGTATCCTCTCTGATAAAAGACCAATTTTCGTAATAAGTATTTTCATTTTGATAGTTGCTTTCATTTCGTACACTTTCGAAGAGCTCTACAGACTCAAGTTGGCATTGTTGTTTTGTTCTAGTACAAATGCGGCAATAATTTTTTGAATTGAAACAAGTCTTGCATCCTAAAATAAAATTTAATCCTAAGTAATCCCCTAATATTTGGCCAAGGCAAAAATAAATTTTTATGATTTCACTGTTAACATTTAATTCAATGCCATTCGTATATAAACTCTTTATAAAATCTACGAGTACAAGCTTATGTAAAGTTAATGTGCTTGGATAATGCTTCAAATCTTTTGACGTAATCAATCCAGCTACGAAAATATTATTAAGATGCGATAAATGATACTGTGGAACCACAGACACACTAAAATATACTCCACAAATAGATTCATTGTGCGGTCCGACCACATCATTTATTTAAAAATCATCAAAGTAAAGGAAAATCGGAAACACTAATTTGTCTCCGAATTCTTTCAATTTAGATGTCCAAAGCTTTCCTGTAATGAAGTGGCTCCTATTTTCTGACTTTATAAGTTCAATATTTTTCATAGTTAATTTAAATACATTTGAGGACTCAAAATATTTTTTCAATTGAAATTCAATGTCTAATAAATATCCTTCGGATGTGTTCTGACTAAGTGTTGGATTGCCACGAACAACAATTTCCTGCAATTCCTTCGCAATCGTAAAGCATAGAGGTGGTTTATAAACATTAAGTTCCTGCATCTTATTAAGAAGCTTATGTTCTGATTTTAGATTCTGAAATGGGCTTTCCATACACATTAAGATTTCTTCAAAATCATTTCTTTTATCAGGATCCAAAAAGGTAAAAATTGTTTGAAACATTTAACAAGTGGATCTGTTATATAATTAGTTACATGGCTTTGTATAAGCGGTATATCTTTTCTGCAAAACGAAGATTTTTCATGAAGCTTTAAAGTAAAATTTATAATAGATTTCAGCATTAGATTTTTGAGGTGACAAAATTTATCTGTATTTTTTCCAGAACTTTCATGTGAGCCCAGAACGTTTTGCTCATAACTTGTTGTCCCAGGATTATTATTAATTTGGTAACCATTCAAAGTACATGTATTAGTTCTTTTATCAATGGTAGGACAAGAATAATTTTCGTTTACTGTATTGCCAGAATCATGTTTATAAATATGCATTTATAAAAATTTTGGAAGTATTTTTGACATCCATTGAATTGGCACAAATATTTAAAGACTATTGGAGTTTTGTGATAGTCTCTGAGATGACTAATTAAATGTTCAGCATTTTCAAATCGAGCAAATATGATACATATTCGAAATATAACTGTTTAGTGATTGGTGAAGTTGACTGACAATTACTTAGTTTACCAATAATATTTTTAATCTTTGGAATTTTATCATTGCACATTATTTCATACACATATTCTTGAAGGAACATCCAAACATATTTGCTTTTTAATGAATATTCTAAGTGGAAAACGAAACTTATTTTAATTAATAAATCAATAGACCTTAATAGTGTCGGTAGTTTGTAATAGATATTGTCAAAAAAAAATGTAGAACTCTTTTAAATTGTCTGTAGATTCACCGATAACGAAGATTTTCGGTTGTAATTTCGTATTGTCACGCAGGGCTTGTGCCTTAAGCTCATCTTCCTTTTGCTTTCGATTATTTATGTTGAAAAAATGGACAAACATTGTAATGATTTTCGGAATGTCCGTGTAGGACACGGGTGCCGATGGTCTGGCACAAGTGTCAGCGAGCTAAACCAACACCGAGCTCAGCTAACTAGCTTCGCTTAACGACCGCGTACGCGTGCTTGATGACTAGCATTTGCGGGATCATATGAGGCGGGTTCTTGTCGAGGCACGAAGCTACACTACAAAATACTTATCATGCGTACTCTACTCTACAAGACGCACCGATCAATTTTTATTGACTTTAGAAAAGTTTTATTAGGTGTCAATTAATCTACTCTACAGAAATTCAATATTGTTTTGCCTCGTTAAAGTTAGCGGACACGGAGGCTTGAGACAAACGCAAACATTACACAAAAAGCAACCGTTACTTTCACCGAAGAAGGTCGTTGCATTACAAGCGGAATGTCAAACCTAAAGATGTTAAAGTGGCAGAAGTGAACCACTCATCTCTGCCTAAAGGATGGAAACTTGACGGCTGCAGTTTACTTTACACTAGTAAAACAACAAACTAAGCAGTTTCAACGGGGTGATCACCTTTTCTCTTCAGGAGCAGCCACTCCTGATCACCACGGGGCTGCTCGACTGCTTATGTTTATTACAACATATCATTTTGGGCGTCAGATATCGATGGTTTGGATGTCCTTGCAAGCCTTGGCGGCAAAATAATCGAATGAAGCAGGTTGAAAAAATAAAATTGTCTCGAGTCTAGAAAATTTAAAAGACTCTTAGTTGAAAAAATATCATTAAGTCCATTAAATTTACCTTGGTTTAAGTCTTTTGATTGCATTTTTTCATATAACTGAAGGTTCAATTTATCTTTAATGCAGGCAGGAAAAAATATATGATTGTTTTTTGCTTCCAAGATGTTAACTTTTTCGTACAATTAATTCCCCTTTCCTGGTTGAATAGTTTCGAAGTCAATATCAATCTGTAGATATGAAAAATTAGCAAATTGTTCACCTTAAAAGTAAATAATATTCACTTACTAATTCGTATCCATCTGAGTCTTTATACCTAGGCCGCTGTTTTAAAATATGGGCAATAGAGCTTTTCATTTGCTGCATTTCCTGCATTCTCAAAATTGAAGTTTTCCGCCAATATTCAATTAAATTACTAGGTTTGTTGTGTGACAACAATTTTTTTCCAGCTTCAAATTTTTCCCGATCAAAATTTGGGTCATTTGATTGAATTTCCTGAAGTATTGATCTTGGGGAGCTTGTCGATGAGCTATGCGATGCAGATCGTTTTTGTTGTGGCTTCCATTTGTACATAATATTAAAATAGTGATCATAAAGTTTTGCTTATTATTCCTCGGAATGTAATATGTTACCTGTAAGTTCATTTATGTATCTAACTTAAGTTTCACTGAATTTTCATTAAAAAACCAATGCTTACGCTATTTTCAGTTGGAAAAAGTTCCAGAATGGCTCCTGTAACCTTTTTCATTGTGGGAGGATCCATATGCGTTTTGGCTCCATAGAAATGGTCACAGACAATGCGGACTGGTGTGGTTTGTTGTGCTTCAGTTAGACATTTTTTCATGCGGTATTCATTTAACATTTCATTGCCTGCATAAGTTTGCTCCAAAATCTCTTGAAGATTGAAGCTGCCTTTAGTGACATTGGGAACAACAGAATTTGTTGAGGCTGAAGAGTGCGATGATAGCCACTCAGTTACAGGATTAGAAAGTGTTCTATCACTTGCACAGCATGTTAATACTTCACACTGCAAGTATAATTTAAAAGTACACAAGGTTTTTGCTATAATAAAACTTAGACTTCACTTACATTATTTGCAATTCGCCACTTTTGTAGATTATATCGAAACTTCACTTTTTCGCCAACCTGATTTTTGGTGTTAAATATTTGATCTACGTCGTGGGAATGCAACATTTTCAACACTTCTAGTGAATCGATTCCACACTCAGTTAAATAGAAATTGTCTGGAGTTGAAGTCCCCATTCTAAAAAAAGGCACACTGCTTCGGATGAGGCATTTGAAATTGTTGCACTCGCACCGTCTGAATCGTCGTTTATTATCAAATCGATATAGGAGCTTATTACTGATCCTGACTCCATATTGTTTCTAAAATTGTTCACTGCACTACACTGAATTAAAGTTTTCAGATTCAATCTATTCTCTTAAAATGGGAAATCACGGTCACTTCATTAACTATGCTGTAGTTCACTACACTAATAAATTTCACCCACTACAAAAAACCAAACGAAACATAGATAGCTCAATGTATTTCAGGCATGTGCAAGTCCGAAACGCCAATACCGATCCGATTGCTCCGATGTCAGATATGCGACTTCCGCTTTTATGAGGATACATGACCTTATTTGAAAAGGATGGTTTTTGTTCTTAAGTTGAAACAAATTGTTGTTGAATGAAGAATTATCCTCTTGAAATGTCAACAATTGCCGTTGCTAAGCCAAATGTGGCCCTTTAAAATGAATGATTTAGTTGTTGAATATCAAAAAGAACAACTATTTGAGGAGTATTCTTCTTCAAATACTTGCTCCTTGTTAAATCAAATGTAGCGCTTTTCACCAAATGAAGAAATTTGTTCAAATATCAACAACTAATATTTTCAAATGAAAATAATTTACTTAGCTCAACAATATTTTCATTTTGGATTCTCAACAGCGAAAATTTTTGGATTTAACAGTGTGTTTTTTTCTGAGTGAATACACTAAAAAATTATGAAATCGAGACTTGTCTGTCTGTCCATCCATCCGTCCGTTTGTTCGTGCGTCACAGTAAGTTTCCTTGCAAACCACATGAGCTAGAATGAAGAAATTTTCTACGTACGTCAAAAGTGGTGCCTCTCGAAATTTGCAGTACAAGAAAATATTTTAAAGTGTTTAAGGTACGCCATACAGGGGGTGGCTTAAATTTTTTTTTATTTCTGTAGCCCTCTAGTAGCCAAGTTTCTCAACAGATTCCAATGAAATTTGAAGTTATAAGTTATTAAAGCAAGTTAATTTAACCTGCAAAAATATTATGCAAATCGGATGACAAATGAAAGAGTCGAAAATTTACAGCTTAATATTATTAGCAGCCGTTTTCAATAAAAATTCAAAATGGTGGCCCCTGATGGTTCAGAAAAGAATTGAAAATATTTATATTAATAGCAACGCAAGTGCTGTTTAAACTTTTATGGAAATCTTTTGAAATTATCTATTTTAGCTATTTAAGCCGAGAAGTTATCACCTTTGTGTGATAACCACTGTGAAATGTATAAACAGCAAATGTGAGAAAGACAACACCTGTATTTATATGTTTATAGCAATTTATTATCTGCCGATTTCAATACGTGACCCATAAATGTGCAACTCAATTGAATAAGCAAAATATTTGCGCCTCTATAAAGGGTCTTTAAATACAAACGTCGGCAGATTCTTTTCATGTCAATAAGTACCCATGTGGTGTTACGAAAATTGCAGTAAGAAGTTTAGCAGTACGCAAGCCAAATTCATTTCCGAAATCTTACGCTACGTGCGAGAAATTTACCTTTCCGGCCAGTGCTGCCAACGGGGATTTGGTAATTTACAATTGATTGAAAGCCTACGCTTGATGGAACAAGAAGATATCAACGAACCTGCTTAAGGGCTGACTCAAGGCTCAAACATGGCTACACACAGTTGAATTCAACAAAAACAAGTTGAGTAAGCAGGAGAGTGCTCCTACCAGAAGGTCTTTGTAAACAACCTAGAGTTAGAAATAAGTTTTCTAATGGCGTGAATCGATAATTTGAATTATTCGTCCAATACATACTTGGATATGAAATCGTTCAAATTTATGCAAAAGATGTACAGTTTCTTTCATAAGCACAGTGCTGCCGCCATTTCGACCTAGCTTAACTGATTTTTCTGAATGCTCGGCCGATTGAACATATTCAAGTTAATCACTATTCCTTAAATTTTCATGAAAATTGAAAGAAAATAAAAGTGCCTAAGTCAATTTAAATATACATATTGTCGCGTGTTATTGGTTCGCGGCCAATAATTTTAATGTTCCGGGAAAGTGAAAACGCAATTTCTTTTAATTTAAGTTAAAAGTGTTTATTTAATGCACAATAATCAGTTAACACTTTCACTAATTTTAATTGTCACTATTAAAATAAATCTAACACTTGTCCATAAATTTATTATCGCAATTATCTTCTAAATCACTTCACTATTACGAAACACACCCCATAAATTTACTATCGCAATTGTCTTCTAAATTACTTCACTATTACGAAACACACTCCATAAATTTACTATCGCAGTTCTTATCGCGGTCGAATGAATTATTCCCCCCATTCATTCAGCTCGCCTTTATATAGGGTCTCTACCTATTCACCCATTTCTCGTGCATTGGCGAATGTTCTACCGAGAGGTACCTGGTAGGTTCGAGCAAATTCATGAATGGAGTGACGTCACTTGCAGATGTTGATCATGCTTGTTGCGTTCTCGTGGGTTCGAGTAAATTCATTCGTTGACGTTCTTAACGATGATGAAAACAATTGCGACAGTAGCTCGCAGAATTATTTGTACGTGTAATTATTTGTACATGTAACAATATATAGGGTTTTCCAATAAGAGGTGTTATTTTGAATAGATCTTGTGATTTAACACCTTGCGACTTCTCCCCTTGGGGTCACGTGAAAAGGAAGGCCTACGCCAACAGCTCAGTGTAGATTCAAGACCTTAAAGATAAATTCGTGAGGCTATCGAGGACATCGAGCAGCCACTTTGCGATTTGGTTAGGGAAAATTTCATGAAGAGGATATGGCCTTGTAAGCGTGTCGTAGTAGTTATTTGCCTGATGTTAGTTTTTGCTAGTAACGGCATATCTTCTTCTTTATAATAAAATAAACATCCGATCATTTATATTTAAAAAATGCATTATTCTTTTAATATCAAATCTAGCCAAAATGGCGTCGGGGGGGATACAACCTCCCGGTCAGCAGTCCGATAAAGTTTACAAATGCCATCCGAAACATAAAGTTTTAGCTGTAGTATGTTTAGTATGTGAATCAGTGTATCACCGAAGTGACTTTGAAAAATTAAACAATACTAAAAAAATCAGTGAAACTTTAGTTATATGTCCTGATTGCCGGCTAACCTCTGAATATGATGACATGTCAATGAGTGACTTTGCGAAAAGTGTAATAATAAAAATAAAGATGCAGACAGAAGAGGAAATTAAGAATAATTTATTGAGGGAAATTCAAGAGGAGTCTCGTGTGATGCTTAACACTTCAATAGTTGACTCTGACGCAGATTATGAGATGTTGAAGAGAGAAAACGTTTTATTAAGACAGCTCAACAAAGAATTGACTGAAAAGAATTTACTTCTAATGGAAATGAGGAATATGAATGGAAATTATCAACAGAAAATTGTAAGTGCAACTTATGCAGATATAATTACTCAAACAAAGCCACAACCAAATAGAATTCCAAGATTAAGTGTAAAAAAAGTAAACAAGAATGATAAAACTAATATAAGTCAACGAGTTGCACATTACATTTTGCAGGACAAAACGTGTCAAATTAAAAAAATTAATGTCAAGAATGAAAATGAAATCATTATAAGCTGCATGAATGAAGAGAGTGTAAATTCAGTTGGAAAAATATTAAAAAATAAGTTAGTAGATGCTTATGATGTTAATTTTGAGCAATTATTGAAGCCTACAATAAAAATTGTTGGAATAAATAATTATGAAAAAATGAATAGCACACAAATTGAACAAGACATAAACTCCAGGAATTTCACAAGCTTATGTACACAACAAAAATACAGGTATGGATACAGTCATCCTAGAAGTAACATCAGAAATATATAAGAATATAAGGGAGAATAAAAATCATGTATTTGTGGGATTTCAAAACTGCAAAGTATATGACTTTATAAATGTCAAACCCTGTTTCAAGTGTGGAAGATATGGGCATAGCGGAACTAAGTGCAGGAATGAATCAATATGTTTAAAATGTGCAGGAAAACATGAAACTAACTCTTGCATTGAACGAGGAAAAAAATGCCCGAATTGCATTTATAGTAACAATAGATTTAAAACTAAATATGACATAAATCATTCAGTATTCGATATGAACCTATGTCAAGTATATAAGAACAAAATCACCAAACGTATCAAAATGACGGACTACCCAGTGCAACCTGAATTACCGACATCAAGAAATACAATCACACAAGATAGTCGTCAAGTGTCAGCTCGTCATGTGTCGCCAACTACATCAGATGATTTGGTATCAGTCCAATAAAGTTTACAAATTGTATCAGTACAATGAAGCTTGCAAATGTCATCCGAAACAAAAAGTTTCAGCTTTTGTGTGTTTATTGTGTGAATCAGAATATCGCCAAAGTGACTTTGAAAAACTATCCTCCGAATATGATGGACTTTGCGAGAAGTGAATTTCAAGAGGAGTCGCATGTGATTCTTAACACTGGAATGATTGACTCTGACGCAGATGATGAGCTGTTGAAGAGAAGAAGTGTTTTGTTGGGACAGCTCAGCCAGGAATTAACTGAGAAGAGTTTACTATCTATGGAACTAAAAAATATGAATAAAAATAATATACAGAAAACTAGTAAAGTCAACAAACGTAGCAAGAGGACGGACTATCTAGTGCAACCTGAATTGCAGACATCAAGAAATACAATAACACATGATAGACGTCAAGTGCCAGCTCATCATGTGTCGTCAACTACATCAGCTGATTTAGTGTCACCAGCATCATTTAAAAGTTCTTTGCACAAGAGTGAATTTAGTATTATTATAATTTAAGTAAGAATGGAATTAATTGGAGATATACAAAATGTTTTATATTTAAATGAGACTGAATGTGCTGATCTTGAAGCTCTCAATAATGAATTTAATACTATTGATAAAACAATAATGTATATAAACATTAGAAGCTTAAATGCTAATTATAATAAACTACAAATACTTGTTGAGAGCTTGAAGATCAAACTGTATGTAATAGTATGTAGTGAGACCTGGAATTTACCGTGCTATCATTACTTTGATCTGCATGATTATAAGGTATATTACAACGAAAGTCTTATAAATAAGTCTGATGGAGTAGTGGTGTATGTTATGAAACATTTGAATCATGAGGCATATATTGTAGAAATTGGTAAACTTAGAGTTTTAAATATTCAGATGAAACTAGGGATTAACACTATCAATTTCGAAATATCAGCCACTTATCGATGTCACGATTATCCAATTTTAGAATTCATTATGAACATGAATGAATACTTAAACGACAAAAAGAACAACAAAAATCATTTGTTAGTAGGAGACTTCAATATAAACATTTTGAAAGAAGATGAGATAAGTCATGAATTTATGAATAATCTGCTAGAGAAAGGTTACATTCCGGGGTTCACGGGTGTTACTAGACCCTCAGACAAAAATACAGAGAATGCAAATAGTGGATCATGCATTGATAATATATTTATCAAAGCTGACTCACTTACTACAAAAGCTATCAAATTAACTAATCCAATTACAGACCATTATACATTATTTGTTACACTAAACAATATAACGACTGTAAATAAAAAACAAATCAATTACTCTTATAATTATAATAAAATCAGGAAAATAGCCAATACAAAAAATTGGAATTACGTCGGTTCAATGAATGACCTGAATGAGGCAACTAACTTTATAATTAATGAAATTCAAAATTGCTTAGAAAAATCCAAATTTATTCCTAGACAAAATAACGCTAAAAATAAACCTAGAAGTGAATGGATTACCATAGCTATTATTGTATCTTGTAAAAAGAAAGAGCAATTATACATCAGAATGAAGAAAAATCCAAATATTGAAGAATACAAACATGAATATAAAGATTATAGTAAATATTTGAGTAAACTCATTACAATAGCAAAAAACAAGTACAACAAAGAAAAAATAGAAAAAAGTATCACTAATGTAAAATCACTTTGGAAATTCATAAATAACAAACTTGGCAAAAATAATAAAAAAGACAATAGTATTAAACAAATTATTAATAAACAAGGAGAAAATATTGAGAACCCGAAAGAGATAGCAGAAATAATGAACAATTTTTTCTGTAATATTGGTTCCGAATTGAATAAGAGGATTGTGAAACCAAAAGATAAAAAATTGAAATGCCACAAACGAATAAAAATTCAATATTCTTAGCACAAACGGATGTTGCAGAAGTTTTAGAAATAATAGATAGAATGAAAGTAAAAAATGGAGGCGTAGACAAAATTAATACAATTACTTTAAAAACTTTAGCCAACTACATTGCAGAACCATTGAAATACATTTTCAACCTCTGCATTCTTAACTCAATATGGCCAAAAGCACTAAAAATAGCAGAAGTAGTACCCATTTACAAAGCAGGAGGTTCAAAAGAGACTGGTAATTATAGGCCCATATCTTTAATTTCTAATATAGCAAAAATATTTGAAAAAATACTATACAAAAGAATACATAATTTTATGATTACCAACAATATATTACAGAAAAATCAATATGGCTTTGTCAAGCACGTTGGTACAAAAGATGCGCTAAATTACTTGAGTGAGAAAATTTATGATAAAATAGATAAAAGTAAGCCAATAGCAATTACTTTTCTGGATTTGGCAAAAGCTTTTGATACGGTGGATCATGATATACTTCTTGATAAATTGTATCATTATGGAATCAGAGGAAACCCACATATGCTTGTGTCAGATTATTTGAGAAATAGAGAACAATACGTTCGAATTGGTCAATCTAATAGTAATTCAAAACCCATTAATATAGGAGTTCCACAAGGAACAATATTAGGACCACTATTTTTTATCATATATATAAATGATTTACTTTCAAAAATGCCTGAAAATATTGTGTCATATGCAGATGACACTGCTGTCATAGTAAGTGAAGACACATGGTATAAGGTTGAGAGAAATATGAATATTCATTTAAGCGAAATAGCTGATTGGCTGGCTTTGAACAAACTATAATTTTGGTACATTTTGCCTTCCCCTGGACCCCTAATGCATAAAATTATTTTTTTATTCCAGATTTTAAAAGTTCTAATCAAGGCCTTTCATTTGATACCCCACTCGACTACCTTTGATTAAAAAAAATTTTTAAGGGCCAATTCGTTATTGAGGGGGACCCCTGTTAAAAAATTTTCAAATTTTTGTTAAGACCTTAACTTTTGAGAGACCATCACTACTGACCTTTTCACAGAGTTTGAGCATTCTAGCTTCTATAGTTTCTGAGGAAACCAGCTGTGACGCACGGACAGACGGACGGACGGACAGACAGGTCGCGAAACTAGTAGGTCTTTGTAAAAAAAAATTTTACAAAGACCTAAAAAACGCATGTTGGTGACACGTTAATAGACGAAGAATCAAAATGTGGGCTTTCTTAAGATTTTTAAATGGCAGCGTTTACGACTAACTTTGATGAAATTTTTTTCCAAAGATCATAAAGAGTAAACTTTCAATACATGACGAAATAGTTTTTTGAGATACACTTCTTAATATCAAAACAATTAATAGGCAACGAAACAAATCAAATAAAATTCTCATGAATTTCATAACATTCAACTATACCAAAAGTGCTTATTTCTACCGATAATTAAGAATAAAGATTTGCATTATAAGAGTAGTCTTTGAAATAAGCAAAAGATGGTGAAAAATTAGAGGGTAATTTGTAAGGGAAAATGCATATTTTTATACCCTATTATTTCAAAAACATAGGTCCTTTCGGACAAACAACCAGAACAAATTTGTTTACATCAACTCCGATGGAATGGCAACAAAATACAGCGAAAACCAGAAAAAAAAATTCCTGCGTTAAATACGGGCCAAGTCCAATCCCAGGTGTAATATGGATCTTAGTAATGTTTCCCGGTAATTATACAATCTGTTAATTAGGAAATCAAAGAACCTTTGAGAAGGACATTTAACTACATCTGACCTGTATTGTCTCTGAACGAGGCAATGTAAGCCTGTTTGTTAATTACCAATGCATAATGCAAGTTCAAAGGACTCTAAGCTGCCATAAATCTATCTTGTATGCATTTTACATGGAAATTTGATTTAGTGCCTGCGAACATTTCCAAGATAAATAGAGTTTAGTTAATTGACTGGATTTTCATGGAAATGCAATTAGGGCAGTGTTTTAGAGGAGGAGGTGGATGATGCTAAAATCTTTTGGGATATAAACTTCTTTATCTGCTACGTTCATACTTATTGTCAAAGTGATACTATCTGAAATCGTTAGAAAGTGAATTTTCAATACAAAGAATTTAGTGATATTTAAATTTATAAAATGGAAATTGTGAAACAATGCAACTTTTTTTCTAATTTTTCAAGCTCGTTGGTGATGTATAGAGAAAAATCACAAGTAAGTTTTTTAACCATAATGAGATAAGCACTTGGGTTTATATGAGAAACAAATCGGTTAAACAAAATCCAAAAGGCCAGGAGTCCTTTCTTCAATGCAAAGCAGTTGGGTTTTTGTTTCTAATACTAATCTTTTATTTTGCAGTATTGTGATGTTATTTTGAGTGTTGATGGAGTCGAATTTACCGCCCATAAGTTGGTTCTTTCTCTAAATAGTCCTTATTTTGAGGCAATGTTCAATGGTAAGACTAATTTGATGAAAATTATTCGCATAGTAAACTGTTAAGCATTCTTTCAGGCCGTTTTCCAGAGAGCAGTAAAAAAACTGTTGAAATGCACTGCTTGGAGCCAGACATATTTGGAATTGTCCTACAGTACATGTACACCGGAGAAATCAAACTAAGCAAAGAATCTGCAGTAGAAATATTGAAAACTGCTGATTTTCTTCAATTAGATTGGCTTAAAACTCAGTGCTGTCAATTTATACACGGAATGATCAATATAAGCAATTGTATATCCTTGTTTCTTCTCGCTGGTAAATATTTTACTCAAGAAATAATTATAGGATGGAACATTTTTTTTTATGAACACTGAACTTTTTTAATTTTTCATAGAACTATACCTTTTGGATGACATCGAGCAGGAAACTCAGGATTTCGCGGTGGCCAATATTGACGAAGTATCGAAGACTCCTGAATTTCTCGCTCTCGACCTGAATTACGTAAGGAACATATTTATATAAATTAGTGAATATTATTACATGCCATCTGTTTCTTCATAATTAAGGTTTTAAAATTTGCAACTAGAGACGAAGTAATTATGAAAAAGGACGAATCCAACTATACAACTCTGATGCGATGGATGAGACATAATCCCACCGAACGAAAAACGCACTTGGGAAAAGTTCTTAAGTTTATTATTCCCAGATATATTAGCCAGGAATTTTTGGAATCGGCCTTACTCAAGGAAAAATTGATAAGAGAAAGTATCGAAGGATCCAACTGGCTCTTAGACAATTTCACTTTAGTTCAAACTTATGAACGTGATGAAGGCACTCCAAACTCGTTAATGAATATGTCCGACGAAATTAAGGACAAACATATTTTTATAATGAATAGCACGAGCGATTTCTACAGTTTCAACGTAGTTACTAAAAGTCTAAGCCGTTTAGCCAATCGACCACTTTCCCAAGGATTTTCCACGGTGGCATACAAAGGTGGTGTCTACTTGGTTGGTGGAAAGAGGACACGAACTGCATTAAGATACAATGTGCCTTTAAATTTTTGGGAAACGATTCCATTTCGGTGTTACTTTTCTTCGAATTCAGCGTGTGTTGTTGGCGACTCAGCATATTTTACTGGAGGATACTCAGATGGCACATGGTATAATTCCGTTTTGCGTTATGACTTTAATCGGGCCAAAATGGATAAGCAACCCAGGATGATGATGAGTCGAGGATGCCATGGATCTGTTGCACATAGTAAGTATTAGTTCATTTGCTAGTCCATTCATCAATTTACACAGACATTTACCCATACTCAAAAATATCCTCTTAAAATTCAGCACAGCGTACAACCGATAAATCCTTTATTTATTAGAAAACAATAAGCTATAAAAGCTTTCTAGTCTCTAAGGAGAGAAGAAAGAAACTCCGTATCAACGTTCAGTTGCAATTTAAAACACCATTTTCTCTACTTTTGAGATTTGACTTCTTTTCTGCATTATTTCTAGGAAATTGTGTTTATGCTTGTGGCGGGACGAATGCTAACGCTGGCACTCTAATGGAACTATCACTTTCCGAACGTATGGATGTGAGGGAGGGTATGTGGCGTCTCCTGCCAACTATGCAACACCCCCATGGAAACTGTACGGCGGCGATAGTTGGAGATGCAATCTATTGTTCAAATGCATTTGGTGGTGTAACAGAACGTTTTGATGTTCGACGTTGCAATTGGGAGCCGATAGCTTCAGCTCCAGGGTAAGAATTCCTTCAACTTCCTTCTTACATTTATATGCATATAGATACAGATATGTAAGCGAGTGTCTTAAATGATTTTTATTATTATCCCTTTGCAGAGAAATCGGATCGATAGTTGCATATGACGACAGGCTATACAGGATCTATGGTAGAGGAATAGCCTTGTACTCCGAACAAGCGGATGAATGGAACAATATTGGAAATATTTTATTTGATTCGCCCATAGCTGTATCCTCGCAAAATTGATTGCATTATAAATTTATCCGAATTGTTTGGTAATAACGTTAAAAACTGATAAGAATAATAATAGTAATTCCTGGAAATATCAAATATCAAATTGATTAAGTGTATCTTCAATTGATGTGTTCGTTTTATGAACAGACTTTCATTGTATCGATTAGTAGATAGTAAAAAGTTTATATATACAAGTTGGTACAAAATAAATATCATTTAAAAAAAATAGTGTTGTAATTCTGTTGAGTTTAAAAGATGAATTGATGGATCGTAGTAGTCTTTGCGTGTAGACGTCTTTTAAATCGCTCCCGTCAAAAGTTTTCAAAAATTAAATTAATTTTTTAAAAAAGTTATTCCAAAGTTAATTTTTATCGGGATGAAGCCTCAAAAGACGCAGCCACAAAATCAATGGCAACAGTTAACAAAGCCGAAGAAAAGTACAAATCAAGCAATTCCAGAAGAAGTTGGTGGCACCAACGAGAGCCAAAACTATTTTGCAGCGCTGGAGGGATTAACCGAAGATATGGAAACTGAAGAAAACATCGGAGGTAATTTTAATCAAGATAATGACTTAAATTTTATTCAATATTTACAGAACAAAAATAAGGAGAAAAAACCAGCCCGCAGTTCTGCTGGTTCCTCTGAAAAAGCTATTAACAAGACAGAAAAAGTTCCGCCAATCAACGTGTTCGGACAGACCGGGAAAGATATGGTTCGGCTATTGGCAGCCGAAAATAAACTAGCCAATTTCGAAATCAAAAGAGTTAATGCCGAAAAATTAGCTATAAGGACGAAATCACTGGTTGATTTCAAGTCAGCCAAAGATGCGCTGATTTCTGGGGAGGTTCCACACTTCACCTATACCCCAAAAAGTGAAAAGAATCAGACCTTCTTGTTGAAGGGCTTGGACAGCGGAGAGGATACGGTCGATCTTCTTCAGGTGCTCAAGAAAGCTGGACCAGTTATTGATTTTGTTTCAGTCAAAGCCTTTGCGATAAGGAGGTCGACCGTAGAAAGGAAGAATTTACCACTTTACCTGACACAAATTGCAAATAAGAGCAGTCCAAGTGCCCTTCAACAAATAAGGTACTTGAATTTAATAGTGGTGAGGTGGGAACGCCTCCAGAAAAGAGAAGTCAACCAGTGTTACCGGTGTCAAAGATTTGGGCATTCGTCTGCCAATCGCGCCATGCACTATCGTTGCGTTAAATGCAAAGACGTTCATGCTCCCGGTGAGTGCAAATTGGCTCAGATGGAGCCTAAAGAAAAATTATACTGCGTTAACTGCGGTGTTTTTGGTCACCCAGCATCTTATCGAGGATGCTTCCGATATCAAGATGCAAAAGTTAAATTTGCTCC
Organism: Odontomyia ornata; assembly: GCA_963969285.1. Lineage (NCBI taxonomy): Eukaryota > Metazoa > Arthropoda > Insecta > Diptera > Stratiomyidae > Odontomyia > Odontomyia ornata. Next base: position 40,545,441 of record OZ017738.1, on the reverse strand, counting down.
AAAGCAAACACAAGTACACCGTAATATCATACCTTCCAACTTCGTCAAGCCCGGAGTATCATTTGCACTCGCCGCTAGAGGAACAGCGGAAAATGCTGGAAATAATGTAAATAATGTAAGTGGCAATAATGAGCTGCTTCTCAAAATTTAACAGCGACTTAATTCTTTATCGGAGAGAATTGACAAACAAGATTCAAAAATTAACTTTGCTTTTCAGCGTTTAGGTCTTTCAAATGCCTAATAATAACTTGTCATTCAGTCATATTCCCATGGATACGCTTCGCCTCATATCGATCAACGTCAACTCTATCGATGCCATACATTGACGTGATTATCTCTCTCACTGAAACCCACCTCAATACGATAGGGTAATAGGCGATGGGGGAGGTGGCACCGGAATATTGGTTCGAAGAACCTATTGTTTCCAAAATTTTGAAAAAGTCGAATTCAAAAGCTTTGAATTTCTTGAAGTGTCCGTCATCAAAATTTCACTGCCAGGTGGGGATAACCTCTTCGTTATCTCTGCCTATGCAACCGGTCAAAATGTTCTCAAGTTCAAGGAGGAACTCAATTCCTTGTTTGAAATACTTGAATTGAACAGGCTGCATAATTATTATATTTTTGCTGGTGACCTGAACGGCAAGCATACATCATGGATAACGTCACCAATAATCCAAGAGGACCACTGCATTGCTGACGCAAGACTTTCAGCTTTAATAGTCCTTAACGGAAACTGCAGGTGCTTCCTTACGATAGCGACCATAACGCAATCGTAATGGAAATCAATCATCAAAGGGATGATTTCTTCCTCATTCCAGTTCAACATGAAAACCATCGGTTGAATTTCAAAAAAACAGACTGCGAAAAGTTTCGAAAGAAGTTTAATCGGGAGTACCAGAAGCAATGTCCTCCTTCTGATGATGGCAACGCTTGCTCAATGGATCCTTATAACAGAAATCTAACTGACGATGAAATAGATGTCTATTTGTCGAAGTTAGAGAAGCTGACGTTGGAAACGATTGAGAAAGTTGTTCCCAATATTAAACATCGAAACAATATGGAAGGATATGAAACACCAACCATCGCAAGGTTGAAAAGATTGAAAAGCCTTCTTCTCACCCGCATCAACAGTATTTATCGACGATTTTTGGACTACAACCATCCCTCGTTGGCTTTGTTGAAATTACACCTGAAGAATGTCCGCAACTTAATCCGTGCATACTTCAGGAGTGAGGTCAGCAATCAATGGGCGGATAAACTGAGGGGTATTAGCCCACAGGGCCCAGATGTCGTTTTCGCGAAAGTTAATAGCATATTCCGCAAGAAGTCTCGAGTGAAGGTATCGAATCCTGAAGTCGCTAGTGATGAGATAAATCTTCTCGATAGGGCTGGTATCGAAATTGATAGTACGACTCCGGATAGAAATGGAAACAGGATTATATGTGATGGATTGCAGAAACTTGCCCTGATTGGAACACATTTTGAATTGGTTCATCTGCCAAACCCAGAGAGAAGGAATGAAATATTTTCGCAGGTCGTTGCAGCAAAAGTTTCCGACTTCAAATCAAGCCTGAACGGCTAATCAATTCTTCATTTTGATAAAACATTAACATCTTACCTCATACCGACCTTGAATCTTATTGATTATTTTGTCAGCTATGAAGACTTGTGTTTCATATTTCGTAGAATAAACAATAAAAAATCATCTCCGACATTTGCCTGAGGTTGCTATTAGGAATTATTGCATATTGTTCAACAATATGTTGAACAATTCATACTTCCCAAATGAGTGGAAAAAGGCTAAGGTATTTCCGATCTTGAAGAAAGGAAAAGAATCTTCATGTCCTAAAAGCTATCGCCCAATCGGCTTGCTGCCTAACATCAGCAAGGTGTTTGAAGTGATACTCAACAGAGCATTAAACGCCCACATTGAGTTACTGCGCCCCTGCTTTTCTCAATATTCATTCGCAAGCTATTGAACAGCTTTGATTTTAATGCCTCGCCAACGCGATCATTGGTGGCGTTTGCTGATGATCTGATCATCTATACGGAAGACCGAAAAGCTACAATAGTGTGCGAAACAATTTTGTTTTGGACAACGCTGCAGGGGGCAGTCAAGACCTGAAACGTAATTGGAAGGATTTCCACATTATGGCTGGTGAAGGTAGTTCAGAACGGTTTCCACATAAATCCTGTGTTCGATACCTCGGTGTTTATCTCGATCAGTATCTTTACTATACTGAACATGTCAAAATCATGCTCAGTAAAGCACTAAAAGTAGTCATGGCCCTTCGGCGACTATTTCATTCCAGATACATTGATCAAAAAGTCAAAGTTATTTGTTACAAGACCCTGGTTAGGCCAGTTTTGACATACGGATGCGAGATCTGGTACAATCAGAGTGCTAGTACTATGGAAAGATTAAGAGCTTTCGAAAGGAAATGTCTTCGTGCATGTACTGGTTTGTACAGAAAGCCTGAGACGGATTGGAAGCACTATATATCGTATAGAAAAATTTATCAAACCGGTCAAGTGACAAGAGTCGATATCTTCATATTGAAACTTCTTCGGAATCATATCGCAAGATCTGTAACTGTGAGTGAAAACCCTTGGATTTCACAGCCGTTCTACCCTACAGATGGGTATATTTTGACTCGCCTCACTACTGGCTCCGTTCCTCCAGAAGCATTCGTGTATTTGGACATGAATTTTTTATTCTGACGGCGTCCCAGTCATATATCACATATATCGACGGGCCACCGATAAGAAGATAAAATATCCTCCGAATCTGAGTTCACGAGACCAACAATTCCAATGGAGATACTCATTCGTTGAGGCTGGTCGAGCTGAGATGGAGCAATCTAGGTATTGGTGGCTGAATGACAATGTCTAAATTATTCGTGTTTATTTTCTGTATTTGTGCTTTTCCTCGTTACTTAGTTTTTTAGATTCATCTCATTATTGCTACATCTAGTGTTGTTGTTTATTTGTATTATAAATTAGGTATAGGTTTCTATATAAGGTAATGTTTTTTTTTATTTTTTGATTGAACTTATTTAGAATAGGATGTAACATATTATGTATAGGATATAAGTTCATTGTTGTGTTAGTAATATAAGTAATTTTTGAATAATGCTGGTTGGTTTTTTCTCCTTTTTCCAATTGATTCAAAAAATATGTAATAATCTTAATTAATTTAAATTTGCTAGTGTATTTTTACTCATTAAATGTGTTTAACTGATAACGTATAAATTTAGAGAGCCATTCGGGCCATTAAGTTTTTTTATAGTTTTATTGTTTGGAATTTACTTTATGTTCTTTTAAAAATTTATAATGATTGGTATTAAATAAAGCGCTTTTGACTTTGACTTTGAAAGATGAATTCAATTATGTAGAAAATCAGTTTAAAGCTGGCTCGGTTAGCACCGTTTCTCGGTCATGGATTTTAGACGGTGATATTATCATTATTATTTTTTTTTCCAAGGCATGGTGATCATCGTCTTCATCACAATAGGACCATCGAGATATGTCAGATTAATCCTGACCAATACCACCGCATTTTTGCCGCTTCTGCATTGATAGGTTTGGTAAAGGCTTCTTTTATATTTTAAAGACTTTAGCTGTTATGTAAGTAGCCTTCTTTTTTTGTCAAAAGAACGTTTTCAATAAATAAACATGTCCCATTTTTCTTTGGGCTGAAGCATAAGTTCGACGATATTTTCAGGACTGAGCGGTCTGTTTGCTACGTCAAGTGTTGCTTTCTGCAAAGCGAACGTGAAAAAACGTGTGTAGAGCATCATCCAGCCTCATCCAGCAGACTTTCTCAAACCTATGTAAAAGCTCAGATAGAGGGTTATTTCTCAATGACAGCGGTTGATCTATGAATCAGAGTCGTTTGTAGTGAAAAATTGGTAAAAAGATGTCCGTAAAGGACTGCAGCGATGGTCTGCTGCCTCGGCGCAAGAGGATGGTAAGATCCGCCAAGATTGGCCTTGCCTGGGGACGCGTGAATGCGCTGGCAGGCTAGCGTTGCGGTGTCGTGAGGCGGGTTCATTCCCCGAGCACAAGGACCCACTACAAAAGAATTCCGCATTCACAAATCTTTGGGTCTCAGAAAATGTCGACCGAAGTCGAAAAATGGAGGTAACTACCTGAGGGTGGAAATTGTTTGTTCAGAGAACATGTTGAAACGGGTAAAAACAAACGGATTTGTGGAGACTTCGCCGTTGCCCGACGATTCTTATGGCCCATAAATGAGAGTGGGGCATCCGGATCCGGGAGTACAAAATATAAAAATAAAGAATCCCGAATGATACAGTTTCATATTTTGGTTATAAAGCATAAAAGCTAAATAAATTATTCAACATTGCAAATAATTATGCGACAGAACTAAATTATAGGAGTTTACTAGATGTTATTTTCATCGGTTTGAAATTCAATGATATCGACAAGCACACTTGTGATTTATTAAAATTAATACCGACTAAAAGGATAAATCTCAGTTCCTCCTAATTATGATGGTATGAATAATTGAAATTTCACAACACAATGAGTTCTTGACTTGTAAGACTATTTTCAGTTTAAAACGAGACCGACATGAAGATACTAGGGCAATGCAAATTTAAAGTGGATATAAAGACCTTGTTTTTCAATTAATTTAATTATTAAAATGCAACCATTAAATATCTCTATTTTTGCTTACTTTCTTTTTTAATTCAAGAACTCCTGTTGCAAACGTAAATAAATATGCATTTATGAACACTTTATATAATACAAAAATAATATAAAAAAATTAAAAAGTAGGTACTTACCCCTCCTCTTCGACGAGCGCTCGTAGATGGGGTGGGCACATCTGTAACTCTTATAAAAAATTTTTATTATAATTTTTTTTTAATTTCACTTAATTTCTTTACTTTTTAATTTTCATTAAATTACGAAAAGGAAAAAAATAACGAAATCTGGAAATCAATTAGATTTAATGCATAAATTAAACCCCCTTTTATTAAACAACTTATTCACCCCTTTTTATGCTGCCGAGCACTCTGAAACGTCACTTATCCGCTTGCCAGCGCCTCGAAGTCATGCGAATTTAATTTGGCCTTATAAGGTCGGGTCCATTCGGAAACGATTAATTTACGATTTCTGACACTTGATTGTCTATGTATTGTGCTTTTGTACCAGACATTCAATTTATTGGACTTTTCTATTAATTGTCCACTGGGCATTTATCTTGCGTCAATATTCACTTGTATACAGTTTTCATATTATTAGATTTTTGCACTCTTTTCAATTTTTTATTCACGGATCATACAAGCAAAAACAATTCGTACCTATAACGCTTGTCGTCCTCACCAGTCTCCCGTTACCAACTTTTGCGATCACCCCTTACTGCCTACACGTCTCAACCCCAACTTGTTGCTGAACCAGTTTACGCATACTTAAACTCACTTAAATCTTTCAAATTATATTATTTTCAAGAAGCTTTTCATTTTCTAAATCATACATGCGAGTATTATTTTAATTTCACTTATATCACTTCCGCATCTACTGCACATCATCTCACTTCTTGTAATTCAGTACCTCGGTCTCATCAAATTAATTGTTTCAACCATTTCGTATCACTTCATTTTAATTGAAGAAACTGTACCTCTTTTGAGCTATTTAAAATACTTAATTTTTAATTTCTCTTGACACACACTTGACTACATCGTCTTCAGTCCATCTCTCCCCCGACGTGATCGCTATCGCGATCAAAAGCGGGATCGCTAATAAAAGCGACTCAATAGCCCCGCTAGCGATGATAATCGTAAAAATATCTGTATCGAGTAGGTCTACCGATGATGAATTAGTGTTTACCTTTCCATATACATTGAACGATGCTGTTGTGGGTGAAGAAGTGGACTGGAAAAGCTTGTAGGATGATTGATTATGTTTATAATTGTGTTCTGGATGCCGAAGGCTTATTTCAAACAGAAAATATACTACAACAGCCGAAATCGCCACATTAACATTAACGCTAATATGTTGATTCTTCTTCTTTGCAGCACTACAGCCCCTCTCGGGACTTCACTTAGAGATAGTTAGAGTATCTCATTTTCATGACCATATTGATTTTTTCAGAAGTTGGTTTGGTCAGTACCATGCTCCCGTGTGTTTGCTCAGCTACGATATGATCTGATTAAATTAGTACATATAACCACTGAGTGAACACTCATAGTCTGTCCGAAAAATCCCCTGAACTAAATCACGTTGCTCTCAACGAGATTTGAACTTGGGGCTCTAACCATGCTCTAACCACTAGACCACACAGACTACTAATATGTTGATTAGAAATCGAATAACGATCAGTTTCAGCATGAAATCACGTGAACGATTATGTCGCTCATATTTCAGCCGCTTTGAATGTAACAAGCACAAACTAAGTTACAATACTGATAAAATTGGACTTCGTCATCGACTAGACGATCCGTGAATTCCCGCGAGACCCTTGAACGATGGCGGCAAGCGATACGAGTAAATAAACAGCCGTTATGCTGACATATGCCCATGGAAGGTTGTAATAAAGATCAGTTTTATATGTACTACTCTGACTAGATGTTGAATAATTCTCAAATGGATAGTAACCGAAAAGCTTGTTCGTATACTCGTACATTCCGTAGAACATTGTTTTCTCCATAATTCCAGTTCCTTGGATAATATCCAATATCGAGAGCAGTTTTGACGTACGATTGAAATAATCTTCTCCGCAACAGTGCGTCGAATTAATTGATAGCGTCACACGGCTATCCATAGGTTCTTCCAATACCACATGTGGTATTACAACAAATGAGAGAATTAATACAAATATGGCCAGATTCAGAAACAACCGCTATCTAAAGAAGAGAAAATATAGTACGCTTCAACTCCAGTCCCGAAATTTCCTTCAATCCCTGTAAGCAAACTGCACCAGAGCTCCATTTTCGTTAGGACTTCAGCCCATCTTGCCACGACTTGATGCCATACCTTACGTCGTTGCCATTTTATGTGATCGAGTCTTTGTAGTCGCAGTTTTGTGGCATTCTGTAATTGTGCTTTCATTTTTACTTTGGGGCCATTGAAATTTCGAATAGGAGATAGGAAGTTTTTTGAGCAGTGTGCTAGTGTGACTGCTCGATTACTACACGTGGTTAGTAACGTGGTTCATCTTTCAGCAGTACCTCCAGTCCATTTTCCTGTCATCAACTTATAGTCAAGTTGCGAGTTTGCAAAGCCCTTTGCACTCGCAATTGCTTCGTTCTTTTGGCAAACATTTCTTTTCTTTTTGTAGCTGGAAGGGCAATTAGGATGAAATGGGTTAGGGCTCGTTTAGATTCCCCCGACACAGTCTAATAAATGCACGGTATATGTAATGCTCCCAGCTGGTGAACATTTGCATTGCTGATTTAATTTGTGAGGAATCACCCCTAATCTCATCTCCTTAGAGGAAGCAATATTTGTATAGAGGAACAACTGGGGGCACAGCTTTCATGCAGAAACCAGTAACAACGGGCAACGCCCGATAAAATACGCAACTTGCAGAGACCTTATAGAGGGGTTTCCACTAAGGACATAATTGAGATATTGAGTTCAAATTTATTTTGGGTGTAGTGCAAGCATTACATTTTATGAATAAAATTCGAATTCGATCATATGACCACCACGAGCCCGTTTACAGCGGTCGATTCTTCGGACCCAATTTTCCACTACACTGGCACATATTTCGACTGGAACGTCGCTAATTTCGCATTGGATGGTGTCTTCGAGCTCGTCTAAAGTTGCTGGCTTGTTGGCATAGACAATGACTTGATTTTGCCCCCCCCCCAAATCCAATGGCGTTAGATCGCATGAACGAGGTGACCATTCGACCGGACCATTTCCCAAGATAACACGTTCACCAAATTTGTCTTTCAATAAATCGATTGTGAGGCGTGCTGTGTGGCTAGTGGCACCGTCTTGTTGAAACCAAATGTTGTTGATGTCAAGTTTATCCAATTTCGGCCACAAATAAGCTTCCAACGCAACACGATAGCACTCTCCATTGAGGGTAACATGACGGTCATTTTCATCCCCGAAAAAATACGCCCCAATCACACTTCCGGTATGAAAATCGCACCAAACAGTAATGTTTTGAGGCTGCAACGGTGTTTTAAGAAGTGCATGTGGATTTGCTGCTGTCCAATAACGCATATTTTGCTTATTAACAAAGCCATTGAGCCAGAAATGAGCTTCATCGCTGAAGATGATTTTTCGATGAAAATCTTCATTTTCTTCAAGCTTTGCCAGAGCCCAATTGGAGAAGTTTTGGCATTTCGAATGATTAAGTTACTACTACCGTCTAGAACAGCAAAAACAGATATATTTTCAACAATTTGTTTTTACATGATCTTTATTACATATAGTTATCAAACTTTTTTTATAGTATAAAACAACTCTTGAAGATTACCAAAAAAATTTTTTTATTATATTTTATTTGTACATGTAATAGAGGGCGCTCAAAGTTTCTTGCCAAAAAAAAACGCTGCTCCATTGTGGACAGTTAATCTCTGGAACGGTCAGTCTGAAACAAAAAATTAAAAAAAGATTTAGAAAAAAGAAGTGCTCTTACGTGATAGGTTACCAGAAAAATAAAAAAAAAACGTAAAGACAAAATGGCGGACATTCAAACTTTTTTCCAAAATCTTCAGGTTCCAAAATTCCATTTTTTATTTTTTTTTTCGCTATATTGAGGTATACTATCACGCAGGATAAAAAAACAAACAAAATGCTTTGAACAAAATTAAAATCGACCGACTAGATCCGGAGGTTAACAAGTTGAAATAACGTGAAGTCGAGAAAAATTCGTTTAAAGTATTCGCCTTTTCTCTTATAAACAGACTTTGGAGGCATTTTTGAATAAGAATATGCTCCTATAATGACAGAAATAGAACTGGAAATCTGTTGCAAAGAAAACAACACTGGAAGTGAAAGTATAACCAGTATTTTGTAAAGAGAGAAATATACATAAGCTGCGTGAACACCTGCGGAGAGCCAAGAGCGCGCTTCAATAGAGTCGTTCTATCTCGTGATCAGCATCGAATTATTATATAATATTTTAGAGAGTTTTACTTTAAGGTATAAGGAATCTAAAAGTGTAAAAAAATTCATTTTTCGAAAATTCTAGACGGTATTAGTACTTTAAGTGACTTTAGTTCTTGAGTCAGTTTGATCTTTTAGCCATGCAGGTCAAGATCTTTTCGAAAAATACGCCATAGTGTCGTTTGAGCGATGCCCAATTCTCGAGAACGACGGGGAATCGGCTGATTTGGCTCATTTTGAATCGATGCACCTACGGCTGCGATATTTCCTTTGCTTCGAAAGGTACGACGTCTTTTTCGTTCCGAAACGTCCAAAAATGAAAATTTGGACTCGAACTTATCCACTATAGTACGCACAGTCTGTCGGTTGGGACGATTATTTCGGTCCGAAGTTGGAATAAGCGTTCTTAAAATTGCAACCAGCATTTCAAAATTTCGGTAGTGATTTTCAATAATTCCCAAACGTTACTGGTTCGAGAAGCTTACCACAATAAAAATGTTGACTTTAACAAAGATTCTGAAATTCACAGCTCCTTTAAGAATTTTAAGCGTACGTTGATATAAAGATACTAAATAGTTATGTCCTTAATGGAATACCCTTTAGTATGCTCTATACACTTCCTGCAAAGAAATATCTACAAGAGAAAGGGGGCGTCCCCAGCTGGGCGCACATTGAATGAAATCGACCATGCTCTCATACAAAAACATGGGCTCGTTTTTGCGGCGCTGTTTGCAATTCTAACCACTGTCTTCTAAGGATCAAGTTCCGATGCCAAATCTCTAAGAGCTATAAACAAGGAAGATCAGCTACCTCAAGGCATCAGATACACAAAATAGATGATAGCTCAATAACGTTCACGTACATGTCAGCATTGGAAGCTTGCATCAATTAATACCCGCAAGCGGGAGAAAGTAGTGATGACATCCAAACCATAAGCAAGACATAAGAGATGCACTAACAAAAGTGACCGAAGAGGTCTTAGGGCATTGACAAAAGAAAAGTAGGAACGACTGGTATGACGAACAATGTAAGAAAGCAGTACAAAAAATACAACCTGCATCAATTCGGGGCAAACAAGAACAATTTAAACCCCACCCCCTGATGACAAGTCAAAAAAGCGTGCTAGAGAAAGAAATGACTGACCATCGACACCAAGATCCAAATGAACAAAAACATACTACTCCTTGAAGTCAAATTGGCATATTCTTCTACTTAACAACTAAGAAGCAATTCGTAATTCAATCTTTCTTAAAAATGCGCAAGGAGCAATCATAGGTAACGCAGTCAAAATTAAAAACAAATCGCTGCAATATTTTTTGAAGGTATCCACGTTATTCATAGTTTCATCACCGACCCGAGTTGAAAAACAGGCAGCAGTGTATGACCGCAGAAAAAATAAGTCTCCTGGAATAGATGAAATATCAGCAGACCTGTTCCAGAGGGGATGGAGGGTGGGGGATCCTCATCTTTATTAGAAGAGCCGTTACTATAAGACTGGCCAAGAACTACATGTACTGTACAAAAAAAGGAGACATGTCAAGGTGTCAAAATTATAGAGGCATCACTTTAACGTAAACGTCTGATAAAGTGCTCTTTAAAATCATAGAAATAAAATTAAAGTCGTACTATGAAAGTAATACAAAAGTATCAGGGATGCTTTCGAAGTGGATGGTCTGAAACAGACCAGTTACTCTCAGTAAAGCAGGTGCTTGGAAAGTACTAGGAATTTAACATCGATGTGAACCAACTCTTTGTAGGCTTCAAGTCCCAACTGTAATAATTTTTGGCTTCTTCCCGGAGGGCGGTCTGGCTTTTGGTACTGTGGCAACTCCAATTAGTTCAACAAGTGCCGGAATGAAAAACCTCTGACCGGCAACTGCCGTAAGACTTTGCGAATTCATTTCTCGTGGCTGTCACAATTCATGCAACAACAGAAAGTAGCCTTCATTTATTGAATTTCCCTCATCCCGGCCATATTTCGCAACATGATGCATCAGAATGAAAAGGTGGTCCAATCTTCCAGGAAGCAAATGCTAATGTAGCTTTATATCCAACAACATTTTATGTTATTGGACAAGCGTAATCTTCAAATAATTCAATACCATATGCTGCTATGAGCTACTTAGCTGAAAATGAACAGGAAACGTATTTTGCATTGGCTTATCAAGCTAATCTGATGCTGTTTGTAATGAATCGCCAAACGAGATACAGTGGCTAACGTTCTGAAAGAATACCATACTCTGCGAGAATAGTTTGAAACATAAATGGCGCACTAGGAGGCTATTCCAGGTACAAGTTTGGTGGTCGTTGTTAATTAAAAATTTTCTTGGTGGAGCCATCTGTGAAAAAGATAGCGCGTTGGAAAGTGACGTCTCTCCCTAGCTTTCAGTGAAAGCTAGGTGGCATTCGGTTCAGTGGAAGCGAAGTTATTGCGTCTAAAGTGACAGTATGTTTGTGTCATCGGTACAAAAATGAGTTTTGAACAAAGAGCTAATATCAAATTTTGTTTTAAAATCGGTAAAACGTTTATCGAAACATTTGAATTGATAAAAAAATTTAAGGCGATGATTGGTTATCTCGTGCCAGAGTTCATGAGTGGTTTAGACATTTCAGGGATGGTCGTGAGGACATAAATGACGATGAACATACCGGCTGCCCAAAATCAGTGATCACCAAAAATTCTATCGAAATTGTGTGTGAATTTGTCAAAAATGAGCCGAAACCATCGTTGAAATTCATGGTGAAAGGTCATTACGAAAGGCCTCTGCACGTTTTGTTCCGCGCAAGTTAACTGATGACCAAAAATTGTTCAGAATTCAATATTCGAAAGACATCATTAAAGAGGCGAGAAAATACGAAAACTTTCCTTACAACATTGTAACTGGTGATAAAACGTGGCGTTTTCAAGGAAGGCCCCCGACGAGCCATCACCCAAAAAACCGCGTTTGGAGAAGTCAAGAATCAAGTCGATGCTTATTTGATTTTACGATTCTAAGGGAATTTTTCACAAGGAGTTTGTGCCAATGGGCTTAACCATCAATGCAATTTTCTATCTTGGCATTTTGGAGCATATGTTGCATCGTATTCATCGAGCTCGGTCTGAATACCGCGAAGGAGGAAGCTTACGCTTATTGCATGATAATGCACCATCTCATCGATCCACTCTTGTGACTATTTTTTTGGCTAGAAATCGCATTTTAACCATCAATCTCTCACCGTATTCACCTGATATGGCTCCTTGTGACTTTTACCTATTCGGAAAATTGCATTTGGCCCAGAAAAGAAAATGCTTTGCGTCCGTAGAGGGCATCCAAAAGGCTTGTACCGACATCCTGAAGGACATTCCGGTCAATGACCTTGAACACTCTTTCGAAAAGCTTTTGGATTCCGCAAAACAGTACATCGAGGCTGGAGGAGACTACTTGGAGTAAATAAACTCGAATTTATCAGAACAAAGCTCCTGTAATTTCTATTTTAGCTCAGTCTCGTTTATTTTGGAACGCACCTTGTATAGTTTTTGAACTGTAGTTTCTCAACTTTTTTTAGATAGGGAATATAATTGATTGGCTCCATTCTTTCGGCATATGTTCTTGTTGCCAAACGTGCACAATGACTTTCTTCGTGGCTTTTTGAACAACACTGCTACCATATTTAATGAACTCCACTGGACTCTCATCAATGCCGGGCGCTTTATTATTCTTTTGGGCTTTGATGGAGCTGTGTCTTGAAATATGAATATAAAAAAAATGATAGAAGGTAAATTCCCTTTAATTCTATTATTTTTATTCTGTATACAATTGTTTCGTTCTCTACTTGAGAACTTCCACAGTACTACTATTCCCTAAACTACAAGTGACCTAATATTTATACTAAACTCTTTAAACTATTAATATGATTCTCTAATTACACCTAACATGTCTCTAATCCCTCAAAGTTCTTTTACTTTATATCTAATTACTTGATCCTGTTACCATTCAAAAATTTTGTTCTACTTAATTACATCCATTATTTTGTAAGCTTGAATAGCCAGGTATATCCGTTACTTCGGTCGCCGTTCCAACTGTTCTGCGTCTTTCGATTGAATATCTCCAAACTTTCTGCTACATCAAGCAGCCATCTGTTTGCAATCGTTTTCAGCATGCTCACCTTGTCCGCAGTGATGTCGTGCTTTTCAAGGACTATATGCTCCGCCAGTTTTGATTTGAAGTTTATTGCATCCTGGTTTTTGTTTTTGCTGACTGCTTCCCTTAAGTGTTCATTCCATCTGACACCTAGTGATCTCCTCGTTTGCCCAATATAACATCCATTACATTTCGTACACGATGCCTTGTAGACTCCGCTCCATTTTGGGTATGGGTCACTTGGTTGATCCTAGCAAGTTCTGCAGTTTTGTGGCCCGGCTCGTATAAACTAGGTCGATGTCTATGTTTTTTATAGCCCTCTTCATTGTTTACGTCCTTGAGTCAAAAGTTACCAGCAACCTCTTCCGTTGCTCGAGTTCCGCAGTTAGCGTTGTGAACTTTTTGTTGAAGATCTCCCTCATTCGTTTGGCTATAAATTTGGTGACTTCATCCGTTTTTGTAACGGTCTGCTCTTCGCGTAATACAGCTTTGACATATGGCATCGATAGGTTAGTTTAATCGAGTAATGATCCATGTTACAATCGGTACTTTGGTATGTATGGACGTCAAGTATGCTCGAGGCTCAACATTTTTGGATCTGAATATGGTCGATCTAGTTTGTGTGCTGCCATCCACTGATACCTATGTCATTTTGTTTATGCGTCAATGCGGGAGGCAAGTCGAACGTATGACTAGATTTCTGCTACATGCAAAGTCAATCAGGTGTTAGCCATTGTCATTTGTTTCATCTTGCAAGCTACATCCTCCAGTCAGATGTAGGATGTAATGCGATAGTCCTTATTTTTGTTATGTAGTAGGTCCAACCCATTCCGAGGCTTGGTTGCCGGTTTCGAAACTATGTAGGGTTTCCCAGAGATGGGAAGCTAGCCCGTCGCCCAACCTCCATCCCGGCGGTATTGTTATTACTTTCAATTCCGTTATCAGGCACGAAAGACTCGCCGTCACCTCCTTATGTTCCTACTAAGGAGGTGTAGATTAGATTTAGTAGCAGAGCTTTAGGTGTATTAAAAGTAGTTTGCATTTCTCGGCATTTAATGTCTCATCATTGGGGAATCAGTAAATCTTGTGTTTGACCCCGAGACGATTTGTTAAAATTGCGTCGTGGAAGTTGGGATAAGGAATCATAGAAACTGAGGGTTGGGGAAACATGGGGCTCCCTCTGTTTTCTCAGCAAGCTTAGAAATATCTACGGTGGAGTTGTTTTACTGTATTACAACAACAATAATTTATGGGCATGGAATAATCTGAGCTTCTAATCGACTCAGGCTCTACGGTTTTGTTAGGATTCGTATGAAAGTTTCACTAGGGATATATATCATGCATATCTTTGAAAACTTTTCAATGAGTAACATGAGTAATCGTTAAATAAAATGGCAGTCATTTTAAATGAGAATATTGAATGAATCTGTGTTATTTTTCCCCAACTTTAGCATTGAAAGTACAGGCTAAGATATGAAATTCTGCATTTTATAGGTGCTAAAAAATTATAAATACAGGTTCTTATGAATGCAACAATAACAAGCACCGTTGGAGCTCTAATTCTCTAAACTTTATAAATAATAGAAATATCTATAAATTTAACATTTTTCTCATTAAATTGATACGGGTGCCCTTACACTCACAGATATTTAAGTAGTCCTATACATGATTTGCATATGCTGTAAATTTCAATCATATAAATCACATTTACGAAAGTTAAAACCCTTGAGTTTTCTCTGATTACAATAACAACAATGCACAGTTTTATTCTTTTCATTGAAGTATATTCTACACTTTTGATTAAGTCCCAATGATTATTCCAACAGGTTTGGTTTAAGTGGCATAAAAAGTCGTTAACGTTTTTTTCGTGTTCTTCCTCTTCTCTTGCCTACCCCATCATTGAAAGATCTCGTCAAGACCTTTCATTTAAACTACTTGATTGTCTTTAGTGAAAAAATCTTCAGGTGTGACATCCTTATATGATAAGATATCCCTTGAAAGCCTTTGAAATTTTTTTGACCCTCAAAACTTTCATTACTTAAAACTTCTGAGCAGTTCGCAAAATTTATGACTGTAGCTTCTGTAGTTCCTGAGAAGACTCGCTTGACACACTGACGAACGGACAGATAGACAAGTACCGAAAACCCTAAAAAGGGCTCAATAAATCTACCTAGTTAGGATTTCGCTGATTACAATATCAAACGAGCATATGTCCGTTCAGAATCCATCTGCCAAAACATTGAAGAGGAATTTAGAGCTTTTCATGATCGAATAACTGATCACATCGATACCCTCATGAACGAAAAGAACCAATTAATTGCCCGCCAATGTTCAAAGTCTCGAGCAAAGGATGAAAGCTTCGTGGAGATAGCAACCTGTTTCGATGAACTTGCTACGACGCTATCAAGTAGCAATAATAACATCACTAGAGTTCTTGAATCAGTCGACCAACGCCTTATTTCGATGAGAAATCTGGTATCAAATTCACATCTCCCAAGTACTGATATTTTGAGCAAAGACAGGATGAACGAGATGCTAACAAATATATTGAATAAAATGCCAGTGCAACAAAATGCCTCACACATTTCTGAAGTGTTGGCAAAAATCGATGGATTAGAAAAAAAACCATATCTTTGGAGGATAATGTAAAAAGATTTCCGGCAGCTCAAAAAACGGTTGTAAATCTTGGCAGTGCTGATAAACACGAAGCTGAGAAGCAGACATTGTGTTTAAATGATGATACCCCCCACGCGCACCTTCGCTTCAAGTTCCAATTATTCCATCTCATATCTTTAAAATGGGCACTTTTTGGTCCGAAGACGATTGGAACAACAGAATCAGGAAACTGGAGTCCACCAACCAAGTATCCTGGGAAATTTTTTACCTAAGGAAAGCTCCAACTAATCTCGATGACAGAGGATTGCAACGGACTTTGGAACAAGATCTTAAAATACAAGGCTGCGAAGCGGAGGACTTGCTACATCGGAGTAAACGTCGACGCGCTTTCAAAGTATTTATACCAAGCAGATATGCATGGCTTTTTACAAACTTGAGAGCCAAGAATTCCAAGTATGTCTGGAATGCTACGGTTTTTAGCAAATGGCATGCGACAAAAACATCAACCAACTCGGAACATCTAAGTATTTCTTCTAATATTTCTACTAATAATAAATTTAAGTTGAAAGAAGTATCGTGCGTCTTAAATATCAAAAATACTATCATTAATGATAAGCATACACCAACTTGAATAAATCCTAATCTTAATTCTAATGTAGATACCAATCAACCAAGCCATTACTCCACACCTAACTTCCCAAAGAATGATATCCTGGCACATCACTCAACTTCCCAAACACAAACTGATAGCAATATTAGAAGTTTGCAACCAGAGAGCTCCAATATTTTGAGCGAAGATTTTATTATTTCTCTTTCAACCTCTGAAAACAACAGAATGTCGGATAAATATCCTAATTTTGTGCATAGTGGTGTACAAGTTTCTTCCTTACCATCTCCAGTAGTGAAAGCCAAAATCAACTCCAGTAACGATATGGAAGGCAAATATCTCTTTTTCCGACTTAGAGATCATAAAATTTATGAAAATGTCAGACTTTTTCTGGCATACATGCACAGTGCCCTTAACCCTACTTGCATTGATGGTAAAACCAAAACAAACATTCTGGTTATGATACAGCGGGAAGCCCTTCCCATAGATATTGGTACCCTCCGTAGGCTTTATATAAGATACCACGAGGAATAAGGTGTAACATCAGCAAAAACTAATAAAGATCTCGAAACTTATGGGTGGCATATGAGCTCTAATTTTATATCAGCACTACAAAGATCTAGAGAGCAACATCGTAAGTTTTTTCGTCCCCAATAACACACTCACTTCTAAACACCTCAGACTCTTTTACCACAATTGCGGTGGTATGAGAGGAAAAACTAATAAACTTTATCTGGACGCCAAATCAACAAAATTTAACGTTAGCCAAAATTAAAAATAAATATGAGGAGCTAGGAAAAGAGTTTCAACTCAAATCTCGGAAAGCATATAATTCGTATGTTAATATTATTGGTGAAAACATTATCCACAACCCAAAAAAGTTCTTTGACTTCGTAAATACCAAACGTAAGTCTCAAGGATTTCCCAATTCGATGGTGTATCAAGAATCAAACTCATGCAATCCCGAGGATATCTGTGAATTTTTTGCAACTAACTCTTTATCCTACAGATTTTTTTGTCCAACTAACTCTTCATCCTACAGATCTTCTTCAGACATAAATTCAGCATCTCTCATCGAAGAACTTAGCATTTCCGGAGATGATATATCCAATGCAATAGAGGCGCTTGATCTAAATAAAGGGCCTGGTTCTGATTTACTCCCTCCTCGCTTCTTGTTTCACTGTAAAGTACAATTGATTCCACCTCTGCATATCATTTTTAATAAATTCCTCACTTCTGGAATTTTCCCATCGATTTGTGAGAAATCCCACTTGATTCCAATTTACAAAAATAAAGACAAGGCGTCAGTTGAAAATTACAGAGGCATCGCAATACTAACAGCAATTCCTAAGCTTTTTGAAAAAATAGTCTGTTCAAAAATATCGTCCATCATTAAGCCTCGGCTGAACGACCAACAGCATGGTTTCCGAAAAAACCGCTCAACAGTTACAAATCTCTCGGTGATGGTTTCTAGTGTCCTTTGTGAAATGGAAAATCATCAAATCGATGCAATTTATACCGACTTCAGTAAAGCGTTTGATCGTGTCAACCACGAAATCTTGAGAAAAAAATTTTGCTATCTGTGGCCCTTTGTTGGAATGGCTCGACTCGTATCTCAAAAATAGGACGCAAATCGTCAAATTTCAAGGATTTTTGTCCAAAGAAATAAATGTCTTCTCTGGTGTACCTCAAGGCAGCCTTCTTGGTCCCATACTTTTTAACATCTTCATTTCGGATCTCTCTGTTATCTTGTCGGACATTCCGCATATATTTTATGCTAACGATCTCAAGCTATTCAAGGTGGTAACGTCTCCAAAGGATACGAAATTCCTTCAAAACAAGTTAAACTCTCCTTTAGAATGGTCAAAAAAAAACCTACTCTCTCTGAATTTCGAAAATGTCTGATAATAAGTTTTTCCCGTAAAAACTCTGTCCTTGCCGTCGATTATTATCTTGACTACCACAAAATTTAAAAGAGTTGGCAGCGTTGTAGACCTCGGTGTTATTTTGAACAATAAATTACGTTTCAATCTGCATTATGATGAAGTCCTTGGTAGAGCCAATAAGCTCCTCAGCTTCATCAAACGTTGATCCAAAGAATTTCAAAATGTTTGGGTATCGAAGACATTATATCTCTCTTTAGTACGCCCCATTCTTGAATACGCATGTCTTATTTGGGATCCTGTTTTCAACGTTCACATTGACCGACTCGAGTCTGTTCAAAAACAGTTTATCTTATTTGCATTGAGATCGCTCTATGATCCGAGGAATTTTGAAGTTCTACCCTCCTATGAGCTTAGGCTGCGAATTCTCAATATACCATCACTTGCTTCCCGTAGAACTATGATAACTTGTTGTTTCGCTTTTGATGTTAAACACCATTCTCGATTAAAATGCCATTTTTAACTGATAGAATAAAGGTGCGTGAGCCATTGCGAGTCACTAGGCATTTTCGTCAATTAGTTGGAGAGCGGCATAATACAATCTATGCAGATAATGAGCCGATTAACAGGTGTTGCAAAACGTTTAACTCACTTAGTGCACATTACTCCCCAAACATTTCCAGAACCCATTTTAAAGCTCTATTATCAAATGTCCTTTCATCTTAATTCCATCACGCACCCTACCCTCACAAAATACTTTATTGTAATAGCACATTGCATTTGCCACAATTTTTATATTTATAAATTAATTCTAAATTGTACTATTAAGAAATTATTGTTTTTTTTTATTTTAAAGTTAATTTTTTTTATATATCTTGTACCAATGCCTTGCTTGGCTAAATAAATAATAGAATCTTGAAGCTTTCCCAATAGAAGGCGCAAACTTCGTTGTACCGCCATCTCAAATCTTCGCTTGCTAGTTTATTTTAGCTAATTTAGAGAAAGTCTTCTGAAGTTAAAGCATGAACTCAAAACCACTGAGCGCATTCACTGAACACTTCTGGTGTGATTTGATGAGCTACCCGTAACTTCTTCGTTGCTTCATTTTGACGGTGGCCTCTTTTGTCAGTCATTGAACATTCAGATTGAACAAGATACCGATTTACCCAAATATAGTTTCGTCACTCAGATTTTTCACCAAATGATATACAACTATTCTTTGTACATCGGTGGCCTTTAGAACTTTTAGAAGTCTTATAATCCATATCGCATGAGGAAATTCATTAAGTATGAATAACATAAGTTGAACATTTATTTCGATTTTATGAAAGCATTCAAATTGAAACCGTGGTATTTATTACATAAAGCAACTGCCGTTTAATGATAAAAACGTTACATAAATATTTTAAATTACCTCTGTATCTGTCGATATACTCGTATAAGCTCAGTAATTACTTTAAGGCCATATTTAATTTACAATATCCCTTCATTACTTCGCAAATATATTCACGTTAGCTGTGATCTCATTAAGGATGTGGGAGCTAATTAATCAAAAGATTTAATTCCTTTGACCCTCCATAAAAACATCCTGCGTCCAAACGTATATAACTTCAGCAGCGTTCGTACTGACCATTATAGACAAACATGTACCTAAAGCTAATAGGAAATATATCCAGGGCTAATTACCCTCGAGTTCATTATGTGTATTTCGAACTCTGGATTCATTTCACATTTTCGATGGAAACATACCAATGCAGTCTGTTCATGTCATTCTACAATTTTAACAAGTCACCAACATCAAATGTGTGGTATGTGTCATGGGAAAATATCAATATTTAAATTAAAAAAAATAACCCTTGGTACTACCATTCAGAAAGGCTAATTTCTCGTAGGTACTCTGATTTTTAAATGCAAATGATAATTTTATTTGCTCCCACTTTCAAAGTCAAACACTGTTCAAGGAAAATGTTCTGTTGGCCAAATACTTTCAATTTAAGTTATTTCAAACATTTCCATGAAAAATATTATACACTTCAGTTGCTACTAAAATAGCGAGTTTCGTTTACTTTCTGAGCTTTGGGTGCCGTCATTTCGAATTTATGCATTTGATTTTGGATTATTTCAAAAGATATCTGTCTTTGAGTCAAGCATCAATCACTGTGCAAAGTTTCGTTCAAATCAGAGTTTTACTCTAGACAGGGTAAAATTATTCAAATTTTATTGAAAATGGCAGCTGAATACAAAATAAGTTTTTGAATTTTTATTTGTCTCCAGCTTTTGAAAGTTTTTTGTAGAATTCAAGAACTTAACCTAGTGATTCATAATCTCAATTTTAATCAAAAATCGTTGAAAAATTTGGGCGCTAGAGGGCCATTTAAATCTGGAAATACGGTAAATTTGAACCAGGGGCGTAGCGATGGGGGGGTGTTACACCCCCCCCAAATATTTTGGAAGTCGGCATTTTCACAATTTCTAATAATATATTACCGAAAATTCAGTCATGAAATATTTCTTTTCAGGAAATTTTTCAACTTTGAACTTCACCTAACTTAATTTTCATTTGTATAGCCTACCAAAACTCAAAATAAGCAATTTTTGTAAGTAATTTCAATTATATACATGAACATAGCTCCTCTACAGTCTTATACCTCTATGGTAACAACTCATCTGATGGGCCATGTCATATGCATTGAACGAATAATATATCATTTACTCTTCGCTATCTAGAGACTACCGCTAGTCCGTAGGGATGTTTGTGGCGCGGCGTCCATAGAAAGACATATAATTTTTGAGTGCTTCGAAGGTTTGCAACTGAAAACAACTGAAAGTGAAATGCCTTGAGTATAATCATTTTGCAAATCACACATTTTTAGTATTTTTCTTTTGTAAACTCGATAAACATGTGCAAATTAGTTCTAGGTATAAAAAATAGTGCCTTATTAGACAATAGATTCGATTAAGTGGCTTGGTAGAAGAATAGAGAGGGAAAAGAATAGATCAACAAGGTTAATCATTTTTTGAGACTATTTTCAAGGTAAGTCGTAACTTTAATTTAAAATGAAATCACAACTACACAACTCACTATTATATCGAATCATTTTAGTAGAAGTAAAACACCAAATCAGTAAATTATTGTTTCAATATAAATGCTGCTTTTTTATTTTGCTGAGATTAAAATTTGATTTTAGTGAAAAAATACTAAATTTTTCTTCGCTTTGAATAAACTTGATAGATATTTACTTTTACGATATTCAAACGCAGCTACTTTGAAAGTAACTTTAATGTTACAATTCTGTAAATTTCATTTTCGTGATAAATGTAATACCTACGCATCTAGTAGAAATCTTTTCACTTAATGCAATGGAAACATTTCTTCATAGGTTTTATAATAATGTCAAAGCCACTAAGGAAAAGGATGAAAGTAGAATGTGAAGATTGTGGGAGTCAGTTTGACGATGACTACAAGTCTCGACATGAAATTTCTAAACATAATGGAAAATATGTTAGAGTCAAACATGTCGGAGCTCCATCAAATCCATTCGAAGCCTCTAAAAGAAAAATTGTACCTTCAACAATTCCATCATCAAATAGTCATACTGTAGTTGCTGTTATAGAAGAGAATGTTGCTAAACTACCTGCAGATGATTCAGAGCAGCAATTGGCTGGAGCCAGCAAACCCGTTATTTCAACGACAATTTTTCCTGTGCAACAAAAGATAGGACAACGACCATTTTCACTATCAGCATCCACACGATTACCACCCTCACCTCCAGTGACACTACCGCCATCGTCGCCAGCTTCACCCAAATCTCCTTCACAACTTTCACCGCAACAATCAAATGAAGTACCATTACCTAAAGAAGCTGAGGCTGATCCGACTTGGATCAATTTTTCCGGTAAGGTAGCAGAATTTCTAAGTAACTTTGAAAGAGTAGGTGAACTTTTGAAGAATGTGACAAGTGATGCAGCTCCGAATGTAAAAGCGTTTTTTATCGATATGATCGATAGTTTGACCCACATCCACGAAGAAAGTGAGGAGTTGCTGCAATTAGCAAAATAAGAAGAAGAAAAACTGTCATCAAAGACTTTTGATCTGCATATTGTGAGTGAAAGTTTCATAAACCATGATCCTGGAAAAAGGGGAAAAATATCAACCACCAATCAGCGAAGATTTTTAAGTTCGCTAGGACCATACCAGCCGAAACTTGCCATTTATCCAGCGAATCCAGATATTCCTACCAATAAACAATGCCGTTTTAATCCAGCATGGTATAATGAGTTCCCATTTTTGGAATATAGTCCTTACAAAGATGCGGCGTATTGCTTCGCTTGTTTTTTGTTTGCCGAGGGAGCTAGAAAGGCTCACGGTAGTAAAGAGTGGACGTCAGTAGGTGTTCGCCAGTGGCATAAAATGAAAAGTAGAGGTCAGAATAAAGAAGGAAAACTAGTTCAGCACTTCACTTCAGAATCTCATCGTGCATCTTTAAGTGACTACTGTAATTTCATCAACGAAGGAACCCATATCAATGTATTCTTAGATAAATCTTTGCGGCAGAATAAAATTAAAGAAGAGCAGGAGAAAGAATATCACTTTAAGGTTCTACAAGTTTTGCTTGATGTAACAAGAACTTTGGGGAGACAAGGGTTGGCTTTTCGTGGTCACGAAGAATCGCCAGAAAATAACAATGGAAATTTTTTACAAGTTGTTTCTTTGATTTCGCGACATTGCCCATTGATGAGCAAATGGTTAAATGAAATCTCTAAAAGACCACATCATGTAACGTACTTGAGCTCCACTACCCAAAACGAATTCATCGATTTACTGGGAGCTAAAACTCAAGAAGCCATCGTTGCCGAAATTAATGAAGCTGGTATCTTTTCTGTCATGGCTGATACAACTCCTGATTTGTCACACCAAGATCGATTAGCCATCAACATTCGGTATGTGCTCCCAACAAACGATTGACCTGTACCTGTTGAACGCCTTCTCAAGATGGATGTTATTCTAACGAAAAAAACTGGTGAAGAACTGGCAGAAAAAATTGTAGTGGCTCTTCAGTCATTGGGAATTTCAGTGAAAAATATCGTTTTTCAGTCCTACGATTTTGCGGCCAACATGAGTGGAAAATATAATGGCACGCAGAAGAAATTATCTGAAAAATGTTGTAAAAATATTCCCTACGTTCCGTGTGAAGCTCATCGAATCAACGTTTTTGTAGAAACATCTTGCAAACAAAGTGCTCTAATTAATGATTTCTTTAACGTTTTAGAAGCTTTGTATGTTTTTTTCTCAGGAAGTACGAAACGTTTTCAAAATCTTCGGGAAGAGTTGAAAAGTATTGAAAATTCATTGCAACTGAAATGTTTATCGAAAACACGCTGGACTGCTAGAGCTGAAACGGTAAAAGCTGTATGGATTTCATTCGAAGGCATTGTACATGCTTTGGAAAAAATAACACAAGGTTCGGAAAATTTTGATACTAAATCACGTTCTATGGCTGCCGGTTTACTCAAAAAAATTCTAGATTTTGATTTCATTTGCTCATTATATTTTTGAAAGAATGTAATGTTTAAAGTTAAAAATTTGACAGAAAATTTGGAAGCTAATGAATTAAATGTCATTGATGCTTTATTGTTAATTCAAAGTACTTCAGCGTCACTACAGCAAATGAGCGCTGACGACGACCAAATCAATGCATTGATAGAGAGCTCAGTTTTATTTGCTAGAAAATTGCAGATTTGTCCAGAAAATGATTTTTCAAGGCATCATAGAACTCGCTGGTTAACTCTCAAAAAAAATTGATGAGAGTTCAGAAAATGCTTGTCATTTCGAGTTCAAAACATTTTACAGGAAGGAATTTAAAATTGTGCTTCATGTTTTCACATCTGCCATTCATGATCATTTGCATGAATCTTTATCAACGTTAAAACCGATTCAGGAAATTTTTAAAATTCCCGTTCATAGAAATAATGTCACTCTTGAATTGATAAAATCAATTCGACTATTAGAACCAGAATTTTTTAAAACTGAGCCAGAATGTTTGCTTGCTGAGTCACAAATTCTATTTGATTCGTGTGAGAAATGCACAAATTTTGCCGATGTTTCTAAAATTGCATTCAAATTGAGGAGTGCAATACCACTTGCTTATAAAATGATTTGTTTTGTTTTAACTGCTCCTGTAACATCAGCTTCTTGTGAACGTTCATTTAGCAAACTGAAGATAGTTGTCAATCATCTACGGACGACAATGGGAGATGATCGTTTGAATTCTTTGATGTTGCTTTTTTCTTCGAAAGATAAAGTAGATAAACTGAACCTTCGCGAAATTATTGAAAAATGGTCTCTATTGAAACACCGCAGAGTTAAAATATGAATCTTTTATTTAGTATTCGATATAAAGCTACAATACTTTTAATTGTTTAGTGTATTGTTTTTCGTTTTTGTATATTTTCAAATAAATTGATTTTACTATCAACTATTTAGATGTCTTCATCATTATTTTTTGTTTTCAAAGCGTTCTTCTAGACAATGAAAGTTAATTTCCTTTCTCGTTATTTCATTTTACATGCAAAACCTATGCAATGTTTTTCAGCAAGTCGGCAAATAAATGAGTGTCACCCCCCCAATTTCATGACCTTCGCGACGCCCCTGATTTGAACCACCGCCATTTTGAACGTTACGCATGGATGGTCAAAAACACGACAATATCTATAGATATTGTATAATTATTTTCTATCTTAGTATAAATGTTCATACAAATCGAACCATAGTTGTGACTTTTCAGTTTCAACTTACTATTTCAACAATTTTTTCTAAATCCTCTGCTAATTGAACTTATTTAATTGAAATGAGGTAAATTTAAATGAAAACCCGAAGAAAATAAGAGTACCTATCAGACACAAGATAAGGAAGGAGGATCGAAGAAGTTAAAGCAATACTATTACAATTTGATGATGTTGTTGAATGTACCGAGAGCTTAAAAAATCACAAAGAAGAATCCGATATACTCAGTGATTGTGATTCAGTTCTAAATGAAATTCTTAGCTTAGAGTTTATTATATCGTTACATTTATGGTATGCATTATTATCCTTAGTGAATAACATAAGCAAATCATGGCAATCCAAAGAAGTCTATTTAAGCATTACCCTTCATCATTTGCATATCAAAGAATATCGTCAAATTGGATTTGAACAATGCTTATCTGACGCTCATCGATTTATTGAAAACAGTAATTATGACTTGCCAAAAGAATTTAAAAATAAAAGGCTAGCCAATAAGAAAAGGGTGTTCGCTTATTAAAGTAGTGCCAGTCTGCGTGGGAGACGTAAAACCGCTGCTTCAATACATAACCGAGAGTAACTTAAAGGAAATTTACCCGAACATTGATATTGCAATTTGGACTTTGTTAACAAATACTTCAAGTACAGCTTCCGCTGAAAGGAGCTTTTCTAAATTAAAGCTTATTAAAAACTTTATAAAACATACAATGGTTCAGCAAAGATTTTCAGCGTTAGGAGTTTTATCCTTTGAAGCCGATATACTCGTCTTTTCCAATGAGCAAAACACTAGCTTGAGTTAAGCCTTAACGTTAAATCGAATAAAACCGAAATTCGCAAGTTTAAGGCGAGAAAAACTCAATAAAAGTTTGGGGGGTGGGAAATGGAAAATTGGGATTTTTTGCACGTCCAACCTCTAAAACCGCCCTTCAACTTTTCGAAAGTGCCACAAATTTATACTTTTTGGAAAATTCAGACGCTGATCAATCCATTCTAAAATATTGCAAATCAGTTGGAAAATGTAGCTACAGTAATGCCATAAAGGGAAAAGATCCCAAAACCTGCCCCCCAAAATAACACTATCTTGCTTATTAGACCACTTGGAAGAATAATTTTTATTTTTATTTGTTTGTTTACGCTAATGTATTGATTGTGAACAGTGCACAAATTATTCTATTGTAAACGTGGATTTTTATACAGACAAGTTTGTTTTTTTCGCTGTATTCCTATTTGAACCCTCATAAAAATTAGTGTATTTGTAAATAGTGATACAAATTTAAATTTATCGTCATGAATGCACTGACAGCTACAAAATGAGACCAACATTTTGACAATCGGCTGAAAATTGTGGGTACAGTGAACGATCAAAGCTAGAGATTTGCCAAGGAAATTGACGCATTTTAGGAAAATTCAAGTCTATGCCTTCTAAACGTCATAAAAATTAGTATTTTCATACAAAGAACTACATATTTACATTTGACCAAAACTACATGATAGCAGCTAAAAGATGACACTATAATTTTGACAATCGGATGGAAATTGCGGGCACAGTAAGCGACCAAACCTGGAAATCTGCACGAAAAGTGCACGTCATTTCTACGCCTCTTAAACGGTAGATAATTTACCTAAAATATTTTCCGACCACAAAACACTAGCCTCGGTTAAGCTTTTAAATTAAATCGTAAAAACGCGGAATTCGCACGGGGAGAAAACCCGATTTAACGTTTTGGGGGGGTTGCCACATGGAAAATTGGGATTTTTTGCACTTCCAACCACTAAAACCGCCCTTCAACTATTCTAAAGTACCACAAATTTATACTTTCTGGAAAATTCAGATGGTGGTCTATTCATTAAGATTAAAATATTGCAAATCGGTTGGAAAATGCAGCTACAGTAATACGATAAAGGGAAAAAGTTCCCAAAACCTGCCCCCCAAAATAACACTTTCTTGCCTATTAGACCACTTGGAAAAATAATTTTTATTTTTATTTATTTGTTTACGCTCTAGTATTGATTTTAAACAGTGAAAAAATTTTTCTATTGAACACATGGATTTTTATACAGAAAAGTTTGTTTTTTTGCTGTATTCCTATTTGAACCCTCATAAAAATTAATCTATTTGTAAATAAGGCTACCAATTTTTACTGATCATTAAGAATGCACTGACAGCTACAAAATGAGACCAAAATTTTGACAATCGGGTGGACATTGTGGGTACAATGAACGATCAAAGCTAGAGATTTGCCAAGGAAATTGACGTATTTTGGGAAAATTCAAGTCTCTGCCTTCTAAACGTCATAAAAATTAGTATTTTCATGCAAAATAGCTTATTAGATCCCTTGGAAGAATAACTTTTAAGAGAAGTGAATAAATTGAAGAGAAGTGAAGTGAACGAATAATTTCAAATTCGGGCTTTCGGTTTTAGATGGCTGAATTCGATGTTTGAAGTGCCTTCTTGACTTGTGCTATAAACTGTCTATTTAAAAATGCCAAGCTCGTGCAACAGAAGACAAGCAAATCGTGTTCAAAAATAAAGCTCATATACAAAAAGTTTTTAAAGATAAACTTGGTTTGATGGTAGACAAACCAAGATAGAGGGTTATCCATTTTACGCTTGGGAAAGTAAAGCTAAAGAAAACACATAAAATATTCAGATGGAAACAAAATTTTTTATTCAATATAAGGATAAACCTTGCCATTTTACGTGAAACACAACATTATTCAAATGTCTTCCACGGGACTTCTTACAGGCCTCAATCCTTTTGAGGCAATTTTCAATGACTTTTCAGCACATTTCCGGCAATATCTCCGCCATAATTTCACGAATATTGGTTTTCAATTGCTCAAGATTTTGAGGATTGTTCGCGTAAACACGATCTTTTGCATAGCCCCATAAAAAGAAATCTAAAGGTGTTAGGTCGCAGGATCTTGCGGTCCAATTGACATCACTCAATCTCGAAACTACGCGTCCTGGAAATTTCTCTAGCAAAAGTGCTCGATTAGCCTTTTTTGTGTGGCTTGTG
Source organism: Odontomyia ornata (assembly GCA_963969285.1). NCBI lineage: Eukaryota > Metazoa > Arthropoda > Insecta > Diptera > Stratiomyidae > Odontomyia > Odontomyia ornata. Next base: position 40,517,320 of record OZ017738.1, on the reverse strand, counting down.
GCTCCGTCCTGTTGGAACCACATGTTTTCCAGATCATAATCTTCAATTTCTCTCCAAAAATAATCGGTTAACATCCGTCCATAGCGGTCAGAATTGACTGTAATGGCTCTTCCTTGATCGTTTTCAAAAAAATACGGGCCAATAACACCACCAGACCATAATGCACACCAAACGGGCACTTTTCTCGGATGTTAAGGCCTTTCTGCGATCACCTGAGGATTTTGAGAGCCCCATTTGCGGCAATTCTGTTTATTTACGTAACCAAAAATGAGCCTCATCACTAAAGAAAATTTTTTTCGAAAAATCGTTGTTAATGGCTTGTTGTTCAATCACCCATTTCGCATACATTCTGCGTTGTGTATGGTCTGGAGGCTTAAGTTCTTGAGTGAGTTGGATTCTGTACAAAAATCTGTGCAAAATCCGCCACATTGAGCCGTAAGACAAGCCCAAATGTTGAGCACGTCGAGGAATCGACAAATTCGGGTATTCCTCCACACTTTGAGTAACGACAGTGATATTTTCAGCAGAACGAATGTTGCGATGATGCACAGGCCTTGCAATATCAATAACCGATCCAGTATCTTCAAATTTTCTCACTGTGTTCGAAATTGTTTGCTGTGTAGCTCGATTATGTCGACCGTAATCGGCTCGTAAAGCCCTAAATGTTGATACAGCAGAATCACCATTTTTATAATAAAATTTAATAATTTTCACGCGTTCTTCGACTGTTAAATGATCCATATTTCTAAATGGGGAACCTTCAACTAAAAAAACACGCTTTGGATGACATTTAATTCTGACAGATGTCAGATGTCAATTGGCAGGGTTATACTTTCCTACCACAAAATGGATACCCGTATATATATATATATATATATATATATATATATATATATGTATATATATATATATATATATATATATATATATATATATATATATATATATATATATATATATATATATCGACTTTTACAATGTGTACTCTCCGCAATAGTGAAGTATCTCTCGAGAAATGTACCTAATAGAGGAAATACTATATAATAATGATATGAACAGAACAGGTAAGACAAGGAACCTTAAGAGAACAACGTATCCATATACGAGCATGAAGGAAACTAAAAACTTTTTAGTTTACCAGTCAACACTTCATTCATTCTAAAAATAGTTATTTTTTGATACAAATAGTTCCGCTAAATTGACTTAATTCGTGGCTTGAAATTTTCCAGTTCAACGTACATTCATTTCCAACTATGATTGGGTACACTTTCGTAAATATTCATAGCCCCAAACAAACACCGCATGCATGTTGGCAAATACGTAGTCGATTACTCTAATAAGCTGGAAATCAGGACTCATTGAGCTTAGGGACTAATGTAATGAAATTTTGAGCAAATACTTTCCACGTAAATGAGAATCGGATATTATTTGAATTATATATGAATGTTTGAAAATACATCAGGCTCAGGGTTGTTGTGAACAATTTAGTTAATTTTAGCCTATCGGCGCAAGTCTGGCGTATATTATTAGTCCTTTAATTGGTTTGGATGATGTATATGAATATCTTACTTCTGATGAAAATTTACATTTGCAGAAACGGTATCATTTGAACTAGCATAGGAGACTGTAAAGTTAATTTCTAAGCTGCAAGTATATAAGTGTGAAATCTGGTTGTCAACGGAAACGTTTCTGCATGTGTAAACACCAATGGTGAGACACAGGATTTTACTACAGACTCAGGAGCGCTGCAATCGTTTATCAGGCCTGGTTCAGCTAAAGGAAAGGTTCAACCACTATGCAATGTATGACCGCGCACAGCTACTGGGAAGCCTGCCCGGTAAAAGCTATGTGAAAGTGATAATTCCTAACATCACCGTCATCTATGTGTTCATTGATGCCGATATTGTTGATGAAGTTATCGGGTTCCACTATGAGCCATGGCATCAACCTGCTGCGTATGGGCCAAAAGTGAAATACCCTTCGGAAATGTATACGGAAGTCATGTTCATATTAGAAAGCCTGTAGATGTTGTTAGTGTTTGAGCGTCTGATCACGAATCCCGGGTCAGATCTGCAAAATTCAAGACGGGGGACGATCGTTTGAAAATAAACCGATTTACACGAAATATGGTATACAAACGTTTTTGGGGTCCCTCATAACGAATCTACGGTCAAACTTTGAAAATTGAAGACAATGCATCCAATATGCTGGGAACGCTGTAACCTAATCCATTATATTGGGGCTGCCTACTTGTGTTTTGAAAACGGAGCCTTGGACTTTAATTTGCGCCCTAAAAATCCCTACATACCAAATATGGTGCAAATTGGTTCACTTTCAAAAAATGCTTCCGCCGTATTGGATCTACCATAAAAACCCTCATATTTTTGCAGATTCTACCACCGTATTGAATTGGATTTTGACAAACTACTACACCAGCCTTTTAAGGATATCTATTAGCTACAATTTGAGCCAAAATATGATGCGATTAGTTGCCAATTTTTAATTTCAGAAGCTTTTTTACCTGACAGCCAGTTTCTTCTGTCATATTGAATTTTTTAAAATATCACATAGCTTTCGAAAGTACCTACCAAGAGAAACGGTTTACGCCTTTATTTAGAATGTCCCATATAAGAATAATAATAATGTCTTTATTGACTTAAAGAATTTTGTCAGCGTCGACAAATACAACAGATGGTTTATCTTAAGGTATGTCATGTCTAGTTAAATATAATTATGTGAATGTTTGTTTCTTGGATGTTAATTTATTTAAATCTATTCAACAGACAAAATCCAATTATAAAATAGACTTAGACAATTAAATATAGTTTAAAATAAGACACATTTACGCAACAAAATCAAGCAGAAAAAAATTAATTAGAACATGTAAGATATGAAATTAGAGTCTAGATGAAAGTTTGAAAAAGTTGAGTGAAAAGGAAACATTAATCACTATTCACAAAGAGTAACGTCTTTAGTTTATTTTTAAAAACAAAGTAGGACGCGGATAGAGAACCAAGCTCGAGGTTGTTATGCTTTCTGATGATTCGCGGCATAATTGACTGAAAATATAAATCTTTCCGGGCGTACGGAACCTCGAGAATGTTATTAGACCGACTGGGATGCGAATACAGTTTGTAGTGCAAGTCTGCGCTTAAAGTGTAAGCAATTTATTGGTGGTACAGCTTATACAGGAAACATTGATCTAAGAGGGTTCTACGGGACGACAGCGAAGGGAGACGAAGTATGGATAGGCGACTCTCATAAGACTCATAGGCTATGTTGAATTTGAAGAATAAAATACGGGTCAACTTACGCTGAACAGCTTCTAGTGAGCTCAAAAGATATAAATGTCTAGGGGACCACACTACTGAGCAATACTCTTGAAGCGGGTGGACAAGACAAGTGAACAAGCAAACAGAAGTAGCAATATTTGCAAGCTTGTGCAAATGCCGCATAATAAAACCCAAACCTTTTGACGCCTTGGTAATTATGCTAAAAATATGGGCATCGAATTTAAGCTTGAGGTCAAATATTACACTAAGATCTTTACATGAGTCTGCAGAGGAGATAACATCACATATGATGTAATTGTAAGTTAAATGAACAATTTTCATAGTAAAAGTCATTTTAAAACATTTGGAAACATTGATGGGAAGGGAGTTTGCATTACACCAGTTATTGAGGTAAAAAAGATCAATTTGGAGTTGCTGACAATCTTCAAGGGATCTTATTATCCGGAATACCTTGAAATTATCAGCATACAGGAGACAAGAAGAGGAAATGACAGAGGGAAGATAATTGATAAACAGTACAAAAGGAAGAGGTCCAAGGATTGACCCATGAGTGACGCCAGATGTAGGATTGAATGGAAAGGAGATTGTGCCATAGAGATTAATACACCATGAATGAGAGGATATATACGATGAAATCCAAGAATGTAGGGAACCGGATATGCCAAGCAAAACTAACTTTTGACAGAGGAGAACGTGGTTCACGGAGTCAAAAGCTTTGGAGAAGTCCGTGAATATTGCATCAACTTGAAGTGTTTATCTAAAGCTCTTACAATATAATCTTTGAACTCAGCCAAGCTCGAGGAAGTTGAACGATGCTTCAAAATCCATGTTGCTGTGGTGTGACAAATGAACTCAATGACTCAAGAAGCCTGTTGTGTACAAGTCATTCCAGCAGCTTAGAGAAACAGGAGAGGAGTGATATGCGACGATAGTTTGAGGCAGATGATGGGTCATCATTTTTAAAGATAGGAACAACATTTGCTTCTTCCCAGTACGTTGGAAAGGTGCCAGTACCAAGACTGAGATTGAATATAAGGGGTAGAGGAAAACACAAAGAGGAATAAAGTGCCTTTAAAAATATATTAGGCAATCCATCGGGACCAGGAGTAACATTCGGATCGAGCAAGTTAATAAGGGATTCAACTTCAGAAGGATCAGTGTAGTAGTAGAGGAAAAATATTCGGCAAATAGGTTAAAAATATCCTGAAGGGAGGAGGCTTCAGTGTTATCCCATTTAACAGTATGCGGGATGAAAGAGGAAGATTTAAAGGATCAGATGTATGACCAAAAGGGTTTAGCGTTATTTGTCAGGAAGGAACTCTCTAAACTACCTAAAGTAGTTTTTCATGGTCGTTTTGAGCTCTTCTTGAGCCAAAGAATGCAGTGTACAAAAATTCTATTTGGCATCATCAATTCCGGTCAATTTATAGTGCCTATGCCCCTTGTTTTGGGCTTTTACGGCACGAAGAACTGTTAGAGTAAGCCAAGGTTTCATTTTTGCTTCACGAGAAGCTTGGAGTGGAGTGTAAAGAGCAATCAGATTATTAAGGTAGCCGTAAAATTTGTTTAAAGTACTATCACAGTCAAGACTAGTGAAGAAGTTGCACCAGTTGACCGAGTGAGTCCAGATTGGTTTTAATTGCCTCATCATTTGCTCTAAAGAAGTTGTAACGATAAACTGAAGCAATTCTCTGGGGTTTTAGGGTATCAACGGTTAGTCCTAGAGACAAAGGTGGATGATGGAGATCAGGTTGAACATAAGGATGTAAAACAGGAGCTATTGATAGACACCCACATTGAACATTTGACATGACAAGGTCCAGAAGACGGCCGTTAGGGTTACGGATAGGATTAAACTGTGAAAAAGAATTCCCTTTGTTGTTTGAAAGGAAGAAAGTAAAAAAGAAGGATTATTTGTTGAGGAAATGCCAGGTGTTGTTAAGGGTCCAATTCTACTGCCGGTTGATTGAAGTCCCCACAAATTATAATTTTAGAATGTGGATGATGAGCCAGAAGATAGGCAGAGAGTTCATCAAAGAAGGCTTCGTACACAGTAAAGGGAGAATTACGGGGAATATACACAGAGGAAATTAATAAAGAGGAGTTATGAGGAAGAGGGAGTTTCGCAATTACACACTCAACAGCACGAGCAAATTCGAAATCAGCGCAAAGTAAACTATTAAGGGTTTTGCAGACTGCAACCAAGACTCCCCACCATCAGATTTATTAGTGATGTTAAGGTTACGGTCGCATCAGTAGACTATATAATCAGGCAATATTTCCGCATTTGAACCATTTGCGTTCAACCACGTTTCAGTTAAACAAATAACAGAATCGTTAGTTAGTTAAGACACGAGCAATAAGTCCTCAAGTTTGGTTCTTAAGCCATGAAAATTCTGGCAATAAATAGAAATAGTTGAACAATTAGCAAGGGAAGAATTTCTTTCAGTGTCAGATGATCATTGAAGGTTGTTGAGGCTGTTTGGGACCAGTATCGGGACGAAATTACCGCTTATGTTGCCTTGTTTCGAATGCTTCAACGAGTGCCCCTTTCGGCAAAAATCGGAACTAAGTAAGATAGAAAGTTCAGCAGGAACTGTCAGCTTATAACCTGGTCAGGAAGTTAATGGCAAGTTTTGCCAATTTGAAAACTCGTGATTTCAGTACAATTAGGGTAGTTTGTGGAATTACATTTTGTTTGCAATCTGGGAATTTACTGGGTTGTCTTTATTGCTGCTTATTGCGACACGACGTGAGATCGTTCCGCCATTTCAGTCAATTTGACTTGCTTCAGTACCGACTTCCGGCATCTTTGCAAGGCTTTGTTGAATCGAGTTTGGTGTAGTTGCTGTTTTTCTCTCATTTTTAGGGTTTTGTAAAACAATTTTTTGAAAACCCTATTAAAATTGCATCCTGGCTGTCCGTCTGTCCATCCATCAGTGTGTCACAGCCATTTTTCTCGCAAACTACTTAAGTTAGAAAAATCAAATTTTGCACGTAGATGTAAAGTGGAGTCCTCTTCAAAGCTCAACTACAAAAAACTTTCATAAGGGATTTAAGGGGAGTCTTCTCATATACGAGAGTAGCCCCCAAAAAAAAATTCATCATAGGTAGCCGATATGGATGTCAAATGAAAGGTCTCGATGAGAACCTTTCAAAACAGGTGACAACTGACAAATATTGGGGTGCACTAGGAGGGAAAATACACGAACAATGTGTGTCGCTCCCCCATCGTGATTGGACACGTGTGATCTGAAAAATTTGAAAAAATTATGGAGGCAGGTGTCTATGAGCACAACAACAACAAAACCCTTGGAAGTCAAAATTCGCACAGCTTTGTTAACACTTGTATGGTATTCAAATTTCACATTTTCTCCAATAAAATCGTATGGAAACACTTAAACTCAAAGAAATTCGACATACAATTGAATACAAATGCCGAATTGAATACAAATGTACTTAAAACATTTTATTTTCAAGCAAAAGTCCCAGCTGCCAAAATTTGTGTCAAAAGTTCAGCTAATCGTCCTGAATTATGACGGAATGAATGCTGCAATTACATTTTTAAAACTTGAACGTACTGTTCCTGTATATTCTCCAGTTTGACTTCTTTATTCAGTAGTATATACAGTGACGGACAAAAGTCTACGACAATTCCTTATATTGAGATACCGGTTAGTTGGAAGCTTCAATCAAAACTCCATTGATGCACATTTTTCAGTAACATAAATATATTTATAAAAAAATAAAGAGAAACACTTGTCATACCAGAATTAAGGAGAAATTCATAAAAACATGAAAAATTGAAAGGTCAAAAGTCTACGACAGTCAGTGGTGACTCGGTTATACACAAAAAATTTTCAAACGTATCGGAATGTCATCAGTATTTGTTTATTTGCTCTTATTGTCATTCTGTATATGTGCTGCTGCGATTCTGTTTTAGTTTTATCGCTAGTTTCTAACTGTATGGACCGCAAAATGTCATTGCGAAAAAAATATCTAGTGGTATTCGAAATTTGATCGTACAGTATAAAAAACACAATAAATCGTGCTCGGAAATCATAAAATTACTAAAACTTAAACAAACTTCTATGCATACAATCATCAAAAACTTTGAAAACAGTGGTTTCATTGAAAATAAACCGCGAACTGGCCGACCGAAAAAGATGTCGCCCAGAGACATTAGTTTCATTCTAAAAGAAGTAAACAGTAATCCTAAATAAGTGCTCCAGATTTGGCGAAACAAGTGGCTACGGAAAGGAAAAAGGATATCCATGCAAGAACCATCACGAGAGCATTAAATATTAATGGGTTTCAAAGCAGAACTCCACGTAAAAAGCCATTAATATCCGCGAAAAACCGACTTCTGCGTTTGCAGTTCACCAAGGCCCATATTGGCAAGGACAATGATTTTTAGAATCACGTCCTTTTCATTGATGAGTCCAAACTCAACATTTCCAGAAGTGATGGTCACAGTAAAGTATGGAGGAAAAAGAACACGGCTTTAAAGACCAACAATTTGGTTCCTACTGTCAAGCCCTGCGGAGGTAATGTGATAGTTTGGGGAGCCATTGCTGCATCTAGGTATGGCAGATTGGCTTTTGTAGAAACTACGATGGAACGTTATGTTTACAAGAACCTGTTAGAACAACATTTGAAGCCATCAGTGGAGAAGTTGGTTCTTGGAGAGGTGGATTTTCCAACAAGACACTGATCCAAAACCCAAGCACTTTTCGTCAAGAGCTGGTTGTTGTACTACGCTCCCAGGCAACTTAATACGCCTCCACAAAGTCTGGATTTAAACCCAACAGAGCATGTATGGGTGCTTTTGGAATGGAAAATTCAAAAATGTTGCATTAAAAATAAAAATTTGTTGAAGGAAGCACTTGTTACAGAATGGGAGAAAATCGAATCTGCAGAAACTGGTAATTTAGTCCCCGCTATGCCCCGAAGATTGCAAGCAGTAATTGATACGAAAGGGGATCTAACCAAATATTAAGCCAGCAAAAAGTTTTTTAAAATTTCCAATACGTTTAGTTGAAAATATTTTGTGTACAAGTCAGCCAGCACTGACTGTCGTATATTTTTACGAATTTCTCCTTAAGTTTATCATGAAATTTTTTGTCTTTGTTTTTTTATAAATACATTCACGTTACTGAAAAATGTACATCATTGGATTTTTGATTAAAGCTTCCAATCAACCAGAATCTCAATATAAGGAGTTGTCGTAGACTTTTGTTCGCCACGGTACACTTTCAAACAAACATACTCTTCCATCTTCAGTTTGATCCTTTGGAACATTATTGTGATTTGAGTCATTTTCTCCACCATATGTCCTACATCCAATTACAATTGGCTGGCTCATCAGTATGGTAAGTTTGAAGTATATTCAAATGCAGATTGACCTCCTGAACAAATTCAGGATCATCTTTATGAAGCGGGATTGTAATCGGAATAATTCGTGTAGGCGTAGATGGTTCACTAGATCCTTGCTTCTTCCCAGTTAGTGCTTGGTAAGCGATCGTAGTCAAAATAAACAGTTCGTGCCACTTGTCAGTCTATAATTTAGTGTGAATTTCTAAAGGAATTTCTAAATAGAATAGCAGTTTCTTGGTCTACGATACTAGCTTGTGGACTATTGAGTCTCCAATGTTGTATGGTTTTACGCTGATTTTAGGCTTATCTTCGAGAAATTCAGGGAAATGGGACAGTGTTGCTATGTCTTCCGTAGCATCGCAATCGATTCGTGTTTGGATCATGTTTAACGCATAATCATATGAGATCTGTCGATACTTAGACGAACTTACAGCATTGTCGAGTCGATGTCAAAGATGTACAATCTCACTTGGATTGGTGAGGGCAGTCTTTAAAATAGTTCCTTTTACTCAATGTGACGGTAGTTGGATGTTATCATGATATTCATGCTTTATTACTATGTCTTGATGACTTGTTGAATTTAGCAATATTAGTTTCACATCGTTATTTGAGGACAAGCTGCTACTCATGTTTGTCGGTTTGATTCCGATGAACCAATTTTCTATTCGTTCAACGTTGATTGTTGCGATAGTTGTTAATGTGGCTAGGGACGAAGACGATATTGTGGAGGGGTTTGATGAGGATGCTTATGCTGCTGTTGGTGTTGCAAAAGTACAACGTCCACTCACAGATCATATATGATTTACTGCTACATCTGGAGTTTGTATATTGATTAACGTTTTGTCCATCTCTTACGCAGTGAATACCGTTCGCCTTCGATTCGTTGATGGTTTCGGGGTAACTATATTCTTATTAGTGGCATCATTTGTAGTATCTCATTGTCCTTTTCGTGAAAGTTCCACGAGCAATTTCTAGGTGGACAGCTCGATTAATACAGACAGAATGTTTCAAGTACATCTAGTTTGTCTAACAGGTCGACTCTATTATTGGCTAAAATTACAAAGTCGTCTGTGTGGTTTAGAGTGAGAGTATCTGTGTTTTTATTTATTCTAAAGCCTCTAAATCCTTATCTGCTGATATATTCGTCTACGTTTAATATGAATATGTTGAAAAGGAGCTCCACTTCCTTAGTTACTTGTCTGTGGTGGCTCATTCCGAAGTCTGGCATATTGTGTGAAGATTGTTGATAATAGCTCCCCTAACACCTCTGTTGTTTAGTTTTTGTCAAAATAGTGAAAAGTTTATTTTGTGGAACGCCTCCATGAGATCTGTAAACAATGCAATCACGTACTATTTTGGCTTTGTCGTAGTTTTTTTGAATATTGTGTCCAATATGAATACTCGTACGTTATCTATCCACCGTGTTCTGGGTTGGAAACATTGTGTTCCTCTGTTCATCGTGTGAGTCTAGCAGAAAGTATTGAAGTTAATAGTTTGATGATCGTTTTTAGGGTTTTGTAAAATAATTTTACAAAACCCTTCTAAAATCGCGTCCTGTCTGTCCGTCTGTCCGTCTGTCTGTCCGTCCGTCCGTCCGTCCGTCCGTGTGTCACAGCAGTTTTTCTCGGAAACTACTGAAGCTAGAAGCATCAAATTTTGTATATAGGTGTAAAGTGGTGATCTCTTCAAAGTTCAACTACTAAAAAATTTTATAAGGTATTTAAGGGGGGTCTCCCCATGTAGGGGAGTGACCCCCCGAAAAAAAAATTTCATTGAAGGTAGCCGATATGGGTATCAAATGAAAGGTCTTGATGAGAACTTTTCAAAACAGATCTTAGTTTGGCAAAGTTTGCTTCGAGGGGCGCACAGGGAGGGGAAATACACGAAAAATTTGTGTCCCCCCCCTCGCGATTGGACACCTGTGATCCGAAAAATCTGAAAAAAATCACGAATGTAGGCCTTGGTGAGTACAACAACAACAAATACGTGAGAAGTCGCAATTCACTCAACTTTGTTAGTAATAGTATGATTTATCGATTTTATGTTTTCTTGAATAAAATCTTGACGGTACCCTTAAATTCAATGAAATTCAGTACACAGATGTCTATTTATAAGATTGATCAACCCTGCAAGTTTCATAAAGATTGCATCATATTTAGCGAAGTTATAGCGGTTTGAATTTTCCTGTGTTACTATGGAACAATATGCGCTGCATGTATTACTATGGCAACATATGGCTATGGAACAACATGCGCTTTTTACCGACTCAGACACTACAGTTTTGCTAGGATTTGCATGAAAATTTCAGGAATGATAGGTGTCATGAATAACTTTGAGAATCAGTTCAGCTAGTAGTATCAGTAATCGTAAAACAAAATAGTGGCTGTTTTAAATGGGAAGATTGGATAATTTTGAGTTATTTTTTCCCAACTTCAACGTTTAAGGCGCATGCTTTGAACACTTGATTCAATTTAATGAATGACTGAAGCTGAGTACCTACAATTAATACTCATAAGTGAAACAAGTCAAGGAGGCGGGAGGGAGCTTCTAACAAAAGGGCTTTGTAACAACTCTAGGATTCGAAAAAATTGGCTATTAATCGATGATAACAGTACAGGAGAGTGGCCCCTGAAAAAAAATTCATCAAACGTAGCCGATATGGGTATGAAATGATAGCTTTCATGGGAGCTTTTCAAAACAGTTCTTAAACTGTCAGTTTTTGCTTCAGTGGGGGCACAGGGGGGAAATACATGAAAAATGTGTTTCCTCCGTCGCGAACGGACATCTGAAATAATTATCAATAAAGATATTTATGAGTAGAACAATAACAAAAACCTCAGAAGTCGAAATTCTTTCAACTTTGTTAATAATATTATGGTCTTAGAATTTCATAGTTTCTCCAATAAAATCGTCATCGATATGCTTCTTGACTTTATACAATCTGGTGACTGCATTTTGAAAATTGAATACAAAACCCTTCTGACATGAGCGTAGGTCTGTTTACCCAACTTGTTTCTAGTGCAATTGGATGGAAGTAAGAGGTGTCTATTTGGTTTCGTTTTTTAAATATCATGAACATTTGGGATCTTGTAATCAGTTGCTGGTCTCTGCTGTTAGATGTGGAAGCATTAAGTAGAGGTATTTGATGAATTCGTTTGATATGTTATCTAGCCAACTGATTTACCTAGTTGAAGTGAGCTGATGGCTGTTGGTGTTTCTCCAAGTGAGACGTCATCGTCAAGCACGGGGTCACTATTTGTATTATTTATTATGACTGAAAGAGTAGCTTGGATAGGATACATTTCATCTGTCTCTGCTCTATTCTTTATGGTACATTATTAGTCTGTGGCATATTACCTTCTATTTTTTAATTGCTGACCAGAATTCTTTAGACCTAAGTATTGTTTTAATGTAGTTTCAGACCAGCGTTTTTTCGGTTTTCCCACTGGTCTCTGGCCTTCAGTGATCCAATGCCATAGTCCATAGTCCTTTCCGTGAGTCCAATCCATTTTGAGGCCCATCTGCAGGTTTCGAAAAATTTTAAGGTTTTCCAGGGACAGGGAGTTAGCCCGTGCCCCAGCCTTCAATCCAACGGCATGGTTATTAGTTCGATTTCCTTATCAGGCACGGAAGATTCGCCAGCACCCTCTTACGTCCCCACAAAGGAGGTGTAAGTAGGATTTAGTAGCAGAGTTGTAGATGTATTTACAGTTATTAGCATTTCTCAGCATTTAATGTCCCATTATTGGAAAACGAGTGAACCCAATGTGCGACCCGGAGAGCATTTACTACTATTTAATTAGGGGATTCGGGATGAGGAATCATGGAAGCTATGGGCTGAGGAAACAAAGGAATTTCCCCCTCCTTTCTCAAACGGGCTTGGGACCGTGTACGGCGGATTTCCATTTTAGCTTTTTGTATTTTGTCCTCTTGTTTTTCGTCACCACTGATCTAGTATATGACCTGCTGTCTATATATAGTGTAATTGGCAAGTGGTCTGAAAAGTCTGCAATTTTGTTTACTTCGAAATCTTTTATGTGTTTGGTAATTTCTGGGCAAATGAATGCGAGATCTATAACACTTTTGCCAACGTTTAATATATACAGAGGTGGCCAAAAGTGATCGGACAATACAAGAAACAAGCAATAAAATACTTTTACGAGCATAAGCTTTGAAATGAAATAAAAATTTTTCCCTTATATAAAAGTCACTTGTATTCTCAATTAATTGCACAAAAAAATAAAACAGAAATAAAAAGATTTTCACAAGAAAATTAACAACTAATTCAAATTCACATTGCATCAAGTGGACAAAAGTAATCGGACATTTTGAAAAGTGTGAAATTAGTCATTGAAGTTTGGAGCAATTCTTTTCTTTTCATTTCCGAGTTTAAAAGGGAATTCCCCTAATTATATGTTGATATGTGTTTTTCTGATATCAATCATTTACTTGCCAGTTTTAAGTGAAGAAAGTTAAACATGGCTAAGAATCGCAAAGAAACCTGTATACATGAAAGAAAAGTTATAATAAAGTTGTATAAAGAGAATAAATCCTTTTCTGAAATATCAAAAATAATTGGAAGAAGTCGTTCAACAGTTTTCGATATCGTGAAACGGTTCAGAAAAAATAATCAGGTGGAAAACGAAATTAGGAGTGGTCGACCATGTAAACTAACAGAGACAGACGCACGAAAAATCTTAAGAATTGTTAAAAAGAATCTGACTACAACGTCCAGAAGTATTAGGGATCAATTAGCAGATGTAAATGGTACCAATGTTAGTGCCCGGACTATTCGTAGAGCTCTCAGCCGTGCTGGTTATCAAGCGAGAGTACCTCGAAAGAAACCACTAATTAGCAAAGTTAATAAGAAGAAAAGATTATGCTTTGCAAAAGAATTTAAAAGTAAGCCGCTCGACTTTTGGACTCGTATAATATTCTCTGATGAGAGTAAGTTTAATATCTACCACTCCGACGGCAGGTTGTTGGTGTGGAGAACTCAAAATAGTGAGCTTCATCCCAAAAACATTCAACATACAGTAAAACACGGAGGTGGCTGTGTAATGGTCTGGGGTCGCATGGCTGCCAACGGTGTAGGAGAACTTGTTTTCATTGACGAACCTATGGACAAACTAGGTTACTTGTCGATTTTGAAAGAAAATTTGAAAAAAAGTGCACAAAAATTGGGTCTTGATGGTCATTATTTGTTCCAGCAAGATAATGACCCAAAGCATACAGCTCATGATGTTCGTATGTGGCTCCTTTTCAACACTCCTGGTCAATTAAAAACACCACCGCAATCCCCAGACCTAAGTCCCATCGAACATCTTTGGGATCATCTGGATAAAAAAAATAAGGAACCATCACATTACTAATAAAAGTCAACTGAAGACGGTGTTATTAGAAGAATGGGACAACATTACTCCGGACGTTACCCGTAAGTTGGTACAGTCTATGCCCAATAGGTTAACAGAAGTTATAAAACAAAAAGGATACGCAACTAGATATTAAAAGCCTATGTTCTAATGGAATCATCAGAAAGAAAAGTATTACAATTGAACGTCCGATTACTTTTGTCCACTTTATGCAATGTGAATTTGAATTAGTTGTTAATTTTCTTGTGAAAATCTTTTTATTTCTGTTTTATTTTTTTGTGCAATTAATTGAGAATACAAGTGACTTTTATATAAGGGAAAAATTTTTATTTCATTTCAAAGCTTATGCTCGTAAAAGTATTTTATTGCTTGTTTCTTGTATTGTCCGATCACCTTTGGCCATCTCTGTATGTGCAATTTCCATGTGCGTCTGAGTAAGTTCTTCCATTTAGCAATGCCAAGTAAAAATGTTCACCTACTTTAATCAGCTTTTTGCCTCGAATGTTTATTGTTTGGCCCAAGGTATTCCTTTGTTCGTTCATGTTTTTGGTATTGAGAGGACTTTAGTCGTCAATTCGATTTAAAGTTCCGATTCCAGTATCACAATCGCAAATCCATATAATGGGTGATTGATTTATTATATCAGTAGTGATTCTGTTTACTATCTCCGACATGAAATCGCTATTGTCTAGTTGTGGTGAAATGTACCATACTGTTATGTTAGCTTTGACTGAATGTACTGGGTGAATATTAATGTAGTTATTTGTTCTTGTTGTTTTGGGTGAGTATTCATTGGTTATCATGAAGTTATGTGTGAAAAATTATTTGATGATATTTGAGCTTTTGCCACTGATTTGTGACTAGTTTCAAAATGTTTCCCGAACCACGTATAATCCAATTAATGTTTATTGTGTGCTGGTGGTCGTAGTAAGTTTGATTGAAAACAGAAAAAGTCTGCACTTACATGTAATAAACGTTTTTAATGACTGATAATTACAGTTCTGAAGCCAATCAATAACTTGTGGGATATCCTTGATTCTTTATGAACTCTTGAAGTCTTTTAGGCCTCGGATAAGCTTCGATATTTCATCTGGTGATTTTTTCTCCCCCTCTTCTTTGAATACATTTTTGAGCATTTCTTTGCTTGATATCGTATGTTATCCAACTCTTCTCTCGAGCGAGTCCCATAAATGCTCAGTTGGATTAAGGTCTGGAGATCGTGGTGACGTATGTAGCCATTTTCACGCATTGTAAAGTAGCCAGAGCCTCACAATTTCGGCTGTATTCATGGGGTCATTACCTTGTTGGAAGTGATAATCATTGCTCAAGCCAAGGTTCCGTGTGCTTTGCTCCGAATTGTTAAGTTTACTGAACTTATTCGCTATCGACTCAATAAACTCTAGGTTACCAACGCCAGCAGTCTCTAAACCATTACTCCAAAACCAAACCATTACTCCACTATCACCATGTTTTACAGTGGGTAGCAAATGTTCTTTTTGTAGTGCTTTTCCAGATTTTTTCCAGACTATTTTTCGTCCTTTTATACCGAAAATACAAAATTTGCTCGCGTCCGAAAAAAAGCACATTATTCCAAAATTCTTGAGGTTGGTTTAAGGTGCTACTACCGTCTAGAACGGCAAAATCAGAATATTTTCAACAATTTTTTTTTTTACATAGTATAAAAAACTCTTCAAGATGACAAAAAAATTGTTCTATTACATTTTATTTTTACGTTTAATAGAGGATGCTTTAAGGTTCTTTCCAAAAAAAAAAACGCTGCTCCATTGTGGACCGTTAATCTCTGGAATGGTAAGCCTGAAACAAAAAATTCAAAGAGATTTAGAAAAAGAAAGTGCTCTTACGTGGTAGTTTCCCAGAAAAATAAAAAAAATTATAAAAAAATGGAGGACGTTCAAACTTTTTTTTTCAAAAATTTTTTTTGCCCGTTTCAGATTCTAAAATTCCATTATTTATTTTTTTCGCCAAATTGAGGTAAACTATAACGCAGGATAAAAAAGAAACAAAATGCTTTAAACGAAATTAATATTGACCGACTAGATCCGGAGATTAACTGTCCGCAAGTTAAAAAAACGGGAAGTCGGGAAAAACGCGTTTAAAGTTTTCGGATTTTCTCTTATAATCTTTCTACTTTTCTCTTATAAACTGATTTTGGAGGCATTTTTTAATACTAATATGCTTCTATAATAACAGAAATAGAACTGGGAATCTGTTAGAAAAAAATAACATTGGAAGTAAAAGTATAACCAGTATTTTGTAGAGAGGGAAATATACATATAACCTGTGCGAGCGTTAGCAGTGGAGAACCGAGCGCGCGCCTCAATAGGGTTGTCATATCTCGGGATCGACATCGAATTTTTATGTAATATTTTGGAGAGTTATTTTTGAAGGTAAAAGGAATCTAAAAATGTTAAAAACAAAAAGCCATTTTTTGAAAAATCTAGATGGTAGTAGTACCTTATGTACTCCTTAACAAAGGCAATGCGCTTTTTCTGATTAATCAGGGAAATGAATGGTTTTCATCGTGCGATTTGTCTATGGTACTCAGTTTTTTTAAGAATGTTCCTGATGGTATCAGGACAAATTCGTTTCCAGAACTTTTGCTTTATTTCTGCTGCTATTTCCCTCACAGTTAGTCGTGGATTTTTTTTTCACCATTGTGAAAATATTTCGACAGCTTTGATAAGCGACCAGAGTCGGGTTTCAAGGAGAGTTGTTTTGTCCATTTGAAATTGTTTACAATCCTTTGAATTGATGAATACTCTCTTCCAATGACTTTTCTTATATTTCGAAAGCTTTTTCACTCCTTCCATAATTTTGCAATTTTCCTTTCGTTCACATCAATTTCTTTTCTTTTATTTGTAATTCCAAGAAAACACGTTTTTTCCATATGCATATTTTAACAATATCTTAGTAACCACCAGCCCAAATAAAACTCAATGAATTACTAATGCAAGACAACATTAGTAAAGTGTGCTTGAAAAGCTATTCTTCGGGGAATCCCCTGGTTTGATGAGTGAATGCAGACTTTTTCTGCGGCGGGGGTTTTGTATTTTTCCTGCGAAAAGAACAGTTATGTTAAAAAGTATAGTTACCTTAAAAAGTAGAGTTATCTTTAAAAATTAACGAAACTCTGGATGCCTAGTGGTAAATAAATTGTTCATCGATAGGCGAAACAAAATCTAAAAAATGTTCGATACATTTCGTATTGTTGATGTTGAAAACTAAATGGCATCAGGTGAACGCAGACTTTTTCAGCCTAGTATATACTTATATATATACATATATATACATATATATATATATATATATATATATATATATATATATATATATATATATATGTATATGTATATGTATATATGTTTATATATATATTTATTTATATATATATGTATATATATATATATATATATATATATATATATATATATATATATATATATATATAAATAAATAAATTTGTATAAATTGAGACCTGAAATTAATACTAATAATTACGGATTTATTTAACAAAAATGTACTGACCAAAGTGTTCTCCTGCATTGGCCCCTACCATATCCTACCTACCTTTCAATTTCCAGATAGCTCGAAAGAACAACTCGCCTTTAAAGGCATCTCTGTAATAATTCCTCTTCATACGTTCATCAGTAATTTCCCGAAGGATATCTAAACTGATATGTCATCGGTTAAAGTCGTAAAGTCTCACTATAGGCTGTATCCTGCAAGTCAACTGGTGCGTAGAACCTCAGTTTACTTCGAGGTGGCTGTAAGGAATTTCGGTTGCAGGTCTTACGCGAGTGGACTAAGTGCAATCACAATCTTTCTTACCCCGATTGAAATGCCCGTGAAAACACGTAGCCTTTACGAGGCTTCCACAAATTAACAATAACCAAAATCAAATTCATGTATTTCCAATCTAAATACCTACGTGGTGCCTTACATACAATAGTGATCCTAAGAACATCGGACTACGTACAAACAAACAACACTTCATCAATGCCAATGGATACAAACGGTTACCAAAGACCTCATCAATAAGTTCCAAGTAGACTTACGGACTGCTATTATACAATCGCTACTAGTCATTCCTTCTAGTATTAAGTAAATAATGTAAGCTCCACAAATCCAGTATCCCTCAGCAGCCTGTCGTCAATTACCGCCCAGCTCTTGTATACTAATAAGCACGGTACATCGCAAAAATAATGGCTGATGTCATGCACTTTGACGACAAATGCCCGTACATATTAAAGAACAGCTGCGATCTAGCAAGCTCTACCAGGTCTTTAACATTAACTGACACTTGTCGGCTTTCATCACTAGATATCACTAACCTCTACACATCTATACCCATCGATGAATAAACTGACCATACTAAAAGAAAAACATTCATTCAATAAAAGCCGAAGATCAACTACTTAATATCATAAGGATCAACTACTTAGCTCATAAGGACCATTTTAAGTTCAATAATAACACATACATTGCCAAGGATTGTTTGGGTTAAGGGACATCCAATGTCCTCAATAATGTCAGAAATATTCTTAAAATATTTGAACCAAGTGCTTACACTCAAAATCATCAAAAGGTTCAATATAATATTTTACAGACGATATGTGGATGATTGTTTCATCGTTATTGATTCAAAAGCAAATAAAGAAGACGAACTAAAGGGTGATTCATAACATTTTGTCGAAAAAAAAGCATAGCTTTTGTGAAGATTGAGCTGTAATGTTTATTTATTATGAAAATTTGGTCCCTTATAATTAAATATGAAACATGAGTTTGGGCATATGTGCACCTCGTGCTGCTCAAACGATGATTGTAATTTTCGATGACATTTTCGCACATTTCCGGCGTTATTAGGCGTATGTTGGTCCGAATATTGTTTTTTAATGCCTCAGTAGTCTAAAAAGCATCAGCGTAAACACGACCCTTCAGAAATTCCCAAAGGAAGAAGTCGCAAGGAGTCAAATCACACGATCTCGCCGGCCAATTTATGGGTGGACCAATAATTTCACGTAGAGCGTGAAATGTTTGCACTGGCGATTCATTATTTTTGTAAAAAGTTTTAACAAAAATAAAACGTTTGGTTGATGTGTATGATGCCATGGTTAAAATTGTAAAAGACCAAACTATCATAATCTTGCAATATACGGACCTAAAGTTGGTGATAAATAAGAGTTAAGGCCCATTCACATGTGTACACTTGTTATGAATCACCCTATACTTACCCCTATGGATAAGATACACCCGAACATAAGTTTTGCTAAAGAAAAAGCAGCAGTCGGACTACTCAATTATAGGGACCTAACCATAACACGCAAGCAAATACGACAAGACTACAAAATATACAGAAAACCAACCAAAATAACCATACCACACATGTGACATCTAACTATCACGCACAACATAAACTAGCAGCACATAGATCAATGTTGCAGAGACTACTCTATTCTTATGACTCTTACTAACTACTCCAACCAACTGAACATCATCTACAGAATAGCTAGCAATAACAAATATAAACAACGGGACATTGACAAATTTTTTTACACAGTACAAACAAAAATAAGAACACCAACTGACTGAAACTCATATAAATGACCAACAATAGATTTCGTCAACATACGTGGGCAAAGAGACGTATAAACTATCAACCTTCCTTAGAAAATATAAACTGCATTCAAAACTAACAACAACATTGGAAACAAACTGAAGCCAAAACTGAATGACATATCAATATAGAAGAACAGCAGTATATACAAACTGACATGTAAGGACTGTGACATGGTATACACAACACGGAAATTGACGAAACAATATAAAGGGCACTTATATGACACACCAATAAAACCACGCACACAAACCTGACGCTATGACAAACTCTATGATATTGCTACACAAATACAGCAAAGGACCAAGACTTGACATTGTAGAAAAGCTTTCATGGGGAAATTCAAGAAAGAGATTGAATCGGCAAATATTGCCCTGTATAGGCACTTGAATGGAATGCAAGACAATAAGCTTTCATTTTGATCAGATGGGCAAAAGATTTCCCCCCTCATTAAATATACATAGGGGAAGGGGGGCAAGACGGGGTAGCGGGCAAGACGGGGTAGCGGGCAAGACGGGGCAACGCGTTTTAACAGCCGCTCTGGCTTGCAATGATGCGCCATCATGTTGCTCATCAGTCAGCGCAGTGACCGGCTTATAAGTGTACGCGTTTTCGCTTTGGCGCCAAAAACTCGCCCCTCGAAAAAATCCAATCATTTCCTTGTGACAGTTTATACTTCTTCATAACTTTTTTGTTTTTAATCTTGTTTCAGGATGGTGAAGAACTATAAAAGAAAGTCGGAGAGGGGAAACTGGAGTGAACACAATATGCAAAATGCGGTAGATGTTGTAATCGAAAGGAAAATAGGGTATAAATTAGCGGCGAAAATATATTTTCTGCCACAAACGACCCTTGAACAAAAAGTTAAAGTAGTTTGTGCAGCCCTAGAAGATCCTACTACTACCAAAACTTCGATTAAAGTTCCTTTAGGCCCAAAAAGCAAACATTTACTGATGATGAAGAGAAAGAGCTTTGCTTCTTTAATGGATATAATAGATATGGAGAGTCGCCTTTGCGGGCTCACAACAAAAGATTTGAGGGCTTTGGCGTACACTTTGGCAGAAAAAATGGGAAGCAAAGTTTCTTCAACTCTAGAAGAAAAGAAGCTGCCAAAGATTGTGTGCAGCAGTTTTTAAGCAGGCATCCAGAATTGTCAATATGAAAACCAAAAAGCACTTCAGCTGCACGTGCCGCTGGGTTTAATAAACAAGCTGTTAAACAGTTTTTCAACTTCCTCGGCAACCTTTATGATGAGCATAAGGTTTCACCAGAAAGAATTTATAATTGTGATGAAACAGGAGTTTCAGTGGTACCAAAAACCAAGTCAAAAATAATTGCTCGAAAAGGTAGAAAACAAGTGGGATCTATAACTTCTGCGGAGAGAGGTACGACAATGACTGTGGAACTATGTTTTAGTGTGAGTGGTCAATACATGCCTCCAATGCTGGTGCTTCCACGAAAGAGAATGGACCCACAGTTAATGTTCAATGCTGCTCCAGGAGCTTGGAGTGTTTGCAGTCATTCTGGCTGGATGACAGCTGAACTATTCCTTGGCTGGTTTAAGAAGTTTGTTGAATTTAGTGGGACCACGGTTGATCGACCTGTAATGTTGCTGTTAGATGGCCACAGCACCCACACACAAACCTTGGACTTCATTAATGAAGCTCGTAACAATGGAGTTATTATTTTATGTTTCTTCTCTCATACAACTCATCGACTTTAAGTTCTGGATGTAGCATATATCAGGCCCTTGAGCACATACTACGACCAAAAAATCACAGCTTGGCTTCGCGGCAACCCAGTGATGATTGTAACTATCCGGCAAGTAGCAGAAACTTTTAGTAAAGCCTTTGTTCAGGCTTCTTTAATGGCAACGGCAGTGAATGGTTTCAAAAAATGTGGCATTTGGCCATACGATCCAACAGTTTTTTCCGACAATGACTTTGCTCCATCATTGACGACTGATATCCCACAAACAGACAGGTTATTCACCAATGAAGGATTGTCTGAAACAACGACAATGAACAACCGTGCTACTGCACTAAATAGACCAATCGTTGTTCCTGAGATGGTAACGGCTGCAACAGTAAATTCAATTTTGGCAGTTGGAGATTTTCATAAAGAAACTTTTGCTAAACCACTGATAGATACCATGCCTGTTGCTATAGCACCATCTGATATTGAAGCAGAGCCATCCCACTTACCTGTTGTCCCTTTGACACCCTCTTTCACAACAGCTAGCTCAGTGCTTGTAAATTTTATGAATCCTGAGCCCAGATGCTCAACTTGGACAAGAAATATAGAAAAAGACACAGGCCACCTACTCCACCAAAGCAATCAGTGTTTTCTGTTGTTAGACCTCAGCAAGTGATGCCTTATTCTACAACTCGCAAAATTTTGTGCGTGCGAAGGAAACGAGGAAAATCGGCTATCATAACGTCTTCAATGAAAAAAAAGAAACTATCAGAAGAAGCAAGAAGAAAAAAGGCACACAAAAGAGCAAAAAAGAATAAGAAAACCAAATTGCCTAAGAAAAACAACAGAACGGAAACAAACAAAAAGTTCAATTCTCCATTAGAAAGTGACAATGATGAAAATAATATCCCTTGTTTTTACTGTCATGTAAAATACTTAGATTCAAATGAAAGATGGGCCGCTTGTTCTCTCTGCGGGAATTGGGTACACTGTAGCTCTGCTGGCATAGATGACGAGGCAGTATTTGTTTGCGAGTTTTGCACAAAAAAATAGAATGTGTCCCCCATATCCCATGTTGCCCCATAGGGTACCCCGTCTTACCCATCGTAAAGGGTAAGATGGGGTGTTGGACATGTTTGACATAATAGTGAGTGAAAAGTTCTTTAAGTTTCTTATTTCCAAAGATGAATGATGTAAGAGTAATTTAAAATTAATAAAGATTTAAATTACATAAATATATCCGTTTTATTACTCTTCAAACGTTAAGGACCCGTCTTGCCCCCTTTCTCCTACATGCAAACATAATGATGAACGCCCTCTCTATCTTGTGGAAGTTTATCACTTGTTTCATTCAAACGTATTCCCAATCTTTTGATTTGGCTGATCAGCTGGTGAGCTTACTTGTTAGTCTATATGCAAAGAGAGCTTTTGAACTGATTCCAGCATCCTCTTCTCTGGAGCTTTCGTCTGGTTGATTTACCCTCGATAGCGAGATACGTTTTGCTGCTGACTTTTCCTTCTTCTTTTTTCTGAGCCCGTTATTACTTTCTGCTGGCTGACTAGCACTTGCTTGTGAGATACATACTGCTGCCGTCACCTCACTCCCACTGCATACCTGCTTTTTGAGGTAACACGGCTTGATTGCAATTTGATAATTCTTATCATGCGAATGAACATAAAGCGAAAAGCTGCTCATACCTTTTATTATTGATGCCATTGGCAGGCAGACATGAGGAAGCGCGTTTGCGCGTTCACAGCGCTAGTTCACACCGCAGATTTTTACTCTCTCTTTCTCACTTTAGAAATAGAATAAATGTAATCAGGAAGCGAGGGCCCAAGCGAGGCTGTAGTGGTACAAAGAAGAAGAAATGTAATGAAACCAAAACTTAAAAATGCAAACATGTATGAAAGCCTGATTTGGCACCTACATTTTCACGCAAAATGTACGTATAAGTTACATAAGGTACAGACTTATCCATTTCGTGGTAGGAAAGTATAATCCTGCCATTTGACATCTGTTAAAATTAAATGTCATTCAAAGCATGTTATTTTTAGTTAAAGGTTTGCCATTTTGAAATATGGATCGTTTAATAGTCAAAGAATGCGTTAAAGTTTTTAAATTTTTATTATAAAAATGGTGATTCTGCTGTATCAACATTAAGTGCTTTACGCGCCGATTACGGTCAACATAATCGACCTACACAGCAAACAATTTCGAACACAGTGAGAAAATTTGAAGAGACTGGATCGGTTATTCATATTGCAAGGCCTGCGTATCATCGCAACATTCGTTCTGCTGAAAATATCGCTGTCGTTGCTCAAAGTGTGGAGGAAGACCCGAATTTATCAATTCCTCGACGTGCTCAACATTTGGGCTTGTCTTACGGCTCATTGTAGCGGATTTTGCATTTGGATTTGCATCTCCATCCGTAAAAAATCCAACTCACTCAAGTGCTTAAGCCTCAAGACCATACACAACGCAGAATATATGCAAATTGGGTGATTGAACAACAAGCCATTGATAACGATTTTTCGAACAAAATTTTCTTGAGTGATGAGGCTCATTTTTCGCTCAGTGGTTACGGAAATAAACAGAATTGCCACATATGGGGCTCTCAAAATCCTCAGGTGATCGCAGAAAGGCCTTTGCATCCGGGAAAAGTGCCCGTTTGGTGTGCATTATGCTCTGGTGGTGTTATTGGCCCGTAGTTTTTTGAAAACGATCCAGGAAGAGCCATTACAGTCAATTCTGACCGCTATGGACGAATGTTAGCCTATTATTTTTGGAGAGAAATTGAAGATTATGATCTGGAAAACACGTGGTTCCAACAGGACGGAGCCACAAACCACACAATACAGGCTAATCGAGCACTTTGGAGATTGAGTGATGCCAATTGGACCGCAAGATCCTGCGACCTAACAACTTTAGATTTCTTTTCATGGGGCTATGCAAAAGATGGTGTTCACGCGAACAATCCTCAAAATTTTGAGCAATTGAAAACCAATATTTGTGAAGTTATGGCCGAGATATTGCCGGAAATGTGCCGAAAAGTCATTAAAAATTACCTCAAAAGGATTGAAGCCTGTAAGAGGTCCCGTGGAAAACATTTGAATGATGTTTTATTTCACGTATAATGGCAAGGTTCAATCGTTTTATTGAATAAACAATTTTGTTTCCATCTGAATATTTTATGTGTTTTCTTTAGCTTTTCTTTCCCACGCGTAAAATGGATAACCCTATATTAATATTTGATCGGTTGAGATTTATTTGAGTTGATGAAGCTTTGGGCGTTTACTCAATATCATAGCATTTTTGAATAAATATATTAACTAAATGTAATCAATTATTTTTTTTGATATCAACAGGCCACTTATTTTTTTTCTTGAAATGCCGTCGGGCTTTGCTGCTTTGAGTGGGCATTTCGACTCCTTTGAATCATCTTCAGTATGTGACATCCTTTAGACACTGAAGATGACTCAAAAGAGTTTAAACGGGTCTTACTCGAAAAATCGTGATCCGGCGGCTTTTCAAGAAAAAAAGAAATCAACTGAACGGTTTGTACATTTCCAAATGGTTGAAGGTTCAATAAACCTCGACTGGAAATTTGGTCGTAAAAGCTTGCTGGAGATTACATGCTTCTATTTTGAACTTTACATCATTTCACCTTATAATCAAAAATGGGCTTTCGACATCATTCTAGATTTTACAAAGTCGTATCCTCCATTCATCGTTCCCAAATGAAATCAAACCTTTCTGAAAGTCAAATAGAAAATATGAAATACATCTAATTCAAGGTAAAATCTTTTAATTTAATTCGAAACTTTCAACGAACCCATCTCCTTCTTTAACTTATGACATAATATTTTACCTTTTCGACTTTCAATGCGCGTTGAGTGCGGAGCGTTAACATACCAAAGGAACACTTAAAAGCTACGTAAATGTACAAGAGTGATCTTTCGGAGGCCAGTATCAGATGTAATATGAAAATTGGCTAATAATCCTTTCGGGTACTATTTGCTATTTTCGGGTCGGACCTTTTCCAACTTTATGATCGAACAGATATACAGCAGCGTTCCATGACGGCGCAATAAACCTTTTCCTGCTTCTTCTAATGCGAGAATGAAATATATCTGCACGTCTGTGTGTGATATGTGATATCTGCAAACTAACGTTTTACATCATGTAATCCCAGCTACAGCCTTGCTGCTTTGGACAATGTTCACGGCCCACACTACACATATCCCAAGACTACAATTTTCCAAAGCTATTAAGGAGATTTTTCTTTTGTTGAACCTTATCGGAGCAAGTATGAATTCAATGCAAAATGAATTTCCCACAAGAACTTGCATGCCATAAATGGAAAAAAAGAGGAAACTTATGTGCTGGAATGTTTTATGATATACGAGAGATATTCAACTGAGCGTTCTCTAGCATTTCAACAGGAAATATATTTCATTGCGTACACTTATGAAAGGTTGAATTGTTTAGAGTTTTGATAGGGAATAGTATCTTCGGTAGGCTTTATCAAATGAAACCTCGGAATGAGACAAGAAAAGGATATTTTTTGTTGTAAGTTCAAAACCAAATATAATTTGCTGATTTTTTTCGTCCCATGATTTTCATATTTAAGGATCGTGTGTGCTTACAGGATTACACTGTTGGTTATGATTTTTCGGCAATATTTTTAAATGGGAAAACTTTTTCATATTTTAGATACCTGCCCTCCGAATCTTAGTGCGATGTTTCGATGCCTTTAATTGTTTTATATAGATTTGGAAAATTTTACGTCAAGCGTTCATAGAGTTCGCATGTAGTTTAAGTTCTCCTCCGTCAATAATTTTATAAATTCAATAATTTTTATAAACGTCATTCACAAATTTATAATTTTTATTGGAAAAATTTAATGTTTGTTGCATCGTTAAAATCAATTAATTCATCGTTGAATATTGCTTTTGGATTTCTATATGGTGTAGTTACATCGTTGCAAAAAACAAGACAAATTGGGTCGACAAAACTACAATAATGTCAAAAGGGTTT
Organism: Odontomyia ornata; assembly: GCA_963969285.1. Lineage (NCBI taxonomy): Eukaryota > Metazoa > Arthropoda > Insecta > Diptera > Stratiomyidae > Odontomyia > Odontomyia ornata. The sequence goes on along the minus strand of OZ017738.1, from coordinate 40,490,911 downwards.
TGTACTTAACATACAATATGTTTATAAATAGAATGATTTAATTCAAGAAAAACATTTAAGACATTCACAACAAATATATTCTTCCTTTAAAACAACTCTATGTTAACCAGACAACATTTGATTCCAATATTACTAAAATCATTGACTGACTTGAATCTTAAATGTATTTTGTTATTCTTTCTATCTGAAAATTTGTGGAAAATCGAATCCAAAGTGTAGTGTCTGGTTTGATGGCAAGCCCAGGGGCGGCGGAAGGCATGTTGAGTATGTTGAGCTTAGTACAGGCCAAATTTTTGGCATGTTGAATTCAACATGCCCCAAAAGACAAAACTGAATTGAGTAATTAGCACCGCTGAGTACACAAGTTCTCGCGTTCACAAATTCATGTAACACTCATGCGCAACACCGTTCTAGCGCATATAGTCACATCTATTATATCTATATAGACCACGCACGATCCACCCAAATGTGGACATCGGTTGAGGGCAGGAAGAAGGATGAATTGATAAAGTCTTCCGAGTCATCTTAAAACAGCTTCGGGCTAGTGGCGGAGAGTGCACTTTGCCCCACTTACACCCATAAGTGCTAGCTTAGGCTAATTTCAGCTGATGGTAAGTGTACTGAAGTGAAGGTGTGGAGACCGGAGAAACACACTGCGTGTTTGTGTGGCTGCGAGAAAAATGGATAAATTCGTTGTGAGAGTGAAGCGGAAGAGAGAAGAAACTAGAATGGACGAAATTGAAATAAACCAGAGTGAGAAAACGCGCCAACAGGATGATTCCGAATCAACCAACTTGTCGAAAGAAAAATCCGGGGAAAAACATCCAATAATTGAGACTGAAAATCCCGAGAAATCGAAAAATCGTAAGTTTAATATTCGAATAAATTTTTAAAAATGTGAAAAAGGTCAAGTGAAAGCCCAGTCGAGCAGTGTTTTGTTTACTCAGTTTTCTCCCGTATGAATAGCAACAGATAAACAAATAAATGAAAAATTTATAATTTTTTTAAATTGACGCTACAATTATCGAACTTTTTTCCAGCATCCACGCTACTGCCAGCAACAGTACCGATTGCATACAGCAAATGGAAGAAAGAAAATCCTTGGCTAGGTCTCAATGGATTTGAGAAGGCAATTTGCACTATATGTACAGAAGCGTGTGCTAAAAACTTAGCACAATCATGTAATGCCAACGATACATGCTCACGCAAAACTTGGGTGAAAAACGGATATTCCACGTGGGTTAATGCATCTTGCAGAATCAAGAAACATTCAACAAGCACATTTCACATCAGAAACGCAGAAACCCTTCAGAAAGACAGTAAAATCAGTGTTGTTTAGTATTTATCGACTGCAACAAAAAAAACAAATGTGGGACAATCGCACATCTCTCAGAAAAATATTCAGCACCATCAAGCTATTAGGACAACAAGGTTTGCCGCTACGTGACCACGTTGATAAGAATTCAAATTTCCTGAGAATTTTAAAAGCGCGCGCGGAAGATGTTCCTGAGCTGGAATCGTGGCTTCTACGTTCTGGAAATAAATGGCTTCATCATGATATATAAAATGAAATTCTTGAAATGATGGCAGAAAATGTTTTGTTGACAAACATCGAAGAGATAAAAAATTGCGAGTTTTTGCTTTCTTGTTGGATGAAACTCCCGATTGCTCAAGAACTGAACAAATTTCCATCTGCATTAGAGTCGTATCCGAAGACCTCGTGTCATGAGAATTCTTCCTAGGTTTTTATTCAACGACAAACACGAGTGCGGTAAACTTGATATAAATCGTCATGGATGTTTTCTTTCGTTTTGGCATTTCATCCAGCAAGTGTCGAGGTCAACGCTATGATGGTGCTGCAAACGTCTCTGGTGGTTTGACTGGATTACAGGCGAGAGTGAAAGAAATTGAATCCCGAGAACTTTTTGTGCATTTTCATGGACATAATTTAAATCTGGTCGTCCAAGTTGCACTGGAAAAAATCATGCAAGTGAAAAACTTCGTCGGTATCGTCAAGGAGCTCATTAACTTTATTCGAGATTCACTGAAACGCTGTGCCCGGTTCAAAAAAATTCAAGAAGAACTGCGCGAAGACAACGAAGAAAAAAGCGTTGCCGTTAATATTTAAACTTCATTTCAGAATTGAATTCCTTAGCTACTCAAGTTATATGTATTATTTTTACGTTGATTGTTTCAGGTTTACCATGAGAATAGGTTCTCTCAGGACTGTCCGTGTAAATTACAAAGTGATAATGACGATTCTACATGAGCTAGGATCAGACTCTTCTGTAAATGCCACAGCCTCCGCCAAAGCATTTGGATTTCTTCAAAAAATGGTAACGTTCGATTTTTCGTTTTTCTTAACAATGTTGATCGAAATATTTCATAAAATTGAAAATTTGAATAGGGAGTTGCAAAATTCTCAACTCAGTGTTGTTGACGCGTTCGAAAAAGTTGATGCCGTATTGTACGAGTATGTCTTGGAATTATCTCGCGAATCTAAATTTGACACAATTTGGGACAAAACAAAAGCAAGTGTCAACGAATTCGATATTGAAGATGCAAAACTTCCGCGAGTTCGAAACGTCCCAAGACGGTTAAATCCTGACTCAAAATGTAGAGATCATATTTTCGAGGCAAAGTAAGAAATGTACAAGAAAATTTACTTTGAAGTTTATGACCTGGTAATTTCATCTTTAAATTGGAGGTTTGGGACTGAATCTGCAATTTTTTTTAAATCCCTTGAAAGCTTCATAATCTTTAAAAATTTGGATGGGGAAGAGATTGTTAAATTTTACAAAAATGACTTCGACAAAAATTCTCTAGTCGCTGGTAGGGATATGTTTCTAGAGGTGACAACAAAGAAAAATGTAAAAGTTCAGAATTTGAAAGACGTTGTGAATTTTTTACGAGAACATGAATAGTGCAAGGGCCTTGTCCCGGAATATGTTCAATTTGTTAAATTTTTATTGACAATTCCTGCTCCATCTTGTACAAACGAACGAAGTTTTTCAACTTTAAAAAGGTTGAAGAATTATCTCCGTTCAACAATGGGTCAGAAGCGTCTGAACTACATCGCAATTTTACACATATATCATGACTTAGCTGACAAAATTGATGACGAACGACTGATCGATGAATTCATTCAAAGAAATGCCAAGCGCACCAATGTGTTTGCGCTGACTTCGGATAAATAAGTAATAAAATTGTACTTACATGTATGATAAGAGACAGTTAATAATAAAATGGAATTTCAAGCGAATATACAATTTTTTTTACTGTCTATAATATTTATCGTAAACTATGCCACCCAATTTTTGATAACATTGAGATAAAATGCACCGAAAAATTTTACGAAGGAACTTCCCCCCCTCCCTCGCTGTACTCAGTTACTCAACATATCCTTCAGACCTGTTCCGCCGCCCCTGGGCAAGCCCATCTAGTAGAAAAATCGTATATAAGTGTTCTAATCGGAGGAAATTCAAATAGCTTTAACGTCGGTAAATTTTATTGAAACTTATAGAATAAAATAATGTTTTCCAGAACTACGTAAACGGCTAATTTCTTCCCATTTGTTAATACAAAAATGTTAAATTCTACTACTAACGAAAATGTTAATTTCTACTACTATTACCAAAGTTCAACGGAATCCAGCCTCAAAGTTATTTGTTATTGGATCTAGCTCGGAAAATTGCCACTTTCAAACCGTGCAAACCACTTCTGTCTCGTACGCTCAGCTAAAGCATGCACACCATACACTTCCACCAAAATACGATGACTTTCGGCAGGCTTTTTCTTCAATGAAGAAGTACTCCCCGCAAAAACACTTTATTCGGCACAAAATTCGACATTTTCAGAGTAAAAAAATGTATTGTTGTTTACGCTTCGGCTAAATGACACATACTGATTCTGATACTATATGACAGTAGCTTTCCAACACATATTTAGAAAGGTGAATCACTGAAATAAAAATCAAGTTACGCCATCTGTCAGAAAACCGCACGAATTAACCGGTACACCTATTGCTTGATTATGATTTGATTTCCGTGGAATTTCATAGGCATAAGGGTCTCATTTCAACCTATATAAATGTAAAAGTTTAAGGGTACCGTTTCGGTTTTTGAGAAAATGTAAAATTTACAAGTCATACTATTGTTAACAGGGCTGAGTGAATTTTGATGTCTGAAGTATTTGTTGCCCTTGGACTCATAAAGACCTAACTTCCTGATTTTATTTCAGATTTTCAGATCAAACGTGCCCAATCATGAGGGTAAGGGACACAAATATTGTTCGTCCATTTTGCCTCCCCCTGTACTTCTAATGCAAAAATGACTTATTTTTGAGATTCTGAAAGTGTTACCGATACCCCTATTAGAAAATAAAATTGGATCATATGCAAACAGTATTATCCAGGAGTATCAAGGTGGTTTTAGAACTGGTAGATCGACAATAGACCAATCGTTCACAGTCAAGCAGGTAGTTGAAAAATGCTGGGAGTTCAACATAGACGTACACCAAATTTTCGTTGACTTTAAGCAAGCATACGACAGTATTGATCGTAACGTACTGTACCAAATAATGCTTTGGCATCCCAGCAAAATTGGTCCGTCTTACCGAAATGACAATTATATCGATTATCTCCCAAGTTGTCATCAATAACCTACTCATTGATGCTTTTGACACAATTATCGGACTTAAGCAGGGAGATGGGCTAGCTCCATTGCTATTCAGTTTGGCTTTAGAGTACGTCATAAGGAAGCTACCTGTCAATACGCGAGCTACAATACTGTACAAATCGAGCCAAGTAGTGGCCTATGCGGATGACATTAACATTTTGTCACGACCATTAACAACTGCCGAAGAACTCTTCCTGAAACTCGACAGCGAAGCAAAACTAGTAGGGCTACAAATCAATGAAAGTAAAATAAAACTCATGACGTAGTCAAGGAAAAATACCTTAAGCACACAAAATATCACACTTGGCGAATACAGTATCGAAAATGTGGGCAAATTTGTGTATTTAGGCGCCAAAACAACGAGAACCAACAATGAAAGAGACGAAATACGCCGAAGAATACAGCTCGCGAATAAAATATTTTATTTAATCTTGACGATCTTGAAAACCAGCTGTATACACAGGAAAACAATGCTCCGAGTATAGAAATCTATGATAAGATCTATGGTATGCTATGGTTGTGAACCATGGACCCTAACCCGAGCATCCGCAAATATATAGAACGCCTTTGAGCGACGGGTCCTGAGGCGAATAATCGGAGCGAAGCAACATGGGAACCAATGACGAATTCGATACAACCATGAGCTGTATGGAGTTTTTGGCAAGCCTGAGGTCTCAACGATTGTCAAACTGCGGAAGCTGCAATGGGCTGGACACATGAATCGTATGGACGAACAACGGATACCCAAGGGGGTATTCGTTGAGAGAACTGAAACGCTGGTTTGACTCGGTCAACGACAACAGTTTATCTCTGCTTGAATTTCGAAATTGGAGAACGTGGTCAATGGAACGAGACAGTTGGAGGCACTATTTGCTGGAAGCAAAGGACCTAGAGGGCCTGTAGTGCTAAGAAGGAGGAGAAGCAGATATAATTTAGACATGATCTTATGTACGGCATAGGTAATTCATGGTTCTCGTTGGTATAATGTTGTATCAGAGGAAAGGTATGATGTTGTACCAGAGGAAAGAAATAATTAAATAATCAAAATGTGTTGGTTGTCTTGGCCTGCTAGAATCATGGTAGAGAGTTGATATAAATGCTGAAATATAGTGGTTTTTGCCCAATTTGTTTTCAAACTCTATGAAAAATTGCCAATAATGGAATTTCAATACTCCAAGCGATTCTGGTTGAGAGCCTTTTGGTCCAGGCTAACCCGTGAAGATGGGGTAGGAAGGCACCACTCGCCAATCCTTGAACTGCTCCCCAGGAGCCAATTGGTGAGCTATATGTTCCTCAGAATGATTAGGATACTATGAGGCACACACTGGGCCTACACTTTATCCCTAGCCGCGAAAAGTTCTTTCTTGGCTTGTTGAGCCACCTATCAACACTTCCACAAAAACTAACTTGAATCCCCTCTTCACAATCACCACCTATATAATTAGGGAGTCCCAGACGAGAAGAATTCTTGCCACTCCTGATATAATTTACGCCTTCCACTAACACTACATGCTCTACGCAGGATCACACTGGCTGAAAACACTTATTATTTTTTTTTTAAATATTTTCCCTCAAAGGGTAAAATTTCACAAACTTACAATTTTCTTTTAATTTCTTACGTTGGGGGGCCCCGTTGATGGTCAAGCTGCTGCTCATAAAATCCTAACGCCTTCCGATTCCTCCGCTTCTGCCCGATTTGTGCGCTTGCCACGGAACTTCAACGCTGTTCGCTATCCAATTCAATTATCTCCGTGGTTTGCTCCTAATACTCATGTCTGTTGATTACTGGTCATAGTGGCTATGATTCCACTCGTGATTATCCAGTTTGCAGTAAGATCGTTCTTCTCGTTGTTGAAAGAATCCGGAAAAAGACCGCTTCGACCATCGTTGGTCTTTTATTAACTTGTCGCAACGGCTCTTTTTCTTGAGTTGATGGATCCAAGTTCAAGGCCACAAAAACCACCAACGTTTTCCTTGAATTCGAACCCAGTTTTTTTTTTGGTGGCCATCTTTCATTCACACACAATCATATGCATTATCGATAACAGCAATATTGGCTTGTTGTCGTCGCAATGTCATTTGTTATTTTGATACTTTGTGGAGTGTTTATGTGCACGGTCGTCATTCCGTTTCTAGAAGTTAATTCTGCATTTAGTTGTCCTCATGTGGAAAATGTTGCAAATATTTAAGCCTATCGCAAAATATTTTAAGCTAAAGAAGGTACCCGTTTATGGTGGCGTATTTGGTTTACACTGTCAGGTTACAGTGGTCCTCTGCATTGCCTGGCCATCATTGTGTTCGTGAAGAAATATTCCGGAAAGGCAATAGACTGCGTGTCGGACGATAAGTTCAAGGATTTTGTAAGGACATTTTGCTGTGTTGTTCCCGGCAAGGCGATAGATTGCGCGTCAGACGATAAGATCAATGATTTCGTAAATACATTGTGTTGTGTTGTCTTCGGCAAGGTGATAGACTGCGAGGTGGACGATAAGATGAAGGATTTTGTAAGTACATTTTGGTGGTTGCGAGGAACTTACATCACGGAAAACTTCCAACAAATAATCGGGCTGCAAGCCGCTAGTCTAGGTGTGACGGAGGAAGTGTATAGGGAGCGGGTTCCTAGAGTGCCTATGATAAATTACCAGCGGTATTACCCCTGGATAGTATTGTTCCTTTTTTTGCAAGCAAAAAGATACCGCTTTTTATTCTGGTTTGCCATTTTAGTTTGACAAAATCATCGGTGGGCAAATGCTCAAATCCACAGTTTGTGATTTTCAATTCCTTGATCACTCACTAGTCGCACTATTGACGTAATTTTTGTCATCTTAACTTAATATTTGGTGTGTTCCAAATACTTTGTGATTAATGGATATGAGAATTTTGATGCACTTGTCAGCGCTTTTCAAGGAATTACATCATGTTGAAAGTTACGCCAGCATATCTTCCAGTAACAGTGTTTTTAAAGTTACACTTAATTCTCCTGGCCCAAGGCAGCAGATATTTGTAGATTTTACATTGATCCAGAGGACTTACTTTGTGTTTTATTTCATTTGTGCTACGAATATATCTACTGACTTATCAGCTAACCATCCATTAACCATCCAGAAGCCAATGAAGCACTAGAGTACCCCGAGCATATTCAATGAAAATCGAGCCGAAACAGTAACATCTTAGCGTTGGATATCTTTATGCACCCCGGAGTCGTTCTTTGGGAGGTTGCACTTCCTAGCTCCGAATTTTCCTGCCAATCCTCATCATGGGAGCGGAATTGAACTTCGGTGGTGAAGAATAGCTACTTCTTTTCAACTTAATCCCTAACTTTACTTATCACTCATAATAACATGGCTTATACTAATATTAACTCTACTTGATCAATTAATCTTTCTTACTAGTCTTTCAGTGCGTGGAGGGGTTCTTTAACAATATTCCGATCAAAATGTTGGAGTACAAGGAATCTTTCCCTTCCAGGAGTGGCACCGGGGTTATTTTTCAAATCTCCAAACATACAAACCAGTGATAGGACCTATGCTATGCTATGGCCGTGAAGCATGGACTCCAGGCAATCGCAAACACATCTTCGAAAGACGGGTGCTGAGGCAAAAAATTGAAGTGAAGCCAGAAGGGGACCAGTGATGGATTCAGTCCAACCATGAGTTGTATGAGATTTTCGACAAGCTGGAGGTCACAATGATTACAATACTGCAGAAGCTGCAATGGGCTGGCCATATAACAACGGATACCCAAAAATGTATTTTTTTGGGAGAACTGTAGCACTGCGTAGAAGAAGCAGCTTTGACATCGAAAAGTTAGTTTGATCAAGTAATGATCAGAGTGAAAATCGGCTCCTCGATGTATACAAAAACCAAGGATGCACGAAGTTCATCTTTGTTCGATCAGAACATGGTAGATTTGGTTTTATGTGTTGCTATCCGGTGATACCCAGATTATTATATGTATGCATCAATGTGGAAAGGAGGTTGAACGTATATCTAGATTTCTGCTACACACAATGTCAATCAGGCCCTTGCTGTTGTCATTTGTTTTATCGTAGAGGCTATATCCTCTAGTCGAAGGGATCCGAGACTCGCCACGAACTAGAGGTGAAGTACTAACAGCAGTTTGGGATTGCAGAAAAATAAGGTTTTTAGGACGGATGCAATACCAGCAGAACTACTTCAGAGCGGGGGTCCCCAGCTAAATAACCTTTTGCATCGGCTTATATGCAGAATATGGTCAGGCGAACAGTTACTAGAGAACTGGCGGAAAAGTATAATATGTCAGGTGCAGAAAAAAGGGGAACAATTATGGTGTACAAATTATAGAGGCATTGCTCTACTGTACACGTCTTATTAAGCTCCCCAGAATCATAGAAAGAAAATTCAAGCCGTACTATGAATATATTATAAGCAAAAATTAGGTAAGTGGATAGTCTACAATAGACAAATATTCTCAGTAAAGCAGGTGCTCGAAAAGTGCTGGGAATATAACATCGCTGCACACCAAATTTTTGTAGGCTTCAAGCAAGCATACGACAGTGTCGACAGAAATGCACTGCACAAAATAATGCTTGATTTTGGCATGCCAACCAAACTAGTCCGCATGGTCATGGTCACGATGCTAAATACAGAGTCCTAGGTCAAGGTAAACGGTGAACTAATGGACAGCTTCAAGATAGAATCAGGCTTAAAATGAGGGGATGAACTTGCCAAAATGCTCTTTAATATTGTGCTGGAACCGGTTATCAGGAAGAAATCAGCTGAAATCTTGTGTACACTAATGTTCAAGTCCACACAATTAGTAGCAAATGCTGATGACATCCATATTATGGCACGATCAATCTTAGATGACAAAGGAGCATTTTTGAATCTAAAATTTGAACTAAACTGAATTGGCCTACGAGTTAATGAAACTGAAACTATATTCATGGCTCCAGCTCGATAAAAACTGACCATAGCTGACTACAACCTTGAAAGTATGGGCAATTTTATTTGCCTTGGAGCCAATCTGAATAGATGAGGTGCCAAAGGGACAAGATAGGCCACCGCATAAACGCCGCAAATAAAGCATATTGCTCCGTTCTTCCCATTCTAAGGTGCAGAGCTATGCGCGGGCAAAATAAGCTCCACATTTATAAAACACTAATCAAAACTGTGCTGTTGTATGAAAGGGAAAGATGGACCCGAACAGGCAAGTCTAAAAAGGTAGTGGACATATTCGAAGGCAAAGTGCTCCGAAAAATCGACGGCAGAGTGAAGCAAGGAACATGGTGGAGACTGCGTTACAACGATGAGCTGCATGAAGTATTTGACGATCCACTTGTTTCCTCCTGCGTTAAGTTACGTAAACTGCAATAGGCAGGCCATGTAGAAGGAATGGAAGAAAACCGGGTATACAAACAAGCATTGACGGGCAGAGCACAAGATAACTGTCCAGCGGAAAGATTGAGGACTCGACGGGAAGACACAAAAGAAGCTGATGATAGATCCTTGTTAGGAGTAAACAACTAGGGAATAAGGTCACGGAACCGTGTTGATTGGAGGTAATTAATCGTGAACGGCAAGGCCCGGCTTGGGTTGTCACGTCATACGAGTAGATGGTGATGAAATGAGTATCTTACAGTCGTTGCTCGATGAAATAGCTCATTGCCAACCTTAGCGTTGAGATCACCCAGAACTATTTTTACGTGATTTGTAGGCAATGAGTTGACTTTTCTCTCTAAGTGATTGCAGACCGTTACTTTGGTATGGATCGTATATACCCATTCATTGATATGGATCGTATACAACCATCAACTAGTTAATATTAAATCAATACCATGCAATATGACCTTCCTTTCCACAATGAGGGCCACTCCAAGCTCTTGCTCTCCAACAGGTTTCCCGCTTTTGAATATTGTGTGTAATCTCATATTTTGAATATTACCTTCAGTCCAGTTTGTTTTCTGGATTGCCAGTATGTTTAATTTATATAGACTGGTCTATTGTAGAAGGTCCTTAACAGTGCCAAGGTGGTTCAGTGATCTGAAATAACAGGATCTAATGCTATAGTCCTTTTTTTCTCTTGTAAGCGAGGTCTTTCTTCCTGAACTGGTTTATCCAACCAGTCCAAGAGTTTGCGGTTAGAAATGATGCACAAAGTTAGTTTCAGCTGGCTTAAAACGCTACAAATTACGATTACACATTTGTTTTCGATTAAGTTTTTGTTGAATTGTTAACGAATGTGGTACTCTCTTTCTAAATCGCTTTTTCATACATAATTCTTTGTGTAAAATATACTCGTAGAGAACTCATTTATCCAAGTTGGCTATAACATCAGCAATTTCACGCTTAGTTGCACTATGATCTTTACACACAATATCATATATTTGCTCAATGATGTCTGGTGTAGTTGTACTTTTTGGGCGTCCACTAGGTAGCCCATCTTTAATGCTTGTACGACCAGGTTTAATCTTTAAAACCCATCGATAAACATTTGGAAATGAAAGAGCATATTCCTTTTATACTTTCACCATTTTTGTATAAGTTTCTATTACCGATAAACCTTCCAAAATAAAAAAATTTTCACAACATGTATTCGATTTTATCAATAATTCATTGAAACGTCAGCTTCAAATGGCTAATGAGTAAAGAATGAATTGACAAATCGAAATAAACTTTGGTGTATGTTAACACCGAAGATGAAATATTAAAATGGCATATAAATTTTGATTCCTGTTATAGTTAATAGGTGTCACTTTCAAGACTTTTCAACCGAATTGTACTAGGGTATGTTGCCTTTCATATTCAACCTCAATATCAATCCACAGGTCGATTACTATTGAAAAGGAATCCTTGCCAAAGTCGGAAAATCGAACTTAACCTAACGGATTTCGTCCTTTAACATTACCTGATTAAATGTCCAAATGGATCCCAATGACAAGGAAGCTCAGCAGTTTGGCGAAAACAGCATCCTTTAGCCTATCTGCATTCAAAAGTTATGGATGAACATACATTAAAAAAAAAAACGATTTAAAAAAATATACGTTCGAAATCGATAATCTTCTTTCTTCTGGAAGTCGGTTAATTGAACAGATTAATGTCATATGTTTTTCTTGCTACAGATCGAAATCCTTATAAGACATTAGGATAACTTGTTGGCCAATGTAACCATATACCGATGATGAAACCATAAAAATTTTTACAGATGGCAACTTTATTAAAATCAATTTAATTCTATTTAAATTTTCCGAAATAAAAACTTTAGATTGAAGATAAAGCAATTTTTCAAACTTCTAACAGAAATCATACAGTGGAATACTATAATAAGATAATACTAAGAAATAAGCTAGACTCTACACGAGGCCTATTGCAGACGAACATGTCATTCATACCAGTAATTTTTATGGGATCTCTTGCCTTATGTAGCTGTTCTCAGAAGCCTCTTCTATTTAATTGCATGAAGTACGTAAAAACAATCGATCCGTCTTAAACATAAAAAGAAAAGAAAAATCATTCTTTGTTGACTTCTACGTTGCGTCTGCTCTTATATTACAAATAAACACTTACTACGAAACATTATGTGCAGACAATTGAATTGAAATTTTCCCCGAAGAAAAAAAATAAGACATTACTGGAATCGACAGTCATCAAGCCAAGACGATGGAATTTAAGGTGGCATTGAACGTTATATGTACACATAAACATATGTTAGTCTCTATATATGCGGATGTCTTCATATATTTATCATACGAGTACGAACGTTTAAGAAGGTGGCTAACTTCTTGTATCTTGAATATCCTGAATTTGGCATTTTATTGAAGCCGAAGAGACTGCGAAAAATTCGAATATGCATCCCAGCTACGACATACTCATGTTTTATTCAGAAAATCACTCTTTTTTTCTCCCCATCGTGTGGCTGATGGAAATGATGGGAGCTATTTACATCCTTTAGCTTGTAGGTAGGTGGCTTCAGATTTCCGTTAAATATATGAAGCCATAAATGTTTCAATAAAATTTTGATTATGAAGAAGTAAATTGAATTTGCATGAGAACTTATAAATTTGGGTATGATGCATTTTTAATTTGTTTAGGATGGCAAGTTATGAATTCACAATTAAATTACAAAACATCCCAGAAATTTTCTTGTAAGTTTGTACATTTGAAGGTCATTTGGAAACGTGAATCTTCCTTATGTCACGTGTTTTTGTCGTTGTCTCTAAAATCTGCACATTGTAATAAAAGTTTTTGCTAATTTTTTTAGGGATAAAGTAAATCATAGCTCCCTCGTAGACGGTTCCAAGCCCAGTTGAGGAAGGAGCAACCCACAGCTTCCATGGCTCCTTATTCTATACTCCACGACTGAATGATAGTCTAGGTCTCAGGGTTTCACATTGGGCTTATTGGTTCCCCAATTATAGGACACTAAGTGCCGAGAAATGTCAGCAACTGCAAATATACCTTCAGCTTTGCTACTAAATCCTGCTTACACATCGTTGGTGATAATGTAACTGCGTGAAGGCAGGTCTTCCGCGCCCCATAATGGAATCAAACAGAAGTTGAGCGACAGGCTAACTGCTCACCCCCTGGAAACACCGACATTGTTTCGAAACCAGCAACAGAGCCTTAGAATGGATGGGACCTACGGCAACGATCTGGCAACCAAAAAAAGAACTATGGCATTGGATCCTTAGATGTTATATCACTGAACAACCCAAGCACTGTTACAAACCTTTTACAACAGGCCAGTCAATATAAATTAAACATACTGGCAATCCAGGAAACGAATTGGACGGGAAGTGATTTTCAAGATATGAGATCGCACACAATATCCAAAAGTGGGAAGCCTGCCAGAAAGCGAGCATTCAGAGTAGCATTTACTGTACATAGGATGTTCAAATCACACGTTATTGGTTTTAACACAGTCAATGAACAATTGTGTGCGATTTGTATGAAAGCGAAATTTTTCAAAATTTGGCTGATAAACGTACATGCCCCGACTAAAGAAAAGGAAGAAGAAACGAAGGAAACGTTCTACAATGACTTGGAAAGACTTGTCGACTCATTACCTACAAATGATACAAAGTAATTCTGGGTGATTTCAACGCTGAGGTTGGCAAAGAGCTGCCTCATCAGGGAACGACTGTCGGATATAGCCTCCAAGATGAAATAAAAGACAATGGCTAGCGCTTGATTGACTCTGCATGTAGCAGATATCTAGTCATACGTTCAAATTGCTTCCCTCATCGACTCATACATAAAATTACCTGGCTATCACCGGATGGTAGCACACAAAACTAGATCGACGATGTTCTGATCCAACAACGTTGGGCCTTGAACATACTTGGCGTCCGTATATACCGTGGAGCCAATCGTCACTCTGATCAAACTAGCCCATCGTTGTAATATGTCAAAAGCGTATTCAGCAACAGACATTGGGCATGAAAAGGCTCCAAATAGTTTCAGTGGCAAAAATGTTTACAGAAGCCCTCGACAAAAAGCTGGCTTCCACTCTATCAGACAAATCACGGAAAATAATGAGCTCTGGATGAAACTAAAAGCGGCAATTAAAACCATGGCAAAACAGACGATCGGACATCAAACCCGGCGCAAAAGAAATGATTGGCTAGATGTAAGGACCAGAATGCGTTAGGCAAAAAGAACCAGGCGTACAAACAATGCTTAGTTATGAAAACCAGGATGAAGAGAAAACACTTTGAAAATCTCAGAATAGTAGATATTGGCAACATTATCACTGATAAAAACAGGATTAAGGAAAAATGGGCAGCACATTTCAAGAACCTTCTAAATCTTCCGCACAGCTCAAGAACGTTGGAGCCTATAGATATTCCAGGAGAGTTTTCATTGGCCTGAACAACTCTGCATGAAGTTTGTTCCATCACCAAAGCCCAAAAGGATAAGTTAGTGCCACGTATCAACGATGTTTCAGTGGAGCCCATTAAATATGGTGGCAGCCTAGTTCAGGAAGTCATCCAGAAGTCGTCTAGTACATTTGGCAACAAGAACATATGCCGAATGAGTGGAGCCAACCAATTATATTCCCTACCCACAAAAACAAAATGACAAGCTATAATGCGAAAACTTTTGAGGCATTTTTCTATTTTGTATGGCATACTTTCAAAGATCTCAGAAAATAAAATTAGCTAATACAGCAAGAGTATTATTCGGGAGTACCAATGTCGCTTTGGAGCAGGTACTTCAACGATATACCGATTGTTTACAGTCAAGCAGATGTTTGAGAAAAAGATGTATACCAAGTGTTCGGCAAATTAGTTCGTCTTACCAAAATGACAATGATATCGGCAACCTCCCAAGCCTGCATCAATAGCCAACTAACCTATGCCTTTGACACAACTATCAGTCTAAATCAGGGGGATAGGCTGGCCCCGTGTTTTTCAATTTGGCTCGGGAATATGTCAACAGAAAGCTACCCATACATACAAGAGGTTGCTACTATACAAGTCAAGCTAAGTTGCAGCCTATGCGGATGTTAACAAAATTTTGTCACGCGCATTAACCGCCAAAGAACTTTTCCTGAAATTTGACAGCGAACCAACGCTAGTAGGGATACAAATCAATGAGAATAATACAAAGCTACCTCAAATACCCAAAATGTTTCATTTGGCGAATGCAATATGGAAAATGTGGGCAAGAAATAGCCAGAACGGAATAAAAGGGGGGTGAAAACGCCGAGGAATACTACTCGCAAATGAAATATTTTATTCGGTTTTGAGCTCCATACACATGAAAGTCAAGCATACCCAGGAAAACAAAGCTTCAAGTATACAAATCTGTCATAAGAGCTGTGTTATGCTGTGGGTGTGAAACATGGACTCTAATCCGAGTATCTGTAAACATATTGAAAGCCGTCGTACTCAAAGTATACAAATCCAAGCTCCAAGTATACAAATCTCTGATAAGACCTGTGCTATACTAAGTTTGTGAAACATGAACCCTAACCCAAGCATCCGCAATCATATTGAATGCATTCGAAAGACGGGCCCTGGGGCGAATAATTAGAGCGAAACTGCTTGAGGACCAATGGTGAATTCGATGCAACTATAAGCGGTATGACATTTTAGATGAGCTGAAGATCTCCCAAGAGCAAATCTGTGAGTTTTTTGCAAGTAATTTTCAAGAGGTTTATTGTAACCCTGAGGAACCAAAAAATTCCATTTCTGAAATCTCGTGTTCAACAAATTTAATTACAAAAGTTTCAGCTTCTAAAGAAGAGATCGCTCATGTGATTGCGCGGTTGGATTCAACTCAGGGACCTAGTCCTGATCTTATTCCTCCTAGCTTTCTGATCCAATGCAAAGAACAATTGACCGTGCCTTTCTTGATCATTTTCAGTAAATCCCTCTCTAGCGGCATCTTTCCCTCTTACTGAAAATCTTCGTACCTAATTCCAATCCATAAGGAGAATGATAAACGTTGTATTTAAAATTACTGAGGTATTGCTATACTATCAGCCATTCCAAAGCTTTCTGAACAGATACCTTGCAACAATATCTCTCGTATTATAAAACCGCGGCTTAATGAAGAGCAGTACGGGTTCGAAAAAAATAGATCTACTACCACCAACCTCCTTATTATGACATCAAGTATTCTATGTGAGATGGGGAAAGGTCACTAGATTGATGCAGTATATACAGATTTTAAGCAAAGCATTTGATCGTGTAAATCATGAAATTCTCATCAACAAACTCCGCAATTTCGGTATTAAAAGACCGTTTGCTTAGCTGGATCCTTTCATACCTTAAAAACCGCACTCAAATTGTAAAATTTCAAGGACGATTACCCAAAAAAATTCTTGTTCTTTCCGAGGCTCTTCAAGGAAGTCATCTTGGACCTCTTTTATTTAATATTTTCATATCGGATCTCTCATCAGTACTAAATGATGTACCTCATCTTTTTTATGCAGATGACCTGAAAGTTGACCACGTTATATCTTCTTTGTTTGATTTTCCTTCAGTCCAAGCTCAACACTGTCTCTGATTGGTGCAATAATAATTAACTTTCTCTAAGCTTGGAAAAATGCCAGGTAATAAGTTTTTTAAGAAAAAAGAGCCTTCTTTTATTTGACTATTACATCAACAACACAACATTCAGTAGACTCGATAGCATTGTGGACCTTGGTGTTGTTCTGGACCAAAAGCTTTGCTTTAGATTATAGCACGGTGGAGCCATATATGAGACTAATAAAATGCTAGGTTTCATCAAAAGAAGAGCTAAAGAATACAAGAATATTTGGGTTACTAAATCACTGTATATCTCATTAGCTCACCCTATTTTTTGAATATCCCATCCTGATTTGGAACCTTGTTTTTGATATGCACGCTGACAGGCTAGAATCGTTCCAGAAACAATTTCTTAACACAGTCAATGAACAATTGTGTGCGATTTGTATGAAAGCGAAATTTTTCAAAATTTGGCTGATAAACGTACATGCCCCGACTAAAGAAAAGGAAGAAGAAACGAAGGAAACGTTCTACAATGACTTGGAAAGACTTGTCGACTCATTACCTACAAATGATACAAAGTAATTCTGGGTGATTTCAACGCTGAGGTTGGCAAAGAGCTGCCTCATCAGGGAACGACTGTCGGATATAGCCTCCAAGATGAAATAAAAGACAATGGCTAGCGCTTGATTGACTCTGCATGTAGCAGATATCTAGTCATACGTTCAAATTGCTTCCCTCATCGACTCATACATAAAATTACCTGGCTATCACCGGATGGTAGCACACAAAACTAGATCGACGATGTTCTGATCCAACAACGTTGGGCCTTGAACATACTTGGCGTCCGTATATACCGTGGAGCCAATCGTCACTCTGATCAAACTAGCCCATCGTTGTAATATGTCAAAAGCGTATTCAGCAACAGACATTGGGCATGAAAAGGCTCCAAATAGTTTCAGTGGCAAAAATGTTTACAGAAGCCCTCGACAAAAAGCTGGCTTCCACTCTATCAGACAAATCACGGAAAATAATGAGCTCTGGATGAAACTAAAAGCGGCAATTAAAACCATGGCAAAACAGACGATCGGACATCAAACCCGGCGCAAAAGAAATGATTGGCTAGATGTAAGGACCAGAATGCGTTAGGCAAAAAGAACCAGGCGTACAAACAATGCTTAGTTATGAAAACCAGGATGAAGAGAAAACACTTTGAAAATCTCAGAATAGTAGATATTGGCAACATTATCACTGATAAAAACAGGATTAAGGAAAAATGGGCAGCACATTTCAAGAACCTTCTAAATCTTCCGCACAGCTCAAGAACGTTGGAGCCTATAGATATTCCAGGAGAGTTTTCATTGGCCTGAACAACTCTGCATGAAGTTTGTTCCATCACCAAAGCCCAAAAGGATAAGTTAGTGCCACGTATCAACGATGTTTCAGTGGAGCCCATTAAATATGGTGGCAGCCTAGTTCAGGAAGTCATCCAGAAGTCGTCTAGTACATTTGGCAACAAGAACATATGCCGAATGAGTGGAGCCAACCAATTATATTCCCTACCCACAAAAACAAAATGACAAGCTATAATGCGAAAACTTTTGAGGCATTTTTCTATTTTGTATGGCATACTTTCAAAGATCTCAGAAAATAAAATTAGCTAATACAGCAAGAGTATTATTCGGGAGTACCAATGTCGCTTTGGAGCAGGTACTTCAACGATATACCGATTGTTTACAGTCAAGCAGATGTTTGAGAAAAAGATGTATACCAAGTGTTCGGCAAATTAGTTCGTCTTACCAAAATGACAATGATATCGGCAACCTCCCAAGCCTGCATCAATAGCCAACTAACCTATGCCTTTGACACAACTATCAGTCTAAATCAGGGGGATAGGCTGGCCCCGTGTTTTTCAATTTGGCTCGGGAATATGTCAACAGAAAGCTACCCATACATACAAGAGGTTGCTACTATACAAGTCAAGCTAAGTTGCAGCCTATGCGGATGTTAACAAAATTTTGTCACGCGCATTAACCGCCAAAGAACTTTTCCTGAAATTTGACAGCGAACCAACGCTAGTAGGGATACAAATCAATGAGAATAATACAAAGCTACCTCAAATACCCAAAATGTTTCATTTGGCGAATGCAATATGGAAAATGTGGGCAAGAAATAGCCAGAACGGAATAAAAGGGGGGTGAAAACGCCGAGGAATACTACTCGCAAATGAAATATTTTATTCGGTTTTGAGCTCCATACACATGAAAGTCAAGCATACCCAGGAAAACAAAGCTTCAAGTATACAAATCTGTCATAAGAGCTGTGTTATGCTGTGGGTGTGAAACATGGACTCTAATCCGAGTATCTGTAAACATATTGAAAGCCGTCGTACTCAAAGTATACAAATCCAAGCTCCAAGTATACAAATCTCTGATAAGACCTGTGCTATACTAAGTTTGTGAAACATGAACCCTAACCCAAGCATCCGCAATCATATTGAATGCATTCGAAAGACGGGCCCTGGGGCGAATAATTAGAGCGAAACTGCTTGAGGACCAATGGTGAATTCGATGCAACTATAAGCGGTATGACATTTTAGATGAGCTGAAGATCTCCCAAGAGCAAATCTGTGAGTTTTTTGCAAGTAATTTTCAAGAGGTTTATTGTAACCCTGAGGAACCAAAAAATTCCATTTCTGAAATCTCGTGTTCAACAAATTTAATTACAAAAGTTTCAGCTTCTAAAGAAGAGATCGCTCATGTGATTGCGCGGTTGGATTCAACTCAGGGACCTAGTCCTGATCTTATTCCTCCTAGCTTTCTGATCCAATGCAAAGAACAATTGACCGTGCCTTTCTTGATCATTTTCAGTAAATCCCTCTCTAGCGGCATCTTTCCCTCTTACTGAAAATCTTCGTACCTAATTCCAATCCATAAGGAGAATGATAAACGTTGTATTTAAAATTACTGAGGTATTGCTATACTATCAGCCATTCCAAAGCTTTCTGAACAGATACCTTGCAACAATATCTCTCGTATTATAAAACCGCGGCTTAATGAAGAGCAGTACGGGTTCGAAAAAAATAGATCTACTACCACCAACCTCCTTATTATGACATCAAGTATTCTATGTGAGATGGGGAAAGGTCACTAGATTGATGCAGTATATACAGATTTTAAGCAAAGCATTTGATCGTGTAAATCATGAAATTCTCATCAACAAACTCCGCAATTTCGGTATTAAAAGACCGTTTGCTTAGCTGGATCCTTTCATACCTTAAAAACCGCACTCAAATTGTAAAATTTCAAGGACGATTACCCAAAAAAATTCTTGTTCTTTCCGAGGCTCTTCAAGGAAGTCATCTTGGACCTCTTTTATTTAATATTTTCATATCGGATCTCTCATCAGTACTAAATGATGTACCTCATCTTTTTTATGCAGATGACCTGAAAGTTGACCACGTTATATCTTCTTTGTTTGATTTTCCTTCAGTCCAAGCTCAACACTGTCTCTGATTGGTGCAATAATAATTAACTTTCTCTAAGCTTGGAAAAATGCCAGGTAATAAGTTTTTTAAGAAAAAAGAGCCTTCTTTTATTTGACTATTACATCAACAACACAACATTCAGTAGACTCGATAGCATTGTGGACCTTGGTGTTGTTCTGGACCAAAAGCTTTGCTTTAGATTATAGCACGGTGGAGCCATATATGAGACTAATAAAATGCTAGGTTTCATCAAAAGAAGAGCTAAAGAATACAAGAATATTTGGGTTACTAAATCACTGTATATCTCATTAGCTCACCCTATTTTTTGAATATCCCATCCTGATTTGGAACCTTGTTTTTGATATGCACGCTGACAGGCTAGAATCGTTCCAGAAACAATTTCTTAACACAGTCAATGAACAATTGTGTGCGATTTGTATGAAAGCGAAATTTTTCAAAATTTGGCTGATAAACGTACATGCCCCGACTAAAGAAAAGGAAGAAGAAACGAAGGAAACGTTCTACAATGACTTGGAAAGACTTGTCGACTCATTACCTACAAATGATACAAAGTAATTCTGGGTGATTTCAACGCTGAGGTTGGCAAAGAGCTGCCTCATCAGGGAACGACTGTCGGATATAGCCTCCAAGATGAAATAAAAGACAATGGCTAGCGCTTGATTGACTCTGCATGTAGCAGATATCTAGTCATACGTTCAAATTGCTTCCCTCATCGACTCATACATAAAATTACCTGGCTATCACCGGATGGTAGCACACAAAACTAGATCGACGATGTTCTGATCCAACAACGTTGGGCCTTGAACATACTTGGCGTCCGTATATACCGTGGAGCCAATCGTCACTCTGATCAAACTAGCCCATCGTTGTAATATGTCAAAAGCGTATTCAGCAACAGACATTGGGCATGAAAAGGCTCCAAATAGTTTCAGTGGCAAAAATGTTTACAGAAGCCCTCGACAAAAAGCTGGCTTCCACTCTATCAGACAAATCACGGAAAATAATGAGCTCTGGATGAAACTAAAAGCGGCAATTAAAACCATGGCAAAACAGACGATCGGACATCAAACCCGGCGCAAAAGAAATGATTGGCTAGATGTAAGGACCAGAATGCGTTAGGCAAAAAGAACCAGGCGTACAAACAATGCTTAGTTATGAAAACCAGGATGAAGAGAAAACACTTTGAAAATCTCAGAATAGTAGATATTGGCAACATTATCACTGATAAAAACAGGATTAAGGAAAAATGGGCAGCACATTTCAAGAACCTTCTAAATCTTCCGCACAGCTCAAGAACGTTGGAGCCTATAGATATTCCAGGAGAGTTTTCATTGGCCTGAACAACTCTGCATGAAGTTTGTTCCATCACCAAAGCCCAAAAGGATAAGTTAGTGCCACGTATCAACGATGTTTCAGTGGAGCCCATTAAATATGGTGGCAGCCTAGTTCAGGAAGTCATCCAGAAGTCGTCTAGTACATTTGGCAACAAGAACATATGCCGAATGAGTGGAGCCAACCAATTATATTCCCTACCCACAAAAACAAAATGACAAGCTATAATGCGAAAACTTTTGAGGCATTTTTCTATTTTGTATGGCATACTTTCAAAGATCTCAGAAAATAAAATTAGCTAATACAGCAAGAGTATTATTCGGGAGTACCAATGTCGCTTTGGAGCAGGTACTTCAACGATATACCGATTGTTTACAGTCAAGCAGATGTTTGAGAAAAAGATGTATACCAAGTGTTCGGCAAATTAGTTCGTCTTACCAAAATGACAATGATATCGGCAACCTCCCAAGCCTGCATCAATAGCCAACTAACCTATGCCTTTGACACAACTATCAGTCTAAATCAGGGGGATAGGCTGGCCCCGTGTTTTTCAATTTGGCTCGGGAATATGTCAACAGAAAGCTACCCATACATACAAGAGGTTGCTACTATACAAGTCAAGCTAAGTTGCAGCCTATGCGGATGTTAACAAAATTTTGTCACGCGCATTAACCGCCAAAGAACTTTTCCTGAAATTTGACAGCGAACCAACGCTAGTAGGGATACAAATCAATGAGAATAATACAAAGCTACCTCAAATACCCAAAATGTTTCATTTGGCGAATGCAATATGGAAAATGTGGGCAAGAAATAGCCAGAACGGAATAAAAGGGGGGTGAAAACGCCGAGGAATACTACTCGCAAATGAAATATTTTATTCGGTTTTGAGCTCCATACACATGAAAGTCAAGCATACCCAGGAAAACAAAGCTTCAAGTATACAAATCTGTCATAAGAGCTGTGTTATGCTGTGGGTGTGAAACATGGACTCTAATCCGAGTATCTGTAAACATATTGAAAGCCGTCGTACTCAAAGTATACAAATCCAAGCTCCAAGTATACAAATCTCTGATAAGACCTGTGCTATACTAAGTTTGTGAAACATGAACCCTAACCCAAGCATCCGCAATCATATTGAATGCATTCGAAAGACGGGCCCTGGGGCGAATAATTAGAGCAAAACTGCTTGAGGACCAATGGTGAATTCGATGCAACTATAAGCGGTATGACATTTTAGATGAGCTGAAGATCTCCCAAGAGCAAATCTGTGAGTTTTTTGCAAGTAATTTTCAAGAGGTTTATTGTAACCCTGAGGAACCAAGAAATTCCATTTCTGAAATGTCGTGTTTAACAAATTCAATTACAAAAGTTTCAGCTTCTAAGGAAGAAATCGCTCATGTGATTGCGCGGTTGGATTCAACTCAGGGACCTAGTCCGGATCTTATTTCTCCTAGCTTTCTGATCCAATGCAAAGAACAATTGACCGTGCCTTTCTTGATCATTTTCAATAAATCCCTCTCTAGCGACATCTTTCCCTCTTACTGAAAATCTTCGTACCTAATTCCAATCCATAAGGAGAATGATAAACGGTGTATTTAAAATTACTGAGGTATTGCTATACTATCAGCCATTCCAAAGCTTTCTGAACAGATACCTTGCAACAATATCTCTCGTATTATAAAACCGCGGCTTAATGAAGAGCAGTACGGGTCCCGAAAAAATAGATCTACTACCACCAACCTCCTTATTATGACATCAAGCATTCTATGTGAGATGGGGAAGGGTCACTAGATTGATGCAATATATACAGATTTTAAGCAAAGCATTTGATCGTGTAAATCATGAAATTCTCATCAACAAACTCCGCAATTTTGGTATTAAAAGACCGTTTGCTTAGCTGGATCCTTTCGTACATTGAAAACCGCACTCAAATTGTAAAATTTCAAGGACGATTACCCAAAAAAATTCTTGTTCTTTCCGAGGTTTTTCAAGGAAGTCATCTTGGACCTCTTTTATTTAATATTTTCATATCGGATCTCTCATCAGTACTAAATGATGTACCTCATCTTTTTTATGCAGATGACCTGAAAGTTGACCACGTTATATCTTCTTTGTTTGATTTTCCTTCAGTCCAAGCTCAACACTGTCTCTGATTGGTGCAATAATAATTAACTTTCTCTAAGCTTGGAAAAATGCCAGGTAATAAGTTTTTTAAGAAAAAAGAGCCTTCTTTTATTTGACTATTACATCAACAACACAACATTCAGTAGACTTGATAGCATTGTGGCCCTTGGTGTTGTTCTGGACCAAAAGCTTTGCTTTAGATTATAGCACGGTGGAGCCATATATGAGACTAATAAAATGCTAGGTTTCATCAAAAGAAGAGCTAAAGAATACAAGAATATTTGGGTTACTAAATCACTGTATATCTCATTAGCTCACCCTATTTTTTGAATATCCCATCCTGATTTGGAACCTTGTTTTTGATATGCACGCTGACAGGCTAGAATCGTTCCAGCAACAATTTCTTCTTTTTGCACTAAGATCCCTTCACGACCTTAGGGATTTCCACAGCCTCCCATCATATAGCTTTCGGTTTCAAGTACTTAGTATGGCATAACTAGATTCTCGGAGAATGATGATATCTGCATGTCTAACATTTGATGTCCTGAGAAACAATATTAAGGTTCACTACATAGCAAAAAAAATTACTTTGAATTAGCCCCTTAGAATCACAAGACAATCACCACTACTTATCGTAGATCGTCATCACACTACCTATGCAGACAATGAGCCATTAAACGTTTGTTGTAAGTTAAGTAAATACTACTCCCCATCCATTTCCAAAGTATTACATAAAACTAATTTCCTGAAATCCTTTCATTCCTCAGCATAATTGTACGTCAATTTATTGTACCTAAATTTAAGAAAAATGTCTTGTTCCCAATTTTTATATTTTTGTATTTTTTTTATTTTAAGGATATGTCTTGCTTGGCAAATAAATAAATAAATAGAGAATAAGACTGCGGAAACTGTAATGGTCTGGCCACGTGAATCGTGGGGATGAGCAATGGATACCCGTTAAGGTATTCGTTTGGAGAGCTGAAGGGTGGAAACAAGTGGGGAAAACGAAGAAATGCTAGTCTAGCTCAGTCAACGCAGACAGTCAAACGCTGCTTGGATTTCGAAATTGGAGAACGTGATCAATGGACCAAGACAGTTGAAGACACTTATTGTAAGAATCAAAGGCTTGATAGGGGCTGTCGTGTTGCGAAGAAAAAGAAGATGTTTGAAGCTCCTCTTATTTGGTATGTTTCACAAAGAATGAATCATATTAACGGAAGTTGTAGCCTCTAATTCTCCAATTGCAACAATAACATAAGATTTTCTTACTAGGCTTTGTGTCTATCCGCACATCACAATTTCGATTTGATTTTCTTACAATTTTCAAAAAAAGATAAATGACTTAAATATTGATAAGTTCTTAGTTAGACAATGATATTCGTTGTATTGTAATAAAATGACGGCCGGTTGAAATAGGGTAGAAAAGATATTTCCCTTGAAACAATTGTATAATTGTTTTTTGGTGTCTACGTATCATGCGTTGAATACAGCACTCTGCAGATAGACGCTTCGTTTTGTTTACCCGGCTTGATTGGGCGTCAAATGCATTTCCTCGCTGAAAGATGCACTCGTCAACTATTTCTCAAATTAGCATACTATCACGAGTAGCTTAGATTGCTGCCTCAAATATCAAGCTGTATGCCAGTGTATGGGAGGGCCCTCCTTCATAGTAAAACATTTGAATATTTTTGGAAAATTAAAGCTTCCATGAGATCACAACTTTTGATTCTTTCTGAACG
Organism: Odontomyia ornata; assembly: GCA_963969285.1. NCBI lineage: Eukaryota > Metazoa > Arthropoda > Insecta > Diptera > Stratiomyidae > Odontomyia > Odontomyia ornata. The sequence goes on along the minus strand of OZ017738.1, from coordinate 40,465,576 downwards.
TTTTATGACTTTAGCCACCATACTTTATGAGACAAAAACTTGATGTGACTTACGAATGTACAAACAGACAAAAAGAGTAGTAGGTCTTTTCATAGCGTTTAAGGGAAATGCCAGATAATAATAATTATCATTTTCTCCTGTTTACTGAACAAAAATGCTTATGTGTGCGTCCAGCATATTCAATTGTTTTCTCCAATCTTTTCCTCATCATCATCTATGGCGCTACAGCCAATGCCGGGCCTTGGCCTCCAAGATCAATCTCCTCCAATAATCACAGTTCCGCGACCTTGTCTGCTAGTTGTTTACTCCCAACAAGGATCTACTGTCAGCTTCTATTGTGTTTTCGCATCGAATCTTTGACCTTCCTGCTGAACGTTTACCTTGTGCTTTATCTATTAACGTTCTTTTGGCTAGCCGGTTTTCTTCCACTCTTTTTATATAGCCTGCCCATTGCAATTAACGTCACTTTATGCACTGGACCGTAGATTTTCTGGAGCACTTTGCATTGAAATAGGTCCACAGCCTTTTTGGATTCACTTGTCAGGGCTCATATTTCACTTCCATATAACAACACAGGTTATACCTGTGTTTGGTAAATGTGGAGCTTATTTTGTGGACTCCGGACCTTAGAATGGGACGTACGAAATAACAGGCTTTATTTGTAACGTTTACGCTGCGGACAATCTCGTCCTTTTCGGCATCTCTTCTGTTCAGATTGGCTTCAAGGTAGATAAAATTGTGCCCACTTTGAAGGTTGTAGTCGCCTATAGTTAAGTTTTATCGAACTGGAGTATTCTTTATCGTTTGAGTCATGAGTTTAGTTTATTTTCATGAACTCGTAGGGCGATTCGGTTTGCTTCAGAATCAAGGCTTAGAAATGCCCCTTTGGCATCTAAGATTGAACGTGCCATAGCATTGACATCATTAGCATATGCTTCCAATTGTGTGGACTTAGGCATTAGTGTGTCAAAGACGGTGCCGAAAACAATAAAATTAAAGTCGACATCGAAATTGCTTATTCAATCTTATTTACTAAGTACGAGACGTCCTCATTGAGCGATTATAATCAACTACTGTCTCTCGCATCTTGTTGCTCGCGTCACAGACCATAGTGTTGCCAGGTGACAGCTCGGCCACTCCGTCTCGGAATCGTCCTCGATTTCGTCGTTTTCATCTTCGTTCTCACTCGAGTCGCTGGTTGAAGCGTTGCTGATGTCTTCAAACTCCAATGCCAATTTACACCAGGGTTTCATTTTCTCCGATGTAAACACTGAACTAAAATGTCGTTAACTGTTGCTCTTCAATCCAACAAATGTCTTCACTAAATATTGGTCGCTACCGAGACATTTTCGAACAACAAATGGGCCTTTATACTACGGCTCTAATTTTCGTGAATGTCCCGTTGCAAGTGGCTCGTGTTCCAACAGAACCAAGCCATCAACAGCGTAGACGGTGGGGGCAGCGTGTCGTTCGCGTTCCCTTGAGATGTTAGTCATAGCAGTGTTTCTTCTTTCCCTCATATTTGCAACGATCGAACCTCCAACGTTTTGTTGTAGTGCAGACAATTCGTGAGAATGTCATTAAGCCGGAAATCGGACACAATATTGTTAGGGCTATACCTAGTTGTATTATTTTTCTGGGTTTTGATAACCCACTGAAGTTCGCGCACTTCTTCGTCCCAATGATTACTGTTTCCAACCCGAGTGCGCAAATAATTGAGTATTGATTGATGCGCTTGCTCCACTTGCCCGTTAGCTCGAGTAGTACGAACTGAGTTTTTGATGTATTGAATATTATTTTCAGCACAATATCGAGGAAAAGACTTCGCTGTAAACGCAAAGCCCCAGTTGGTGATGATGCAGGAGGGAAGTTCAAAATACGTCGTCATTTAGCTTAAACATCGTAATACTGGAATGGTTTTCATATTTTTGACGGCTTTTATGACGATGTATTTGGTGAAAGTGTCGGAAAAGTCAAATTACTAGAACGGCCTCGCAAAACTGGTTCTAGATGATCCAAGTGCAGTCGTTTGAATGGAACGGGCTCCATTTTCGCGGAATGTAGGACTACTTCGGTCTTTCCACCACGGGCTTTATTGTAATTGCATTCCAGGCATGCTGTAATATAACCCTTCAAATATTTTCGCATACGTGGAAACCAGAAATTTTCTTTTATTCGGCTTATCGTTTTTTCCAATGCGAAATGACCTACGTTATCGTGGCATGACTGCATAACTTTCCAACGTACTCTTTTCGGAACGACAAAACGTAGCTTCTCGTCGACGACCCGATAAAGACGGTGATCCTTGATCTGATACTCTAACTTCAATTATTTTTCTTGTGCTGACAGGCTGTCTCCCTTAAGAACGGCAATTATATTTTTCAGGGTTTTGTCCTGAAGTTGCATCGTTAGAAGTCAGTCTTGTTGACCGATCGAGACAGTAAGCATGAAACCGGCTGCTTCCGTATCCCTCTCTGGTCCTACCGGAGTTCAGCTGAGCGCGTCGACGTGAGTCATCTTAGATCCGGAACGATGAAGGATATTGAAGTCGAATTTCAGAAGTCACATCCACCATCAGGAAGTTCGGGGTTTCATCTCGCGGTAATTTTTAAGTTTGACGAAAGCGTTGCAGTCCGTCACCAGTTCAAAGTGTTTTTCGAGGAGATAAATCTTTAAACGCTCCAGCCCATCGACGACTGCAAGAACTTCCTGCTCGTAACTAGGATACAGGCTCTCAACTTCAGTACAATGTCGACTGTAGTACATTACGGGCTTCCAGTTTCTACCATTTTCGGGTTGGAGTAACACAGCAGCAGCACCATGGCTGCTGGCATCGGTGTGCACTTGATGTCCCACAGTTACGTTATAAAGTGCAAGGACAGGTTCTTTGCATAATATGTTTTTGAGCTTCGTAAAGGCTTCTTCATGTTTCAGATCCCAAGAGAATGGAGTATCTTTCTTCAGTAGCTTTGTAAGTGGACGAGCAATGATCGCGTAGTTTTCCGCAAACTTTCAAAAGAATCCAAAAATCGACGGGTTTCTGTCATATTCGATGGATGCATGAACATTCTTATTGTTTCGGTCTTCTTGCAGCCAGGAACGATTCCGTTTTCATTCACACGGTGACCTAAGAAATTTACCTCGCTTTGTTAAAAATCTTCATTTGTCCATCCGTAGCGTAAGTCCAATTTGTCTCAGTAGATTAGGAAATTTATCGAATTTTTTGATGGCTTCGGGTATAGTTTTTGCGGGGATGATCACATCATGCAGATATGCAATAACCTTCAAAGAAGGCTCCATTTTTGTGATTTTGTTTATGAATTTTTGAAATTCCCCTGTAGCATTTGCCAGGCCGAAAGGCATATGGTTAAATTCTATCTTGGCGTCGTTAGTTACAAGGGCGGTAAATTGTTTTGACAGCTCATCTACTTCTATTTAACAATACTCGGTATGGAAATTCAAACACGAAAAGTATTTATTTCCCGCGATGGGCGCAAACACTTCTCGATTACCGGCATTGGGAAAGATTGTTTCACGGTAATTTGGTTTAATCGGCGGTAGTCAATACAAATTCGATGCTCGCCGCTTTTTTTTCGAACAAAACAATTAGTGACGCGTATGATGAAATAGACGGGTGGATTATTTTATGTTCGAGCAGATCTTCGACGATACTATTAACGATCGATCTTTTCGCGAATAGAACACGGTAAAGTTTTAGGTCGATTGATTTATCTGTTGTCAAATTTATCCACAATTTCGAACCGAACACTTTCCCAGCTCCAATCAGTCTTTCGCGAAACATTCTCTACTGGTAATTAACACTGACTTTAATGTATTTTTGTCCGATACAGAGTAACCAACTTCCATTTTGTCTAAGTCCATGATTCTTTCCATACGGTAGTCTACAGCTTCTATTATCAAACGTTTACCATCCCCGTACAAAAAGTAACTACCCAAGAGCACATTCTCGCAAAAAAGATCATTGCCCAATATCAACATGGTTGTCTCAACCGATCCATTGTCGAATGTCACTGTCACGTGCTCCATTTTCGTACACATATATTCACTGCCCATTAACCCCTTCAAATATGTTTAATATTCCTGCAGCGGAACATCCGTAAGGCTTCCGAACAAGGGTAAAATTACTGCCGGTATGGATGAAAGCTACAGTTTCTTTATTATTTACTTTAATTTTTTTTTGATTGGCCTTGTCTAAACGTTCGGTTTCACAAGATTGCTTTGACCGGGTTTATTATTGGGGCATGATGTCGATTCGTTCTACGGTGTCAAATCACATGATCGTGGCGGCCAATTGACATCGCCACAACGTAAGATAGCACGGCCATTGAGTTTCTCGCGCAAAACAGCCATTGTTTCGTTGGCTGTGTGGCAAGTGGCACCATCCTGTTGGAACCACATATCATCCAGGTCCATAACCTCAATTTCTGGCCAGGAGAAGTCCATTTTCATCTCGCAATAGCAAACACCATTCACGCGGTAACTGCTTGGTCGTCCTCATTTTCGAAGAAGTACGGCCCGATGATGCCGCCAGCCCATAAAGCGCAACAAACAGTCACTCTTGGTGTATGCATCGGCTTTTCAACAATCACTCGTGGTTTTTGATTTGCCCAAATGCGGCAATTCTGCTTGTTAACGAATCCACTCAGCTGAATGTGTGCCTCGTCGCTGAAGATGATTTTTTTTGGAAAGTCACCATTCCCTTCGGTCCATTCAACCAATCATTCGGCGTATTGCTGACACTTGAAGTGGTCAGTAGGCTTCATCTCTTGAATCAATTGAACCTTATAAGCGTGTAAATTCAAATCTTTATTCAAAATTCGCATCAACGATGGTCGTGAGATGTTCAATTGTAGGGCACGACGACGAGTCGAGGTTGACGGCTCTTCTGCCACACATTCGCGAACAACAGCAATGCTTTCCGTAGCAGCAACTAGGTGAGCATGCACAGGTGATTTCACATTTCTAGCAGACCCGGTTTGCTGAAATTCCGCACCATTCGCCCGATTGTGTACACATTTGGTCGATTATGCTGACCATAAAAATCACGAAGTGCATGAAATGCATTTTGATTTTAACGCTCATTTTAGTAAAAAACTTTAACAACCCTAACGCGCTGCTCAATTGTATACCTCTCCATGGTTTAATTTGTCGAACGCTGAAACAAAGAAATGTCAAATTAAGTGGGGCGAAAAAGCTTGACGTTAAGGTATGACTGACAATTAACACCGTGCATTATGGTTGGACCACCCTTTATGATTTTGGAGAGCACTTTCTAAGACGTGCACAGTAGAGCGATGCCTCTATAATTTACACCCCATAATTTGTCTCCCTTTTTGTGTATAGGATATACTTTTCCGCTAGTCCTCTGGTAACTGCTCCTCTGACCAAATTCTGCATATTAGGCGATGCAGAAGATTATTTAGATCTTTACAGCATAAGCACTAATGAATCTTATTCGTTAGTCTTCATATAAATTTCTGTTGTGCCTCTCGTAAATAATTATGGGAGTATACATTAATTTCATTCATGCATCTGTTAGTTAATTTACCTTGAATAAAATTATGTTGGTGCGAATGCCAAACGAAATTTCATTGCGGGATTCAACTTTGATTCTGCCCCAGCAACAAATGACTTTCATTATATTTAGAGCACATTCACCTCCTAGAGCTACTCAATAAGATTTAATTAAATGCGTCAGCATAATCCACTTTAAAAGCGTAAATGGATAACGACGTCAAGCTAATTTCAAGTTTGCTCTCATCCACTCCGTCCTTTCTAGATCCCATATAAAAATCGAACCTTCTTCACTTGCTCCGAAAAGGTTTAACTTTTCGGCCTCGATTGCATGAAATATTACCCGGACCAGAATCCTTTTTTTACTGACGTGTCAAAAAAAGCCTATCGGAAAAAGATTGAAAATGCGAAATAGTGAATAGAACTAAGCTTAGCGGATGTTGAGTACCGGAAAAAATCTCTACATCATTAATCAAAAGTTGGCTGTTCGATCAATTCCACTAACGTGCATGCCCCTTTGATGCTTCCGTGCCAGATGCTGGAAATGTCGATACACCATGGAAATTTGATGTTTCAGGTCGTTTTTCATTCTCGTCCACCATAAACGAAAATCCTATCGATGTTTTTGCTAAATATTTTTCCACATCAATTGAAATCAAAGTCATTTCATTCTTGCTTCTGTATAAGGGAATATAGGTTGATGATACGCTGGTGGAAGGATTATATCTGATTGTAATGAAGGTTGAAGAGCATTTTTCGGTTTTGTTATCTTAAGTACTACCCTCTCATGTATGACAATGCGCTTAGTGCTAGGATCTTGAACTTTAATTTTGTATTGGAGGAATTTCCAATATATTCTTTTTTAGAAACAACCATCAACGAATATTAATAGTTTTATTTTAAGTGTCATTGACTTTTGGGACATCTCACATGAAGCCAACAGCGAATAATAAGGGATGTTGTGAAATATGTTTATATTTGTTCTAATTGCTCTTCTAGTACCTAACTATGAATGTTAAAAGACAATTACATTTTGTATACTTATTTGTCCAGTTATTGGCTTTTAAAGAATATTTGTAATTGACATTTGGATCTCCTGGGAGCATTTTTTCATACTAACAAATCTGATATACAGGGTACGGTAGCTAACTTACTTACAGTTGGTGTCGTAGTGGAGCGCTGGTGGTCTGGTTCGAGAGGCGAGACTATAGAGTTTTCCATTAGGGACATAATAATTTCGTATCTTTATATGAATGTACCCTTAAACTTTTTTAATGAACTGTCAATAGCAAAACGTTAGTGAAAGTCTATGAATAACATAAGTACTACAAGAAGTCCGATATAGTACATGTGCAGTGTGCATGAGTGAAGTAAAATCAAATGGAGGAGAAGTTGTATGAGAAGGACAGCGTATACATAGGAAGAAAAGAAATAAAATTAGGGCTATTGATGTCAAGTTGACTGTTCCACTAATAAGTGTCAAATTAAAAATGAAAAAAAAAAATTTCAATTTATTTCGTATATTTTGTTTAATTATCGGGTCGTGAATTCGAAAACGTTCGAAAGTTGTGTAGCGTGCAGGACGTATCGAATTCCCTCCTATTATCGGGACTTTCAATTCATATTGAAATAAATAGTAAAAAGATGGTGTTTAGTGAGAAAATGCAAAAAGAATTCATCGCGCGTCAGTGGAAAGTCATATTTTAGGTATTAATATTAATGGAATTAATAAATTAACATGTAAATTTTCTCGTGTCATGAATTTTGTTCAATCAAATGAGTCACACAATTAATGGTTAATGTTTGAACTTAATTGAGTTCATTTTTGTTTATATTTTGCTACTAAACGTCAAACAATTTTGAGTGAAATAAAATTTTGGCCCTCTAATTCAGTGGCGGCATCAATTAAATTATTATCTTGAGGGAGTTGAAGATATATAGTATTGCTAAATTTTGCGATATTTTTAGGTTTTTTTAAACCATTAATAATTATTTGTTACTAAATAAGGTAAGATCTGAACCTTAAAGCTTTTTCTTTTTGTAGGTTGAAGACTTCTCTCTGGCACAAACTTTGCAGGGGGATGTAAATATTTATCAGTGAAATGATGTGAGTATACTTTAAAAATGATTTTATGAGCCTTATCTATTAGTAATAAACAATTATTATTATAAACTGCGTGCTCTTTCCGGATTTTGCAGAGGCACCCTTATATGTATATACTCGTATATTGGGCATTTTCAAGAATAGTTCGAATCAATTATATCACTACTTTCGAAGTAAGCTGCTTCCTTCTTCAGTGCTACACTACATTCTTCTTTTAAGAAACAGTCCTCAAATAGCTGCATTTGTTAATATTCTGAATTACTTCAAATTATCAACATGAGGCCTTAAATCACTGCATTCTTAACTACTTTCCCGAGAATTTTTCATTTTTGTTGCCCACATGCTTAATCCTTTTCCTTTTTCCGCTTCGTTTTATCACCCTTTTATTGCACTGCGCGGATCCTGCTTGCCAATCTTATTAATCTGCTGGAGTTATGCCTAGGTCTGTGTTGTCCCAGGATAACTCGTGGGTACTTCCTATGATGTGTCTGGCAACCATTAATCGTGTCTCAATTTTCCCTTGTCTCACTGCCAATTTCTCTAGCCAAGTCCATTAAAAGAGTCAATAGAGTGCTGAAAGATTGCAAAACTGTCCTTGGGAATATCTCACACCTCAAAGTACCGAACCCAATCCTTCCGTGCATGAGATGTCTCCCAAAAATACACAAGGAAGGCAATGAGCTCAAGGAGATTTTTACGGCAACGAATGCTCCAACTTCGAGAACTGCGAAATGGCTGCTACGAGAATGCAAAAAGCTTAATCAAAGAATTGGTACCAGAACAGTGAAAAACAGAGAAGAGTTCATCAGCAAGGTGCAACGCATAACGAGTGTGGAAGAAGATGACATATTGGTATCGTTTGACATGAAAGCACTATTCCTGAGCGTCCCAGTAAGGCAAACTCTCGGACCATTTGTAGACTGGCTGAAGAGACATAGTTCCATATCAGAATGGACACGAATAGCAAAAGCATACGCGAAGCTTGCAAAAGTTTGCATGGAGGACAACTATTTCATGTTCAAGGAGTAGTACTACAAAAAACTAGCAGGGGTAGCAATGGGAAATCCTCTGTCCCCCTTTCTGAGTGATCTTTTTCTGGATAATACAGAGAGGAGATCGAAAGGCAAAGGTGTCTTGCCACAAATGTGGTGGAGGTACGTAGATAACGTGTTTGCAATTGTCAAGGAGAACGAAGTAGATGAGCTACTGGAGAATATCAACTAAAGCCGCGGGAATATTGTTTTTACAATGGAGAAGGAAACTAATGGGGTCTTACTTTTCTTGGATTTATAGGTTATCGGGACCAATTGTGCTCTTGAGTTCGACATTCACCAAAAAATTACTCACACCCAAAGAACAATCCCAAGCGCATCGAATCATCCATATTGTCACGAAATGGCGGCCTTTAACTCCATGACAAATTGACTCCAAACAGTTCTTATGTCGGAAGAACGATTACTGAAAGAAAAGGAATATATATTTGAGACCGCAATCAGAAGAATACATCAGAGAATTGATACAAAAAAGATTGCACCAAATGAAGGAAATCAACGCAAAAAGCAATACACCACGCCCGAGTGTCACTCATGGTGTACGTTGGACAGACTAAAAGAGTGGTTAAAACGAGAGTTCAAGGAGTACATCAGAGAAGCGGAATTGGCAGTGAGACTAGGAAAAATGGAGACACGATCAATGGTAGCCAGACACATCGCAGAAAGCACCCATCAGTTATTCTGGGACAACGTGCAGATATCGGAGTGTGTCCATGATTGGAAAAAATTGGATTCAGTGGAAAGTTTTTGGATATCAACGGTACCAGAAAGCAGCACATTCAACACGGACTTAGGCAACAACTAAAGCAGATTAATAAGATTGGCAGGCAGGATCCACGCAGCGCAACAAAATGGTAATAAAACGAAGCGGAAAAAGGAAAAGGATTAAGTATGAGGGCAAAAAAAATGAAAAATTCTTTGGGGAGGAACTAAGAGTGTAGCTATTTAAGGCCTGAGGTTGGTAATTTAAAGTAATTAAGAATATTAATAAATGTAACTATTCAAGGACTGTTTCTTAAAAGAAGAATAAAGTGTAGCACTGGAGAAGGAAGCAGCTTGCCCTCGAAACGCTAGTGTATGCTTACTCAACGAGTCTAGCAAGTATTAATTCAAAGAATCTCTAATATGAAAAAAATAAATAGCTTAAATTAAAATCCGACCTAGCATCAGAAAGAAAGATTCACGAATGAATAGAATTCAAGATGCGGAATTCAATATAGAATTCAAAATTAATCGGCAAATGCAAACTAATCACAATTGGAAGAAATTAATACAAATGATATTCTTTGTAGTTTAGAGGCGAAGTCTAAGGCCCTGAGTATTGAGCTTTCACACATGTAAGATGTCTGAACTGGCGACTATAAGCCTTCCCTGCATCTAAGAACCTAACCTGAAACGGTTCGATACATTGCTTCAGTTTAAGCCTATTTTTGCTACACCGTGGGGCATCTTCAAGTCGGAGCATCCTCTCTCTCTGTGCAGAGAAGAAGAAAGAGAGATTACTTGCAAATAGATCCTCCAACCAACATAATCTTGACTGGTGTGAGTCTTTATTATTTTTCAGGACTATATGAGCATAACGTGCCACATGATTCTATTTGTCAATAAATGCAAGCATCGTCTCAATCAGACAATCCGGGAAAAGCACACCTGTTTCTTTGCAGAGATTTTGGTGTAGCCTATCCCCTCTTTTATATGCAAAAAATGTGCGGAAGGCATTGTTTCCTTCTCCTACGCCGCAAAAGCTAGAGTCGGAGGACCGAGACTTACCAATCTTATGCAAGTATGACTGAAAACCACCATTCTCGCTCATGAGATAGATCAAGTAGAAGTAAGTCCCACCGAGCTTTTAGTCTGTAGTAAGAGATGAGGTGCACAGTCTATCTTCCTTTCCAGCTGTTCACCCAAATACTACTGCCAATCATCGAGTATGTGTTATTTCTCCTCGTGTCGTTATTTCGATGCAGGTAGACATACGGCACTCTCTGGGAAGGAGGCTGATGGGTATCATGCCTGCAATGACTAGCACAACTGAAACAGAGATTTCAGATATGGAGATGCAATCTTTAATGCTCTTCTTCTCCTGTACCTATGCCAAGTATTTTCGGTACAGCTTCTTACTGAGAGTGCCGCTCCATAGTTTTGCTCCGTACAATATCACCAAATTTATAGATCTCATCAGAAGTCAATTTCTTGATAGGTTAGTTTCCCGCACGTTGGCCATAAGTTGAATTAGAGATAATACGCTTGAAGCAGCCTTCTCAGCCGTTGCCCTGATTTGCTCAGAGAAACTCATCTTTGAGTCAATCAGTAATCTCAGGTATTTTAGTGATGCAACCAGTACTTCCCCAATACTGATCGTCCTTACTCTGACAATTCTCTTCCTTATCAGGGTACCCACTTTAATTTTCTCCAGTGCTATGCTAAACGCGTGAGTAGTTATCTAGTCCCACACCCAATTTTAAAATTAAACTAAGGACGTTACTTTTCGCCAATAGTGATTAATGTTCCTCATCACTCAATTATTTCAATTTTTTCAAACTTTGATCTAGACTCTAATTCTTTTCTTACATGTTTTAATTAACTTTTTTCTGCTTGATTTTGTTGTATTAATTTGTCTTACTCTAAACTATATTTAACTATATTTAATTGTCTAAGTCTATTTTGTAATTGAATTTCTGTCTGTTAAATGGATTTATATAAATAAATAAATAAATCCAGCGCACTAGCGTGTCTAGTCTTAGTTGAGCCTGTTTGACGGTACGTTCAGTGTAACATCATCCACCTAGCTGATCAAGCGTGACTCCTCCACTAGCTCTAGTCTCATGAGCCCTTTGTACAACATATTCCACAGGTCTGAACCAAGGATAGACCCTTGAGCAGCACCCGAAGGAGCTTCCATTCTTCATCGGCCCTGCACCGTATCATAAAGCAAACTTCGTTTCTTCAGGTAGTCTCTCAAAAGCCGCATAAAATGTTTTGGAACTTGAAAAACATTTTCCAGCGTATCCAATTTATGCGCACATCAAGCGGAGTTGACGCCATTTCGAACATCAAGTATCACCAACAGGACTACATGTTATTAGTACGGCTATTTACCTCTGCCTTTTAGACCGCGCTCACCACGTCTGCTATTACAACAATGGTACAGTATCCTAGTCTAAGGCCTTACCACTAAAGAAATAGATTCCCTGCAGCACGAATTGTATCTATGGGGCTTCCCTTGATAAGTTCCTCTAGTATTTTCTCTGCCATGTCTAGCATGCACAATTGCTGGTATGCAGAGGGCAACCCAGAACTCTCGTTCTCTTTGTTGATCATTGCGATTCTTGCTACCATTCAACGTATTGAGACAACCCCTGTGTTGAATGTACTGAGCAGTGAGTGAAGACAATGGTGAAAGGTGAGCTGTAATACCTCAGCTAGGACACCGTCTGGACCTGGAGCCTTCCTCAGTTGACTGCCAGTACATTGGACTCCATGGTGAATGTCACATTGGGTATCGTCCAATCATAGTCGACATGGTGGAAAGTCGGTATATTACTGGTGTTTAGCACGACGAGTTCTATCATGACCTCCACCTCTAGGACACGATTTCATCGTTGGTCAGTTTGATGGATGCCCATTTCGATCGCATTAGTATTGAAGTCCCTCCAACGAGTACGTGACTATATGACATTGGTTCATTTGGCGTTAGGTATACACTAAAGGATGTAGTCCTTGAACACCGAACCCACAAAAAACCCTTCTTCCATCTATAGCAATCAAAATAAGATGGTGGCAGTGTTAGATTCCACAGGATATCATGTGGTGGAACTTCAGTTGTGGTGTTACTCGCTGAGTATTAGCAAGTCAGCTTGACTGTATCTTACAAACTGCTCGAGTAGATTTTGAGTGAATGTTCTCCAAAGTAAATTGAGCTTTGAATAGGACTCCCTAGAAAACCCGGCATCAGTGCGTACCTGGCAGGTATTTCATACTATCTGGGCTTAGATCAGCATATGGCCAGAGTAAACAGTGTGTCTCTTCTATGCACTCCTTTATTTTATGACTTATTTCACCGTAATTGCAGTATGGAGTGTTCCTGTCTATCCATTTGTAGCCCCTTTAAATTATACCCATATCCAAGGCACCTTAAATTCCGGAGAAGGATTGTTTTTCAGCTTATCCAATAAATGGCACAAACGATTCTGATTTTCCCCTTATCATTTATCTGTTCGGCATATTGTTCTGAGATGCCAATAATAGCCATGCGCTGACCTCTATTATTTGGAATTTTTGCTTTTGCACTAAAGTCCCTTTCGGACTTTCGCTTCGAGATAATTAGAATATCTCATTATTCCTTTACCTTGATCAAATGTATCGGCGCTTGGGGAGGTAATATTGTCAGTAACATGCTTTGGGAATATGTCTGTCTACTCAGCTGCGATAAATTCTGGTTTAAATCAGTGCACACCATAACTAAACGAGCTTATCATCCGTCCAAAAAATTGTGGAAAGATATCTTGTTTTCGCCAATGTGATTCGAGCCAGGGCCTTTCGGCTTACCCGGTAAGCCACCACACTTCGAGGACTAATTGGATTGGTAAGCCTAATTTTTCCTCCGCTCAGGCTAGGCAAATCTTGCTTTAAGGCATCTTCTACTGCGGGTAAGCCCCTTCCTCGAGAGCAGCCCTAGATTTGATTGAGCCTACAGTTGCCTTTTATCCAAGGGCATTATTGAATGTTTTGCAGAATGCATATTTATTAGTGGCTTCTGGTCTTAACCCCACCAATATGTCACCCCAAACGAGACGGTTGTACAGTTTTTATGACAATTTGTATTTTTTTCAGTTCTATTGCTCCCTTAATCAATCGCAAAACATCCGCGACGATCTACTGTTAGTGACTTCAGGCAGTATTTCTTACTCAACAGCACGGCACAACTGTTTCCTATTCTTCTCCTCCTGAACTACATCTGAGAAGTTCATGCTTTCCAAATGGTAAGACTTATTTGTTTTTGTTTCTGAGGTATTAATAGCATTTTTCTCTGCTTTTTTAGAGGCCTTAGATAGCACTGCCTGAAAGCCCTCACTCAATGGAAATTGAACCTTTGTTGGCTCCTCTTCATCTCTTCTCCGCTTTTTTGATCCGCTTTAATTGGGCTGCAAGCCAATCTTTTACTGTGATTTGTCATTGACAAGACAACTGCGCATTTGGAGAGCTTGATCTTTTACTTGCCATCCACATTTGTAAGAGTAATAGGTCATTCGAGTTAGGAGCTCCTTCAGTCTCATTTTGGAATACCTTGTAAAGGTATGGTTGTATATCGTAGGTGGGAACGATGCATTTCACAATCCATTCTACTTTACGGTAGAGCCACTCTTCTTCTAAGTGGTTTTAAGATGTTCTGGCGTTGGCAACATTTTTTGCTGTGTCTGAATGCCACAAGAATCTCTGTTTGGACAAAACTGTCCGTTTTTCATCTATCTTCACTGTCATTGCATTCGTCGTTATTTTGGTCGTCGTTGGTAACGCACTCTAGGTGCAATTAACGTTGAGGCTGTAACTGTTGGCTCGGTCGTCGTTGTTGGTATTTCGTTTTGATTATTTTGTTTTTTTTTTGGTGATTTATTTATGCTTTTTAATTGAGTAGAGTCCAGTTCAATTGCATCCCCCCTTGTAGCTACTATCTCCGTTCGTACATATAGTCACTTTTTCAATGTGATAGTTACCTTTGCCAAGTAGAGACACCATGCGAAGGCAAGCAAAAGCCTTTATGGGCAGAAATACTCAGCGCCAGAACAGCACTAATCAGGACTACGTCTCAATGTGGCTCTTCATCTTTGCAATTGTAAACATGTGCTTTAACATTCTTTCCAAAGCACACGCATGAAAAAAATTGTTTAAGGTATTGGGAGACTTTCTTAAAATCCCTTTGATTTTTTCCTTCTAAAAAGTTCAATGTTGTTCAATTGTACGAGTACATACCGATAGATAGGTTACTACTACAATGAGGTTGTGTAGCGGCTGTAACAATTAAGGTTATCAAATATTTGAAATCAAAAGACAATATGAACCGCTGTAAATAAATTCACATCTTGTGTATATGTATATAGTAGAATAAGTTAGTTCTGTTTGAATCAGGGTATAATGTACATCGTTATTTTAGAATAAATAAATATTGTAGAACGAAGCGATTCTATTATTTGACTAAAACCTACAAAATGGTGACCCCGCGTTTAAAAACATAATGAGCTTCTGACAATTTCCATACGACTACTGATGGTGCAGTTCCAAAATTATACAATCTACAGATGAAACTCCCAAGTCAGATCGTGACGTTAATTGCAAAATAGAACGAAAAATTTCATACCTGCCGCGTGTGGGATCTTTACGGGATGTGAAATTTCCGCCATTTTTTATGCGTCGTCCCTATGTGTGGTTCGAATAAATTGGAGGTCGTTCACAACAACACCTCAAAATTTCAACTTGTAGTGGCTTCGATTGAAAGTGAGGTGTATAAGCAAGTGGCCGAAATTTTACGAGATAAAGGTGATGCAAATAAGAACGAAATATTAAAAAAATATTTAATATTCCGACTCCCCTGAAAATCAGTCAACGCGCATTCTAACTGATTTAGAATTAGGCGATAAAAAACTATCGCAATTATTCCGTCGAATGAGATCGCTTGCTGGGTCGCAATCATCCGACGATGCTATTCGCGCTGTGTGATTACGAAGATTACGATCGTGTATTCGCGCCATGTTGTCTGTAACCACGAAAGATGACATTGATATGTTAGTGTAAAATGCAGATAAAATAGGTGATGAGTTTGGTATGGATACAGTGACTGCAGTAGACAGTAAACAAAAGACAGACAACAGTGTGTTGAATGAAATTTTAAAAAGACTAGAAAATTTAGAACTCGCTAGCAAAAGACAACCACGTCATTGTCGATCACTATCCGCGTCACGATCGCATTTTAATTCTTCAGAAAAGAAGTCTTCAAAAGACAAATTTTGCGTTTAACCACCAATGGTTGGGTTAGAAAGCTCAAAAATGTCGTTCACTCTTGTTACTTTTTAAAGCCGCCGGAAAACTAATTTCTTCGCTGTCAACATTAATGGTCAGCGGTGGTGACTCGTCAAAGAACTGTCTTATGTATAGTTGAGGATAAATACACCGGCATCACATTTTTAGTCGACACGGGAGCCGACATTACAGTAGCTTCCGACTATATTTTATATGCTTCAAATGGAGCAACAATTAAAGCATACGGTGAACGTCTACTTTCATTGAAATAACGATTAAGACACGAGTTCAAGTGGATATTTTGTTTTGCCGACGTATCAAGGCCTATACTAGGCGCCGATTTTCTCCACGCACATAATTTACTGATCGTGCTGCGTAGGAAGCGACTCATAGACAGCGAAACGAAATTGGAGACCATCGCCGGAATAGCAGCAGAAAAAATGTGTACAGTTTCAAAAATTTTGAATAAAGACGAACTCCATCGTATATTCGCCGAAAATTCTAGCCTAATTAACCCCAATCCTAGGAAACAAGAAGAAAACCAATCGATAAGGCACTTCATTAAAACAAACGGACCTCTAGCCACAGAAAAAGCTCGTCGTTTAGCACCGGAGGGTATGCTGCTGCAAAAAAGGAATTTGAGCAAATGGTTCAAATGGAAATATGCCGTCCATCGAGCAGTCAATGGGCCAGTCCACTACATCTTGTATAGAAAAATCTCAAGAATGGAGGCCCTATGGAGATTACCGTCGTTTGAATTCAATCACAATACCCAACCGTTATCTAATCACTAGAGTAGAAGATTTTACACACAACCTTCATGGTAAGAGTATACTTTCTACCATTGATCTAATTCGAGCGTATCATTAGGTCCTTGTTGCGGAAGAGCATGTTCCAAAACTGCAGTAATACAATAACCCTTTTTGGACTTTTTGAGTTTTTATATCATTTGGACTACGGAATGCTGCACAAACTTTTCACAGATACATCGATTTGGTGCTACGTGGTCTTGATTTTTGTTATAGATATTTGGATGATATTCTCATCCCGTTATTGAATCTAGAAGAACATGGACAGCACATAAAGATTTTCTTCGAACGTCTCACAAAATAGGGAGTCCGCATTAATGCTGCCAAATGCATGTTTGGAAAGACGGATGTCAAATATCTTGGATATTTACTAAACAAAGACGGTATCCAACCACTAGACAGCAAGTTCGACGCTATCAAGAACTATAGTAAGCCACAAACAATAGTGCAACAAAGAAGATACTTGGGCCTGATTAACTACTATAAGAAATTTTTAATAGGAGCAGCTAAAATTTTAATGCCACTGAATTCTCTCATCGTGAGCAATAAATGAACTAATAAAATAGAAGTTAAGTGGTCCACGGAAGCTGAAAAAGCATTTGAAACAGCTATGATTCTCACGCATCCTGCCCCTAATGCATCATTAGCACTTACAACAGATGCCTCAAGTACGGCAATTGGCGCAGTACTGGAACAATTTGACGAAAATAGGTCAGAAGGAACCTTTAGACTTCTTTTCAAAGAAACTCAGTGACGCTCAAATTAAATACAGCACATGCGAAAAAGGATTGAAAGCAATTTATTCACCTATAAAATATTTTAGAGACAAACTAGAAGATAGAGCGTTTTTAATTAAAACAGGCCATAAACCTCTAACGTTTGCGTTCTCATAGAGCTCCAGTAAAGCACCGCTTTGTCAAGCTCGACAACTAAATTATATTTCCTAATTTACAACGGTAACAGTTTATATTAAAGTAGATCAAAATTCCGTTGCTGATGCTTTATCTCGACTGGAAATTGTACCAACTTTTACGACGGTCACCGAATTAAAGGAGTTTCTCGAAAATTAGGCAACACGTCATACAACCTCCATGACAATTTGCATCTCCTAACAAATGGTTCGATCACATACATATCGATACGGTAGGACCGCTATACGCCTTACAATAATATATGTAAATATCTTCTGACGATGGTCGATCGTTTTTCAAGGCGGACGGAGGCTGGTCCACTTAGGGATATCACAGCTGATGCAATGGCTTTCGAAATTTATCTCATCTTACAGGATGTAAACATATCAAAACTACTGCCTATGATCCCGCATCGAATGGTATGGTTGAACGGTGGCACCGAAGTCTCAGAACAACGTTAATGTGCCATGAAACCAAAAACTGGCTCCAAGCATTACCAACGGTCCTTTTAGGTTTGCGGCCAGAATATAAAGAGCTTCTGAAGTGTTCTGAAGCGGAAATGGTGTGCAGCGCCCCACTGCGATTGCCTGGCGATTTCTTTGTTGAAGACACGAATTTAGGCAATCCTATGTTGTTCATTGACAAATTGAAGCGGAACATACATCGCCTATGACCGGTACCTGGGGAGCATCATCGTGCAGACAAAATGTTCGTGAAAATATGCATACACGTCTTTTAAAGGAGTGATACCGTCGTTTGGACGGAGTATATACGCTGAAAATAAACGGAAAGGAAGTTGAAATTTCAGTGGAGCGGTTGAGGCCAGCATAACTTGGAGGAATATAACGAACCAAGTCCAGACACACCAACAACAACCAACAACCCATAACTTATTCCTTGGAACCAATCGACAACAAGTAGTCGTGCTCCACCAATATTAATAACATATCCTGGCCCCATAAGAAAAAAATTACAAATGAAAATTACTGAAACTTAAACGAATTTCTGTGTATACAATCATTAAAAACTTTCAAAACAGAGGTTCCATTGAAAATAAGCCGCGAACTGGCCGACCGAAAAAGTTGCCGTGCAGAGACATTAGTTTTATTTTAAAAGAAGTGAACAGTAATCCAAAAATAAGTGCTCCAGATTTGGTGAAACAAGTGGTTACGAAAAGAAAAAAGGATGTCCATGCAAGGACCATCATGAGAACATTGAATATTAATGGGTTTCACAGTAGAACTCCACGTAAAAAGCAATAAATATCTGCCAAAAACCAACTTCTGCGTCTACAGTTTGCCAAGGCCCATATTGACAAGGACAATGATTTTTGGAATCGCGTTCTTTTCACAGATGAGTCTAAATTCAACATTTTTGGAAGTGATGGTCGCAGTGAAGTATGTTATGGAGGAAAAAGAACACGCCTTTAGAGACCAACAATTTGATTCCTACTGTCAAGCACGGTGGAGGTAATGTGATGGTTTGGGGAGCCATCGCTGCATCTGGGGTTGGCAGATTGGTTTTTGTTGAAACTACGATGGACCGTTATGTTTACAAGAACCTGTTAGAACAACATTTGAAGCCATCAGTGGAGAAGTTGGGTCTTGGAGAGAGATGGATTATCCAACAAGACAATGATCCAAAACATACAGCACTTTTCATCAAGAACTGGTTGTTGTACTACGCTCCCAGGCAACTTAATACGCTCCCACAAAGTCCAGATTTAAATCCAATAGAGCATGTATGGGAGCTTTCGCAACGGAAAATTCGAAAATGCGACATTAAAAATTTGTTGAAGGAAGCGCTTTTACAGAATGGGAGAAAATCACATCTGTAGAAACTGCTAATTTAGTTGCCTCTATGCCCCGAAGACTGCAAGCAGTAATTGATGCGAAAGGCGGTCCAACCAAATATTAAGCCCGTAAAAACTTTTAAAATTTCCAATACGTTTAGTTGAAAATATTTTGTGTACAAGTCAGCCACCACTGACTGTCGTAGACTTTTGTCCATTCATTTTTTAATATTTTTACGAATTTCTTCTTAAGTTTGTTATGAAATGTTTTTGTCATTGTTTTTTTATAAATATATTTACGTTACTGAAAAATGCACATCAATGGATTTTTGTTTAAAGCTTCCAATTAACCAGAATCTCAATATAAGAAGTTGTCGTAGACTGTATATAATAGAATAAGTTAGTTCCGTCCGAACCAGCGTATAATGTACATCGTTATTTTAGGATAAATAAATATTGTAGAACGAAGCGTCTCTATTATTTGACTAAACCAACAACAAACAAAAAAATCATACCTTAACTACAGGGATTTGGGAAAATGTATTTTAAATAAATAAGGACATGGAGAATAGCTATTTAAGTATTTATCGCCTTCTTATGAGCATCTACTTGCCCATAAATCTCTGATCTTGAGCCACACAAACAAGAAGGCGAACCAACAATAACAACAGAAATCAAGAGAGTGTTGATGTTTTCATACATGCTGCAATGAATAACTAATTATCTGTCTTGTATAACTTCAATAAGGAATCTACTAATTGTAGATAACAGCTTACAGTTTCTTTGCTAATTGGCTCAATTAAATGCAAATTACTTTCGATTATATGGAAACGAGCGAGTGGTCCTTCTGGGACTATCTCTATGATGTGCGTGGATTTTCCTTCATTGCTCGAAGCATTAAGAAAACCTCGAAGACATTAATTCCTTGGTCCACAGGTTCCAAGATTCCATTGGCTCTTCACAGCAAAAACCCCAATGTACCTGTTATTTGCCAGGACACGGCTCTCGGCAAGCGCTTATATTCTAATTGCAAAATTTAATTTACTAATAGGTTGCCTGGCTTTCAATAGCACGATTGAGAGTGTTCCCGACAATATACCCTGTCAGCAGCGTAATCGTTAATTAAAGGACGTGCTGCGTTCCTTCAAGTTCCTCTCAATGATTTATTGCTGAGAAGTCGGAAAATGTCTTGAGGTATTTAAGTGTATAGGAATATAGTGGCAGGATTTGTATTCTCAACGGCTGTGAGGGATTACCAAATAATTTGGAAATCGTGTGTACCCGTATTTGATAAAATATGGCAAAAAGCGTTGGGGCTTAATTGAATTAGATACCTTTGCATACGTTTTATTTATTAGAGGGCATTTCGATTAGAGGAATTGAAATTCGCTCAATTTATTTCACCAAAGGGTATCAGATTGGAATTAATTGTATTTGAAAACGTGAACATTTCAATGGTTTAGGGTGAAAGTGTTTTCAACACACCGTTTTCGGTTCATTGAAGATTTGCAAGCAATCAAGCGCATGATTTGAATATTTGTATAAGCTTTGCTCGATTATTTGCTTTGCATAACTTTGCATACTAAAATTATGAGAGGTAAGTTCAATGAAAAGCTCAATCAAAGCAATTTTGATTCTTAAATCAATCTAAAAATAAATAAACGAAGGGTTTGTGGTGTTGCTGGTATTAAATGCAAACTTAACAATTTCAGGGCAATAGCAATTATTAATACAAGGAGTAAATATACAACATTGTATTTAAGAGAAATGTAGCATTCCGTGATTGATGTCCCATGGATCGTATGCATCCTAACAATAGAAGGGAAGATGCAATACAAGTGCACGGTTCTGTGCAAGAATTGTATAGAAAATTAGACTTCCAGGAGGATTTCCTTTCTTTCCGTTCATCTGTTATATTCGCACATTGTTAAGCACCGCTCTATGATCATGGTAGCTTATTTCGTTATTGCTGTAGGATGGATATTAAACGGCTTTACAAATCACAGAAGAGTCTAAAGAAATAGAATAGTTGAAAAGACAGGAATACATGTCCACCCGGTTAGCATTCAGACAGGAGTATCAAATTGCAACTGAATAAATAAATGAGGGATTCGAAAACGATTGAATCCATGTTGTGTGAATTGAAATTTTTAAGCTGAACAAGAACCAATCTAAAAAGTTTAGTATTCAAGTCGATGTACTTTAGTTTCTCCATAGTCACTGGAAGAAATGCAGTAAATAATGGATACATCGGGCCAAGTAAGCATAACAGATAGAAACACAATGAAAACCACACTGATGGCGCAAATGTCAATACCGAAAAAATTGATACATTCAGATTCGAAGCCAAGTTACCGCGCTTTTCAATATAACCGTGGGCAGTCGCAAAATTTGCAGATACTACCAGGAACAATGAGGCACAATCTTCTAACCTAGGCACAGATCATGTGGCTGCTTTAACTTTCTAAAGCATTCTCTTTTGCTAGTTGCATTGCAATCAAAAAAGCGCGCGCTGAAATAAGAAAAAATTCTCAAACAATGGAAACTATGAGGAAAATCGATCAAGAAATAGCAGCAGTCGAAAAAAGCAACGTACTGCATGTTCAACCAAGAAAAAGGCAGGCAAAGACCTAAAAACCAGGGAGCTGATAGAAGAATTCTTTCTTATCTCGGTTTTTTTGCGCCATTTAAAAAATTCTCCAAATAAATGGTCCTCCAACTTTTCCAGGAAAACGCAAATATTGTAAATTTAATGCTCAACAAATATATATTTCGGAGGTAAGAGTTCCTCCTTCTTCAGTGTTTTTTGCTATGGTTTAATTTCAAATAGTATCCGCTTTTTATATCCCTTATATTACTAACATTTTACCTTTTTTGTCTTTGAGACCTATCAATTAACCTATATCCTTATTTTATTTTATTTTTATTTATTTTATTTTTATTTTTATTACTGCTATTATAATTCGTTTATTATATTTTAAATATTATTTAATTTTAATTAGATCTAGTATCATTGAGTAACCATTGCCCACATCTTCATTGAGCCGTGCGTTTTCCGGTTGTCGAATAATCCAAAGGCTCTCATATACGTCCAATTTCCGATTGTTGCTCACGTCTTGTATTACCTCTAGATCATCCCAATTGATTGCGTGATTAGTTTCTACAATATGCTTGGTGACGGCGGACTGAGCTGTATCACCAGGTGCTTTCCTTGACTTTCGCTTCTCTGCTTCCTTGATATGTTCACTGAACCTTGTTTTGACTGATCGCTTAGTTTGTCCGATGTACGATATCTGGCATGGTTGGCAGGTAATTTTATATATGGCACATTTTTCATCCTTTTGCTTCCTATCCTTCGGTGGGCCTAGTCTGGATCCTATTTTGCATTTCCGGCTCGTGGGTATCGCTGTTATGTCGACTTTCTTCAGGATTTTCCCGATCTTCCCAAAGTTCTTTGAATACGTTATTGCTGCTCTTTGATTTTGTTCTAGGTTCCGGTTTTGTTCATGGAGAGTGGTTAGCGATGCCGCTTTTCGTCTTGTTACCATTTTCCTTTGTATTGACAAGATTTCGCTTTCCTTGTATCCGTTCATCTTCGCTGTACTCAAAATAAACGTCTTCTCTCGCTCATATCGCTGTTTCGTTAACGGAGTCGTCAGCATTCGGTATATCCAACTGTTGAACGTTGCCATATTTGTTTGGTACGAATGGTGTGATGTGGCTGGTATCGTCCTCTGTGTATTCGTGGGTTTCCTGAAAATATCAAACTCTAAAACATTATTATTTCTTATTATTTTAATGTATAGAAAAGGTATTTCGTTGTTGTTCTCCACTTCTATTGTGAAGGTGATATTTTTATGTATTTCATTCATTTTCTTGAATGTCTCTTCAATTTTATCCCTCTTCACTATCGCGAGAGCGTCGTCAACATAACGGTTCCACATCTTTGGGAAGACGCTATTCTTTGTTATTCCCATCCCATAAAAATTTCACTCAAGAGGGGGGACAATGGGTTCCCCATCGCCACGCCCGATTTTTGCTTGAAATATCTTCCTCTGAAGGTAAAATACGTCTCTGACATGCAAAGAGTTGCCAATTTGTAGAAACATCTTAATCACTCCTTTGATGTTTTGAAATCACTCTGGCTAGTTAGCCAATCCTCGAACAACGCCTGTTTTACTGGGACACTTGAGAAAAGTGCTTTCGCGTCAAAAGACGTTAGTATTTTGTCTGCTTCGATGCGCTTTGCTGTCATTAACTTCTCGATCAATTTCCCTCTGTTTTTTACTGAGTATTTACTTGAAGGCCATGTCGCGATTTTGCTTGGTCCCTGCAGATTATGATTTCACGCATCTCGTCACCTGCTTTGGGTATCTTTGGTAGGCATTTTATTCGTGGAAGTACTGGATTCGTCACCCTTAACGCAATTTTGCTAGGTATCACTTCCTGGCAATCCATCAGGGTTTTCTCTATTCTTTTGATTGAGTCCGGCAACGGGTTTTTCCTCAATTCGTGGTATTCTCCACTATTCAGCTTCTCGAAAACCAGTTGGTCATATTTTGAGTACAGCGTTGTGAAGGAATCGAAGGAAAAGCCGGTGTTCTACCTTAAAGCCGACAAAGGGAATAAGATTGTTATAATGGACAAACCAAAATATGACCAACTGATTTTCGAGAAGCTGAATAGTGGAGAATACCATGAATTGAGGAAAAACCCGTTGCCGGACTCAATCAAAAGAATAGAGAAAGCCCTGACGGATTGCCAGGAAATGATACCTAGCAAAATTGCGTTGAGGGTGACGAATCCAGTACTTCCACGAATTAAATGCCTGTCAAAGATACACAAAGCAGGTGGCGAGATGCGTGAAATCATAACCTGCAGGGACCAAGCAAAATCGCGACATGGCTGGTGGAGGAATGCAAAGAATGTGAAAAACCTCAAAGTAACTACTCAGTAAAAAACAGAGGGGAGTTGATCGAGAAGTTAATGACAGCAAAACGCATCGAAGCAGACGAAATACTAGTGTCTTTTGACGTGAAAGTACTTTTCCCAAGGGACCCAGTAAAACAGGCGTTGGCGTTGTTCGAGGATTGGCTAACTAGCCAGAGTGATTTCAAAACATCAAAGAAGTGATTAAGATGTTTCTACAAATTGGCGACTCTTTGCATGTCAGATACCTATTTTACCTTCAGAGGAAGATATTTCAAGCAAAAATCGGGCGTGGCGATGGGGAACCCATTGTCCCCCCTCTTGAGTGAAATTTTTATGGGATGGGTAGAACAAAGAAAAGCTGAAGAGGGCGTCTTTCCAAGAATGTGGAACCGTTATGTTGAAGACGTTCTCGCGATAGTGAAGAGGGATAAAATTGAAGAGACATTCAAGAAAATGAATGAAATACATAAAAATATCACCTTCACAATAGAAGTGGAGAACAACAACGAAATACCTTTTCTAGACATTAAAATAATAAGAAATAATAATGTTTTAGAGTTTGATATTTTCAGGAAACCCACGAATACACAGAGGACGATACCAGCCACATCACACCATTCGTACCAAACAAAGATGGCAACGTTCAACAGTTGGATATACCGAATGCTGACGACTCCGTTAACGAAACAGCGATATGAGCGAGAGAAGACGTTTATTTTGAGTACAGCGAAGATGAACGGATACAAGGAAAGCGAAATCTTGTCAATACAAAGGAAAATGGAAACAAGACTAAAAGCGGCATCGCTAACCACTCTCCATGAACAAAACCGGAACGTAGAACAAAATCAAAGAGCAGCAATAACGTATCCAAAGATCTTTGGGAAGATCGGGAAAATCCTGAAGAAAGTCGACATAACAGCGATACCCACGAGCCGGAAATTCAAAATAGGATCCAGACTAGGCACACCGAAGGATAGAAAGCAAAAGGATGAAAAATGTGGCATATATAAAATTACCTGCCAACCATGCCAGATATCGTACATCGGACAAACTAAGCGATCAGTCAAAACAAGGTTCAGTGAACATATCAAGGAAGCAGAGAAGCCAAAGTCAAGGAAAGCACCTGGTGATACAGCTCAGTCCGCCGTCACCAAGCATATTGTAGAATGGAATTGGGATGATCTAGAGGTAATACAAGACGTGAGCAACAATCGGAAATTGGACGTATATGAGAGCCTTTGGATTATTCGACAACCGGAAAACGCACGGCTCAATGAAGATGTGGGCAATGGTTACTCAATGATACTAGATCTAATTAAAATTAAATAATATTTAAAATATAATAAACGAATTATAATAGCAGTAATAAAAATAAAAACTCAATGAGGGAAAAGCAAAATAAGGATATAGGTTAATTGATAGGTCTCAAAGACAAAAACAGGTAAAATGTAAGTAATATAAGCGATATAAAAAGCGGATACTATTTGAAATTAAACCATAACAAAAAACACTGAAGAAGGAGGAACTCTTACCTCCGAAATATATATTTGTTGAGCATTAAATTTACAATATTTGCGTTTTCCTGGAAAAGTTGGAGGACCATTTATTTGGAGAATTTTTTTCTGACAGAAGATTTAGAACGGGTCTGCCTCTACAAGCCATTCTGGAAAAAGCTTGTCACAGTCAAACCCGCTTTATTCAATACCAGTCGTTATAAATTTTCAAAGAATATAAAGCGAATTCCAAGGAATAAAAACACTAAACGCTCAATGGCCCAAATGGCTCTCTAAATTTATACATTATCAATTGAAAAGCTTTTAATCAAAATCAACATCAGATTCAATGTAATAAAAATTATTATATATTTTTTTATTCGATTGGAAAAAGAAGAAAAAACCAACCAATACTATTCATAAATTAATTATAATGCTAACACAACTGTGAGCTTTAATCCAACAGTTAACATGCTATAACCGAGTTCTAATCAAATTCAATCAAAAACTTTATCTTATATCAATGCAATACCAATACATTCAAGCAAGATAAGGAGATGCTCTAACTTTCTCCAAGCGAAGGCCCGAAAGGGGCTGTAGTGCTAAAACAGAAACAAAAAATTCAAAATATTCCTAACCTAAAGCTTATCTCTAAACTTAAAATAATAAAAATAATATATAATAATAATCCATCGCACAACAGTCCAAATTCGTACCTTGGCGTTGAGATTTATTGTTAGAGTACCTCATTCCATGACCGTAATGGAATTGGAGTTGATATGGCCCAAATCACGCTCAAAAATACCTAACATATACCTATCCCAAATATTGAAACCTATCTCTGATTTTTAATACAAACAACAAAAATAAATGTAGCAACAATGAGCTAAACTAACGAAAAAAAACAAAAACAGTAATAAATCGACAGAGTCAGACCAGCGCTTCCTTGGTTTCCCCACTGGCCTACAGCTTTCAGTTCTCCCAGCGAATAGCTATTTGGGTATCCCTTGTTCGTCCATACGATTCATGTGTCCAGCCCATTGCAGCTTCCGCAGTCTTACAATCCTTGAGACCTCCGGTTCGTCAAAAATTTCATACATGCTCATGCTTGCATCGAATTCGCGATTGGTTCCCGTCTAGCTTCGCTCCGTTTATTTGCCTCAGGACCCTTCGCTCAAAGGCATTCAATATATTTGCGGATGCTGGGGTTAGGGTCCATGCTTCACACCCATAGCATAACACAGATCTTATCACAGATTTGTACACTTGGATCTTTGTTTTCTTGTGTATGCAGCTGGTCTTCAAGATCGTCGAAACTGAATAAAATATTTTATTTGCGAGCTGTATTCTTCGGAGTATTTCGGCTCTTTCATTACTCATCTCCGTTATTTTCGCACCTAGATAAATGAATTTGCCCACACTTTCGATACTGTACTCTCCAAGCGTGATATTTTGTGTATTTGAGGTAGTTTTCCTCGACAGCGTAATAAGGCTTGTTTTATTTTCATTGATTTGTAGTCGTACTAGTTTTGCTTCGCTGCCGAGTGTCAGGAAGAGATCTTTGGCAGTTGTTAATGATCGTGACGAAATGTTGATGTCGTCCGCATAGGCTAATAATTAGCTCGACTTTTTTAGCACTCCAGAGCCAAATTGAATAGCAATGGGGCCAGCCCATCTCCTCGTTTTAGTCCAATATTTGTGTCAAAGACATTGGTGAGTTGGTTTTTGATGCGGGCTTGGGAAGTCGTCACCGTCATTGTCATTTTGGTAAGACGGACTAATTTGGCTGGGATGCTCAAGCAAAGCATTATTTGGTACATTACATTACGACCAATACTGTCGTATGCTTGCTTAAAGTTAACGAAAATTTGGCGTATGTCTATGTTGAACTCCAAGCATTTTTCAAGTACCTGCTTGACTGTGAACAATTGGTCTATCGTCGATTTACCTGCTCTAAAACCACCTTGATACTCCCCAATAATACTGTCGGCATATGATTCGACTTCATTCTCTAAGATTTTTGAAAATATTTTGTACGCCGTTCAAAGTAGTGATATGCCTCTATTATTTTCGCACTGTAACTTGTCACCTTTTTTGTGGATAGGGAATTTGATTAAATGGCCCCACTCTTTCTGTTTTTGTTGCCGAATGTGTTGGATGACTTTGTGAATAGCTTTATTAACACTGTTACTACCATATTTGATGAGTTCCACTGGAATCCCATCGATGTCCGGCGCCTTATTATTCTTTTGGGGTTTGACGGTGGCACAAACTTCATCCAGAGTTGGTGGAGCCGATGAATGCTCTCCGGAAACATCTATAATCTCCGATGTTCTAGAGCTGTGCGGAGGATTAAGGAGGCTCGTGAAATATGATGCCAATCTTTCCTTAATCTTGTTTTCATCAGCGATGATATTGCCGATGTCATCGCCACAGAGCGTGGTTTTGGGCTAATAACCACGTTTCAGGCTTTGTAGTAAACGAATCAAGCAAACTGCTCGAAAGCCTTCCTAACTCCTATCCGAAATTTTAATTGCAGATAAAAAAAAATTAAATTTTTTCCATTCAGAATCGTAATTTATAGAATAGTTTTATATCAATTTTCCTTTAGATTAAATTTAAACGTTTCCCTTTAATTGTAGTCTCATAAGATTTAACTTTTGTTACGATTTAAATTCTTTTTCATTTTCCTTTACTTCAGTTAATTTTCTTTTTGAAAAATTTAAATCTGTAAAATAAAATTTCGGACATGGGTACATTAATTCAGTGCCTCCCGACTGTGTATAACCTTACCGATTGCAATCGAGCTCGACTGAGCGAGCAGCTGAGTAATTTACTGGTAGCGACATGGGAGAAAGTGAAAAGAAAGACAAGATTTAAACGGATCGTGGAAGTCGACTTTCGACCGCGACACGGCGAGCACGCGGAGAATGGCCGGCAAAAAAATAAATTATCTTAAGTAGAACAAGTGTTCAGTATCTCGTTCCCACAAGTAAAAGTTAATTTCAATGAGCACATAATGTTGTCAATAGTAATATCAAGTGCTAGGTCGGAAGACTGTTCGGTTGAATGAAAGACCTGGGAAGAAAAGTAATAGGAAGAGAGTCGCCTTCCTCATCATTATACATCTTCATTGACATCGCCGTGGTATTAAATAATTGAAAAGCAAGTGTTTACTTTCAAGCGTGTAACAAACGTGCAAAAAGTCTGTGAAAGGTTCCGAAATTTCACCAAACACTATATGCGGACTCCAATTTTCAATTTCGCACGAATGTTTTTCGTTTCTTCAGCAGTCGCGGTCGTTTCTTGTTAATCAGTCCGTTCTGATTTCGGTATTTTCACCGTGAAGTATGAGCAAACAACGAGAACCACCGTGGCCCATTCTTATTAGGATTTGCCCATGAAAGCTCGCAATTGGTGGTGATTTGGGTGGAGAAGAAAAATGTTATCTCCGTAATTTGCTCCACGCCTACTGTGTGCATACCCAAGCTATCGCTAATTAATTTTGACGTATAGACTTTTGTGAACTGAACAATCACCAGTAAGGTAATTGAAGATAATTTTTTAAGGATGAGAGTGTCTCCCGAAATTCCGGAAAAGAATCAGCTGGACGACGCACACAGTCATCTAACTGTACGTTTCCCATAAAAATCACCAAAGGTCTACGTGGCCTAGGACTTTCAATATCAGGGAAGTCGTCTTACAGCCGCTAATTGAGAAAATCATTCAAAGACCGGGTATTAAATTCAAAAGTGTAAATTAAAACAATTTCCAACCATTCACCCTTTTAACGCCAATACATTACCATTCCCCTGCAGAATAGTGCTCCCAAAGAAAGTTACGTTTGCTTAGGACGGGAGATCGTGAAAAACCACGGACGAATTGGCGAAACTAAACTTTCGGACATTTTCCTCAAAGCAAAGTTTGTTATCTTAAGACCTGTTTTGAAAGTTATCATCAAGATCTTTCATTTGATACCCATTTTTAAAAGTTTTCATCAAGACCTTTCATTTGATGCACATATTGCCTACATGCGATGAAATTTTTTTTGCAGGGGCCACTCCCTCTTATGGGGAGACCCCCTTAAGCACCTTATACATTTTTTTTTTGTGGTGAAACTTTGAAGAGGGCATCACTTTGCATTTAGCTACAAAATCTTATGTTTGCACCTTCTGTAGTTTGCGAGAAAAAGTGGTGTGACACACGGACGGACGGACAGACAGGACGCGATTTCTGGAAGGTTTTGTAAAATGATTTTATAAAATCTTAAAAGTCACCCAAAAACCTTTATTGACTACATGGAAACAAACATAAAAGAAAACCTCAATTATCTCAAAACATCATCCGATCCTGTTACGGTTTCTTGGCTTGGTAGCGCAGTGCTCGCGTCAGCTTTTCATGTTGATTGGGAGCAAATGCATTTTTGAGATTTCGTCATTGAGGTGCTCATCAGACGCTAACTCTGGATTCGATGAATAAGCATGATCTCAATTTAAATGAAAAATAAAAAGTTATGAGCATACTTAACATCTGAATTGAGATCATGCTAATCCATCGCAGGCTGAGTTAGTATCTGATGAGTACTTCGATGATCGAATCTCAAAAACAATTTTTTGTGCATTTGCTCCCAATAAATAAAAATTAATAAATTATTTTCCATCTTCACATAGTATTCTTTTCACGTAATTCGTGCATTAGCTATCTTGGCTTAGTAGCGTAAAAGCCAGAAAGGTTCCTCAGTGGGATACTTGCCCCAGTTCCAAATACACAGTATTTGAGATGTTGGTGGCTTTGACTCTTGATCATGATAGAAAGTACCTCTCACATAGGCCTTAGTTCCATGTAAGCTGTCAGTGTAGGTGCACGCGTTTCTACCGTGTGAGGAAAAATGTATTTTGTGAAGAATATTTGACGGGTGTTGGAATTATATTGGTGAGTAATTTCTTTTGAAAATACAAAAAGGATATTTGCTCTAGTTTCTTTTGCGGATAGTTACTCTAGGGGCAACTATCCACAACCATAGTTTTCCAATAAGCAAATAAATAATTCTTCTTTGGGTATCATTTTGAACTGTTACTTTTCAACTTTTTGTGACCAATAAAATAAATATTTATATGTTTTATGTGCTCATTTAAAGTGGGCAAAATGCCTTGCAAGTATAAAGGGAAACCAGGTGTGGTGCGATGCCACATCAGCTGGACTGAAGAAAGTTTAGCACTTGCGTTCAAAGAACTTGACAAAAACAAAAAGGAATCAATGAAATATCCAAAATTTATGGGATATCCTTTCGAACCTTAAGAAGACCCTATGAAAAGAAAAACCAGCAACTACTAACTCAAGATATGCCCTCGATGTAGTTTTATATTTATAAACATAAATATGAACTCTTTCAGCTTACTTAGCTGACCATTTTTATTTTTGGCACTTTTAGGAAAATACCCAGTGCTTGGATTTGATAATGAAAAGAGGCTGGTAGCTCATATATCAAAGCTCGAAGATGCAGGTCTCCCTCCTGAAAGAAGTACAATCCGCCAATTAGCTTACCAGTTTGCCGAAAAGATAGGGTTACAGCACAAGTTTTACCAATGATTCGAAAATGGTTGGCCTGCAATGGTTGAAAAGCTGTCTTGAAAGAAATCCTGAAATAGTTTTGAGAAAAGCAGAGGGCTTATCAATTGAAAGAGCAAAGGGTCTCAACAGGGCAGAAAATACAAAATTTTATGATTTGCATGTAAATGTTTTAACAGAAAATGATTTGCTGGATAAACTGGATAAAATATTTAACATGGATGGAACCGGTGTCCAACTCAATAACAAACCTGCCAAAGTTTTAGCCAAGAATAGTGATTAAGCAGTTAAATCATTTACTTCTAGTGAAAAAGGAGAAACAATTACTGTTGTTGCTTGTTGCAATGCAATCGGCAATTTTCTTCTACCTGGAATTTGAAGAAGGACTTCCACCTTGTTCAAAAGTTTACATGCATAAAAAATCAGCATACATTTCCTCAGATCTTTTTAAACAATGGTTAACTGAGCACTTTATTGTACGCAAGCTAGCGGGAAAAGTGGTACTGATTTTAGATGGCTATTCATCACACTCAAGTTCTGCCAATATTTTAGAAGTGGCTCGGGATAATGATGACTTCTGCTCTACGATCACTAGATTTATCAGTATTTGGACCGTTTAAAAATATTATTATGCCGAGACAAACAACTTCATGCGCACTAATCCACTAATCCAAAGCCGAATCGATTCAATGTAAGTCAGTTAATTGGAAGGGCATGGATTCGGGCAGCTACTCCTGCTAATGCAATAAGTGGTTTTCGTGGCAATGAAATTTATCCAGTCAATCCAAATGCATTGTCTGACGCTGAGTTTGCTATATCAGTTATAGCGTTGGGGGATTTTGCGCAAGAACAAGAGTCTAATCTTTTAAATGATCAAATACCAGTCATTTCAGGAGAACCTATGGTACTTGAAGACATAGAGGAATATAAATCTGAGCAAAACCTTGCAAAAAATCAGTGGAATGAAGAACCTCCACTAGGCATTCAAGTTCCAAGAGATATTTACGGAAAAAAATTAGAAACAGTCTTAAATGAGACTGAGCATAATAGCGTCAACCAAGATCGCACGCCATTTAGGCCGTCTTAAATGCTTTTGAATCTGTCCCAAGAATGAGTGACTTTTGGAGATAGCGACATTGAAAATTTCATCTTGGAAGGTACTGAGCTATCGTTGCCATCGCTAACATCTGTAATCGAATCACAGAACGAAAATCCTCAAAAGTAATCACCATCTAAATTTTTACACCTATCATCTCCTATACCAAAAATACCGCTGACTTTGTCGAAAAGAGTTAAGCAATCTGCGGAAATTTTAAACTCCAATGACAATATTATCCAAAAGATGAATAAAGAAGACAAAAAAAAGAAAATGAATATTATAACGGAAAGTAATATTAGGGCAAAAAAGATTTTAAGACATTCAAAATTAAACCAGCTGATAGCAAGAAAATCACTGGGATAAAAAGAGGACCAAGGCAAAAAACAGAAAGACCAAAAAATATATCGAGACTACCAGTACTGAAACTGAATCAGATACCATAGATTTTATTGAACTAAACAAAGGAAGAACCTTAAGAGAGCGAAAAATACAAATTTACAGTTCTGATAATGAAAACCAAGAAAATATGATAAGTTCAAAAATATCCCGAGAAAAATCGACTA
Source organism: Odontomyia ornata (assembly GCA_963969285.1). Lineage (NCBI taxonomy): Eukaryota > Metazoa > Arthropoda > Insecta > Diptera > Stratiomyidae > Odontomyia > Odontomyia ornata. Next base: position 40,432,704 of record OZ017738.1, on the reverse strand, counting down.
AAAGACTGCCAATCAAAAGAAACAAGTCAGGTAAACAGACCTACGCTCATGTCAGAAGGGTTTTGTACCCAACGTGTGAAATGCAATCACCAGCAACGAATAAAGGCAAGAAACATGTCAAGGAGATGTGCACGTCTGTACTTCCAACGCTCGTCATTTTGTTGCAACTAACAAAAATCATTCAAATCATGAATTCCCAAAAAATTTGTATTATTGATCTTAATTGAAAATTTCAAGAAGATCAAATCAAAACTGCAGTGTCAGATTCAATGGAAAGTCCTTAAAATACTGTCGCGTGTTATTGGTTCGCGGCCTATAATTTTAATGTTCCGGGAAAGTGAAAACGCAATGTCTTTTAATTTAAGTTAGAAGAGTTTATTAAATAAAATAAAATGCACAATAATCAGTTAACACTTTTCACTAATTTTAATTGTCACTATTAAAATTATCTAACACTTGTCCATAAATTTATTATCGCAATTGTCTTCTAAATCACTTCACTATCACGAAACACACTTCCACACACTTTCGCAGTTCTTATCGCGGTCGAATGAATGATTCTCCCATTCATTCAGCTCGCCTTTATATAGGGTCTCTAAGTATTCACCCATTTCTCGCATATTGGCGAACGTTCTACCGAGAGGTACCTGGTAGGTTCGAGCAAATTCATGAATGGAGTGACGTCGCTTGCAGATGTTGATTATGCTTGTTGAATTTACTCGCGGGTTCGAGTAAATTCATTTGTTGACGTTCTTAATGATGATGAAAATAATTGCGACAGTAGCTCGCAGAATTATTTGTACATGTAATTATTTGTACATGTAACAATACCAAAATCGTGTGTTATTGTTGTTGTATTTGGAGAAATTTCAAATGACTATAACTTCCGTGAATATGATTGGATTCTCATCAAACTTGCTGAATATTAGAACCTTATGTGAAACTCCTAAAAATCGTTTTTTATTGAATTTAAGAGTATCCATCCGATTTTATTAGGGAAAAAATGAAATTCAAATATCATGCTTAATTAGCAAAGTTGAGCGAATTTTGACTTCTAAGTTATTTGTTGTTGTTGCACTCATAAACATCTACCCCATAATTTTTTTAGGTTTTTCGAACCGCGAGGGGAGAACACAAATTTTTCGTGCATATTCCCTTCCTGTGCGCCCCCTGTAGTAAAAAATGCAAGTTTAAGCCCTGTCTTGAAAAGTTCTCATTGAGACCTTTCATTTGATCGGCTACCTCTGATGAAATCGTTTTTTCGGGGGCCACTCCCCTATATGGGGAGCACCTTGTAATGATTTTAAAGTCTTGATCCGAACGAGGAACCGACCGCTCATCGGTTCTAGACGTTAAGTCTGAGTAGTGCCCACGGATGGTACCAACCGGTCAACCAATCCGTGCACCGCAATCCATTTTCGCGGTGGCTGCTTGTCGGCCAGCTAGATTGGAGAGGACTTCGGTCGTGGGTCTCCAAATGGATTACGCTCATCTACAATTTTCACTCACCAATAAATGCCCGTTTCCAAACGCGTCACAAAAGAAAATCATACGGAGAGGAACCCTACTTTACGTTACTCCGTATTTCTTCATACAACCAGTCAAAAGACAAAAATCTAATCTTTACTTCGCGTTCCCGAATTTCCGACGCAATACCGAAAAATATACTACGCTAACTCAACTCGACGAAAGCTACGCTAATAAAAAGGCAAAACCAACAAAGGTACCGCGTACCGCGAGCGACGCGAAACCGACCTCAGCGGATTTTCTCAATCCCTACCCTCGCGACAGCATACTTACCATGCACTCTATTTCCCGCTGAAAGGAAGGACCACTGGAAAGGAAAATAGTGTTTTAATGTTTGAGCAATTCATTTTATTGTTAACCTCTTTTGTTTTTCAAAAAGCATTAGACCTCTACTTGTATAAATGTTCTTTGTTATGATTTAGTTTCTTCTTAATCGATTGCTTTTAATTTTCCCATATTCATTTAACACTTTTGTTCTAAGAAAAAAAAATTAAGTACCTTACACAAAGTTTGTGATTGTTATAACCTTTAGATACTCCCGAATCCGAATTTACAAAAATTTCGCAATAAAAAAATAAAAGAATCATTTGCGCGTTTTCAATGCGATTAATAAGTTTTATGTTTAGATATTAATTGTTTGGATAGGAAAATAAATAAATTTAACAAGTAACCAAAATATTCCCAGCTGAAATGAATTGTTTCTTTCTTATTTACTTGTTGAGTCAAATTTATCCAAAAGTCAAAGTTAATGTTGGGTAAAGTAAGTAACTCATCAATGGGAAGTTTATTCTTTTCAATTTTCAATTCCGTGTTGATTAAAGTAAGCTTGCTTGAATCAATGGCGTTTGTTAATTTTAACTCATCATGAGAATAAATAAAACAAATAATTCGGATTAACAAATAGTCGTTAATTTAAGTAGGATAGGATTGATAAATTGCTTAAAGTTATTTATGTCCTTTTTATGTACATAAATATCCCTAATACTTTATTTTAATAATTCTATCTAATAATTAAGTAAGGAAATAGGGTTGTCTTATATTTGACTGGATTTTATAATTTATCGTGTTTTTTCGTTTAGTAAGTTCTTTTAGCGTTGTTTTGGTGTACAATATTTAATATTTATATGCTTTTTATTCCACGTATACGTACTGATTACCTCTGAATTAAAATGAGGATAGAATTGAAATTTGTTGATCTTATTGAAGGGAATTCGTAAAAGCCCGATTTCTTTCAAAAGTTTGCTAACAATTGTAACTTTCTTGCTGTGAAAATATACTTCGGCCACTGATAATTCAGGTGGTATAATTATTTGTTCTAAAACTTCCATTGAAAGTAAGCAAAATGCATGGAATATCTGAGAATCCACTATTTCGAATTTACAGAGGGCATTTCCAAAGCCAGTACTTTTGAATATTTCAGTGAGAAGAGCATATACCCCTACTGTCAGGTACTGCTTGAAGTTTTGTCCTACTTTTGAGTTTATGACGTTTTCTGGCAAACTCGTCAAAAGAACGCAAAGTTTCACAAATGACTCATATCCATCGAAAAATTGATGCGTAAAGTCAGAAGTGAATTCCGTTACAACTTTCAAGTAGAAGGAATTGATTTTAAGTATCCTTTCAATCTTGGTATAAGATTGCAAATCATCATCTGTTATGTTTTCTAAAATTATCAAAATACTCTGATAAATTTCATCGCAAAGGAAATCAACAGCGAAATCCATGGAATTGGAATATTATTGTTTTTGACGAAAGTGCCACACTCGGTACTTAGTTCTGAAATGTACTTCCAAGTGTCGTCAGTTATTTTAACATCCACGAGAGCTATAAACTTTCCAACGGAGCATAAACCCAGAAATAATGGATTAATATCGTCATAGTTTTTGTCATTTTTATGTACAAATATATGAATGTTATTTAAAATGATATCAATGACTTTTTCGTTGAATTTTCCGGCAATTCCCAAATATAACAGTTGAGCCCTCACCAAAGCGGGCAGGAACATTATTAATGCTATTTCGAAAAAATGTATAACACTGCTCTAGCACTTTGAGGTCTGTCAGTAAAATGATATGTATGGTAGGAGTATGAACTGCTTGGATGACAATAGCTAATGCATCACACAATCTATCTAATTTTGATGTGATGCTCAACAGTTTGGTGGCAGATTGTTCATTCAAAGTACAATCGAATATCTTCTACGTACCCCTGATAGCCGATGCAATAAAACACCGGTAAATAATCTCAAGACGTGAGTAGCAACCGTCTTCAAGCCTTCAGGTTTAGCAAGTGTTTCCAACGCTAAGTCAATGTTCATCATTTTCTTGGTCAAGAGATCTTAATGGCTCAATACACAACTGTAATCCGTTATTGATGGATTGTGTCTCTGCAGCTCTGACGAAGGCGGCCAGCAATCCAGCGAAAAGTGGTCTATATTCGTCCATTTAGTGATGATCGGATGCCTTAGGAGGTGATTGGAATTGAAGGTATGCAGCTTGCGACGATGGCGACTGTGTTGGAAGCATTTATTTAGATTTGATTATGACTTGGATCGAACTGAACATCATACCTTTGTATCCGCGCACACACTTCCTACTTCTGGGATGCTGAGCTTAACTCAATATGCCGCTTAAATTAATTTCGTCGATTTTCTCAATTGTTCTAAGTATGGAATTATATTTTGCAACTACCCCAAGAATCACTTTATTTTGCTTACGAGTAGATAGCAGCCGGGAAATTGCCAAAGAAAATCGCTGACCGCTCTTACGTGACGGCCACCACTCACACTCTCCACTGCCATGTGGCTGTCACTTCACCTTGACATCCCACGACAAAATTGACGTGGGATGTGCGCTCGTCAGAACCAATGTGATATGACAAGCCACCTAGCAGCAAGGTGTGTTAGTAGTGGTCGCCAGCGGCGTCGCATGATTCATTACAACCTTGACAAATTTTTTTTTGTGTTAAATTTTGAAGAGGGCGGCACTTTATACCTATATACAAAATTTTATGTTTGTAGCTTATACGGTTTGCGAGAAAAAGTGCTGTGGCACACGGACGGACGATCGGACAGATGGATAGACGGACAGACAGGCGCGATTTTAGTAGGCTTTTGTAAAACTATTTTACAAAACCCTTAAAAGGGCGAGCAATCCACAAGAAATATTGAAAACTTGTTAAAAATGAAAAAATGTTTCAGTTGATGATTATTACCCAGAATGTTTTGAAAATTACAGTTTTACTAAATCCAAATCTGATTCGAAACTATGTGAGATGTGTCGAATGTGGTTGCATGAAACTTGTACAAAATTCAAAAGCGATTGCATGAGATGTGGAAAGCTGAAAGCCTTGGCTTTTGGGGACGCTGGATGCTATTCTCAAAGCAGATTGTCATATTGCTCTACCTTGAATATAAATAATATTTTGCAAATACCTTGAGTACGAGTATCTAACTTAAAGTTTGGAAGTCTCTTTATGTTGTATTTTTGCTGTTGAAAATGTGAAAAATTTGCTTTTTTGTTGTAACAGTGATTAATATTTTGATTGCTTTGTGAATAATCTTATGAATGATCTTAGCAACTAATAAAGACTGAATACTTAAGTCAATATAATTTTGTTTCCATATAAAAAATAATGTGAAGCATCGACTCCTGCACGCGGCAAGTATCCCCCGAAGCATTTTCAAGGTTAGGCTACTATCTGCCACAGAAGGCAAGTACCCCTTTTTGAGAGGCAAAAAAAAAAACAGGGTGTTATATTGTGAGGGCGTTAATACTAAAACACTTTATTTAAATTCAAACTATTAACTTATTATTTATTGAACTAGAAGTCACATGGTTATGTGCGAGCTATGACACGCGGATGTTCACAAGAGGATGTACACTGAATTACATAGGCATGAATGACAGCTAAGCTTTTCAAGTACTGCCAACTATCAGATGTAATAAAAATTTGTAATAGAATATAAAAGTGAGCAATTTAAAAGTAACGATATTCAAATAATTAAAATGTTCATTATGAATACAACATTTTCTCCCTCCTTTAGAGAATTTTTGATCTTCAAGTTGGTTTGTAGAAGTTTGGTGGATGACGTTGTCGCATCGATCTTCGTAGAACTGCATTTGGCTGGTTATTTTCGAGACCTGGTGGTTCACCGGCTGGCGGAAATTGTACTGGAGCTTCTTGACCTTGTTTTACCTTTGGTGCTGGTTGATCAACAAAATCTGCCGCTACTGGTTGCTCGTGATTTTCATAGAGATGAAACTGTCTGTTTGATTCTGCCGGTTTGTTGTTAACTTCTTTGGATTCCAGTTTGTTTTTTTGTTGTTGATCAAGTGGTCGAAAGCTTCGCATTTGATCAACATGTCGTTTGAAGCTTTTTCCATCGTGATTGATGTGATAGTGTAGGTCACCAATTTTCGCAGAAACAACTCCGTAGATCCATTTGTCCATTCTGAAGTTATTAGACATGAAGTAGACCATCTGCCCGGGCTGGAATTCTCGAAAATTTGAGTTGAATTTAGATTGTTGCTTCTCAGTCATTTGTGTGTGAATGTTTTCAGGGCGTACCAGATCTAAGCGGGTCCGAATGTTTCTACCAAGAAACAGCTGTGCAGGAGATTGTCCAGTTGTAGAATGAGGAGCTCTTCTATACTGCTTCAAGAATTTATTTAGATCTTGTTGTAGAGTAGCTTTCGTGGTGTGCATTTTGTAAAGAGAATCCTTAACTGTACCAACATATCTTTCAGCCTGGCCGTTTGTAGAAGGATGGTATGGAGCAGTTAGTTTGTGATATTTAACTCCGTTCATCTTGAGGAATGTAATAAATTCATCAGAAACGAATTGACGGCCATTGTCGGTTACTACAGTAACAGGAGAGCCATACGCAGCAAAAAGCTCATCCATAATTGAAATAGTTGCAGTGCTGGTAGTTGAATTTGTCGCTTTTACTTCTACCCATTTACTGTAGGCGTCAACCACGATAAGTAGCATTGTACCAGCAACAGGTCCTGCGTAATCGATATGGATACGTTGCCATGGACCCTTTGGATACTCCCAATGATGCTCACGAAATTTTGCTGGAGCATGTGCAAATTTAGCACACTCAGTACACGCTTTTGTGATCCGTTCTATATCAGCGTCCAGACCTGGCCAATAAACATATGATCGAGCTAAACCTTTCATTTTGGTTATTCCAATGTGTGCTGCATGCAGATCTTGTAGTATAGGTTGACGTAATGAAGTAGGAATTACAACTCGATGCTCAAACAGGAGGCACCCGGATGAAAATGAATTACTACTTTCTGGAGCTTTGAGTCCACTTCGAGTCAAGTCTTGTCCATCTAGTAGCATTTGTACTATTTTTCCAAGATGTGGGTCTTTCTTCGTTTCTTTGGCGATAAGTTCCGCTCCTACAGGAAGTTGATTGATTTGACGTAGGATGAATATGTCCATTCCATCCAGATCCATAACTTCTTCCTACCTTTGTGAAGTGATTTTACGAACAAGTTGTGGCTTATGAAGAGCTCTAGAACAGTAATCTGCGTTAGCATTAGCTTTTGTATTTTTGAATTCCACTGAGTAGTTAAAATTAGCTAAGTAATCTGCGTAGTTGGCCATTCTACTTATGCATAAAATTGGAAGTGATTTCTCTGGATGAAGAATCTGCGTTAATGGTTTGTGGTCTGTTATAAGAAAAAAATGCCGTGCATATAAATAGTAAAAGAACTTCTGACAACCCCAGACTATAGAAAGTGCCTCTTTGTCGATCTGTGGATATTTTTGTTCTGTTGCGGTCATTGTTCAGCTAGCGTATGCTATTGGACGTTCTGTCCCGTCACTAAGTCGATGAGATAATACTGCACCTAAGCCTACCTGGCTAGCATCTGTAGCGAGGACCACTGGTAGTGCTGGATCATAAGGCATCAGGACTTGAGGCGAAATTAGAATATTTTTTCAAGTCAGCATATGCTTTTTCTGCTTCGTTCGTCCATTGAAAAGTTTCCTTTAGAAGCATATCCCGTAGCGGTCGTGCTCTAGTAGCCAAGTCGGGTATGAATGCGTTGTAGTACGTTGCTTTTCCAATGAACAGTTGTAAATCTTTTGGTATGCTTGGTTTAGGCGCATCTCTTACTGCTTTAATGTGTTCGTCAGATTTGTGAACTCCTTGTGCATCAATTTTATGACCAAGAAACTCGACTGCGGAAGCAGCGAAAGTACATTTTGAGCGGTTTAGGTGAATACCGTTTTCCTTGAGTTTGGAGAGTATAACGTCAAGATCTATCAGTAAAGTATCAAATGAAACTGAAAAGACAAGCAGATCATCAAAAAAATTCAAGACAGAAGGCATATCTTTTATAATCGACTCCATTCTGCGTTGCCAAATTGCAGGTATGTTTGCTGCTCCATAAACTGCTCGAGTTGGTCGTATTAAACCATGTGTAGGAGTGTTAAGTGTTAGTGCTTTACTAAACTTTTCATCGACAACCAAATGTGTGTATGCATCTGTGATATCCAAATGACAAAATATTTTCGCTCCTTTCATTTTGTTGAATATATGCTCTTGCTTGGGAATCGGATGTTCGTCGATGATCATTCGTGGATTCAAAGTGGGTTTGTAGTTGCCAGTAATGCGAAGTTTGCCAGTAGTTTTCTTGGTGACAACATGCGTAGTAGAAGCCCACTCCGAGTGATCAACTCTTACGTAGTGACCAGCTTCTAGTTTTGCATCAATTGCTTTTGCATATGCATCTCGAAGAGCGTATGGAATATCTCGGGCGCGTGCAAAAACCGGTGTGGCTCCTGGTTTTAAATGCATTTTTACTGGCGGGCCCGAAAGTTTGCCAGCTGAAAGATTGAAAATATCTTCGTGCCTTTTTAGCAGCATATCTAAACGATCGATTTGCTCTTTCGTAAGTTCCGGAGATGCGACAGTAAGGTTATGTACATCCATTGGAGCGAACATTTCATTCATGTTAAGTTCGGATACGAATTCTGCGAGCCACTCTCGACCGAATAACGAGTCATAAGCCCCTTCGACTACATAGAGATTAAGTCGGCGTGTAAGATTTCCTACCGTCACATTTACAGGGAGCCGTCCAATGCAGTTGAGACGATGATTCGTGTAACTTGCAAATTGTCTGTCTGTTGGCTTCAAGTGGAAATTCTGCTTTTTCTTTCGTAATGAATTACTGCTAATGATGCCACAAGGTGCTCCCGTGTCAAGTTCCATTTCGAACTCCACTCCATCGATTTTAACACTGATCATTTTTCGATCTACTCATTTTGCAGCATGAAAATCTTCGATTTTATCAATTCCATTTAATCGAACTGTCGTGTTGATTTGTTGTGATACTGTACGAGTATCTTGAATTTGGTTAACGTTGCGTTGTTTAATTTTGGCTCCACACACTTTAGCAATATGCCCCTTCTTCTTACAAAAACGACACTCACTATTTAAGAATGGACATTGAGCACGTAAATGTGCATCTCCACATCCGTAGCAGTAGAGGGGTTTTCGGTTGTTTTGTTGAAGACTTTGGTGTGAGTTATGATTAGCAGTATTTGGTGCAATTTTTCTCTGTCCGCGCGTTTTCGGTTTAACTTTTGCAGTGCCTTTATTTTGCTTGTATTGCTGTGTTGTTGATAGCAGTGTGTGTATAGTTTCCGATGGCAGTGATTGTAGCTTAACCTCCTCCGATGTTTTGTGCGTCGACTCAAGAGCGTGAGCGGCCGCGTAAGCTTCTGCGAATGTAGTTGGTTTCTTTGCAATAATCACATCGCACATGGAGCGATCACAAAGACCATGAAGCATTTGCTCGATGAGCATTCTATCAAGAAAAGAATCGTATTCGCAATGCGCTGCTCCTTGCTTCAACCCTAGAGCAAAGTTGGCAATCGATTCATCTTTCTTCTGCATGGTATGTCTGAATTTAACGCTTTCAGGGTATTTATTTTTCTCGCTGTCGAAATGTTTTGTAAGCGCTTGTACTATCTCGTTGAATGAACAAGATTCCGGAGTTTTTGGTGCTATTATGAATTTCAAGGCATCATTTAGTTTGGTGCCCATGTGCACTCGAACGTAATCTGCATGGATTTCTTCCGGGATTTTGCTTAGATTTAAGGCCCACAGAAACCGTTTGAAGTAGTCTGTAACTGTGGCACCTTCACTTGAACGGAATTCTTGAAATGAAAATGGTGGCGGCTTGGACTGCCCGGCATCGCCTGTAGATGCAAGTGCTGTAGAATTAGCATTTTTCAAAGCAGTGGCAAGAGCTTCGACTAACTCTCTCAATTCCTCCGAAAGAACCATGATTCATTGCAGGGTTTTATTTTCTTCAGTATTTGCACTTTGAAAACACATTCATTATGGGCTCAATTTACGTGTGCTCGAATCACTTTTTTCTGACACCAAATGTTATATCGTGAGGGCGTAAATACTAAAACACTTTATTTAAATTCAAATTATTAACTTATTATTTATTGAACTAGAAGTCACATGGTTATCACAAGAGGATGTACACTGAATCACATAGGCATGAATGACAGTTAAGCTTTTCAAGTACTGCCAACTATCAGATGTAATAAAAATTTGTAATAGAATATAAAAGTGAGCAATTTAAAAGTAACGATATTCAAATAATTAATATGTTCATTATGAATACAACACAGGGTTTACTCAAAGCCAATATTAATTATGTTTACAAAGATAGGCTTCCATGAAAGATCAAAGACTTATATTTTGATATATAGTACATGCCGCACAATTCGTTGTAAGTACATATTTTTTAATAACAGACATTTTTCGAAAGTGGTGGGCTCTCACCTTAAGCCCAGCTACTAACCGGTCGCCTAATAATCGCTAGATGATTCTTACAAGTAATCGTAATATTGATATTCGATATAACTAGCAAATGCAAAATTAAATGTAATTGACTTAAATAAAAATTAAAAAGTTATGAACATTGCTTAGTATTTAAAATTGAGATCACGCTAATTCATCGAAGGCAAAGTTAGCATCTGATGGGTACTGCAATGACGAAACCTCAAAAATATTTACATATTCATGCATTTGCTCCCAACAAATAAAAATTAATAAATGTTTTTCACTTTTCATGTTGAGCTTGAGTGTGTAGAGTGCCATTCATGGTTCCTTGTCTATCACTTGGTAATTATTATCCCCACCTAGATTATCTATGCAAATGATGGAACTCGGCTATCCATAGTCACGTTAGAAAAAGATCAAAGTTGGGTGGCGAATGGGCTATTATGCAACAGTTGTTGCTCAGTACTCATTTAAGTGAATTCTCAGAAGGAGAGAGACTGTATTGCAGGCTTTAAACTTACTCCTTCTTCATTTTACCCCTAGTTGGAGTGTTTTGTGAAAATTTCTTCCATGATTATAGCTAAAGTTTGAAAGGATGCAAACTTAAAAGAGAAAAGATCCTAATTGCATCAATTATCTTCTAGAAGGTTGGTTGGACCATTCAACGTATATTCCTATGGTCCCTACCCATTCACGTAACACTTTATTATCCCTCTAAATTAAAAATTTATTTGAGTATCATCCAATTTTACTTTTTGCTGTAAAGCCAATTAAGTAATGTTTTCGCGTATTTTGGTAAAAGTAATATTTCACCATACATTTCCCATTCTGAAACATTTAACAAAAACCAGCAAAATATTTCAGTTATTTTTTATATCAAAATTTCATTGGGAATTTTCTGTTGTTGTCCCAAGATCATTTTCAAAATTAATTTCGTCTCTCACTCAAAACGTGATACCCTAAAGACTTCGCTAAATTGTCATCCTTTCGTACCCAACCTAAAATGATTATGAGTTTGATACAAGAGACTTCGTAAAATGCCTTCATCAGCATATACACAAAATAAACTGCACGCAGAAAGGTATGGTGGTAATATACGTTGAAGAGAGTTTCTGAGAAAAACAGCAAGACTTGCGGCTTCCTTGAATGTTTTGTTAGTACAAAGCAACCATCCCCTATGAGTGCTCTTTTCATTTTCTCAGAAGGAAAATAAAGAAAAAATAACGGAAAATTTGTCGAGTTGAAGAATTCACACCAGGAGAGTTATTTTTTAGCCATAATCCATTCTAAATCCTCAAGGATGGAGCTTTAGCTCTTCATCTTTGCCGTTGTTTCCGCCTTGTACTTTAACTTTCTCTTCTTTCTACTTTCTGTATTTTCTTGAGAACATTGCAAAAGTTGTACGAAGCCATTTTCTCAGTTATGTATACTTTAACAGTTAACGTATCTCTAGAATTAATTAGAGGACCGCCAAGGTGGCAGTTTGTGGTAATTAATTTCTAATGAACGAAGTTTTCGTTCCTTTTTAGCTTTTATCCTTCGCATTTTTGAGTTTCATTAAGGAAATTTTGAGTTGCTTAAGTGAAGTCGATATACAATACCAAGTGTGGTGGATGTGTACTGTGGAAAAAATTGTAGGGAGTCCGACATCTAAATGACTAGAATCTTTACGATCTATGTATATATGTAGGTTATTCATCAGGCAAGAGTTGTGGTTACTAAGTTATCATATATTTTGTATGTGTTGCGTGTATCAACATTAGTGGTTAATTCATGATATTTAAACTTTAGTTATTTTCTACACAACAAGTAAGACTGCGGGAAGTGTTTTAGAGAAGTTATATTATTATTATATATAAAATTAAATGTACAAAGTCAAAATCGTGTCAAAGAAAGGGTTCTGGAAATATTACAGTTCAAATTTTTCACGCTTTTCGGCGAATTCGTTGATGACTTCCTCAGCCATTATGTCGATTTCTCTGTGAATACTCAAAAGAGCAAGACCGTTCAGCCACTGTTCTCCTGTTAAACTTCTCTGCCAATCTTTTTAAAGTTTTAGCGTAGAAAAACTTCTTTCATTACCGGCAATTGTCACAGCGAAGGTAGCTCCAATCTGCAGAAACGTTGCCACGTTCGGAAAAAGTGTCGCATTACAAATATTTAAAGCATCGATAAATGTTTATGGGCGTTCTTCCGTTGCAATCCAACGTCGCCTTCATAATAAAAACTCTTTTTCGATGATGGATTTAGTTGATAGCGTAAAAGTTGGCCATTGTTGTAAAAGTGCCTCAACAGTTGCAGAAATAGTATCTGAATTATCATCTTCGTTCGAATTTTTCAAACCGAGTTTTATCAATATGTTTGGAATTATATATTGTTTCATTGACAAAGTTCTTTTGTGTCTTACAAATTTGCCACTCAAAGCACAAATAAAGCGATCGACAAATGGTATGAATACTGATTTACGGAAGTACTCTTCGCCTGAATTGTATTCGTTATTTTCTCGATTCCTCTGAATCATGGGAATTTTAATTCCGATACTATCAGATATTTCTGTCGCAGCAGCGAAAAGTTTGCTGAGTCCTGACAAGGTGTTTTCTCTTATGTTTTTCAGTAAAACAATCATGTTATCAGCAGTTGAGACAGCGGAAGCAAAATCAACACTTTTACCTTGTAATTACAGGGTTTTCCAATAAGAGGTGTTATTTTGATATTAAAAGACAAATGCCATTTTTTAATATAAATGATCGAATGTTTATTTCATTATAAAGGAAAAGGTATGCTATTAATTGCGAAAAATAACATCAGGCAAATGACTACCACGACCACGCTTACAGAACCATATCCTTTTCATGAAATTTCCTATAACCGAATCGCAAAGTGGCTGCCTTTGTCCTCGATAGCCTCACGAATTCCATCTTTGAGGTATTGAATCGACGCTGGGCTGTTGGCGTAGACCTTTTATTTCACGTGGTCCCAAACGAAGATGTCGCAAGGTGCTAAATCACAAGATCTCGGTTACCAATTGTGATCACACGGTCCGGAAACTTTTCCCGTAAAAGGTCAATGGTTTCCTTGCTAGTGTGGCACGTAGCTCCGTTTTGTTGAAAGCAAACGTGGTCCAGATCAATACCAGCCAATTTTGGTCATAAAAAATCATTAATCATCTGCCGATAGCGTCATTTATTCACCGTAACTGTTGGTCCAGACTCATTTTCGAAAAAGTAAGATCCAATGACTTCGCCGGACCATAAACCGCACCAAACAGTCACACGTTGAGGATATTGAGGCTTTTCAACAATAACTCTTGGGTTTTCCGAGCCACAGATGCGGCAATTTTGCTAGTTGAAGAAGCCACCGAGAAGGAAATGGGCCTCATCACTTAAGATGATTTTTCGATGGAATTCCGGATCACTTTCATGCATTTTAAGGACCCAATCAGCAAAGACATGACGTTGTTGATGATCGACCGGCTTAAGTTCTTTTATTAACTGAACTTTATAAGCCTTAAGACCCAAATCTTTATGTAAAATACGGTGTCATGACGTTTCTGGAATGCCTAATTCCAAAGAAAGATAAGGAATGGACAAACCTGTATTTTCTTCAGCACTTGTGGTGACAAAGTAAAGTTCAAAATGTCCGTAAAGGACTGCAGCGATGGTCTGCTGCCTCGGCAGAAGAAGGTGTCGGTATCTGCCGAGAATGCCCTTGTCTGGGGACGCGTGAATGCGCTGGCAGGCTAGCATTGCGGTGTCGTGGGGCGGGTTCATTCCCCCAGCACAAGGACCCACGACAAAGAATTTCGCATTCACGAATTTCTGGGGTCGAACAAAAACAAGGCGACCGAAGTCGCAAAAAGTGTAGGTAACTACACAAGGGACAACTGACTTGTTCGTGGAACTAGAGCATCAAGTAAGAAGAAGTGGAAGCAGGGTGACCTCGTCCTTACCCGGAGAGGCTCATGGCCCACAAATGAGAGAAGGGCAACCGGGTGGTGATGGAGCCCGTGCGCACCACCCAACCGGATTAAAATCCATATTTGTTGCAGTGGCCAGGTATTCCTCTTCTGAGTGGAAAACTCATACAACTTGACTTGCATGAGCTTTCCCATCAGAAGAGAAGTACCCCGGGGACCAATTAATGCCATAGAATTATGCAATTCGATTGCATAACTCTATGTCATAAATAGGCACTCTGCTTGGGCCACTCAACCCGCAACGTCACCTGAAACAAAAGGAAGGATTAGTGAGTACCCGGCGGCTGGCTCATGTTTCAAGGGGGAAGCCTGCCACCGTACCCGGTCAAAATTATAAGAAAGGAAAGGCCGAAGAGTATTTTCTTAATTTGACATTTCGTTCGTTTTATTTACGCAATCTCATAACGAAAAGTTTTATAAAAATTTTAAAGTAACTAGTTTACTGTGATTAAAAGTGAAAGGAAATAAGTTAATTTAGCAAATTGATACAATTCACCTCAATAGATTTTTTTTTTTTACAAATGACAATTATATAATGTAAACGATCTTGTGTTCACATTAGATTCTCCTTTTCTTGACTTCATTTGATGATATCTACAATATTTTCCCTATGAAAATTTAACAATCATTATTTATCTAGACATTCTATTTATCTTTTTACAAGATTTCTTCCTTTTAGAACCAATGTCATCCTGAATCGAATCCCTGCTAGGAAATCTATATTACCCGCAATATTTTTCAATTAGAATTTGGTTTTCTATTTTGTGCTTGCGCTTGGCGAAGACGGCAAAAGAAATTTCTTAAAACGAGAAGCAGCTACTTTTGTAATTATACTTCAAAAAGGTACTTAATACGACATCACTCACGTAATGCGCGGGGCCATCATTATATATATATATATATATATTGTTACATGTACAAATAATTACATGTACAAATAATTCTGCGAGCTGCTGTCGCAATTGTTTTCATAATCAACGTCAACAAATGAATTTACTCGAACCCACGAGAACCCAACAAGCATGATCAACATCTGCAAGTGACGTCACTCCATTCATTAATTTGCTCGAATCTACCAGGTACCTCTCAGTAGAACATTCGATAATGTACGAGAAATGGGTGAATAGGTAGAGACCCTATATAAAGGCGAGCTGAATGAATGGGGGGATTCATTCATTATAACACGCGACAATGGTGTCAGAAGTGGGATATGTCGGTCCCAGTCCCTTTGGTTCTCGTCAACCATCTTGGCCAGATGTTTATTGAGCGTGCCGTTGAACCGTTCGACCATTCCATCGGATTGGGGATGCAGTGGTGTTGTCCTCGTTTTCCGTATTCCCAGTAGTTCACACATTTCGCCAAAAACTAGTGACTCAAAGTTTCGGCCTTGATCTGAATGTAATTCGCAAGGTACGCCGTACCTACTGACCCAATTTAACACTAGCTATTAGCTACGGTAGTTGCTTCCTGGTTGGGAATGGGGTAGACCTCGGGCCACTTGCTGAAATAATCGGCTACAACCAGTGTATATCGATTTCCCCAATCGGATTCAGGAAAGGGTCCTGCGATGTCAACAGCAATCCTTTCGAATGGCACGCCTACGTTATATGTTTGCATTTTTCCTCTCAGTCGTCGCTTTGGGCCTTTGACGGAAGCGCAAATTGTGCATCTGCGACACCAGTCCTCTACGTCTTCTCGAGCGTGGAGCCAGTAGAACCGTTCCCGCAATTTCGCTAAGGTCTTGTTAACACCAAGGTGGCCTCCCGAGGATCCTTCATGCATTTCCTTAACCACATCGTGGATTCGGCTTTTGGGTAGTATAGTTTGCATCCTATAAGAGCTACCATCCGCCGTTTCCCATTTTCGCTTGAGTACGCCACCCTCCACCTGAATGGAGTTCCATTGTGCCCAATAGCTTTTCAGGGTTGCGCCATGCATTGAAACGTCTTTCCACTCAGGTCGCCCAGTCGTCTCCTTCCATACGAGCAATGGTCCGATGTCTTCATCGGCTAGCTGGGCATTTCAAATCTCCTCCGATGACCAACCTTTATTGAATTCGGCCGTTATCAGTCGCAGATCAACGGGCGGTTCCTTTTCCTCAATCCGTCGGCAATGCTTTCAGTTAGCTGGACATGGGCGACGAGATAGGGCATCAGCATTTCCATGAACTCCGCCCTTTCGATGAACAATTTCATAGTCGTATGACTGCAATCTTTCGATCCATCTCGCAACTTGTCCCTCGGGGTTTTTGAAGTTAAGTAGCCATCTCAGCGATGCATGGTCCGTTCGAAGAACAAATTTCTGGCCATATAGGTATTTGTGGAACTGCTTGGTGGCCTCTATTATAGCCAATAGCTCCTTCCTGGTCACACAGTAGTTCCTCTCACTTTTTGAAAGAACTCGACTGTAATAAGAGAGGACTCTTTCTTCGCCATTGATCTGCTGGGAGAGTACAGCTCCAATACCGCCGTTGCTTGCATCGGTGTCAACTACAAACATTTTTCCGGTCTCGGAGTACGCAAGTGATCTAAGACAACGGTTGAACCAGATACATCGGACAGTGCGAAAACACCTCGAATCGGCTACTGACCGCATGAAGACCAGGTATGATCTAAAGGCTAATTCTACTGGCTTCCAGCAAGATGACTTGGTGTGGCTTTATAACCCGCAACGGCGAAAGGGTAGGTCTCCAAAGTTGCAACATAATTGGGAGGGACCATACCGAGTTACAAAGCGAATCAACGACGTCGTATACCGAATACAGGAACATCGTAAGCGGAGAGCTAAAATGAAAATCGTGCATCTGGACCGTCTTGTCCCATATTACACCCAGGGAGAATTGACTACAAATAGCGACACATCTTTTCGGGGCGAAAAGAACTGAGGTGGGGGCAGTGTTACATGTACAAATAATTACATGTACAAATAATTCTGCGAGCTGCTGTCGCAATTGTTTTCATAATCAACGTCAACAAATGAATTTACTCGAACCCAACAAGCATGATCAACATCTGCAAGTGACGTCACTCCATTCATTAATTTGCTCGAATCTACCAGGTACCTCTCGGTAGAACATTCGATAATGTACGAGAAACGGGTGAATAGGTAGAGACCCTATATAAAGGCGAGCTGAATGAATGGGGGGATTCATTCATTATAACACGCGACAATATATATAATATAATATGAACATGCAAAAAAAACAAAGAAAATTTTGAGCAAAATAAAGGGTACTTACCCTAAACCTCCTCCTACGAGCGCTCGTGTTCGGGGCGGGTATGGCCTGTAAATGTTGTAATATTATTTTTGTCTTGTTTTTTTTTTTTTTATATTAATAACTCCGCGATTTTTCCGGGTCAACAAATCTTCTCCGACACGTTTACGTATGATTAGGAGAACAGGTTAGTTACAATGTTCTACGTGAACTAAAATTAAGGTTGATTGAAGATATCTGGTTACTATTGTGGACTCCGCCTTGCACCGATTTGGTTTCCGACACGTGATTTGCTTCCGAAATTTGCCTCAATGCTTTTTTCGATTGTTGAGGACTAGAGGATGATACGAAAGATACGTAGGCGGATAGATTCGCGCTTCCAAATGAGATATCTCGCACTTGGCTGCTCACACGGAAGAGTGATTTTCGTCGATGTAAAATTGAAAAGGGAACGAGAGAAAATTTATCATGAGATGAACGGAGTGAACTTTGTTTATGCAACAAATTCACTGTTATTTAAGTTACAATTGCGAGTGCTGCGGCACTGAAATTTGCGATCGAGTTCTAGATTTTTTTGTTGCTAATAAATTGAAAGCAATTTCCACAATCCGGTTTGTAATATTTAATTCTTCACGGCATTTGATTTACAGTTGGAAAGTTGGAACTGTTACCACCGCAAATTCTCCACTCTCCGATCACTCTATGATTCGCAATGTATTCATGAACCAAAACGATTGAACTTTTCAGATAATTTTTCAACACAACTGTAATTATTTCACGTCAATATTTTTCTTCACTTTTCTCTCGTCTAACGGTTTTTCACCAGATGTATCGCAATCAATGCATAAAATATTTTCCTTCGCAGGGTAGGGGCAAACTACCGTTATTTTTTTCGCACGCGGAACCACTTTCTAATTAAAACTTTTAAAACCAAAAAAGAATTTAACGGCGCAGGATCCTCGAAGAGGCACTTCGCCAGTTGCGAATATTTTCCACTCAAAACTTTTTCGTTTTTCTTACAAACTTTGCCGCAATAGCAAGTACAATCGCAATAAATAGCTCGTCACTATAATTTTCTACGAAACCGCTTATCAATTTCCTTTGTTATCTTCGCTCTACGCGCTGTGTGGCGGTTTCTCGCAGACTCCGCCAAATCTCCCGGCAACAGCGCCAGCAACACCAACCGGTCCTACTCCCACTATCGATCATCGTAAAAATCTCGTTGGAAACAGACTGCTCATGATTACAAACACTCGCCAGTCTCCTGCAAATCCTCTCAAATAGTTAAACACAATGGGAACCACCACATTCAAACATACAATTGCTATGTATAGCACGCATTTATGAAAAAGATTCAGCAATTGCACTCCCACTGTTGGCGGGGTCACGGTTACTACATTGCTATTGTTGTTATTTACACTTTGATCTACTATTTCCGGGTTATTATTATTGTTGTTATTAAATTTATGTACATATTTCGGCACGGTGTTGGTCTGAACAATATGATCTTGGACGTGAATATAACCTGTTGTCACTGAAACTGTATGTTGAATTCAAACTCGCACTTCGCTAATAAGCTGTTCATTTTCGTTCATACTTTGGGCAAGCAGGTTGGGATCCATGTGAGCGTCCATTTGTTGATGATGATGATGTCGCTCTTGTTCATCGATCATTTGCTCCATCTCATCCACCTGAATAGGTCCATTGTTAACCATTTGTTCGTATGGCATCAAATGATATAACGCTGGACCATGTCCTGCTGGTGGTAGGAAAACCCCGCCTGTATGTACAAAACGGCCTGCATGTTGTTAATTTGCACCATGATTATTATTCTGCGGAGCAATAGCCGATTGACCGGCACCTGGCTGCTGTGCTGGCTGCATTTGAACCGATGCACCTACTAATTTGCCCACTCATTACGGAAGGTTGTTGAGCTTGCGTTTGTGACTGCTTTTGTTGCGAATGATGCAACGACGAATTGTGCTGGGCCATCGTTGAATTTTGATTTATCGGTTTATGGTTTACCTTTGATTTTGACGATTGCGATTCGACAGGTTCTGCATTATTTGTTGTTACGTGCGGTTGTAGATTAATTGCCGCTATATTCTTACTAACATATTTAGTAAACTTGTTGAAATAATTTGTTGTCGTAGCAATTGCTTGGCCATTAAATGTTGACGAGCTATGATTTGATGATTTTTTCGATTTTTGACTAGACAGATTCGCCGCCGTTCGTGATATTGATGACAACGATGTCATCGTTGTTGATGACGAGTCATTTAATGTTTGATAGTAAATATTTTGTTGGTGCTGTTGAATTTGGTGACGATTGTAATATTGATGCTGTTGATGATAGTAATGATGCTCTGGTCGACCCTTTTCCTCAGCCTGTCGCTTTGAAGAATATATTCGTCTTCTATTTCAGGTGATGGCTTTAAAATGTATTTTGTGCTATCAAACGGTGCGGTGTAAATTGGCAGAGTTTCGAGTTGCTCTTGTATCCTCAATAATACTAGTAATAAATGATTAATGCAAGTTTCGGAAAAAGAGCGATTATTTGAACGCTTCGAAATTATATCATGAAAAACTTTTCGAATTGGATTTTCAGTTTTCTAAGTTTATTTCCTTACAAATTTGATTTCTTGTTTTAGTTATCATTTTCTTGAAATGAGTGAATTTTCTGTTTTTTTGTTTAAATTAAAAATTTCAACATTTCTATATTGTTATGATATTCGATAGAGATGCGTCCCCCTGCGCTCTCCGCTTGTTGTTGGTGTTGCTGTCGCTGCTGAAATGCATGAATTTGTTAGCTGTATTGCACGGTTGGTGGGTATAGGTAGATCGTGTCCGCGTGTGCTGACTGGAAGGTTGTCTGAAATGGTCAAGTGGCTGCGTCTCATCCGTCGCCGTGTACTGGAATTTGCTGATGTTTATGTTGATATTGCAATGTGCCGTGCTCAATTACTACACACTTTTGGCTACAGCAGCAGTATTCTCGGCTGTTCTTGAGTGACGTGCACGGGTTTTATTCTTCACATCACTAAGTTGTCCCAACAAGCTCAAATTTTTTCACCAATTACTGACAAGGTGCTTCACGACGACCCAAAATCGTACGAGTTTTACGGACCGTCTCTGCCAAATTTCCACCATTTTGATAGTGAATTTAAATAATTTTAATACGTTGTTAAAGTGTGTATTGTTTCATTTAATTAATGGCGTAGTTTTTACTTGTCAAATGTCAAAAAATGACAGCTTCAAAAGTGACATCTACCGAAATAGCGGGCTATTCAAAATAACACCTCTCATTGGAAAACCCTTTAGATAGTCAACAGATGAGTACGGGAAAGGATTTCGTTGACCACAATCATTGATACAATAAACGCTGCAGTTTGAAGAGTTTGGAGATAGCTAAAAGCGTTTTTGGAAGTTTCAGTATTTCAACATTTCTAAACTACATATAACGAATTGGGGCAATCATTTCTTTAAAGGATATAATATATTAGTTTCTTCAAGTGTTTTCTCTTTGTTGCATATTCAAAAGATCTAACGAAACCAGCTAAAATAGCTTCACGTTTTGTAGAAGGTCTAAGCAAATAGATGATAGTTTTTATCGATCCGAGACAGTTTCTCGTTAGGGGGATTGAAAACGCCTTACCAACAGCCAAATTCAAAGAATGACTTGCACAATGAACGTACAATGCACAAGGATAATGTTCCGTAATTGCCTTGGCACAATCATTCCATTCTCCACTCATCACAGCTGCTCGATCATAGCCCTGAACAACCAGAAACTTCAAAAAAACACAAACGCTTAGCAAAGAAGATGCAAGCCCTCTGCCTCTAGTATCATCCAAAGGAATAAATGTTAGAAACTCTTCTCGAATAAATACAGCACCTGCCCGCCATCGAGTCTCATGAATCACTGTGGAAATCTCGTTCCAACCGGAATTTTACACTAGTTAGGCCAAAAATATTCAATTTGTATTGAAAATGACATCCAACAATATCAAGTTTTAAATTTTCAATTTATTTGTTTCCATCCCACTTCGGTAATTTCTTTATGAAATACAAGGACTTAGTTCAGTTATCAATAATCCAAATTTCTTAAAAATCCATTAAAAAACATGCCCGCTTGGCGGCTATAAAAATCTGACAAAATTGCATATTTAAACGGCCACCATTTTGAATCTTACATATGAATGGTCACCAAACTAACAGATTCATTGAATAAAATTATTTTCGACAGTAATGTTAAGTTTTCTGCAAATCGAACCTAAATTGTGGCTTTTCGAAGCCTTTTAAATTTTTAATTTCTGCCAGCCACTGTTTTGTTTTTTGAGATGTAATTTCTAATTCTTCTTCATTGTTCCTTCGATCCTTATATGTTAGTTGTTACTAAAGTGTGTCGAATTTGACGGATATCGATTGAAGGGTTTGGTTAAAACCACAACAAATTTTTGAACATTTTTCGAGTGGCCCCCATTTTTAACTTTATATTTTTTTATTGCGAGCTTCATTGCACAGTTCATGGAACTTTTATACCGATTTTTGTCCATATCTGAGCTATGCTCTTTTTTATTTTTTAGGGTTTTGCAAAATAATTTTACAAAACCCTACTAGTTTCGCGACCAGTCTGTCCGTTCGTCCGTGTGTCACAGCACTTTTTCTCGCAAACTACTTAAGCTACGCATGCAGGTGTAAAGTGGTGCTCTCTTCAAAGTTCACCTACAAAAAATTTTAAAAGGTATTTAAGGGGGTCTCCCCATAGAGGGGAGAGGCCACCGAAAGAAAAAATTTCATTAAAGGTAGCCGATATGGGTATCAAATGAAAGGTCTTGATGAGAACTTTACAAAACAATTGATACTTTTTGCTTCGAGGGATGTGCAGGGAGGGGAAAAACACGAAAAATTTGTGTCCTCCCCTCGCGATTGGACACCTGTGTGCGAAAAATCTGAAAAAAATTATGGTGGTAGGTGTTCATGAGCACAACAACAACAAATACCTCTGAAGTCGAAATTCACTCAACTTTGTTAATAATAGTATGATCTTCAAATTTCACATTTTTCCCAATAAAATCGCATTGGAACCCTTAAACTGAACGAAATTTGACATTTACGTAGTCCTACTAAGGGTTTTTAAACTTTGTAAGTTTCATGAAAATCGAATGATATACACGGAAGTAATAGCCGTTTGAAATTTCTCCAATTACAACAACAATAACACATGATTTTGGCATTTTGTGGATTTTCCATCGAATCCATCACTGTAGTTTTGACTTGACTTTTCCAATAATGTCAATAATATTAATAGATTTGAGAATTCTACTTTTGAGTGATTTTTGTCGGTTTGCAACAAAATGGCGACCGTTGAAAGTAGAAAAACAACGGATTTTCCTTTGAACGTGCACATCTCTTTGACATATTTCTTGACGTTATTCCGTCTCCCTGTAAAGGGCTCTTTGCAGCCTGTCCTATTTTATGCAAATAAAAAATGTGTGGCAGGCATTATCTTCCTCTCCTGGACAATACCGACAATCGGGGGACCGTGACTTACCAATCTTGCGCAAATAAGACTGAAAACACCCGTGCCCGCTCAAAAGCTGGGTCAGGTAGAAGTCAGTCTCACCATGCCTTCGATTCAGCCATGGTCTCATATCCGGAATGAGGCGCGCAGTCAACCTTACTTTCGTGCCATTGACCCAAGACTGCTGCCAATCGTTGAGTTAGCGCTATCTCTCCTCGCGGACAACCATCTCCCTCGCATCCTCGTTTCGGCGCAGGTAAATAGTGCGGTGCTCTCTAACAAAGAGGGCGACAGGTAACACGCCTGCAATGACTTTCACCGCTGAATCAGAGACTGCCGTATACGAAGATGCAATCCTCAGCGCTCCTCTTCTCTGTGCCTGTGCCATCCGTTCCTGACGTCGAGTGCCACCAACAGGACGATCCGTCATTTGGTGCGACTGTATTCTTCTGCCTTTTGGACCACGTTCACCACCTCTGCAACCGCATCAATGGTAGAACGTCCTACTCTAAAGCCGTACTACCAAGGAGATAGGTCCCCAGCAGCACGAATCGCATCAGTGAGTCTTCCCTTGATGAGTTTCTCTAGCACTTTCCCAGCCATGTCAAGCATGCATAATGGGCGGTATGTAGACGGCGATTTGGGATTTCCCTTCCCCTTGCTGATCAGCACGACCCTCGCTACCTTCCATCGTACCGGGAAAACACCGTTCCATAGGCAAGCGCTGAATGTGCTGAGCAGCAAGTCAAGACAATGATGATAGACAAGCCACAACATCTCAGCTGGAACACCATCTGGACCTGGAGCCTTCCTCGCTTTCAACGGAAGGACTGCCTCTTCCAGGTTCGGCTGTGTGAAGAGTGGACACCCAACTGCTGTTTTACTATGGACAGGGTCAACACGGACGGGATGGGCGGAAAAGTGTACCCGCACTATCTCGTCCATCTTTTCCGCATCATGTGTACAAGGCTTCCGTAGGGCACAAAGCTTCCGCATTACTAGCTTGTAGCCAGGGCCCTACAAATCCTTGTTCACATTGTCCACTAGCTCTTGCCAGCAGCGAGCCTTGCTGTTATTGATCGATTTGTGAAGGCATTTCCTGGCCGAATTATATGCTGCTGCGTGGTTACATGCCTCGTCACGGTTCCGCGCCCGTTGGGCCTCTCCCTTCGTTCTTCAGCGATTTCAGTTGACCACCAAAATACACTAGGGGCTTGCAGTGCCAGGGTATTTGACGGAACATAGAAGCTTTGCAAGCAGTCGTGATGATGCTCATAGTTAAGTTCACCACGTCTTGAGCTGCCAGTTCCCTCCGGATCTCCTGCTGTGAGAACCTCGACGTCCATCCTTCCGATGTTCCATCTAATTGTAGAAAACCGAGAGCACGGACATCGGAAGACAATATCGCTTATCTTAAGCAGAATGCACAAATGTTCACTGGCTGAGTAGTATCCTCGATACTAAGGACTCCAAGGCGAATGTCACGTCCGGTATAGTTCCCTCACAGCCAATACGGTGAAAAGTCGGCGTATTTCCGGTGTTTAGTACGACGAGCGCCACCATTTCTAGAATTCGTTTTTCCCGCGGATCTGTTTGAGGCATGCTCGATTCGATTGCTTTCGCGTTGATGTCTCCCCCAACGAGCACGTTGCCCTCTGCGTTCGAGACACCGCCCTCCAAAGCATTAAGCTTGGCTTGGAAAGATGATATCGACTCGTTCGGCGTTAGGTACACACTAAAGGTGGTCCCTGAGCACCGCACCCACACAAAACAATCCCCACGTCCACAGGTGTCCGCCTGGAAATCACTATTTCGAACCCAAATGGCGGCAGTACCAGTTTCATCAGGATACCATGATGCAGAACATTTATCATAGTGTTGCTCAAGCAGCAGCAAAATGTCGGCTTTCATGTTCCTCGCAAAGGGCTTTACTTTGGTCAGATAAGAATAAAAGCTATACTTTGGTCAGATAAGAAATCACAACTTTTCATCTTAAACTACCGCCATTTTGTTTTCACTCGGCCGCTTTAATTAAGATATTCATTCTATACTCCTGCCTTGTAAATTTTGGTAATAATTGAAGCAAAATTGCATCCTCTAGCGTGGTCAAAAATTTCCTTATATTTCATATATATATATATATATATATATATATATATATATATATATATATATATATATATATATATATATATATATATACTATAAAGCAATTTCAACTCTTTATTTACTGGCAACATAGATATATATTATTGAAGGCTCTAGACGATGACAATGGCGATAGAAGTGTTGTCAACGATGATCACGACAACGATGCATCTATTTACCTGGGTCCCCTCTGTTACATCAGCTCATGAGAGTTAGAAGAACGGCTCGAGCGAATTTGAATTTTTGCGAGAGAAGTTCCTTTGCGGGGTTTTTTCTGGCGGCCAATATGGGGAGACTCCCCTTAAACACCTTAAAAATTTTTTATTGTGGTGAAACTTTCAGGAGACCACCATTTTACATCTACTTATGAAACTTTATGTTTCAAGCTTATGTAGTTTACGAGAAAAATTGCTGTGGAACCCGCATGGACGGAGAGTCAGATCATGATTTTAGTAGGGTTTTGTAAAATTATTTTACAAAACCCTAAAAAGTCTTCAGAAACTCTAGTAAAACATAAGGTCGATTTTTGCCCTAGTACACATACCGAAGAGCTCCTGCGGTTTTTTGGTTCACGTGTTTAACATCATGAAGAAAGGAGGAGGGAACCGCAATATGTTGATGCTATTTCCCTTTCTTGGTGCACCATAAAACGGCGGCGATGAAAACGAGATCAGAATAAAAAGTAAAAGTATTATCGCTTATTAACAAGTGTAAAGTGTAGTGTAGTGTGTGGGAAATCAAGGAGAGGAAATCGCCGGTGAAGGTAAGCGGCGAGGAATAGCCACGAAAAAAAGGAGAGGAGGAAGAAGAACAGCGATGAGGGTTCAGAATGGGAACCAAACCCGCCTGTGGACAACGACATGGAATCTTTATCGGATTTGAGCAGCGTTGTGACGTCAAGCGCTATGTAGGATAGCGACACCGACTCAACATGTGCTTCAAAGAGCTGAAAAAAATATTATTTTTCAGCAAAATCAGGAAATAAAGGAGCTCCAAGTGAAAGTCGGCAGCAAGGAGTTGCGCTTTGGCACAACAAGTGCACATAGCAACAAAATTGAGACCATCGATGTCTCAATGGACGCGGACGAGACTTCAGCTGCGAAGACTCCAAAAGCGTCATCAGAAGCGTCATCCGCGGCAATAGCCAGTGCAAAACTGAGTGCAATTAGTGGAGACCTGAATGGAGGAGCAATGAAGAATCCAAACGAAGGAACAGGAAAGACAAGCGAAATGAGTGGGAAATCGAATGGAAGAAGTGGGAAAATAAGTGGAATAATTGAAGATTTGCATGGAGGAAAAGGAAAAACATCAACAACGACAGCGGTAACGGAAAAGGGACCAAGTGGAGTTCCAGCGTAGAAGCAGGAAAAGATCCCCCATCATGATCATGGAAGAATTTCCAGCGCTTCGAAAGATCGAGGGTGAGTATTAAAAACTTTAAAAAGTACCTATTTACTAAAATTCTAAGGCCCTACCAGTACCCAAATCGTAACACACACCCCTGAGGACAACGTACTAACAAAAAAATATCTTAATGACTCCAATCGCGAGTTCTTTGCTTACACCCCTATTGATGAGAACCGTAAAGCACACTTCATTCGTGCCCTGCACGGCTCTCATGACCCACATGAAATCGCCACTTAAATGTGCCAATTGTGGTGGTGAAGGCCTTCAAGGAAGCCCCCTCGAGCACATGCTATGAAGAGGAGTGATGGAATCACTTTCACAAGCCTCCTGCGAAAGCCACTCCCCCAAACAGTCCACTGCACCTCCTAGCTTCCTTGAAAAGGAAGTCAATACCCTCTTCGGGGTGAGTCTTCTCATTTCGGCCACGAAGCTAAAGGAGCTGCGTGCAGTTCAAAATGAAGACCATAAAACACTGCTTCTTCTTCAGCGTTTTTCTGGTCCCAATAGAATTTGGGCTCATTCAGTTGAACATAAATTCAATTATGAGTAGTAGTAAGAGGTATGAACTGCAGTCTTTCTTGACTAACACAGGCCAAATATTAAATTCTTGGCTGAAACAAAATTTGCACGCTTTTACTCTCCCTCGTTTAAGAACTTCCACCTGCACCGAGAAGACCGTCTTGACTCCTCTGGTGGGTTTTTTCGTTCACAATTCTATGCAGCCTTCTAAATTATTTCTCTCTTCCCCTCTCTCAACTATTGAAAACACCATCATCTATTTCGAAATTGAAAGCTGTATTTTTGTTTGTGCAGCCATTTACTGCCTAAACCAAGAACTAGACACCACTAATCTATACCAGCTAGTATCATTCATGAGGTCTATATCCTCAAACAAAAAACTCCGTATTATTCTGGGAGGCGACTTAAATGCCAGGCATTCCCAATTCCTCGATACCACTACAAAATCAAATGGAGTCAAACTCTTCAACTGGCTTCAGAATGAAGCCAGTTTTTCAAGGTCAACCATCTTGAGCCCTGCCCTACCTACTTTCCATAAAAACTCTATGAACTCGTACCTCGACTTTTTCTTTGTAAGTGACAATCTTAAAATGAAATACAACCCCAACACCCTTCCATATTACGAAACGATTCCTGGGATCAGTGACCATGACGCCATTCTTTTAAATATTGAATCTTCAGAGCATGGTTTCCGCCGAAATCACGCATACTTATCCGATTTCAAAAAATTTGACTGGCAGCAGGCAAACGAGCCTCTGGGCTCTTCTCTCACCCCTCACATCCATCCTGACAACTTCTAGGTTTCTAACGCGTTTATTGACACCACAGTCGACAAATATTCTGAGTTTATTCAGGAATATGTCGTTTTGTGTATTCCAAAGCGAAAGCTTGGATATAAAAACATGTTTTCCCTTCCGCGACATACAGCGCAAAAAATCACTCCGAAGGCGCCTTTTCAGGCACTAGTATGATGCGAGGCTCGACTATCTAAAAACTGAAATTCACTACCTGAGCACAAAATCCATTTAGAGATCAATGCGCTCATTCAACCGCATCTTGCCGTGAAACTGGCAAATCCATGTTCAGAAATTTCGAGAACTCTGGAAAGTCTGCTCGAGCCTGGGGAAGTTCTCATCAAACTCTCGACATTTCTTGCAACAAAATCAATCCCCTGCGGAGAAATCCAATTTCCTTACCACTCACTTTGCTTCTGCACACTCCACTACAAAAAGCCTCTCTGAGCCTCTCTCGGAAAATCTAGTAAACAGTTACATCTCAAATCTATGTACGCAACCGTCTAATCCCCTAGAAAACATTCATTCTTCTAACCTGTTCTCTCATCCCCCTCTCCAGCTTCTCCCAAAAGCAGTCTGTCGTTCACAACACCCACTCAAATCAAATCCCTTACCCTTTCTAGATCCAATAAAAAATCCTGCGGATCTGATAGAATTCCTACT